>OZ010794.1:34176752-35376752 GCA_963932465.1 Maratus speciosus | reverse complement strand
AACTTCTTCTTTTTTTTCTTTCCAACTAATTTTAGAAAAATTAGTTATTCTGCCATGTAGATTTAAAGCTTATAAGGAATGTTTGATTGATTAAAAATGTTTGTCACTTTACAAATTTATTAATTCATGATTTTTCTAAAGCTTTGCTTGTAGCTTCTGCATAACTTGGATTTTGCACTTTTCAATAATGTGTAAAATAAATGAAAACATTAGGGAAAAAGAAAACAGATGAAAAAAAATCCCAGCATGGTTTGTTTTTTTAAATCATTTGGTTTAAACAAAACAACCCTGTAAACAAGTACAGAATAAAGGTAAGCAGCCTACCTCATAGTCACATATAGTCCTTATAGAACAAAATGAGTTAGGTATGACTAGGTTTCACATGCCGAAAATATGTTTATTTAAATTAATTATTATTAAAAAGTATAATGTTTTACCGTCATCGCTGAAATTAACAACTCTTAGAGCATTTTATAGAAAATTTTGTGCTCTTTCAGAAAAAATTGGTATGACAATCTTTATTCTGCTGGAAAATACTTATTTTAATGAAGGGGACGGTGATAAAATTACACATTTATTTTGCTTTGAATTTTTACTGGTGATACTTTATTTCCAATCTGGACGCTGGCAAAGTGTCGACTTTCTGCGAAAGCCTTCATTCATTACAGCTGTTAAATAATAATTTATTTATTAAACTTATTTTTGGCATGTCAAACCTAGTCATACCTAGCTCATTTTGTTCGTATGACTTCTTATTATCAATTTACATAAAATTCTTTCAATTTCATGATGACGGGACATTCAGTGTCACCGGCTCCGCTCCGGTTTATACCAGTACAGAATAAAGGTAAAAAGTCTACCTTATTCATAGTTACTGTAAAATCTTAAGGAGATCCAATAACTCTTAAATCATTAAGGAAAATCGAAGGATGCTCAGGTAAAATTAGCTTCATGTTCAAGTGAATGTAACAATAAATTCTTGCTGTATTGTTGCTATAAAACACTTTATTTTCGGGGGGTCCATTTAGGGCCCCTTCACAAAAAATCATTTAATGAAATAGGCCCATTCGCAAAATTCCTTTTAACAAAACAGGCCCCTTCACAAAATTCCTCTTAATAAAATAAGCCCCTTCACAAAATTCAATTCCATTAAATCATACTCTTCATTAAATACTTTCATTTTGTTAGGTTTAAAAAAAAAACTTTAAAAGAAGGAGTTAAATAATTATTAATAAATGCTTGGTTCGAATGAGTAAGTGGATTTCACTTATTGTTACAAAATGTTACTTTTCATAAAAATATAACAATTTTTACAAAAATAACTTTTACTTTTCACAAAATAGAGCCCACCCCCCCTGCATCGACCCCTGATCTTATATTTACAGAAGCAATCAATATTAAGATTATGAATGTTACATATTTCTAAATTTGACATTACTTACATATTTACAACATAAAGGAATCCTTCCAAACTACCTTTTTAGTTGGACCTTGATTGGTTGAATCATGCATCTCCCCAGCTCCTATTGGGAAGTTCTAGAAAATTCCTTCAGATTCTGAAAATCTATTTGTTTGACAAATTTCATGAAAGATAGCACCATTATTTCATTTGTTGCCAAGCATGTGTTTTGACATTAATAATTTTGAAAATTATTTTCCTGCCAAAACTTGCCAATATTTCGCCAAACATGACAATTTTGCGAAATTCATGACTTTATTTACAGTCAACTGTTGAAAAACTTAATAACTGTTTCAAACTTCATTCCCATTGCATTGACCAGTAGTGATCTCAAAATGACTCACCCATCAAATTTTCTCAGACATGTGACAAAAGGTCTCCTTGTACGTTAATATGGTAGGATACAAAATTTAGTGAAAATTGTCACAGCGGCTTTTTAGATAAAATTTGCATATATACACAGTTTACGTCTAAGGAGTTGTGCATTACATAAATAACTGCATTATGCAAAACTGCGTTATAAAGAACTTCTACTGTATTTATTACTGTATCTTTTGTTTACATTTTCAATTCAAAAAATTAATTATTTTACATATGTAACACGCAACATACTGGGAGTCTGACTCAAATTTTGTAAAAATATTTTATACAAGAATTTTTATTTAAAACTATTCAACTTATTTCTCTGTGATTTATATTACATAAATTTTATGAAATTATCATTAGTTTAAATTTTATAAAATAGTGTTAAAATGTACCACCAACAGGAATGTAGTAAGATACTGATAACTGATAAGACAACAAAACAAAAATATAACTTACAAGAATTTTCTTTAAAAAACAAAAGAAATACATGGAAATGCAAACTATTTAAGAAATAGCTGGCTTTTAAGAAGAAGCTGGCGGCTTCAGCCAGGCAATCCCTGTTTCGAAACCTGGTACGGAGATTTTTCGCCCAGTTGGAAATTTATATCTAATATGATTTATTTACCAATTGGAATAATTGTGTTAAAGTTAATCTAGTGTATTTAAGAAATGTTTCAAAACACTTACAATGCAGGGAGGTCAGTTAACAGCAGAGATATTTCTTTTTGTTTTATTTTCACTCTTTCCAACGGGAGAAATCACCATCGTTATATTCTTCAGCAAGGACGATATTTGTAAAGTCTCGTTTTAAATCTAAAAATAAAAATTTTATCAGTGTAGCCGGCGATTTTTATTCATTGTTTTAACTTTCTACAATATTTTCCCTTATGCTTTCTGAAGAAATAGAGATTAGCTACACATATATAGGGGAGATGGGGGCACATGTGAACAGGGGGCAGATGTGAACATCACAGTTTTTCAATAGTTATTATAAGTTTTTTTATTTGAAAAAAATTACCAAAGATGGCAGCACCTGTAGACATATGGTAAACATTTTTTGAAGCTTTTCGACATTTTGCTTGTCTTCAGTAGCTAAAACACTGTTTGTAGATGTCAAATGTAAAATGTCGGTTTCAACTTTGGTAAGTGATAAAGTTTATTTATTTATTTAGTTATTTGGATTTTAATGTTTTAATATATACTATGACTACTAATGAATATTTTGGATAAAGTTGTTTTGTTCCATAAATGTTAATTATTTATCAATTTAACTCTAACAGCCATGCAGGGCACTTGTGAACAGACTAGTTGGGGCAGATATGAACAGTTCACAAAAATCAAAAACTTTCTCTGTTGGGCGAATATAAAGAATTGATAATGATAAAATGTAAGCTAAATTGCTGAGAAAGAATCTCAGATCCAATTCATATAATTTCCCCGAAATAGTAGTCATTTCTGTCATACAAAAAGGGATATTGTATTGAAACTTCCACTTCCACACTTGTCAGGAAGTACACAAAGAGCAAGAAGCTCATTTGAGTTCAATTATAATTTAAATAAATTCAATGTTTCCTAAAATGCAATAAGTGTTATGTACTATTTTTTGTAAACGGTTTAAAACAATATTTTTTTTATGCATTGTTAATACAAAGAGTATTACGGCAAACAACTTTGTAATTTTTTTTTCTTTTCATTTGTTTCAAACTTGCAGTGACGGCTTACTTCCATCTCTCAAACAACAGCTATGAATAAGATAATTTGAATTGGGATGGATATCAGTAACATTTTTAAAATGTAAAATTTTCGAATTGATAACTAATATAATTCTTGGGTATGGTGTCAGAACAGCTTTATATATATTTAGTTTCATTTTAAAATCTTTTGTTTAAATATATCACTCAGAAACTAGAAAAAAAATATTTTTTTTTCTTTATGGTGAATTTAACTGATAATATAAGTAATGGATATGATAACAAATTAATAACAAGAGAAAAAGCATGTCAAAGGATATTTTATCCTTGTGTTCACATGTGCCCCACGAGTGTTCACAACTACCCCACTGATGGGGCACATGTGAACAATTTTTTGAATTTATAAAACTATTAAAAAATGTAAGAAAAACTATACAGGTGATTTAAAAAAAATTACCATGTGTAAAAGAAAGTTCTGTTTACTATACTGGCTAGTTTTTATTTATAAGAATTAATCCAGTTATGAGAAAAAGCTATATTTATGCGAACTGTTCACATGTGCCCCCATCTCCCCTATCTATAATGTTGCTGCTACTGGCTCTACTCAATGTGCACCTGTTCAAAAAAAGAAGACAGGGCTAGCGAAATATCTGGACTTTGATGACGGAGATGAAGAAGATACGGATAATGATATAAATATGTGGATATATGGATAATGTATATATATATATATTTATTTATTGAAGTGTGTTGTTAATTATACATTGAAATTAACCACAAATACTAGATTGAGCAAAACGTTCTGGGAAATTTGTGAAAGTTGCATTGTTATGCGCAAATTAACAACAAAAGCAACAAGGACTATTCTTCAAAGTTGAGACCATCATAGTCTACGACTTTCTGCCAGATTCCGGATTTGCTGGAAGTACCATGGCAGCTCCTTGGAATCGAAAAACTCTTGACATGCTTTTTCAACTTCATTAAAGGATTCATATCGACGGACCTTGAAAAAGTGTTGCATTGACCAAAAGAGGCCATAATAGGATGTAGCCACGTCTGGACTGTAACTCTAGTACTCCTATATACGATACAAATTCTGGTAACTATTAGATTGAAAATTTCCCAGAACTTTTTGCTCAACCTAATAATTTTACTTGATTAAAATTTTTAGAATATACTATATATTTAATATCAATAATTTTATTATTTTGTTCATCTTTCATACGTTACTTGATATTTTATTACTTTGTTCATATGTCATAATATCGATATATCGGAATATCATGGTATAAAGATGCCGATTTATCATGATATATAATTCCAGACATCGCCCAGCCCTATATGTGATACGTGTGATATCGTCATTTATTAGATGAATTTTTAAGATTATTCAATAAATCTTTCTAAAAAAATATTCCTAACAAATTAAGATATTTAGACTATATAATTTATTAAGAAAATATGCTTTCAATGACAATAAAATATTGTCATATATATGTGTACATGTGACTTTCAAAAATGCAAATTGTATGCAGTAATATTCATTAAGCCATATAGAGGATATCTGCATTCATCATCAGACCATCATAAATAGTCACCCACAGGATATTAACACGTGTGACAATTCGACACCCAGGGGATTTCCTATAACTGTCAAGAACACGATTTCACCCATCCGCAGGATATCAGCGTATCCTAAATACGACATTACTTTGATGCTTTTAGGATGTTATTAGGACCATCCGGATGGTATAATGAAGATGTCCTATAACCGTCCAAAAGGTGTCATGAAATAACATCCGTAGAACGTTGACAAGTGTGACGTTTCGAAACCCAGAGGATGTCCTGTAACTGTCGACAGGACCATTTCATTGGTCCGCAGGATATCAGCTTGTCCTAAATAAGACATCGTTTGGATGATTTTAGGATATGTTTGTGTTGTCTGGGAAGTTAGATATCTCATTTTTCTACTTTTACTAGATGTCCTAATGTTGCTCTGAGGCGCCGATATACCGATTACATAGCAGTCCGGATCTATTTACATGATTTGGAGCTCGGACACAAAGACAGAATTTATAAACACTTTTGAAGTACGTTGGAAAGTTTGCTGAAATTTAGTTCAGATACTAAATGCTTAACACAGCTAAAAATTTCTCTTCAGCTATTTCCATCCAAAAATTCAGTTGAGTTTGAATTAACCAAATTCGTTACGCAACCAAACATCGAATCACCAAGAATACACTGTTATCTCAGCTTTGCACATTTCAATTAGCGATCTTAAAAATTTATAACATTTATCTAAAATCTGAAGACAGATTATTGTAGAAAAACTGGGAAATTGCAATGAATAAAAAAATTAATACTGTATATCTTGCATAACAGATGAATCCATTTAAATGAAATATCATAAAAATGATGTCGGATATTCAGGAAACTGGCTTATCTACATTTTGCGAGTTTCTCTTAAGTATTAAAAAATTTGAAAATTAACGAATTATATACAGGGGGGACATAATTAAAACACTCCTATTTTGATCTCTCTATACAGGGTGTCTCAGGATTATTGGGACAAACCAGAGAGGTAAAGGATATCACTAGGATTCAGATTTGCATAGCAACTCATGGTCGGAAAACGTCGTGGGGAAGTGTATGACAAGTACAAGAAACGAAGAGACACAAGACTGAGATCATCTGAAACAATTTATTGGTCATTGAGATTATCTGAAATATTTATTGCTATGCAAATCTGAATCCTTGTGGTGGACTCTGCCTCCCCTTAAAGTTTGTTCCAATAATTCTGGGACACCCTGTATAGAGAGATCAAAATAGGAGTGTTTTAATTATGTCCACCCTGTATATAAATTGTTAATTTTCAGATTTTTTAATGCGTTTCATGTGCTGTGGTAGATGATATGTGAAAATGTCACAAAAGATGTTCAAAGTTTCAACCATTGGTAGCGATGCATGCATTACACTGTTGGACCCTTGATTGGCGAATGGCGACTCATTCAAATATACAAGTAATTTATACTAATACGCGGTATACCGCCGCGGTGAGCGGCCCATCTTTGTCTGCAGCCCTTTATTCTTCTACTCTAGTCCGTCTCTTTGCGGAAGCAAGATTCTTAGGTTCCCAGCCACGTCCCGAATGAAAGACTCTCTAGCGAAATCCAGATTGAAAAAAAAATCGAAAATTGAAACCGGACAAATTTAAAAGTGAAATTACACAAAGACACCGAAAAGCGGGAAGGGTTGGGCTCGGGGCGATGAAGCTACCGAACGACTCCTAGCTACTTCTAGCTTCGGTTTATGGTATATAGTAGTATTTACATAACTACATAACAATAAAATGTCAATGGTTTTTTTTCCTTCTAAGTGACAATGTTTTGAAGGAAATCTCATATTTTAGAGAATATAAACATTAATCATTTTCAGTCACACAAAAATAAAGGTTTACTTTACATAAATACAGAATACTTCACATATTTTTATATACCATATATTTCAATATCTTTTCTCAGTAACTAAAAACCAAGATTTTATTTCAATATATAACAGTTTAAAAAGTAATTATAATCAGGTATGAATCAGTTTATGGATACATAAAACTGAAAACAGAGACTAGAAACTGATATCAAAAATCAATATTTCATAAATCATTCAAAAATCAATGAACTCAATTTTGTCTGACATAAATGCCTGCTGACTACGATGAAGCTACCGAACGACTCCTAGCTACTTCTAGCTTATTATTAGTCTCGGCGGTGGTTGGGGGTGGGCGGGGGGGGGGGTCAACCGCCGCGGTGAGCGGCCCATCTTCGTCTGCAGCCCTTTATTCTTCTACTCTAGTCCGTCTCTTTTGCGGAAGCAAGATTCTTAGGTTCCCAGCCACGTCCCGAATGAAAGACTCTCTAGCGAAAGCCAGATTGAAAAACTTGCAAGTAAAATTGGAATTTTAAATACTTTCATGATTTATTTAAAGAAATATTCATTGAAAAATTAAGGCAGTGCAAATTTTCTTTTCTTACTCATGCATTATTTATCGATGTCAACCATTAGTATTAAATATTTATATTTATTTCTATAATATCAATTTCCTTAGTTTTTTCAAATAAAATATTACTGTTTTGAAATAATTATTAAAATTTTATTTTTACATGGCAATACACTATTTAGGAAGGTATGTAAAAGTACATAATTTTTATTTGGCAGAAAATGCAGAGAAAATGGAAAAAAGTTGAGCAAGGCAGAAGAATGCTTACCATTGAACACATGCTACAGGCTGTGCAGATGGTTTCGGAAGAAAAGATAAACATCACAGAAGTAGCGTTAGCTATGAACATTTCCAAATCAGTTATTGCAAGGAGCGTGATAAAATTTATGTCATCTGAGAATAAAGCTGATCTAATTTTTAGATATCATCTAACATATGGAATGATTTCTCAACATATGAAGAAAAGAAGCTAGAAGACTCACTGCCAGTTATATGAACTAGGGTCTAAACAAGAAACAGGTTTTTTTTGCTGGCATGTGAATTTGGGAATGCCTTAAAATTAAAATAGTCTACTGCATGGATCAAAAACAAATTGTGCTGGAAATAACTGGTACTATGGTTTCATAGATTGTCATCCAGCTCTGTCACTAAGAACACCTGAAGCCACAATTGTAGGGAGGTCCACCCGCTTCAACAAAGTGAAAATGGATACATTTTTGAAAAATTTAAAGAGTGTTTATGAGTGGTACAGTTTCATTTCGGACTGTGTTTATAATTGTGATGAAACTGGGATAACTACTGCCCGCAAACCTCAAAAATATAAGTTTATAAAAGAAAAAAGCAAGTGGGACAGGTTTCTTCTGCTGAACGTGGTGAGCTAGTGTCTTTGTTACAGTAAACTCCTGACTATCTGGCCCACCGTACTATCTGGACTAGTAAAAAAAATGAGGAATGTTTCAAGCGGACGAGACAGGCAGGTTCCCGTCCGTGGAAAAGTGCTGACTTTCGACAAGAAGGGATTGCAGAATGCAATAGTAGAGCAATGACAGAGAACAAGGAACGGGAGGTCAAGGCTTGATAACCTGTTTCATCAGTTCTACTTCGGATGTTAATAAGTGCGGACGTTATTTGCAGCTGTTCCTAGTTATGTTCGTATAAACTTTTGGTGTGCTTTGTGTTTATTTATTGAAGAGTAACTAAATGGGTGATAAACGAAAAAAGGTTGATGGGACAATTGAGGAGAAACCACTATAAATCGACTGCAGTCTGGGATAATGGAAAAAACTATACCTTCGGAGTTGAGAATTTAAAAAAGTACAGTGGGTGACTGAAAGAAAAATTGAGCAGAAATTGGAAGGGGTGTGCTGCCCAAACCAGTGGAAGTGGAATGAAAAAAGAAAAGCCATGCTGAAAGGTAAGCATAAAGAAGCCTGAGGAAATTTTATTTTTGTGGCATCTACACTTAAAAGGAAATGGCTTTCCTATTACTGGGCCAATATTGCAGGAACAAGCATTGCGATTTTCCCGACTATTAGAAGGAGGAAGATTCAGAATTTACTGCCAATGAAGGATGGTTAGATCATTTAAAAAAACAATTCAGTATTGGCAGATTATCATAAGTGGGGAGGTTTTATCTGCTGATAAAGAGGCTGTATGTTTTTTCAAAGACTACCTCCTTGCTAAGGAAATTTCTCGAGCAGTTTGCACAACTGCAATAAGATTGGATTAAATTATAAGATAAACTTTAATTAATAAAATGATAATTAATAATTTAGTATTCATTCTAGAAAGAAAAAGGGGCAGCATGCTAGTTAAAAAGAAGGGCACTATTTCATGAGGAAATAAATTAGTAATGTGTTCAATAATGATAAGGAAAAAAGAAGTATATAGTTTTTTAGTATGATAAATAAACTGTTATTATTTTTTAATAATTTTATGAATTACAAATTGAAAAATACAATTGAATAACAACATGCTTTAATAATATCTAAGTTTTATTTCCTAAAGAAATACAGTTCTATTATTTTTCTAAGGTCTTCGGTACATAGATTTAGAAATACTATGGAATGGAGAAGTTTTTTTTTTACGAAAAATCTCTGGCTACAACCTCAGGTGAATTTCAAAAATTTTTTTTAAAAAGCAGGGTGCATTTGGCCGCTTTTAAAAGTGTAATTTGCAATTCATTTTTTTTAACCATTTGGAAAAATGGTTATTGTCCTCTGTCCGGGTAGGAAATCAAAAACATATCTGAAGCGTTTTATTGGTTAAATCCGCATTTTATTCGTTTTCTGATTGGTCTATACAGTAATCTGTATTTTCCCTTTACTTTCAAGAGAGATGGATACTTCTGTTGCCACTATGACAAAAAAGTAATAAAAACTACAAAAAAAAATTAATAACTCAGAAACAAATTGAGATACAGCTTTCAAACAAATTGCATTTAAAAGTACATTTTTTTCTCTAAACGACGGTGTAAAAAGTAATATTGTGAGATGTTTAGAAGTTTAAGAATGAACTTTCATTTAAAATTGGTCGTCAGATTTCTAGGAAATTTGACGATGGAAAAGCCTTTTCCCGAACAGCCAATGAAATGCTTGGATAATAAGTAAGTTTCAGGTGAATAATACGTAAGTTTCAGGAAATCTGACGAGTCGTAGGCCATTTTTGTCGCTTGCAATTTTTACGTGTAATAACTCTATTAATATTTAATTCATGGCGTACGTAATGTATGATCAACTCCGTGCGATTTTTTAATGCCTTAAATTTTAGTCTTTGAAAAAATCATTTTCCAAATGTTCGTTTTAATTTGTTAAATTGCTTTTTTTTAATATTAATTTCATAATTCATTTTATAAGATTTTTAAAATGAGAAACTCAATGTTTGGTATTTTTTGTACTGTAACCATACAAAAAATGATCACATTAGGATTAAAATTTCAGGAAAAATTAATAACAATATGAAAATGAAATGTAAGAAGAAACTCAATTTTGAATGTTTATAAATCAAAAACTGACTTCCATATGACTTGAAATTTTGTATCTAGCCATAGTTTGTACTAAAGATTTAAAATATAGTGTCAAAATTGTGTGTTACCATTTAAAAAAACAAAGTTTGGTCTGGTTATGATAGGTAGATGGCTCCCTAAGCCCATTTTATAGACATCATTTAAAAGTAGACTTTATTTTCAATCATTTTCTTCTGCTATAATTTGTTGCATTGTTCGAAGGGGGTGTTTATTTTTATTTTTTTTCCACGATTGTACCTTTTAACTCTGTAACACTAATTAAAACCAGCTTAAAAACGTAAACAAACGCTAAATTCCATTTAAGGCATCTGCCTTTTGAACAATTTTTTTGAGATTTTGTAAATTTTAAATTGCTAATTATTATTAAAAATGTCATAAAAATGAGACATAAACATACGAAAAAGTAATTTAATTTTTTATTTAAAAAAATAGTATAAAATTAACCGGAAAATTGCTATTTTCTTAAAACCATTTAAGTCTATTTTAAATGTTTATTACATCTTAAATATGATAAATGTCTTATGTGATATTTATATATATGCATTTTACGTATATTATACATATGGCATTTTATATATGATACCATACATATGACATCTTAAGTTGTTTTAAATAATATTTAAACTATTTTAATTTAAAACAATTTAAATTTTTCTTAAAACTATTTCAAATCCAAATTATTGTCAAATAAAAAAAAATAAATACATTTTACGAATGTCATAATGTCATAAAATTCTAAAAATAAGCCCTCCCCCCTCCCCTTTTGACAACATGAAATATTGGCTACAGTGAGGAGGGGCTTATAAATGTCATTTTCTTGACAATATTGTAACATTGGCATAAAACAACCTGCAAACAAAATCAACAAAATAAAAAACAGTCTTTGCAGAGGTCGACCTCAGCTATATATATATATAAAAAATCATTTTAAAATATTGAAATGCAAGATTTTTTTAAAACCCTTTAAACTCCATATTATGAATTCATGAAAATTTAATCTTCTAAAGCATTTTTCGATCAATTTTTGAAACTACATTAGAAGATTGACACAATCATTTAATAAATTTCAGAAGGATTTTGCAAATTAAAATTCATTAAATTTGAATTCATAGAGATTTTGGGTAATATTTAAATTTTCACTGAAATCTTTTATTCAAAATCTTTTTTTAGTATTTTATATAATTCGGAACTGTACAAATACAATGCTGTTGCAATAGAAATATAGGAATAATTCCAAACTGAAACTTTTCACCCACAATCTTTCAATGTCAAGCAAGCTGAAAAGATGGAAAGGCAAAAGAAATCAAACTTTTAAAAATGTTTTTGTTTTTTTCAATCCATAATGCTTCTGGAATAAGATAAAGTATCTATAACTCATTCTAAATTGTATTATTACTAATCAATGCATTAAATGAATTTTGTAACAGGTTATTTTAATGGTACTTAGGGTTAAAAAACTGTAGGATTAACATTAAGTAGCGGGTGATTTCACATGAGGGAAGTAGCCGCTCAAAATGCTGTGACAATGCAAATGTTTCCTGTTTAGCAAGAGAGAAACTATTCAAATTACATTTTTTACGTATAAAAATGTCTCCATTGATGTGTCAGCTAGTTTGCATTGTTTGAGTGTTGGTAAAAGAAATGATTGAGCTCTAAGCAAACAGAAAAAATGATTAAAAGAAAAAAAAATTGAAAAGCAAAACGTATACTTTTTGCTTAATGTTAAAAAAAGGGGGGGGGGGATGATATTGCCATTGTTAATTGACAGATTTTGTTCAAATTTTCAGCAAGTTGCAATAATAGTAAATCAACTGTGTAATAAATTTGTATTAAAATACAATAAGGTATGTGAAAATAATACCTGTTTTCTTAGCTCACAGGCAGAGGTAGATTTCGAAGTTAAATACTATACTAATTTCATCAACAAAATCTAAATAAAGATTAGAGAAAACCCAGTTTAACAATTTTATTCAGCCACTTTTGATGAGTTTTTAATTTCATTTTTCTATAAAAGTTGGTTTTATCAGAATCAAGTTAATATACTAATTTTTTCTTCAATCCTTATTTTTTTCATCCCTTCAGAACATTTTTAGTAATTTTATTCATTAGTAGAGTTCATCTTTACAAAAATTTTGTTTCATTAAATGAAGACACACTCTATTTTAAATTCTGAGAATCTTTTTATTCAGAGGCGTGCCCCTTTAATAGTGAGCCCTATAAACAGTATTTCTGAGGGTTGTTAAGTTTTCATCACACCAATGATACTGTTTTTTAATCACCTTAGTGGCGGATTAATGGAAATGGGTTTTTTTCTACAATCCCCCCCCCCCCACCATTTTGTTTTACTGTAAGAGTTGGTCCTATCAAAATTTTGTCAATATAAAAGTTGTAGATAATATTAAGGAGATTCATAATAAATTTAAGTGGATTTCTTATCTTATGAATTGACAAAGTTGTAATTTTTTTTCTTCAACTCCCTTTTTTTTTTTCTTTTTTCTTTTTTTTTTTTTTTTTTTTTTTTTTTTTTTTTTTTTTGTTGTAGGAGTTAGTCCTATTAAAAACTTGTCTGTCCCTTGATTTTATATATCAGCTTGGAAGAGATTTATGCAAACTTATGGAAGTTATTGTGCCCATAAAATGACATAGATGATGACATAGATAGATAGAAAGATGGATACATAAATTTTTGAAATGTGGGTGGTTTGGGGTTCTATGGGTCATGATCAGAGTAGATCTGCAAAAATTTTACAGAAATTCCAACATTGGGAGATTGTAATAGGTAGCATTTCTTACAAATTCTACCAAAAATTCGAGCATGCCACAAAAAAGCACACTATAGAGAAACCAGAAAAAAAAGCGAGAGGACACTCTACAGTTTGTTTAGTTTATTCAACTTCGTAAAGTCGAACATTATCAGAATTAAATCATTATAGCTTTGGCTGGGTAATGCGTTTCATTATGCAGAAAGAAACCATGCACAGAATTGGTTTGGCAGTCACATAATATCCGGGCCATATCAGATACAAGTGCGCCAAACATAACACCAATTATACTAATTACGGTAACCCTTATCTTTTTAAAAAAAAAACTTTATAGCATATCATACATAATAAGAGCTATAATATAATAATATGTAATACAGTTTATTTATTAAGGTTTACAGTTTTTTTTTATTTATGCATTATAGTTCATTTATTTATTTATTTGTCATTAATTACACAGGTCGGTAAAAAAATCAAAAAATTTTCCTTTTTCTAAGTAAAAATATGTAAAGTGTACAGATCTAATATTCCTATTTCCAAATATGTTATCTAAATTGCTTCAGCACATAACATTTTCCTGAGAAACAGTTTTATAATATTAACAAATAGTGAAGGATTATTATATTAATTTGCAATGCTAGATAAAAATTTGAAATCAGGGAAAAGTGTTTTCACTGGCTTAGATATCAAACTGATAAAATATAGCATGAAAATCTCGTTTGCTGATACTAATATCATGCATTTTTCTTTTTATGTCATGTCCCCTCCCCTTTTCGTGTCTGAATTTACTATTTACTATCCACTAATATATTTTCATACCTTATACTGCTATAACTTGAATAATCTTATTTATACATTTATTTACAGGTAATACGGGTATTATTATCTACATTTTTATGTTTTACAAAATTTCCACATGTTTTAGCAAAATACAAAATAACCTAATTTTGAAAGCAAACACTCCTACCAAAAGAATTATACGTAATACAGCAATTTAGTTATCATACTTTTATTTAGCACAGTGAAATCTATAAGAATTGACCATTAATTTTGGAGAGAGGATTTTGGTGCCGACCAGTGTTATTATTTTTAATAATGATATGTATTAAATAATGTTAAATTACTGTTTTGAACAGGATTGGAATCCATTTTTGGCGATCTAACTAATGACTTTGATATTACAAACCGTATATACCTGCGGATACGTTAAGAAATTTCTGATAATTTTCGGCAAGCAAATTGGGGGAGGTCGACTTCTACGTGAGTCAAATAAAAAAGCAAAAAAAAAAAAATCTTTGATTACTGCAAATTTCAGGCTTTTTATGTATATGAATAGTAAATTAATATAGAAAATATACAAATAATAATAATTTATCATTAAAAAAAATTAAATGATTTGTTTTTGGATACATACTGCTTTTTCGCATTGGCAAGTGAAATCTTTGGTTTGATTTTGTGCAAAATTGAAGTAAAAAGTTAGGCGATCGACTTATATGCGGGGTTTTAATTTTTTTGCAAAATTTGCTTTGAAAGTTAGGGGACTGACTTATACGCGAGTATGTACATTTAATTACATTTTTTTAATAAAAGTAAAAAAAGGTTGCATATCCTCCCCCCCAAAAATAGAGTGAATTATTGCGATGAAGTTATGAGAAAATTATTATTTTTTTTATTTTGGGAAAGGAAGGGGGGGGGGAGTCTCATTGGTTCCTTGCATATGCCCCTAATGTAACCTATCATTTCAGTTCTTAATACATTGAAATAATGGACTTAAAGAATTAGGAATCTGTAAAATTTTTGAATACAAAAGTTTAACAGATTTCAGAATTCTGGGTAATGGGTCCTATAGGCATGGATTTATTCCTAGCAGAAACAGCAAAAGTCCAAAAGATGTTGTTTTTTTTTTCAGCTTTAAATACTATAAAATAATTAACTGATAATTAGACTATTAAGTTTGTTTACGCACAATGCCCTTGAAGAAGTAATCAAATTTATTGTTTTTAACCTAATTCTAAGGATAATTTATTGCACAATAATCAAAGTATTTTTATTGTTTTTATTATGAAACCATAAATTATAAAATTGATTGATTTATCATTCAGAAGATCCAATTTATTTACATTCTTGGCTCTCAATGAGTATTTATGAGAAATACAATGATTTGAAGGTCACTTAATAACAGTTTTGAATTTTTTAGTAATTTAATGACTTCGGGATTTCTTGATATAAATTTATGAGTTTTATAATTACTTGATGTCATGTAAATGAAGATTTATAGCTTTTTATAATAATTTAGAGCTAATTTAATGTGTTTTATGAGGAATTGAAATTGATTTATAACCAGCATATTGTAATTTTATTTTGATCTTTTTGAAAGTTTAGTCCCGACTGTGTAACTAGAGAGGCACAACATGAAGTTTCATTGCTCTGTATCAGAGAAAAAAAATGATAATATTGGCTCTGTATCACAGAGAGTATAAGTGTAGTATCATTAAATTTAATATAGCGTGATTTATATTAATTTTATTTAATAAACTATTTAATAACTAAATTGGCTCTCCCATCCTGACTGTTGAATTGTCATTTCCTTGAAATTTATGATAATGAACGTTAACAAAGTTAAAAGATCTAAAAAATACAGTTAGCACAAAAAAAATTTTAAATGTAATAGTTTTGTTAGTAGAATTTTTTTTTTATAGATTCACGAAATTTTTTTGAATCTGACACATAATACTAAACAAAATACAAGTTGCTATCTAACATATACTTATGCTGGATAGCAACCTCTATTTTGTTTAGTATTCGATATTATACTGTATACATCTATACGATCTATAACATAATGTCCTCGATTATTCTGAGTTATGAAGTTTAAGAAATGACTGATTCAGTGAATACTAAAATGTCAACTTACTTTTTCTTATCTGAACGAAAAAGGTTGCAATTGCGTGATATATCCTCATCAAGCTGATTTAAGCCAACGCTCTCATAACAGGACTGAAAATAAAAGTATTTTTGTTAATGGTTAAAGAAATAAAATGCAATATATAGTCACAAAATGATACCCTAAACCAGGGATGGCGAACCTATAGCCTGCGTGCTGAACTTGGCACGTAAGAAAAGTCTCTAGCACACAAAAAAACCCTAATAGATCATATTCAGTTTATGTTGAGGAATCCACTTTGTGTTTTTCTTACAAAAATTATAGTTTTGTGTAACAGCCATATAATTTACTTTAAAATAATTCGTTACTTTTGAATAAATTAAGGTATTATAAATTTCAATGAAAGCGCCTTGCAGCGTCCTTTTCTCGCTAAACCATTCAAAGTATGTGTTTTCTAAACCCTTTTACTTCTCTATCAAATTTCAAAGGTTTTATTTTTGAAAATTGAATTTTAAAAGTTAGTTTGCATAGTAACATACCTAATTGGCACGCTTCTATTTCGGATTAGGTTTTATTTTATTTAGGTTTAGGGCTTCAAATTACATTAAGTTTTAATATATTTAGGTTTTCATTTTGAAAATTGAATTTTAACTGTTATTGTAAATAGTCATGTGTCTATGGTACCTGCTTCTACCTGAAGAACTAAAAGTGATCAGATTTGGAAGTATACAATAAAAGAAAAACTTATTAATATGGAATTCGATGTGACATGGCTATATTATTCATTAAAATGTTTCTGGCACGTTAGAATGTTTGTACATAATAATTTTTTATTTTTGGCACGCATAATCTGCGACTAAAAGAAATAGCCGAGAAACTTCTATGAATATTAAGTGTCAACAAATGATCCAACACCATTTTAGCCAATGTGGTGTAGCAAGAGTGGTAGAGAGAGCATTTACAAGACATTTTTTTTTAAATGAGCAAAGTTACTCTAGAGTTTTGTACTTGCGTACTATTTGGGACAGGTCCTATTCACTGTGTCAACAATGGCACCAAAAATATTAATTAGAGTAATCCTTTTTTTGTTTTTTACATTTTAAACAAACAGCTAGTATTAAAAAACAGGTTGTCTATTCCAGATCAGTAACAAACTTCTCTGACTTTTCCAGGTAATATTGAGATTTTCTCATGTTACACACAAAAACTCTTAAAAGCTGCAAATTTGAGAGTGGAACTTTCACAACTGTTTTTGAAGTAACAACTACTGAAATAAATTCTTGCAAATTTACAAACTTTTGAACATTTTGCAAGCATGCATTTAATATCGTTTTGCACGTATACAGGGGTGGGGAATTTCTAGAAAATCTTACCAGCCAGCAAAATGCAATGTACAGTTGAAAGTTGTTCTTACAAAATTTATGCAACTGCAAAAACAGTCGATTACTGTTACTTTAATGCATTTTCATATTTTTTTTATACTACTTAGTTATCGCGTCGACCATTTTCGCCAAATTACCGTATTTTCGGGAATACCCACCGCACCAAAGAAAATATGTTTAAAAAAATGTTTATCGACGTAAGCGCCGCACCCAAGGAACTGATATTTGTACAATCTGAATTCCGGAATCGTTTCGGCCGCGGCTTTTCCGGATTTTAGAGGTCTTGAAATATCGTATAGAGACACTAGGTCGGGACTGCCCGACTTGTAGAAAAAAATTCGGCCCGGGACAGCCCGACTCGCAGAAAAAAATTGGCATGGACCAGCCAGATACAAAAATTAAAAGTTTGGTCCGGCCCATACAAAAGAAATATTGGCCTGACCCGGTAAAAAATTTAAAAGTTCGGCCCGAGACTGGCTCGGAAAAATGTTAAAATCTTGGCCAAGCTCGAGTGAATTTCTACAAAACATTGATGAAGTGCCGCAGGCTGTGATATTTATTTTTTTAATGAATCTCTATTTCTTGTATGTAAATGTTTCAGTTATCATTACTATCGTTAATCCATATTCTATGTATTGAAGTGTTAAAAATCTGAAAAATGAAATACAGTAAAATCTGCTAAGACGGAATTATATAAAACAGAAAAAAAGCGTTATAGACAAGATCCTCAACACGTTGTTCAGTTTAAAACAGGATTCCATCATAGGCAGATTCTTTTCACTCGTTTTACTATATTTTAATTTAGCTATATTTTAATAAGCGTATGAAATCTACTACTCTTTAATAAGAATAAATTTTAATGTTTAATTGTAGAATAATGGCGATTTAAAAATGATGGCATTTTTTGCAAACATTTTTAGCCCAGGCCTAATTTTACTGACCTTTGAACGGACCAGGCCACGACGAGACAATGATTTTCATACGGGCTTTGTCAAAATTAGGACTGAAAATTTTGGATCATGAAGACTAGGAATGAAACCAGTCCAGGCTCTGTACAGAGAAAATAAGTTAGGTCTGGCCCGGCCTGATCTTTCAGGAAAAAAGTAATGCCTCTAACACGGCCCAGACAGAACCTTCAGAAAAGAGTATGGCCCGGCCCGTGCAGATCTCACGCTGCCGAAACCACTTTAGGATAACTAGAAACGCTCCTTTTTCCATTTTCTTTTCTTTTTTTTTTTAGCAGTTTACTTATTGACAACTGTTTCATTGATTCTGTTGTGGCAGATTTTATTTTTTATTTGCTAAATACGCACCTTTTCTTATTCATTTTTAAAAATAATTTTGTAAGTTTTAAAAACATTTCTTGCTCAGAATTTAGACTTTCCTTTTCATCGTAAGTTATTATGGTGATAATTATTATGAAGATATATATCATAAGTTTAAGGAAAGACAAGAAAATCCGCGAAACCACGTTGCATAAAAAAAATCTCTTATCTCGTTACCTCTTTTTTTCTACCGCATTCAAAGTTCTTTTCAAAGAAACAAAACTAAAACTATTAGTCAACTACATGTCAAGGTCATAGGGCAATGTGTCAGAACGTTCGGTCCGAGGAGATGGAGTGAATTTGAAATCAAATGTGCTTATCTTTTATTTGAGTCAAGAAATGACAAAATTACATGTTTTTTTTTAAGTTATAAATGCGTACTTGAATGATTTTATTAGGCGCTTCTTTAAAAATAAAGATTATAAACATGAAAAAAAAGATAAAATAAGTATTTTTGTTGAGAACTCTTCGTACGAAACAATTTTTAACCATATCAACGTAAAAATCAATGTTTTGAAGAAATTCAGTCGGGTCGAGATTTTAAATGTTTTCCGGGCCAGGCCAAACTTTTAGCTTTTATGCCGGGCCATTAATTAATTAATTAATTTTTTTTTGTACTGGCCAGGCCGATTTTTTTTTACCCCTATGGATCGGCTACTTCACTCAAGGGTAAATGCCCGTTCGCCAATGTTAATCCTATGGAAGAATTTTTTTTTAAAATACATAGTTCGCATTTCAATATGCTTAATTTTTTTTTTCTTTGCGTCGAATAGCTGAGGTCGATCTCTAAAAAGACCCTTTTTCGATTTTGTTTACAGATGTATTTTGTAGTATACTTTGATTTTCGGAATCAGTTTCGAAAATGAAAGTATTCTAGTAAAAAAAACACACAAAAAACCCCCTCTAAACACAATCGAAAAAGTAAAAATGACTCTTTGTAGAGACCGACCTCAGTTATCCAATGCGAAAAAGATCATTTAAAAATAATGGAATGCGAACGACATATTTAAAAAAAATTCTTTCTTAGGATTTACATTAACGTGCCGGTGTTTTTGCGTGAGCAAAATAGCCCAATATTTATATAGCGAAAGTCGGTCCACTTAATTTGTTCTATTGGTCAGGACCGTTTATTTTGTTTATCGCCCGACCCGGCTCATTAAAAAAACTATACTAATTCTGCTGAACTGGCCGGTTTCAAAGTTTGAATTCATTTTGTCTGGTCGAGTCGGGTACGGCCTCGGGCCGAGTTTATAGAGTCCGGTACTGAAGAAAAAAAAAAGAAAAAATCTTGCTCTCCAGTGTTTTTACTATGTATTAGGAGACCCATTCCACAAAAGTTCTATGCCGGGATTTAAGATTTCTCTAGTTAGAGACCAGTAATTTCACAGAGTGAGCACTCTGTGAGCAGTTTTGCTTTGCAAGTGGAAGGAAAGGGGGTTTATTAGAAGAAACGCTCGCGACAGCTGTACATTCCAGTATCCGGAGGGTAAAGTAATTATTGACGGATGAGCAGAAAATGTAATCATTTTTAACTTGAGAACCGGTGAGACAAACGTTATTCATCCCGCTGATTGTTTAAAAATAAACAAAACAAATAACATTTCTCGGACATCTGCGGTTGAGAGACATTAATATTTTGGTACCAATTCGAGAGCATGAAACTATTGATCAAAGGGGGGGGGGAGGAATGGTGTCATAAAATATTGGTTTGACAAAAAAAAAATGCCATAAGACATTGCTGTAAAAGAAAAAAAATCACCGTATCCGCCGACCTGGCGTAAGAGCCGCACTTAGAATATTTTATACTTTCAAACTCGTATG
The DNA here is from genome assembly GCA_963932465.1 of Maratus speciosus. Taxonomy (NCBI): domain Eukaryota; kingdom Metazoa; phylum Arthropoda; class Arachnida; order Araneae; family Salticidae; genus Maratus; species Maratus speciosus. The sequence continues at coordinate 35,356,043 of OZ010794.1, read as the reverse complement.
CGCCGCGGTTCATATGCCCGAAAATACGGTATACAAACAGAGATAATTTTTATTTTAAATAACAAAAACAAATAAATTAGTATAACATTAATAAAAATACAAATAAAACATCAAAATAAAAATCACTTGATGATGTAAACACATGTAACTTGCTTAAAGTCAAGTGAATGTGGCATTTACGATCAACCATTATTGGCATTTAATCTTATAGTTTGACGATAGATATCTGGTTGATGGGATAACCAAGTAGTACCATTTTTTTCTATAAAATTAAGAAATATATACAAGAGAAGAAATATAAAGTTTAATATAAAATAGAACTTAGTAGGGGAGAGTGGGGATACTTGACCCACCCCTATTTTCTCTACAGTAGGTTAATTTTTCTTTCTAAAATTAGCAACATGATAATATATTTATAGTTCTGCACATGTAAAAAAAAATCACATATCTCGGAACCATTTTGAAAGTAGTGATTAATAGTTGCTTTTTCCCTATCTGAAGTAAATATTTAGGTGAGTGTTTTTTATATATTTTTTTTTTTAATCAAAGTTTTATTTTAAGCTGCAACATTATAGATAGATCTAATAAGTATAATTTCAGTTGTATTTTGAATCTAAAATAATTCAAATAGCTGCATGCACTGCTTAGTAAAAGTCTGATAAACAAAAATGGTAGTAGTGGGGATACTTGAGCCACTGAGATTGGGGATACATGAGCCATGCTCAACCATCCCTACTAGGAAATTACACATATGGGTGAAACAAAAAAAGTCTTTTTCATGTTCACAGATTTTTAATTTTTTTTCTGGGTAATATGGGGAGTTTTTTTTTTCTGCATAAAATGAGGAAGAATTCTTTTTATTTTTTTTTTCATTAAAAAACAATCAATAAGGACTTAATTTGAAAACATATGTTTAAAAATGTATATTTTGTTACTGAAAAAATATATTTTTTTTTTTTCATTTTGACTAACAAAATAGTCTGTCTAGATAAATGTAGGCATAGTTTTCAATTTAACTTTTTGACTAATATTAAAATCACTTTTTTAAATTGATTTTACTGGTCATAATCTCTAATATTTTAACTAGTTAGGCCCAAAATATTAAAATATTTATTTTGTTAATGTAATATTTTAAGATTAAATATTGTATACTGAAATTGTAACCTCTGTTACTGTAACTTTTTTTTAACTTAACCACCAACTGAGGATGTTGCTATCATTGATTAAACCCAAGTTGAAATGATCCTTCGACCACCAATTATCACCACAAAAAATGATCGTGTTACTAGTTTTGTTTTCACAACTGGTTTCAAAGGACTTAGTGTATCTTAATTTATCACTATGTAAAACATTTATAAAATAATAAAAAGAAAAATAATAAAAAGAAAAATATTATTTTTGTAGGTATTTTTTAGTATTGGCTCAAGTATCTATTCACAATGACTCAAGTATCCCCCTCATGGGGATACTTGAGCCACAATGTAAAAGAAAAAAGAAAAATTTATTAAACAAAGAAAAATAGTTCAAAATTAACTGAAAATGGTTTTCAATTGAAGAAAAACTATCAAATTTTCAACTACCGTTATTTCCGGGAGATAAGCCGCACCGTTATATAGGCCGCACCAATAAAAACAAGAGATAAAAATTCAATTTCCATCAGATAAGCCGCACCGGCATATAAGCCGCGGCTTATCTCCCGGAGATCACGGCAGTTTAATAAGCAACAAACGGAAATACATTTTACAGTTTGAATATATTTAAAGATAAATACTTTTTTAAATAAATATTAAATAAATATAACTTACAAATCTTTATTTATACTTACGACGATGTAATTAAGTTACTTATGATGAGTTAATCTGTTGTCTTTTTTATGTAATCCCCTGCATAATATTGTGGGGAAAAAATCGAAATAAATCACTAAATGTTTTTTAAAACAAACACTTATTTTATTTATTACTAAATTCCGATTCCTCACTATCGGAACAAAACAAAGTCAAATAGTTATCATTAGTGTCGCTCTCTTCATCAGAGTCATCAATTTCAGTTGTGTCTTTATCGTTATGATGTTCATTTTTTATTATGTTGGATTCAGAAAATCCTGAAATAATGGCTGATGCCGATACATTTCCGACACCCAGTTCGCCATTTCTTCATACGAGACTTTTCGCATACGGCCGGTATTTGTAAATGAATGCATACTGTTGCGCATACAAATCTCCCAATTTCGCCTCATGTGCAATTTAAAAATTCTGTTTACCACTAAATCCAGCGGCTTCAAAATTTTTGTGAGGCCTCCAGGAATTACGGAAAGGTTTGTCTGTAATATTTTGCACTTTGATTTTACAGACTACAACAAATGAGCCCGCATGGAGTTTAAGACAAGCAAACCTTTCGGCTGGAAAAAAGCGCCCTTTCTTTTTTTATACACTTCTTCTATCCAGTGTATCATCATTTCCTCACACATCCAGCCTTTCTCATTTGCCGAAATTACTAAATCAGCAGTGAAATCGCCTTTAGGCAACGTTTCGCTTTTAAAAATTAAAAGTGGTTTCAGCTTATCGCCGGCAAAAACACACGTAAACGAAGTTTTTTCATTACCGCTCGTAATGATGGGAATAGTTTTTCCCCTTGTTTATTCACAGTTCTGTAGGGTGGACAATCAAACGTAAGGGGCACTTCATACATATTTAAAATTTGGCAATGTGCCAATTTTTCGTCTTTAATTATTATTGAAGTGTAGTCTAAGAAAGATGCTTTTTACTCCTTCCAGTCTTCAGGCAATTTCTGCCGCACAGTCGTTTTTGAGCGAACACTGAGTCTTTTTCTGCTCATAAATCTTGAGCACCAAGAAGGGCCACCTTTGAAATCACCTAATCCCATTTGTCGGGCCATTTCTTTTGCTTGAAGCCTTATCTTAATAGTAGAGACAGGCAACCCTTTTCCCCTTTGTTCAATAATCCATTTTTCGAGATTTATTTCTAAACTGGGAAAAGCAATTGCCCCACCACGTTGATCTCTCTTCTGTTTCGGCATGTGCTTTATCACATGTTTTTCTTTTCTCCACCGCCGGATACATTTCTCATCAATTCGATATTCCCTAGCAGCAGCTCTATTACCGATAACTTCGGCTTTTTCAATTACGACAAGCTTGAAAGAAGTGCTTCTTTCAAGCTTGTCGTAATTGACAAGCTTGAAATAAAGCTATACTGCTCTGTATAGCTTTTCCGCGGAGCCATAATTAAAACTTCAAAAGAAAAATCGGATAAGAGAAATAAAAATTAAAACAGCACGTGGTGCGATAAGAAACAGAATAAAGTACGAAAACTGTGTAAATCTTGCCTCGCCTGGACCTCGACCTAAAGACTGCTGGGGGGAAAGGGATCTTGTTACTTTATAACTGTTACTGAAATTCGTTCTCTCTCTCTCTGAAGACCGGTTATTCATTCACCTGTTGTTTGTAAAATCGATTTTAAAGCAGAAAGTGCGATGTACAAAAGAACTATCCTCCCCCCCCCCCAACGAAAACGGGCGAAAATTTCTTTGTTCCCCTGCGATTTTGAAAGAACGTTTCATGTAGAAGCAGGTACCCCAAAACAAGATAAGAAAAAGACAAATGAAAAGCAGAAAAAGCACATTTTTTTCTATTTCCGTATTCATTGGATGGGAGAAAAAAACTGATTATTAAAAAATCCTTCTCAATAACTGAATTCAGTGTGTCTCATTTCCATTTCAGCAGATATTGATTCATAAGTTCAAAATATAGCCCCAATCGAAGTAAAGGAGAAAAAAAACTCTGTTTAATAACGTGAAATTTTCTGATGAGTTCACAAAGTCGTTTTAATCAAAAATGCATGAAATTTGTGGACATTACTGTATTGAATGGTTAAGATTCGAATAAAGTGTTTCATTTTTCTCTCAACGTGGTATAAAACAAAGTTTCCCGATCCAGAGCTGAGAGGCTCCATGCGGTTCTTCTAAAGAGATGGCGTAGTCATCTCTAGTCCCAAAGGCACCAAATGACGTCGAGTTGCTACAACATCAAACACCCAGCCAAGAGCAACCGGCAAGCCCGGGGCCCAGCCAGAGAGGCACAAGACAGCCGCCACAGCGGATACCCCCGCGCCCCGCAATGATGCAGCACATCAGCCTGAGCCACACCGCGAAGATATGAGATCTTGACTTCAGGGAGGGCTTACAGGAGAGTGACTCGTATTACCGTTACATGCAAGGAAAACCCTGAAAACCTTACGCAGTCACCCGTCCGTAAACGCCATGAATGGCTACGGACTACTCTTACAGAGTACCGCGTTCAACTGATCCCGAAATCAAGACAATACTTCAGAACACAGCGAGGAGGAGATAATCTGGTTCTGGTACCACCGACGTGATCTAGCGTCCTAGTAAGCAGGTCTGTGACGATAGCCACTATCCCTTTCCTGCTGTAATGATCGAGGCATCGATCGCTAAGGGTTCGAATGTGAAAGTTGCGAGGGAAGTAGTTCTCTCTAATATTTTTCCACAGGACACACTCATAGACACAATGTCTAATCGTGCTGTGCCCGGTACCACAGAAGCAAACTGGGTTGCCCCTGAAGAACCGAGCCTGGTGGTCACCAAAGGCACCATGTTCCGTCAGTACTTGGTTTACATAGAAATCTCCTTGAATTCTCCGAGTGGAGACTTTTCGGAAGATCGCATAGGTTACCCGCCCATCCTGTGATTGATCCCACCTGTCCTGCCAGTCTTTGATCGCCCGGCCAAGGAGTCTCTTCTTCACTTGTCTACAGGAAAGGAGAACCTGTCTGTCCACCATTGGTCGGGCCGCAGCCCCCTTGGCCAGCGCATCGACCAGCTCGTTGTAGGCGCCACCAATATGGGCTTTGATCCAATGCATATGAACTTCGATTTCATTATTTTTCACCAAGTCTCTGATCTCGACTACTGCTTTTTGATGAGGCACAAGCGAGTAAAGCGCTTGTAGCACCGATCTCGAATCTGAGTAGATATCGAGTCCACCGAAACCTTTTTGAAGGGCGTCGGCTATCGCCTCCTTGATCGCATACATCTCAGCAGCGAACATCGTCGAGCCTTCAGTCAGGCGAAATTGACCCACCCCGACGGCACCATTCTGGGTAGCCAAGAAAAAGGCACAGCCTACTTTCTGATTCTCGAGTTTAGACTCATCTGTGTAGTAATTGAAAGGTGTTCTCCGATCAAGATCCAGAGTCCACGGAATTCTACTGTGATAATCTCGTCGGGTTGGTATTTCCAGATTTCTGCCGCATCGGGCCTGAGATCCAGATTATCAATCCCCCCCCCCCCCCAACGGGGGAGGGCTTCGAAGTCGCGTTCAATACCAGCACGGAGGTTGAGAGGGATGACTCCCGCCATCACATTCAGAGAGTCTGTGAACACCGTGCTGTAGCACTTGGTGACGCAGAGAAGGAGACCCCGTTGTATGCTTAAGAGTCTCCTACGAAGAGTTACTTTGTTAGAGTACCAAATCGGGGCCGCGTATAAAACTATTCTCTCGGCAACGACAGAGTATAGGGTTTTGCGGACTTCCGTCTCCAGACCCCATGTTGCTCTGGCCAGCCTACTAAGTTTGTACTGATCCTTGGTTGCCTTCTCCTGAAATTGGTCCAGGTGCGGCATCCAGCTATGGTCACGGTCGAATACCACGCCAAGGCCCTTGACCTGATGAGAAATTCACCCTCCGTCCATTTAGTAAAATGGCTTTTGAGGGATCGTTCTCCATCTTTCCCTTTGGCGGTATGACCGTGTACTTGCACTTGTCACAGCTGAATTCCAGACTGCTTTCACTTGCTCAGGTGTGAATCTCTGCGAGAAGCCACCTGACGATATCCGCAAATTTGTACACAGCTGTGCTACGTGAAAGGATAAAGATATCGTCGGCAAAGACCAGGACGGTCCATGCCTCACCTAGACCCAACCGTTTCAGCAGGCCATTGATCAACACCAACCGGAGAACCGAGTCGAGGCATGATCCTTGCGGCACTCCAACATAAAAGTAATGCTCTTCAGTGTTCAAAATGATTGATCTATCCCACAAGAAAGAGTTAATCAATCCCAGGAGGTCCGAAGGAACTCCACACTCAGACAATAGTCTGAGCAGGTCGATCCGATGGGCGCTGTTGAACGCATTCTTCACATCAAGGCTGATCAGACATGCGTACTGACCAATACGCTTTGATTCAGAGTCGTAAAGAACCACCTCATGGAGTGCATCGACGGTAGACCTATTCATGCGGAAGCCATACTGCCTACCATCAAAAATATTATTTGACTCCAAGAATTCCATTAGTCGAGTAGCTCACATTTTGTCTAGTACCTTACCGATAACCGGCAGTAGAAAAATAGGGCGATAGGATGCCGAGCTGCTCTTGTCCCTCCCCTCTTTGGTTAAGTAAATAGCCACAGCCCTTTTCCAACTCCGCGAAAACCGAGACTCTCTCAGGCACTGATTGTACAAAGAGAGCACCCATTGTGGGTGAAAGCGAAAGACTTCTTTGACTACTCCAAGCCAAAGCCATTATGGCCTGGCGCCTTATCGGGCGCCATGGAGTCTAGAGCTAGCTCCAACTCCTCCATGACGAACAAACTCGGAGCGTCCGTCTTATAGATCGCCGTCTGTTGAACTTCATATGCCAGTTGAAAGTGGTGCCGTGCGAGGGCCTCTTAGGTCTCGTCCCAGGTTGACGCCGCTTCCCCATCAGGTAGCTCCAGAGTAACTGGAGCGTCTGGCCTCCCCCTGCCTCGCATAACTCCACAGACCTGGCCTATGTTATTCGTCGTGAGCTTTTCCGTAAGGAATTTACTGAAAGATGCCCGCTTTGTCATGACGATTGCTCTCTTGTACTGGGCCCTACACCATTTAAAGACAGCCTCACATCTCCCCCTCTGAGCTGGGTCAAGCGTGCGCTTGTTCAACCGTCTCAGTGCGCGGACTCTCGACCTCTAGCATTCCAATTCGGGTGTCCAACAATACGTCTCCTTGCAGGCGGCAAGGCGACGCCTTCAGTGCCTCGTACACAACTCCGTCAAAGTTGACTCAAAGTGTTCAACTCCTAGATTTGGTGAGTCGTGATAATAGACATCCAAATCTGCTGTTCAGAGATCTTGGAGGAACTCGTCCCAGATCAGGTCCCTAGGTTTCCACCTGCGGTGGACATCTCTAATGCGCGCATTCGCTGGTCTTCCATGGTAGGTCCAGGTCATGGCGTTATGATCATTGAGTGTCACCCAGTACTGAATGGTCCAGTCAGTAATGCGATGAGCACATTTACGGACTAATAATAGGTCAATCCAGCTCTGGCCCTGATGACCATCGAATGTCGCAACACTGTCTGGTTTGTTCATGATTTCGAGATCGTGAGCCATGGCGAAGGAGATGACCTATCCCATTGGATTCGTTGGCCTATCCCTTCAGATAAAAGACTTCGCATAAAAGTCCCCAACAACCTGAATGTTAAAATCTGGGAACTCATCAATCAAGCCAGATATAAGGATAGCGACAATGTCCTCTGACGAAGAACAATAGCATGAAACAATAAGCACCTCCTCACCGGAAATCGTGCAACGTATGGCCACGATGCCTCTTGTGTTTCGGACCACACAATACTTCAGTCTTGGGCTGACCCAGAGAGCTGCTCTACCTCAGTCCTCTGGAGAAAAGACCTCCGAGTAACCGTTAGGCCTATCTGCAATAGACCCTTCGTATATGTGCGGTTCGTTCAAGGAGATGACATCTGTACCTAATGAAAGTATTGTTTTACCTAACTTTTCTGTAACCGCATAACTGCGGTTGACATTGAGGTGTAAACATTTAGGGCTAGTTCCCATAATGTTTCCTCTCCATCAAGTCAAGTCGTTTGAGGTAAATACAACACTCCCTTGAATCCACCGCATGAGAAGTAGGTAGAGCCTTGTCCGCTGGGTTCCTTGTATTGACTTCAATACAATTGACGCACACAGAGTCACTGGTGCAATCTTGTCTTATGTGGTCCTGTTTGCCACAATTTCCACAGCGAGTGTCGCTGCGGCAGTCTCTCGCCATGTGGCCATTCTTCCAGCACTTATAACACTGGAAGGGGTGCCTTTTTGCACTGAAAGGCTTCATGTCCCAGCCAACGTTTAGTCTCTGTCTCCCTTCAATACGCTCAAACGAGCTCGGATCCAAGACGATCACCGCATTCAGCCCTTTCCTCCCTTGAAACAATAGTTTACAGGAGATTTCAGCACTTTCTAGTGCCAAATTTTGACTTTTAAGGGCTTCAACGATCTCGTCCCCTGTGATGTCTGAGCCGACCATCTCCGGGTTACGCCTGCTTGAGACAGAGACCATGTGATCCTTCGCCAGTTTCGCTTTCTCTACTTCGGCCCTGAGTCTCTCGAGGACTGCAGCGCTGTCGGCGAAGATTAGCACGCCTCCCTTAGAGATTTTCCGCATACCCCTGAGAGCCACCTTGGCCTTCATTAGATCAATCTGACTGGTTACTAGATTGTGGGTAACATCGGAATCCACTGTTTCATCCTTCGGAAGGATTAGAAGTGCGTGTCGATTCCGAACGATTCACATCGAACAATTCGTGACTTTGTCGGACCGGCCCTCTTGGCCGCGACATCCCCACTCCTATTCGGGTTTCTCGGGGCCTCTGGAGGAGTTCCAGATTTCCCCGCACGCTCCTCCCTCAACTGTGTTTTCCTTTTACCCTTTGACATGTCAGTGGTCCACTCGTTTGCTCTACTTTGAGCGGCTTCCGAGTAGGTCCTGTCGGGTGGTCCCACCTTCTTAGGGTCGCTCTCCGGTTTCGAGGCTTTCCTTCGCCTTTCAGCATTCCTCCGCTTCTTTGCGGTCTTACGCTTTTGAGCTCGGGTCACCCTCTCACCGGTTGCAAATCAACGTGATATATCTTCAGTCAAATCTCGACGTGGTATATCTTCAGTTATAATCCATTGCTTTCCACTAACGTAGTAAAAATTTCATTTTGTAGGGAAGGGAGCTGAGTAGTGATGACCTTACCTAAGACCAGGGCCGAAACTAAGGGTGGGGGGGAAGAGGGGGCATGTGCCCCGGGCGCCAAAACGAAGAGGCGCCGAATGAAGATTTTGTTTGTCGATTTTTCTCAAGTGTCTATGTTTAGAACGGCATTGTTAAAATCGTCCTGTCTGGGGTAATGCCAAACCATAGAAGAATCTATGGGTGATATTGCATAAGGATCTTTTATAAAGCGGAATTTTTTTTCAATTCTTTTCGATTCCGTTTTCAAGATTTTAATGAATCAATATTTGAAAAAGCAGATTACGTAGTTCAGTATCACATATTTTGAATTTTAAGAAAAGTTGGCTATTAGAAAATTAGTAAAATTTTCTTTGTAAATATACGCGGAGGGGGCGCCAAAATCCATGTTTGCCCCGGAAGCAAAAAAGGTTAGTTTCGGTTCGGCCCTCCCTAAGGTTCTGTCTGCCTACGCTCTTATTGATTTCTAATTATGACTTTTCTCTCATAGATACGTCGTGAAAATCAGTTCAAAATGCCAACTTTGACACCCTTTTCTGAAAGATAATTTCTTTCTTTATCTTGATACAAAAAGGGGGGGGGGGTACACCATTCGATGCCCTAGAAACCGAGCAAGAATAAGTGCAAGTTATAGGCTTTTATGACAGAAAAATACTATGTGAATTGTAAGAAAGTAAGATTGGGTTTGAAAACAACCTTTGCAGGTTTTTTTAGGGGTCCGAGTAACACTATGTGGGACCTCGGACAAAGATCCATTTGGGGCACCGTAATATAGTTTTAAGGTTCAATAAGATATTTCTCTTTGATTGAAAGCACAAATCTTTCTGACACATTTTGCAAATTATTTAAAAAAGTAACAATATAAAATTTGAGATATTATTAGTCAAATTCTTTGGAATCGGATAGCGTTTCTTGTCTTTCTATAAATGTATTATATCCTGAGATTCCCAATTATGACCTTTCCCTGACTAGTATCTCTAAAATCCGTTTAAATAGATAACTTTGACATTTTCTGGAAGATTCTGTATATATATGTATACTAGCAAACCCCGCGGCTTTGCTCGCGTAATATTTGAATATGCCAAGTGATATTTATGTGCCTAATTTTTATTAAAAAGTACTAATTAAATTTTTATTTTATTAAAAGGTAATATTTTATTATTAAAAGGTTTTTTTTTATTAAAAGGTACTTATTACTGTTAGGAATAATTAAAAAATTGCTATTTAAAAGACAGTATGATTAAACATCATTATTACACTGCATTAGGCAGAAATGAGACTTAAATAAATAAAGCGAAATAAAACTAAATAAATGATAATTTAGAAAATATTTTAAAAATTTTATGCTCAATTAATACGCTCATTTCAGTATTCATTTGAAGTTATGAATATTTTAGAAACCATCTTCTTACATCTTAAAATTGACTATCATGTCAAATTCCAAGTCCTACCACCTCTCTCAACATAAAGGGCGTCACCATTAATTTGCCAACATTAATTTTGAAATCGGTTTGTTATTTCCTAATATTCCACAGAAATGTAATTTAGAAAGCTTTTAAAGGCCTTTTTTAGAACTTTGTTGTTCCTGTGAGCCCCAGGTGGTAGAATCATCCGCATAGAATATAGCCTGTGTAGGATCAGAGAATGTTATCATTGATTCGAACTATACTTTTATAATCAGTTTATATTCCCTGAAATTCATAGAAATCGTAATTTAGGACTTTTTTAGAACGCTTTTCGCACCTCCCCTTCGCTTCACACCTTTTTAATTCGAATTTATTTTCGACAGTCCTTCGAGGGCATTTATTTTTTATAAGTAACTACTATGCCATATTTAAAGTTTCTAGCCTCTTCAGTATCACAGAATCGCAATTTAGAAAGTTTTCTGTTCCTGCAACCCTCTGGTGTCACAGACATAAAATATAGCTTATGTTTGAGCAGGTTCTATCACCAACAATTTGTCATCATTATTTTTTTAATCGGTTTGGTATTTGATAAGATTGTATAAAAATTGTAATTTATAACGCTTTTCGCTCACTTTATCTTTTTAAATTTGGAATTTTCTTTCGACTGTTCTTAGAAAGCAGTTGCACCTTGTAAGTAAATACCATCCCATACTTCAAAGTGTTAGGCCACTCAGTTGTGCAAAAAACGCAAATTAGAACAGGTTTTGTTTTTGCAACCCTCAGATGGTAGTGACAGCAACATAAAATATAACCTATGTTATAGCAGTACTGTCACCATTGATTTGCAACTATTACTTTTGAAATAGCTTTGGTATTTCCTGAGATTGAGTAGAAATCGCAATTTAGAACGCTTTTCGCGCATTTTCAACCCCTTTTTAAATTTCTAACTTTTTCGAAACTGTTCTTAAATATCATTTATATCTAATAAATATGTACCTTGCCTAATTTTAAGTTGCTAGCCCCTACCGATCACAAAAATCGAAATTTAGAACGCTTTTTTGCTTCTGCAACGTTTAGGTGATAGTGATACCGACATAAAATACCGTCTATGTTGGAGCAGAGGCTGCCAGCATCAATTTCCTACCACTACTTTTGAAATCAGTTTGATTCTTCCGGAGATATTGCTGACAATTCGGCATTTAGAACGTTTTTAGAACGCTTTTTGCTCCTGTATTTCCTCTGGGGTAGTGGAAACAGATATAAAATATAGCCTATCTTGGAACAAGATCTGTCACCATCATTTTGACACCATTATTTTTTAAATCGGTTTGGTATTTCCTGAGGTTGTGTTGAAACCACCATGTAGAACGTTTTTTAGAACGCTTTTCGCGCATTTTCACCCCTTTTAAATTTCGATTTTTTAGGAAATGATCTTAGAGATCATTTTTATATTATAAATAACTGCCCTGACTAATTTCAGAATTCTAGGCCCTTCAGTAACGCAAAAATCGCATTTTTAGAACGGTTTTTGCTCCCTCACCCCCTTTGGGGTAGTGGCACCGACAAAAAATATAGCCTATCTTAGAGCAAGTGTTGTCACCATCATTTTGACACTAATATTTTTTAAATCGGTTTGGTATTTCCTGAGATTATGTAGAAACCACCATTTAGAACGTTTTTTAGAACACTTTTTGTGCATTTTCACCCCTTTTAAATTTCGAATTTTTTAAGAACTGTTCTTAGACATCATTTATATCTTAAAGTAACTAATATTTCAAATTTTATATTTCTAGGCCCTTAACACAAAAATCGCATTTTTCGAACGTTTTTTGCTCCTGCACCCCCTTTGGGGTAGTGGCACCGACATAAAATATAGCCTATCTTGGAGCAAGCGTTGTCACCACCATTTTGACACCATTATTTTTTAAATCGGTTTGGTATTTCCTGAGATTGTGTTGAAACTACCATTTAGAACGTTTTTTAGAACGCTTTTCGCACATTATCACCCCTTTTAAATTTCGAATTTTTTAAGAACTGTTCTTAGACATCATTTATATCTTATAAGTAACTAATATTCCAAATTTCATATTTCTAGGCCCTTCAGTAACACAAAAATCGCTATTTTAGAACGTTTTTTGCTTCTGCACACCCCTTTGGCCAGTGGCACGGACATAAGATATAGCCTATGTTCTAAGTTGGACTAACACCATCATTTTGATACCATTACTTTTGGAATAGGTTCGGTAGTTCCAGAGCTTACCTCCTACAAATAAACAATTTTTTCCTCTTCATAATATTAGTATGGGTAAGAAAGAGAAAAACAATGCCATTTTTTATCTTAATACGAATACCTAGAAATTTCACAAATTAAAAAAATAAGAGTGACTTCATGAATATGAAATAAAGTAGCGAGTTTTGATTTAAGAACTGCATTAAATGTTGCTACTATACTATAGTGAAACGCCGAATATCAGGACGCCAAAAAACCAGAAAGACTAAAAAACTCAGAATATTATTCAAATGTCATTTTTAAAGGATGTTTTGAAATTTAAACTTCCTACTTTCGGTAACATTCACAAAGACAGTTTCATTCGTAAATAAATGAAATTTTAAAGTGTTAGAATTCACATACCAAGTCCAAGATGCCATTACGATATGCTATTTTTCGTTTTTATTATTATTATAATTATAAAAGCAATGAGTCTTCATGAAAGTGCCCTCAAAATTGTGTTTTAGTGCCAAAAGAGGAACGATGACATCGTACAGCTGGGAAGAATACGCAAAATAAAATTCATCTCATTAAAAAAGGGCAGTTTTACTTTTTCGTAATGAATATAGAAGTTATGTTTCAAAAATGTCCAATAATCCGAAGATGTCACAGTACCGATTATTCCAAATTTTCGTATTCTTACTGTAAATTTAATTTAAGAGTAGGATGCAGTTTAAGAAAGTCTTAGATCTGAAAATTTCAGAGAGCGTTAGAAGTCTGAAATCAATCTAGCTCCTTAGTGCAGTTGTGCTACGATGACGCTGGTAGTGACCTGGCATCACAGGCACCAGGCATGATAGGCGAATGGCACCTAATTTATGACTGCAAATACAGTAAACTCTGCCTAAGACGGAATCGATCGGGACCGAGAAAATATTCCGTAATAGACAATATTTCGCCTTAGATAAATTTTACTCTATGCCTATAGATTTGCAGGGACTTGAAAATCTTTCCGAGTTAGACAGATTTCCGTCTTACACAGAGTCCGCTTTACAAAGAGTTTACTGTACGTCGACGATCTGTAAAAAAAAAAAAAAAAAAAAAGTATTTTTTAATGCAAGTTCAAAATAGAAATTGCTGCTGTATTCTCTTCAATATTTTAATAGATTTATTAAGGAGTGCATCAATCATATTAGACATACCTAAGTAGCTGATATTTATTGACAAAGTGGAGTATGAATTTACCAGTAAAAGATAAAATTTAGCTCATCGCTTTTCGTATCTGCTTTCAAACAGTAATTTAAATGTCGTTTGTTAAAATTTCTTAAAAAATTGAACACCTCCTCATTTTTTACTACGCTTTTTCTTTTTTTTTTAAATCAAAACTTTTATTTTTGATTTCTGGAAAATTTACTATGTTTTTCCGAAAATTTCAAGTTTTTTTTCTGCTTTACGTAATATTGCTTGCAACACCTTGATGAGAATAAAAAAAGTTCATTGTATAGGCCGCACGGGGAAAAATTAACTTTTAAACACGTATAAGCCGCGGCTTATCTCCCGGAAATTACGGTACAATATTTTATTTTGTTCTAAGAAAGTATAAAAAATTTAAAAAAATTGAAATTTAAAAAGTGGCTCAGGTATCCCTATCTTCCCCTACCTTGTTTACATCAAAGTCATTTGGATAGTTTCAAAATATAGTTACAAAAAAAAAAAAAAAAAAGTTCCATAATTTCCAGTTAAAAAATCTGTTCAAAAACCTCAAAAATTTCAAATGCAGATTATCTGCTGAAATTTTTTGAAGCAGAAGTTTATGTCAGATATCCAGTTTCTACTGGCAGCCCTAAAATAAAATTGTAGACAGCTATCGCACCGCTATTGACCATTCACGGGGGTTGCTTGTGATTGGATCACATATGACATGTACATGCTAGTAGGAGTGGCTTCCAATTTATATATTATATATTTTTTAGCCTTTTGGCAACCCGTTTCTATGAAAAAAAAAGCGTTTCTCCACTCATCTCTTTCAAAAATTGCAAATAATTGTTATCATGTTCGAAGTTATAATAATGTCTAAGTGAAAACGCAGAATTTAAACTAAACGTTTTAAAAAAGGCAGAACATATTGATCATTTAAAAACAGCAATTATTATACAATTATCTGTTTTCACAAGACATTCTACATTTTAAATATAAGATTCGATGAAAAAAAAGTATCTGTATTTCTTAACTTGTAATTATTTTAAAATTATTTATATATTTTGCAATTATTTTATTAAAATTATCATTTAAATAGAGCAACTAAATAAATAGGGAGGTGGTTTATTAGTAGTACTTTGGAATGTTGAAAACAATGAGTAATCCTCCTATAGTCCGGTGTATAATCTGCAGATTATCTGCTGAAATTTGTTTAAAAGGGCTAAAAATTTTGGCTGTAGATTATACGCCGGAAATTACGGTAGTTTTTTTGCTCCAGATTTTTAGATTTTTACAAATTTTTCGTTCTGGATTTTTTAGATTCTTACAACTTTTTTGCTCCAGATTTTCAGATTCTTCAAAGTTTTTCGCTTCGGATTTTTAGATTTTCACAAATTTTCCGCTCTGGATTTTTACAAATTTTTTGCTCCTGATTTTTAGATTTTTATAAAATTTTTGCTACAGATTTTTAGAATGACAAATTTTTTGCTACATATTTTTTGATTTACAAATTTTTTGCTTCAGATTTTTAGATTTTGGACAATTTTTTGCTCCACATTTTTTAGATTTTTATGAATTTTTTGCTACAGATTTTTAGATTAACAAATTTTTTACTCCGTATTGTTTGATTTACGAATTTTTTGCTCCAGATTATTAGATTTTTACACATTTTTTTAAATTTTACATGTTTGTTGCAATTTTTTCCACTATAAAAACAAAACTGTATATACTAAACTTCATGTACACCACTTTCTAAAATGCACTAAAATGAAATACTTATCAAATAAATTCAATAAAAAGTCACTTACTTTTATTTCTCATACATATATATTTTCTTTATTATGGACCAGATTTGTGTATAGCAGCTTCATCCTTATCACTCAGCGACACACAAACATTATCCTCTATCTCACACTTCCCATCTGCCAATTAATGAAAAATGATCCCATTAAACAGAACTGCTCACTCCATATGACAAAAGTTAAACTTGACCCTAAATCACAAAAAAAAGCCACAATATACACAAAATCCATGAAAACAAATTTCAACAACATTAATTTTAACTGACGAAACCACACAAAAACTCTCAAAAACTACTGTACATCAAATCATCACTTCACAAAATACACAAAACTCACGACACAAATGCATTTTAAAAAATCCAACCATCCAAAAGACAATAATCCGATAAAACCAATCCAAATTCCAAATCAAGACACATTAGACATGGAAAGAATTTAAGAAACTAATTGGTAACAAAATAAACTCATCTATCGCTTTGCCAAGTTCAACGATGCCAAGTGTCTCGCTTGTTCTAGGATTCAGCCGTAGTTTCTTAAGTTATGTGTTCTTTTGTGTAAATTTACATTAACATTATAGAGGCTTCATTATGCGATCAATAATTTAAAAATTATATACTTTCAATTGAACAGAATACAATCAAAATCGGTTTATGGTTATTGGTTATTTTAAAGGTATTTTTTCAGTTATTTCAAGTCTTAAAATTAAACGATAAAAAACTTTCACAACCAATTTGTTTGTAAATTGAAATTTGAATAATATTCACTAAACAACTTAAAAATTAATAACAATAAAAAAAATTATCTGCTATAAATAAAACATTTTAATAATGCTTTAAATCACACAATGATAAATCTGCAAAAATGAAAGTTGGGACACATGAAATTTCATGCGGTCATTATCAAATAGCAAATTATAGAGTTCAAGAGTAACAAAAGAAACTACCCTACCTTAGCATTTTCATTTTTTAGTAAAGAGGTTGGGTACAGTAAATTTATGTTTTAAAAGTTACCTGATATTACATACATCGCAAGACAGAAGACGCCAATGAAAGAATGAATCGT
Source organism: Maratus speciosus (assembly GCA_963932465.1). Classification (NCBI taxonomy): domain Eukaryota; kingdom Metazoa; phylum Arthropoda; class Arachnida; order Araneae; family Salticidae; genus Maratus; species Maratus speciosus. The sequence goes on along the minus strand of OZ010794.1, from coordinate 35,339,324 downwards.
GAAGTACAAAGTGATTCATTTAAAATGATTCATGCATTCCGTGAATACTAATTACTAATATTATTTATTAATTAAACTGCAGCAATGGCGATATGATCCCCCGTTTATAATGCTGTTTACCAGACAGCCATTAAAAGAAACAAGCTTTACCAATGAATCAAAGCTGAATTTTTCTGAGTCATTACAAAATCAAATTGCATCCAATTTTTAACCCGAGAGCATATTTAAGTGCTAGATTCGCAAATTTTGACAAATGCTTCCTATTTCTTTTTTATAAATAAATATTTTGTTTTGTTAATTAAAAATCATTTGAACATTTCTGTTGCATTAGATTTATTGATTGATTCAATATTCAGGAATGAATTTTTTTCGTGATTCATTCTTTGTGTAGGCGTCTTTGATAAAATGGACAAAATGAGTGTACTCTGCTTGTAACAGTTCCTAATTTTTTAAATCAATTTACTGAACCGTCTTCTTTACTAAAATAAATTAATGGCAATATGTTTCTTTAGTTATTTTCCTACTGAAAATTCTAGAACTTGGGATTTGATCGTATGATGACATAAAATTTTATGTGTCCAACTTTCATTTCTGCTGACATTTATAGTCATTTGAGCTATTCCACACACAGGTAAACTGAATGTTTGACAAGTCGAATAGTAACTATCAAGCCGAATACTTTAACATTTTAGAATTTAAATCTGTTAAAAAGTTAAATTCTACATAATATTTAAAACAGATACTTTCCATTAGATGAACAAGATTTTTTTTTTGTAAGTAAAATACACTATAAGTAACTAGCATACACTATAAAAACTTAGTTTTTAGTTATTATGTAACTCTTTTTAGTTAATAAAATTTTTAATTTAGTGGTTGTGAACATAATTTTCTTATATTCTAAAATAAATGTTTTAAAATCAAAGAAAAATTTTGGAGGATTTAGAAGAAAAAATGAAGAAAAGAAAAGAGAAAATTTTACAAAAAAGTAAAATGGTTTTCTTTGAACTTTTTCTAATGCAGTGAATTGTATTTTGCGTATTCCTGCCATTGTTCCATATCATTGTTCATCTTTTGGACACTTAAACACATCTTTGAGAGCTTCTTTGGGAAGATTTGTTACTTTTTAAAGAAAATGGGAAAATGGCGTCTGATTTCTTGGTATGTGAATTCTAACAATTGCTCGTTTCGTGCATTTACAAATGAAAATGTCTTTGTGAATGTATCAGAAGGTAGGAAGCTTAAATTTCAGAGTAACAGATTTTAAAAATGGAGTTTCAATAATATCTGTTTTTTTAGTCTTTGTAGTATTTTGACATTCAGATTTCTGGCGTTTCACTATAACAGCAACGTTTAACATTGCTCTGGAATCTAAACTCGTTACTTTTTTTCATATTCATACTTAATTTTAATTTTTTATAATGCATGAAATTTTTAGGTATTCTTATAAAGGCGGTTCTCAAATCACTCATCATCTCTCATTGTCATCACTACATCGTCACTCAACAACACAAAACTTTCCAACACATTTTCTGACTTACTTTTTAATGTAAAAGGATAAAACATGGGCGCAAGACCTTTAGTCTTGGAGAAATCTTTGACTGATAGTAAATTCTACTTTATATATTTTAATTATAGCAATTTTAACTTTAAATCACTTTCTTTTATTGTAAGAAATCAATTTTTAGCCATAATGTAAGACATAAAAATTTTCTAGTCCATTTTCATTTGGTTATTCCTAATACTATGAAAAGTTTTTGGCTTCAATGAACTTCTTGCACCCATGGGATAAAACCAGCAGAACTGACCATTGAAGTGATTTGGAATCAAAATGAGTTCCTTTTTTTATAAACAATTTATCACATAAGAAGAATTTTTTTCCTGTCATGCAATGTCGCGTGTCTAAATTTGGAAAAAAGAATGATAACTTTGACAGTATTTTCTGAAAGGTCTTTTGTCTTTACCAAAAAAAATGAAAAATGTCTTTCAATTATATAGTTTCTGAATAACAACACCTGCAAATTTTATGTGTTTTTTAAACAAAATGAATTAAAATATGTGCCAGAAAGTGACTTCTTTGGATTTGAGAACATTCTTAAGATAAAAATGGAATAGTTTTTCTCTTTTTTTATTAGGATGAGCGAAGCGAATCTTCTACTAGGTTACACAAATAACATTTTGTCGTACACTTTAACGAAAAACTATTCAGTGTTTTGACTTGAAATTAAATATAAAAATAAATTATGATCTGTAGATTTGCACAATATTATTTTTTTTACTGAATAACCTTAAAAAATGTATTATTTTAATTATTTTATTTTACATGTTTTTCCATTACTGATGCATTTTTGCAAATAAAAAATGAAACACATATATTTTCAGAAGAAAAAATAAATCATGGAATTAGTCATTATAAATAGAATCATGATTAATTAAATAGGTTCACGATTTCTTTTATGAAAATTTTAAAATACCCTTTTTATGAAAATTATAGCATATTTTTAATGAATTAAAATTTCTGAAAATTCAATTATTTACATTCAATTATAAAAGTATTTTTCAGTGTTAAAAATTTCAATACAAATTTTATTCTTATTATACTTCTTATTTGACGATACTGACGCATTTTAACAGAATTATATTATGATTTTTTTTTTTTTTTTTTTTTTTTTTTTGTAAAGTGGCAATGAAAGAATTGTAAACAAATCAAATTAATTGTTAAATTCGTTATATCATAAATAAAAAATTTAAAGGAAATTCTTAGTTATTTGGCTGAATTTTCATTTCTAAAATAAAAATGCGCCAAAATATAAAATAACGGTTTTGCTTAATAAAGATGCAAAAATAATATAAAAAATATTGTCAATTTCAAATATTTGTCTTATTAAATAATTCTTCGCGAATCCAAACAAAGCATGGCTTTTGCTAGTGTATTAGATACAGAATATGTTAGAAAATGATGCGAACAAATTATGTTAGAAAATGATGCCAAAGTTAGCTGTTTAAACTGATCTTAATCAGAGAAAGGTCATCATTGGGAATTTCAGAATATAATGCATTTATGGGAAGACAAGAAATACTATTTGATTCCAAAGAATTACTATTGACTAATAATGTCTCCTATTGTTACTTACAAAAATGATTTCACAAATATGTCAGAAAGATTTGTGTTCTCAAACAAAGCAAAATATTTTATTGAACCTTAAAGTTACTTTACTAAACCTTAGTATTTTATTAAGCCTTTACCTTAAATATCAATAAAAATGCAAGTATGTTTCATTCACTATTCAAAATAAGAAAACTTTATTCTGTAAATTTAAAGTATGTACTTAATATCCAAAACAAATAAAAAGGTACCACTGTACGCCATTTAATATACATGATTATTTTACTTAAATGTAAATGCAATTAAAAATTGATAGGCGAAAAACAAAATGCAGCAACATTTAGCATCTTGTTTATGTGAAAGGTGAATAACCTTTCTCCGAGTGCTGTTTTATATTAGTAGTTTTCCAAATGTGTAACTTTTTTTTTCTTTTTGCCCAAAATTCTTGTTTTTTTTCTGTTACATTGTTTCTGATTATTAAACTGATTTCCTAAGATTTTATATGTGAAAAAATTTAAACTAAAAATATTAAATAATAAACTAACTTTGATGTTCAAAGATGATGAATATTGATGATTCTTTGATGTTAAATATTTCGAACAGGAAGTCTTTTGAGCTTTTGCATTTCATCACAGCATTTGATAACTTGTATTTTCTTTTGCAATGCGACTTTATTATTGCGAAGACAAATGGGGCGGCTGCTCATCTCCCCCCACAGCTAAAAATTGGGAAATGAATATGAATTGCAGATACAAATTTGTTATAGGAGCAGGGTTGTTGTGGGTAGCTGCCTGGGTACCCACCTGGGCTGTGTTTTTTACAACCCTGTATAGGAGTCCCAAAATGTGTGTTTGCTCGGAGCCCCACATAGTATTAATCAGGCCCTAAAATCACCTGTTAAGATTTTTAGGAAACCCAATCTCTCTACTTTTTGACAGACTCACATAGCTATTTTCTGCATAAAGGCGTATAATTTGCACTTTTTTTTGCTCAGATGCTAGACCATCGAATAGCGGTTCCATTTTTCGTATTCAGTAAAATATCCTTCATTAAATGGTGTCAAAATTGACATTTTGAACCAATTTTCACATCATATCGTGACAGAAAAATGTCGCAATTAAAAAGCAAAAAGGTATACGCAAATGTGGCTTCTCTCCCTGCCCAAAATTAGTGATTAATCATGAAATGTTATTAATTTCTTAAGTATTTAAATAGTCATGCCACAAATTTCATACATTTTTGTTGAAAAAGGCATTTTAAATGCATGAGACAATTTCAAGTTACAATTGAGATCTTTTTCTTTCTTGCCCTCAGATTAAGGATATATTTTGAACTTATGAATCAACATCCGAAATGGAAATAAAACACGTCGACTTCGGATTGCAGATGTGACATTTAAAAAAAAAATCCAAAGATCATTTTTGATGGATAAAAAAAAAAATAATAAGAAGAAATTTTCGATAACAAGAAAAAAGGAGTGCTTTTAAAGAAATAGGGAGTCAGTGGGAAAAATGGATGACTCTGACTATGGTCACGCAGACCTGCTTGTAAAACAGACGACTCTGACTCCAGGGATTTTAACAGACCCCTACTCCAACTCCGCAGCCCTGGATAAAATGGACTCAATTTTCATATCAATTTTTGGGCTTGGACTGACTTGAGCTCAATCTGTATTACATTTAAAATTTTATTTATTATTGTATAGAAAAAAAACTTTTTCTCTTTTAAAATTATACGTATTATATTCCATTTCAAATCTTTTTAATGCTATTTTGAACAGAATGAAGGGGAACCAGAAATCATGTTTTTCTATTTCAAATTTATGTCGCCGACATGTTGATATTGAGATTGAACAATGAATTCAGCTCGATTTTCTTTTGTGACAGTAGGATAATTTTTTATTGGCTGGTTTTTTCTTTTTTTTAAGATATCTAACCTGAAAAGAATATTTTCTGTTTTAACGAGCGTGCATCAACTTCAGGTTTTGTTTGTTTGAGGTTTTTGTATTCTATTGCATACGAGTATAAAAATCGCAGTAATTTTTCTATTTATATTTTGTATCATGAACGGTACCCATGCTAAGGCTCTGTTCTACACATTTACGAAGTCAATTTCATTTGTAAGTAGATATAATTGACATGTACTCTTATTCTGATAGAAAGCAATCGAGCAGTGTTTCCCCATTGTTAAATGCTTCAGCATATAAATATTAATTTCTGTAAATTGCATTAATTTTTTGAAAAAAAATGCATACCTGTGAACTATCCCTTTTTTGTGTTAACACTATTTCCTAATCATAACCCTTACCATATTTAATCGCAGAATTCTGCAATTAATTAACATTAAAATTAGGAAAAGATTACTATTCAGGAGTGATAACTAAAAAGTGGAATAGTTGACAGCTTAGTATATGCTGATAGATATATTTAATTTTTTTTTATTTTGCTAAAGAAAAAAAAAAATTAAATTTTGAAAATAATGTATGAACTATAAATTTGCAGATTGGAGTGACAGGGGGAGGCGGAACAGTACAGTTGTTGTACCGGTACCACAAAGTATTAGGGTTCCAGTACTTTTTTTGTTAGAAATTAAGCCCTGATTTTAAGTGTAAATTTCATTTGCATTTCTTTGCAAAGAATTTCTTTTAATTGTTTATAATGACAATGATATATGCAAATTAATGTCTTGTTTTATAAAGGTTATTGTAATTTTTTTTTGTTTAAAAAAGATAATTGTAATGTATTTCTTGTTTATTAGGACATATCACATGTAAAGCTTTACATAAAAGGAATTTGCTGTAGCAATTGTATTTAAAAATTTGTAGTAAGTACAGTATTTAGAATTTTAAAAATTGGCGATTATAGTTTCTAAAATGTTTTAGTATTTATTCCACATAAAAACTTCAAGAGGAAGTGTTGTTCTATGCAATATGTTAGGGTTATCATAATCCACTTATTCACAACAATATACAGAGTATCTCACTTTTATCGGAGCCCAAATTTTTATTCATTACCCACTGAACATGTCATTTTCCATAGGAAACAGACTTCAAAGGATTCCAATAATATATACGAAATGAGTTAATCACCTACCATATATTGAATGTATGAAGACATTCGACATAAGCAGTTACTCAAGGAGCAGAGTTTCTGCCTTATTTAAAATTTTGAGTCAATCTGAATCTTTAATTCTCTCAGCTCATACTAATTCCATCAGAAATCATAATTTAAAAATGTGACTGGCTTTAATCAATTAGTAATAATTTGTCTACTATTTAGTGCTATGTTTATATTTTGCTGGGGCCACTGTGTAATTTGTACGGGAATTCACCTCTGATACTTCATTTTCTGTTAATACTTAAATATCAGTCAGAGTACATCAGAGCTTATAACTACAGTGCACCAAGAACTTAGCATAGCGTTATTGCACGTTGTATATTGAAATACATTTGATATTGATGTATTTAAATATATACATGTTTACAAATTAATTTTTGAAATAAATGTGAAATGTAACCTTTGAATTTTTTAATAGAAAGATTCATGTAAGATTTATATAAGTGAATCCAAAACTACAATCCATTCTACCAAGTAGTTTTTGAGTTATATTTTAAAAACTATGCATATCATAATCTGTTTTGTAATTATTAAACACTAATTTAACATTAGATTTTCTAAGATTTCAATCTCCATACTTCAGAAACTGTGGACCAAACTTCCGTGTGGTAACGAAAGGTAAAATTTAGAGAAAAATCTAAATATGTTGTCAAAATTAGATGGCAGTATGGTAATTTTTGAATTTTTTAAAAAATTCTGTATGTAAATGGCTCACTAAGCAAAATTAAAAAAAAAAGAATTAATTAGTAAGTGTTATTATTAAGCAAATGGCACTAGTCACATTGATACAATGATTTGTGGCACAGTTGGCAGCATACTATTGCCTACTGGCACAATGCAGAAATTGCAGTTGTCGCCAAATGTTAGAAACTGCCTTGAAAATGTATCATTTGAAGTATTATTCCTTGTTCATGCATATAGTGTGATTCAAAACAACATTTCAATAATTTACTGGGTGTTAGATCACATTACAACAAAATAACTTTTGTATAGAAAACTATAGTTGCAATTCTGTTATTCAGTCAGAAATATAGGGTGTCTCATTCCAAGCAGAACAAATGTTTTTGTTCTTAACTTTAGCAGTAATAAAGATATTTTAAGGAAATTTTCAACAGATTTACTTCCATGATGAATTAAGGCAGTTTTCCGGTGTGCCTCGCCGGAAGCATCAATATTCTCTTCTCCCCCACAGAAATGGGAGATTTTCTGCTTTGTATTGGTCTAAAGCTAATTCTCTGTATTTCTGTAACACCATACACCTTTTAAAGCTACAAAATTTTCTTCTAGTAAAAAATATCTGTATACAACTCTAGTTACTTCGTTTTGTATAGCTTGCAGTAACTCAAACAGTACTGAGAGAGCAGAGTGATTTTAAGGTCTCTGTATATAATGTGAACTACATTCTAAAATATTAACTGTCTAGTTCAAGGCTAATTAAAAATGGATGGTGGCCACTTCCATCTTTTTAGTTTGTCATGTTTGCATTTTAATTGGAACGAGACACCCTGTATTTTTGATTGAAAGCAAAAGAATTGCAACTCTAGTTTCATGTAAAAAATTATTTTGCTGTTGCATTCTGTGCTAAATCATTGCAAAGGATTGAGTAGTTCTTATGTATCATCTTAAGTATAATAAATTGCTTCTAGATGTTGCTAATTCTTCTGTATCCTTATATGTTTCTTCTATATTTTATAAGGCAAATTGTTTATGTGTTATGTTATAACACATTTTAAGTGGGACACATAAAAATTAAGATGTTATAGGTTTGTTATTGAAATTACTGCTTAGACTGTAAATTTTACTAACAGAAACAGAAGCAGTTTAATACAATTTATTTCGATTCAAAGTTATAGAATAGCAATTTTTTAATTTCTAGAAATTTTTTGTAATCGCAAAATTGTAATACATTTTTCAAAAATCGCATGACCACAATTTTAAATAAAATGTGTAATTCAATTAATTGTTTGTGTTTATGGAACATTAAATAGACTCACAAATTTGACAAAATAACTTTTTCCTTACCAAATTTGTTTTGCTGTTATTGCATACTCATATAACATATATCTTACCCACAAGAAAAAAATGACACAATTCAAAAATACTACATTTCTTGATTGGCATTGTGTTACTGTAACATGAAACATTTGTACTTACCTCTGCATACAACTGTAAAAACTTTTTTTTTTTTTCAGAATCATGATATAGAAGAGGTACAAGTGCATTGGGTAATTTTATTCCCCTTCACATCATTTACCTACTTTTGTGACACATAACATAATCCAGCAATCTTCTGTATAAATACATGTTACAAGTGAGAGTTTTTGGTTTACCTCATATATCATTAACACTACTTTTGAGTCTGTTTTTTTACAAATGCAGTTGTCCAATAAACACCAACAATCCATTCTGTTGACTAGTTTTTTTTTAGAGGTTACAATTTAAATAGTTAATGAAAGAACTTTGAGCTGCATTTCAAATTTATTTTTCATAAAAAAAAATGTTTCATTTGTTCATGTGGCAAAACCCCCTACTTGTTTGATAGATAACTGGCAGTTTCATTATCTGTGCATTCTTTTCTGTCTTCTATGCAAAAATAATCATACAAAACACTGGTACCAAATGTGTGATGCTGCCTAGGGTTGTGCACAGGCTAAATTTTCTCAGCCCAATCAGCATTAAAATAATTTTGGCATGTCCATTATAAAAGTTTTAAATTTGGCCTGATATAAAAGCTAAAAAAATTATCCCAAACAAATTTCTACAAGAGATTTTGTTTTACGTCGATAAGGTTAAAAATTATTTTATATGAAGAGTTCTGAAAAAAAAAATATTTTAATGTTTATATTCTTTATGAAAAAATCACTCTAGGCTGCAAAGCGCAGTCACACATATTTTAAAACACTGTCCTTTCCTAGACATATTTTAATCTTTGTCCATGTAAACTATATTTTCTAATGAATGTCTATTTGTGTAGGAAATTCCTGAGTTCTGATTAATGCATATTCTGTCCTTCGAAGACCTAAAAATCTTTAAAATGCTATGCAGTGAAATTTTCTAAGGCAGAATCGTATGAGAAGAAAAATCCTTTATAGACCAGAATCCTTTCTTAGCAGGTGGATTGTCTGTTCTAAATAATTTTAATTCTTTTTGCATGTATTATTGAATGCATTTTCTTGGGTCAACACATTTTTCATTTAAGACAAAATTTCATCACATACTGGTTCCTTTTCATAGGTTTATCTGTAATTTAATTTTATTGCCAAAAAATATATCTAACTGTCATATAAATAACATAAATTTAAAATTTTAATTTTACAGTAATGGCAGAATAATATATGCAGTTTTTGCAAAAAATTGTGTGGCCAAATTTTACTGATGTTTGTGTGGGCCAGTGCAATACTATTCATTAGGCTTGGTCAGGTACTGGAGGTTAAAATTTCAGCCTATGCAGACCCTAAGGGTGAGTGAAATCCAGGCTTGGCACAGCCTAAAAAAAGAAAGCTTGTCTGTTTCTCAGCCTGAAGTAAAAAGTAAAGACTAGCATGAGCTGTACAGACTGATGACCAAGTCTGTACAGAGCCATTAAAAAAGTAAGACATTGTCTGAGCCGAGTCTCAGGAATGAAAATTGAAGTTGGCTTCGTTTCATGCAAAACATCTTTGTAAACAGTATACAAAATATATTTATAACTTAGAAAACATTACAGATAAATTTTAATATTAAAAATCTCCCTATTTCATTAAAAGATATGTTGCGAGAGCCTGTCCTATTAATAGGATGCCAGATCTGTAGGTGTTAAAAAAAGAAATTCTGGTACTTTAAAGCAGTTGATTATGCCAATATTTTACACTTGCTTGCAGGTTTTTCTATACTGTGATTATCTATACCTGTGTCTATACTTTTCTTCACTGTGTTCATTTATAATAATCATGGATAGTGATAGATTTTTATGTGTCACTTACATGAGATCACTTTTTTAACATTGTCATTTTAAGTTTACGATTTGGTAAGATCATTTGCAATGAATTGATATATTTCCAAATTATTGAAAAGTGTCCAGGCCGAAAATTGAACGCCAGACCTTCAGCTTAAATTGTCAAAGCTCTGCCTAATTTAATTGAGCTACCTGGGTTAACACATTTCACTCAGTCAACCTTATTTAAAGCAGCATCTGGTCTGCTCCATTAAGTGATGGAGATGAACATATTTTATTCTTTTTATTTCAATCATACTGATTGGTAAAGATATACATACTGATAGTTTTCTTACCGAGTAAGTATGTGTGCAGACATATTGTCAAACCCAATACCTTTGATTTAAATTGACAATGCTCTACGTATTGTGATACCTAGGCAGGCATTGCAGTTAATTTAGACAACCTGATTGACAATAGCATCTGGCATTGTCAGTATGATTGAATTTAAAATAATTAAGTATATTTACCTATCTATTATGTAATGGGGTTCCATTACAAGTAGTATATTGTGTTAAACTATCTATGTGGCAGACACGCTATTGCTGAGTGAATCTTTTCTGTCCAGAAAGCTCAATAGGCAGAAGTTGTCAATTTTTGCTTGATGTTTATCAAGGAACTAGTGCTAGTTTTTAAAGATTTTTTCAACGTATTTGGCATGTGGTGTGTTTCAGTTTACAAAATTACAGGTTGTTGCTATACTTAACTAAAAAAATCCTTATACCCATTGTACTTCAAAGATGAAAAAAAGTACAGTAAGGCATCTGAATAATGAACATGTTGTCAGTGCGGCAATTGTCCGCTGTTGGGAGGTGAAAACGTACAGGTATATAGTTGTTAGAAATTGATAATGTGTCTGCTAAATAATGGTGTCCGTTATAGTGGTTTTTGCTGTATTTTTAAAAGGGCTGATATTTGTAATATAAGCTTTTAGCAAAAGATATAGTTTTATTTTACTGTCATTAATTTAATTTTTTATTTTCATTAATGTAATTAAAATTTCTTTCATTGTATCTGTGTGTGTGTGTGTGGCATATAAGATGGGAGGTAGCATTCTATATTATGATACTCGTGCAGGAAATTTAGATTTTTTTTGTTACATTTTCTAGAGTCACTCGAGGTAATTCCTGGTCAAAAATCAACGACATCCTATTATGTAAAAAACTATTAAAGTTATTGTTCCCAATTTTCGTATAGAATAAGCTATCTTTGATGGCTATATAATAAAATGCTTACTTAAATATATATGCACTTATAATTGAAAAATTATAGTTGTTAATTGACCAATAATTACCCCAAAATCAGGATAATTCCTAGTGTTTAAGATTTGAAAAAGATCTTTTTCAAATCTTAAACACCCCATTGATCGCCTAGATAACTGGGGTATTTACCAAATCTCTTACCAGTGTGATCTATCGTATATTGGGCAGACTAAACGTGCTCTTAGATTTCGTTTAAAAGAGCATGAAGGTTATATTAAAAATCAGGAGCTTAAACGTTCTTTTATTGTTCAACATAGGTTCAATTTTTCCTCAGCCATCGTTATCCAGAAATGTTCTTTATTTAATTTCCCCCTTTTGGTTTCTTTTTATCTCGTTCTCCGGTAGATGTCCTACTTGTCCACTCAGTCGTTTCATCTGCTTCTGCCTCATTGGTTGTTTTTAGCGCATTCGCTACCGTATCCGGTATATAAGCCGACGCGTCTCTGTCATTTTGCTCAGCCTTGCTTTTTCTAGCACGCTGTGTCTTGCTCTATCTTGCACTGAAGAAGAAACTCAATAGTAGATTCGAAACAGCTGTTTGCTGCTTTTCGTGTATTATTGTGCATTTCTAAACGTTGGTTTTCTGTTTTTTAATAAAGTAGTATAGTTCATTTTAAGGCAGAGTATTAAATAAGTAGAGTCAATCTTGTAAAAGTTTTGTTTATCACATAATTGTGAAAAAATAACATTCTTTGATTTGGGTACAAATGCAAATTTATTTGATGTGCAAAAGATACCTGTACATTTTTCAAAACATCAATTAGTTAAAGAAAGTTTTGTAACATTTATGAGCAGAATTTTTTGCTTCTTCATCTATTGTGAATGTATTAATACCGTGCAAATTTATTGGTCCATAAAATAATTACCGAATATTTACGTTTTCGATTCTATCTCGCTTAGGCCAACAGAAGTTTCCGGCTCCTTTTTCAAGAACTTTTACACAAACTTTATTGCATTGTACTCGGACTTCCCAATGTATGTACATTTTTATGCACCATTGTTGCATTTCGCAATGAGTTAGTATATCTATTTAATTGTTCAGCCATATAGTGTGTGTTACGCTCAGAGCATTTACTGTTTTCATCATTTACTGTTACAATTAAGGATGCTACTTTAGCGTTATGGTTAAATAATAATTGTTAGAAAATAGTTTTTAGAGAGCACAGTTGTAATAGATAAAATACCAAGTATAAATGTTGTATAATTACATTATTAAGCACTGACCCTAATGACCAGGAACTACCCCATAAATATGGGCTTAGTTTGGCTTGTTCATATAAAAGTTTTTAATATAGTACAAGAAAATTTCATAATCACTTTTAAACTGTAGCATGTCACAGTTGAAGTAAAATAAAAGTAATTTAAACTTTTATGTATCACACAGATCATTGTAAATTGTCAAGGTCAGTGTTGTTTTCCAGCAATTTGAGTAGCAGTTTTGAATATTTTTTTTCAGTATTCAGTTTTAAATAAATGAATAATTAAAGCATACATTGCAAAGCAAATAGTTTAAAGTATCATGAATTTTTTTTACAGTTTGATAAATTGTTATTTTGATGATAATAAAAAGGAAAATAACCATGGATTATCCCAGAATCTCAGTGTCCATTAACTACCCCGGGCGATTCTAGTGATCAATAAAAAAACCCCATTGTAATAGAAGATCTCAAGACAGAAAATGCCAATAGTAAATATTATGTATATATATAAAAGCTCTATGTTAAAATTAAGAAAATTTAAAGTTATACAAATAAATGTTATTGTAAAGTTTTCAGAAATATATCAGGACATTTTAGTTTAATATAATTTGGTTAAACGAAGTTAAAAAGTTGTGTAGTTTTTTGCCATTGTTTACATTGGGAAAGATAGCAAAAATTTTCTATATGTTTTTAGGTATTTCTTTGTTATAGCAGACTCCAAGGATGGATTGCCAGTCGACTAATATGTATCGCCAAATTATAAGAAATATGTAACAATGTCATCATTTTTGATTTTATGACATTTCATGACGTAATATTTACAAGTTATAGTCATTCATAAATATCTTGCATATAAGGCATATAGGTCATATATATGATATGTAAGATGTAAGTGTCACTCATATATTGACGTATAGGGTGCATATTGGACTACCTATATGCGTTCATAAGATGCATATATAAGCTTGCCGATGATTTTGGCAAAATTGTAACTGCAAACATGACATAATTGTAATTACTGTAGTTCAACAACAAAAAAGTACCTTTTTTTCACTTGTACAGCACAAAATTAAATTTCTGCATAGTCTTTTCACTTTTCTCTTATGTTTTATCCCATGTAACTTTCTGCTTTAATTTTATTCTTATGAGTTGTAAGAAATTTTTTTTTTAAATAAAATTGTGCTATAAAACAATCGTAAAATTTGTAATGTCAGACTTTTGATCTCGTAATACTATTTATTTTACTTACTCTAGCGACCTTTCATAAGCTCTTTTATTCTCTTCTGCAGATAATTGTTTCTTTATCAGCTAGCCATTAAGCCATTGCTGTCAACATTTTCTGATAAAAAAAACCTAGGTATAATTAGGATCCATTCTTAGATAATGACAATTTTAGTGTTTAAGTTTTTTTTAATTTTATTGTTGCAATTCCTGACTTAAAACGATCTGTATAAAAAATTGGCACCCATATCAACTAAGGAATAATAAAGAAATTTTGTTAAGTCTAAATTTTCACAATTATGTCAAAAGTCTGTTCAAAAAACTTTTTCATGATACACCATTTATTATTGTGTATTTTGTAGGGACATAGAAAATGATGATTTGGAGATCAGAATTAACAGACATGAACTAAATTTTTTGCTTTTCTTTTCCTTTGCTTAATTCATACTGTTTGGCCAATAATATAAAATCTGATAATGACCCACGAAGAACATTAACACTCCGTGATGCGTCTAAAGTTATTTGAATGGGAGAGATTTAGAAGTTTCATTTTTTTCACAATCTGCTAAAATCTGGTCATTATTTGGATTTCAAAACCTGTAGTTCTAAATTAAGCATGCCCATTGCAAGTTTCATTCCATTTTTTAAATTTTAATGTGTTACAAATGTGTAATTTTGGGATCATTGATGATTCAATTGAGTGTGCTTACATAAAGCATCATTTTAAAACTTAGTTAAAGTTCATGCTTAGTTTTTTTTCCCAAAAATATCTTTTATTTTGCTTTTTAAAGAATTTAAATATTTGCTGCATTTAAAAAGAGGAGATACTGTTCTTTACAACTGTCAAAAATACTAAAAGACACTCCTCAATTAGGATTAACCTTCTCTTCTAGCAATACTCGACAGGGAATCTAAGTGAAGTTTTTGGTCGCAAAAGAATCAGGCTTAGAAACTCTCCCTCTCCCTGTAGATCTGTGAATATATTGCCTTTTGCTAGCTGTGTGTACAATATATAGAATAAGCTGAAACATTCAGTTCAAGAATAAAGTGTTTTACAACTTTACTCCTGAAACTGTTGATAGATACATAGTTTCACATAATTTTCTTTATTAAGCTTCTAATTATAGTAATGAAGAATTTAAAAAACACACACTTGCAGTCGAAACATTTTTTTTAATAATCCATTTCATCTGAAATGTAATATTTTCCAATTTATATTTATGCATTTACTTTCAGCAACAAAGAAGAAGAAAAAAACATTTATATTCTTATTCTCACCAATACCATTTCATATCGTTTAATACATAATTTCTTACTGGATAACTGTTAATGTTTCTTTACTAAGTATTAAATGTTTGTGGTGTGCAGCAAAAAAAGATAATGATGTGAAGTTTGTGGGGTCGTAGAACATTCCACTGTAAAAAATTTAAGAGTTGAATTCAATAAGTTTTAAACATCAACCGGTTGGTCTCAAGTGGGACAGGGCATTTATACATTAGAAGCTATAGGTGCAGACTTACAGTCGCCAGTCGCCACGTGGCAACTAAATTTTTTCATTTAGCGACTAATTTTCGGCGTTTAAGTCGCCATACTTTAGCAAATTTGGAGTTTTTTCTTCAGATTATTTGACGAAAAGCGTGTTTTTTCGCAATCTTCTGACGAGAATCGCTCAGTTTTTCGCGACACACTGACGAAAATCGTGTTTTTTTCCGCGAACCTTTGACGAAAATTGCGTTTTCCGCGATTCTTTGGCAAAATTCGCGTTGTTCTTGCAACGCTTTGACGAAAGTTGCACTTTTTAGCGATTCTTTGACGAAATTTGCGGTATTTTTGCGATCCTTTGATAAAATTCGCGTTTCTTCTGCAATCTTTTGACGAAATAAGCGTTATTTCTCCGATCTTTTAACAAAATTAACGTTTTTTCTGCGATCCTTTGATGAAATAAGTTTTTTTTTTTCGTGACCCTTTGACTTCTTTTCGGTATTCTTTGAAGAAATCATTATTTTTCCACCGATCCTTTGACGAAGCTGACGATTTTTCTGCAAAGATTGGCGAAATTCGGATTTTCCCGCGATTCTTTGGCGAAATGGACAATTTTTCTGAGAAATTTACCAAAATTCGTGTGTTTTTCACGATTCGTTGTCAAAATTTGCGGGTTTTTTTTAAGAAATTTGCAGGACTTTTTTGCGAAATTTTGACGAAATTTGTGCTCTTTTCTGCTGATGAACGACACAATTGATTTTTTCAGAGACCATTTGCCGAAATTTTCGCTATTTTTCCGTGAATTTTTTTTTGTCCGAATTTTCAGAACCGATGCCTTAAATTTTCAGAAAATTAGGAACAAAATCACCCCTGTAAAATTGTGGTACGATTTTTTTAAAGGCAATTTTTCTTGTGTGATCTTGAAAAACAAATGTTTGAATTATATTTTAGCAATTTTTTTTATATGTACTATTATTTGAAAAATGAAATTAAGAAATATTCTTTTCCTAATATTCCTCACTACCATGATTGCTTAGCTTATTCTTATATATATATTATCTTTATCTTGCCCAACAATATCTTCTGACTATACATAGCTTAAGATTTATATTACTCTTAATTTATATGCAAATTAAAAAAAAATAGTGTGATTAAATGAAATATACGCATTTCATGTAATTAGTCTGTTTTTCTTTTGTACATATGTTGACAATTTTTCACTTTGAAAATTTTTTGCCCATATAAACGCTATTGCTTTTGCGTTTCTTTCACAATGTGGCGACTGGATTATTTGGGTTTAGGAGCCACTAACTCCTTAAAAATTTTGGGAATCTGCACCTATGTTAGAAGCCTGCCATCCCTTCGAGATTTTTATTGCTGGAGATTGGGGAGGGGGGATGGAATATCAGGAATTTTGATACAAAGTATTTGTGACCATCTTCGATATGCAGTAGACTCCTTTAAATCCATATAATTTTTCAGTTGTAAACAGTGAAATTTAAAAAGTTAAGTTGCAGGAACAAAATTCAAAAGTCTCTCAAATCATTGGCAATCTCAATGTTTTTTACAATTTTTTTTGTATAATAATGTATCCTTGGCTATTACAGCTGGTTAATTATTAAATAAAATTATGTTACTTTTGATTTTGATGTAAATTAGCATATCGATAACAAAAAATACCATGTTGTAGGTCCTACACAATATTCGCAAGTGTAAATTGAATAGTTTGTTTATTTTTCTTGCATTCGTTTCCCATATTTCTAATTTTTTTTTGTCAATATTACATACGCATTTGAATACTAATTCTGGTTAATAAGACCAAACTAAAGCTTTTTTTATGAAGAAAATATGAATTTATTTCCAAAAAAAAAAAAAAAATCAAGATGCCACTAATATCAAAGTCTATCACGATATTTTTTCCAAGACATTTTTTAATCAATTAAGCTTTTTTTGTTTATTAAACCTGAATAAATTAGAAACAATGATATAAAATTTCGTTGTTTTATAATTATGGTGTAAATTATATTCTTATCTAAGTTAAGAATACGGCACAAGAGTAACTTTTGCACAATATCTGCAACTGTAACTGTTGAAGTCGTATTGTTTATGTTTACTTTTTTGCATTCGTTTCAGTTTTAACCTGTAATTATTTTTATTATTTTGGGGGAGATTTTGTACGTAATTCTGCCTAATATGGCTGATTCCAATATTTCGAATGAAAGAAGACAGGAACAGAAATCATGTTAGTTGGACAATAGTCCAAAAAGTAGAAATCATAAAAAAGCTCGAATCTCCTTTTAAAACTTAATTTTTATTATTTTATGTAATTACTAGCTTACCCACCCGGCGTTGTCCGGGTCCGTGATAATTAACCATTAATAAAGCAGAATGTGTGATTTTATACCTTTAATCCGATTTTGTCCGAATTTATATTTTTAAATGAAAAAATCTCCAAAAAATATTGACTTTTAATTGTAAAAGCACTCGTAAGAAGTCATTTTCTGTTTTTCATGTGTTTTGATATTTTTTTTAAATAGTTTCTTTTGGTCCGAACTCTTTAAAATTTTATCGTTATAAATATAACCATTTCTCAGCCCGTGTAAAAACTTCGTGAAAAAAATATTGATATCTACTTCGAAAATAAATATATTTTCTTCTCCCTTTTTACTTTCTTCCATTTTTGCAAGATGAAATTATTGGATTCAAGAAAATTTTCGAATTCCGGTTTTCGACATATTTACACTTTTGAGCGGTCACAGATCCCGAAAAAATTTTGTCTGAGTTTGTCCGTCTGTGACACAAATTTTTTGGGCGCTCTATCACAAGACTAATCCACGGAATTGAATAACTTTAGGTTCAATTAGCCCTCGATATACATTGGTGCTGAATAGTTGTTGGTGCAAATCGTCCTATAGCTCAAGAACTAATGCGCAGATTTTCATAAAACATCAGATTCTGTTAGTCCTTGATATTGTTTGGTGCTGATTTTTTTGTGTAAATTGCTCAATAGGTGGCGCTGCTATGATGCATTATTCACGATTTCCGCAATAGCTATCTCAAGAACTAATCAGGTTTTCATCAAACCTCAGATTAAATTATACCTTGATATTATTTCGTGCTGATTACGTTTTCGTGTAAATCGTCCAGCAGATATCGCTGCTATGCTGCATTTTTCATGATTTCCGCAATAGCTCTTTCTCAAGAACTAATGCACGTATTTTCATCAAACTTCAGATTAGGTTAGTCCGTGATATAAAATGGTGCTGATTACTTTTTGGTGTAAATTGGCCCACAGCTGGCGCTGCGATACAGAATTTTTTATGTTTTTTGCAATATCTTTATTTTAAAAACTAATGCACAAATTTTCATCAAACTTCAGATTTAGTTAGACGTTGATATATGTTGTTCTTTATTACGTTTTAGTGTAAATCACGCAATAGGGAGCGCTGCTATGCTCCGTTTTTCACGATTTCCGCAATTGTTCTGTCTCAAAAACTAATACACGAAATTTAATCAGACTTCATATTCTGTTACACTTTCACATAAATAGATCTTTTTTTAGGCGTGGGTGTATACAGCGCGACTGTTGTGGCTTATATGCTCTTTGAGGTGAAAATTTTTCTTTCTGACATCTAAGAGGGTGGATGCCAAAATTCAATTGTTTGTTTCAAAGATGCGATGTTATATCTCCTTTTAAAATGCACACAATTTAATGATCCTCTTTAGAATGCTTATAATAGAGACGGGCATAGATTGTCATTTAATTTTGGCACCGTGATAACGAATTTTGAAGTATTGACATGCATGAGACAGAAGAAAGTTTTGGAATTGTCACATGTGACCAGTTTTTCTTGTTTTCGCGTTGGGTTCTTTAACATAACAACAACAACAAAAAAAAATAGTTCTGGTCGTCCGAACTGTCCGAAATTTTATTATATTATAAATATAACTGTACCCGAGTACTCTATAAAATTTCATGAAAAATATGCTTATTTAATCGTGAAAACGTGTGCCGAAACCGTTTTTTATCTTTTTCGTCGAAATTTGTTAAGATTTTTTTTTTAAATACTTCTACTCGTTCGAACATTACGAAATTTTTGTAATAGATGTAAAATCCAGTCTGTCGAAATGCTGTAAAAAGATTGTGGAAAAAAATAGTCTCGTCACTGTAAGGCGCGAAGTGACCTGACGTCGCGAATTTGTTTAAAGAATTAAAATTAGTCTTTTAGAAAACTGATTGCACTGGCGACGAGAAGAAGATCATAGCTTTAAATACGTATTTTTTGTGAATCGATACCTCTAAAATTGAGCTCTAAGTAAGCGTTGGCGAAAGGAAGAAAAAGTCGACTGAGAAATCTCGTTTTGAAAAAATGTTTTAAAGAGTTAAGAACTACATTCATTTTTAACTGAGTGCGGCGTTTGAGATGTAAAAGTACGAACTATAAGAATATGTCGTCCGTTTTTTCGTATTTTAAACTGCGCAGCTTATAGGCATTAAAACAAAACGGCAAAAAAAAGGAAAAAAAATGCATTTAGTTCTTACTTCCTTTCCGCTCGAAAAGCAGGTTCTAGTTATGCACGAGCGCGCCAGCTCCAATTAAAAGAAAAAATCTTTATTTTGATGAGTTTTTAATTAATATCTCGGACAATTATCAAAAAATTAAAAATGTGAGCCTCAGGGGTACACTGTAAAAAAAAATCCATGGTCTTTAACGTTTTGGAAAAGGAATAGATTACTTTTGAGAATGAAAAGTTTTAATTTACAACACGATTAGTTTCACATCTGCAATGAAAGTGACATCTTTCATTACCAAAAAGATTACTTTCATTGCAGATGTGAAACTAATCGTGTTGTAAATTAAAACTTTTCATTCTCAAAAGAATCTATTCGTTTCAGAAAAGGCAACTAGTTGCCTTTTCCAAAACGGAAAGTCCATGGATTTTTTTTACAATGCATCCATACCTGCATTGAACTATTCTCATATGAATTTTCGGACCTCTGCGGGCAGTAGATTTTCCTGGCCATCGGGAATAACACACACAAACAGAGATCTTGTCTTTTACTATTAGATATATCGGTATTTATGATATATGTAGAGTAAAACGTGTCAAAACGGAGCCTGTCTATGGCATTATCCTGTCTTAAATGGAAACTTTTCATGCTCCAGAAGGAAAGATTGACGTACAATGTTACTTAATTAGTCAGAAACCTGTCTTAAACAGAATATTGTTTCGTCGCTTACGATTGCTTTTAAAAAGGTTTTACTGTATGGATATAAGGTTAGCCTGAGTAAAAGGACCCTGTCTATAACGAAATCTTGTCTAAAGGAAAACATTTCATGATCCCATAGAAAGAAACACTTTGAATTTTTACCTGCTTAAGTAGACGAAAACCTGTGTAAAAAGGAAACTTTCAGCGGTTGTTTGAAATTTTGTCGTAGCAGGTTTTACTATTTTTGTATTCATCACTTAGTAAATTAATTCCCTGTTCCAGGGAATGTAGACCCCCCCCCCCTTGTCTCCGCCACTGGCTGAGCCCCTCCAATAATTTTGAAAACTCTACGCCTATGGGTGGGATTCGAGTTTGGAGACACCGTGGTGAGAGGCTGTTTAACTGTTGCGTTATGCATCGGCACACTGGTCCTGCACACGGTATCATGGTTTGGGGTGGTATTGTATTTCACTACCGCACCCCTATAGTACGCATTGTCGGTACGCTGAACAGCCAGCGCTACATCTCTGTGATGTTGGAGCCCGTAGTCCACCCATACATCCAGTGCTTGCCATCAGCCATATTCTAAAAGGCTAATGCGCGACTACACGTGGCATGCTATGTTCAAGAGTTCTTCTTTACCTATCAGATTGAATTGCTTCCTTGACCTGCTTGTTCTCCCGATCTATCGCCAATCGAAAACGCGTGGTCCATGCTTGCTCAACGACTGGCCGAGATACACCACCCGCTGCTACACAAGATCAACTTTGTCAATATATGGAAGCAGCATGGACTGCTGTACCTCAAGGAGACATCCAAAGCCTCTTTGATTCAATGCCGAGGCGTGTGGCAGTGGTTATAGCCAACAATGGCGGCTACATTAACTACTGATTTTGTCATCATTCACACTTCACAAGAGGCTGTAATTTTAATCGTTTGATCTTTGTACAACATGTTATCAGCCAAATAAATTTTCCTGTGATATCTCTAGTCCTTCTTGGTGTGGCATTTTGTGTGGCTAGCAGTGTAAATATATATCTATTGATTCCCGATTAATGGATGGTAGATAAAATTTTGACGGATAAATTATTCTGCTAATTTTCAAATCGATCTGTAAAGGTTCTTTGATGCACAATCTGACGAAAGCTGTGGGTTTCATGTTGTGTTTGATGTCTGCTATACGTTCTTTGATTCTAGTGTTAAGTTTTCAGTTTGTCATACCTATATAAAACTGCTTTTCTCCATCTTCTTTGGTGAAAGGTATTTCATATACTCCTGATAACTGGTTTGATTCAATTGGATCATTTTCTTGCATACTATGTTTTTTAATTTGATGGAAGGTTTTGCAACAAGGGATATATTAAATTTGTGCGATGAAATGAGCGTTAATCTAAATAAAGGTGTTATATCACTTTTATAGCATTTTTAACTTTGCTTGATTATAAGTGACTAGCAAACCCCGCGGCTTTGCTCGCGTAATATTTGAAATATGCCAAGTGATATTTCTATGTCTAATTTTTATTAAAAGGTACTAACAAAATTTTTACTTATTACTTTTAAGAATAATTCAAAAATTACTATTTAAAACACAGTTTGATTAAACATCATTATTACACTGCATTAGACAGAAATGAGACTTAAATTAATAAAACTAAATAAATGATAATTTAAAAAATATTTTGAAACCTTTATACTCATTTAATACGCTCATTTCAGTATTCATTTGAAGTTTTGAATTTTTTAGAAACCATCTTCTTACATCTTAAAATTAACTATCATGTCAAATTCCAAGTCCTACCATCTCTCTCAACAGAAAGGGCTATGTTGAATTAGGAACTATCATCATTAATTTGCCAACATTAATTTTGAAATCGGTTTGTTATTTTTAATATTCCACAGAAACGTAATTTAGAAAGCTTTTAAAGGCCTTTTATAGAACGTTTGTTGTTCCTGTAAACCCCAGGTGGTAGAATCATCTGCCTGTGTAGGATCAGAGACTGTTACCATTGATTCGCAACTATTACTTTTATAATCGGTTTATATTCCCTGAAATTACATAGATATCGTAATTTAGGACTTTTTTAGAATGCTTTTCACACCTCCCCTTCGCTTCACCCCTTTTTAATTCGAATTTATTTCCGATAGTCCTTCGAGGGCATTTATATTTTATAAGTAACTACCATGCCATATTTGAAGTTTCTAGCCTTTTCAGTATCACAGAAATCGCAATTTAGGAAGTTTTTATTTCCTGCAACTCTCTGGTGGTAGTTGCACAGATATAAAATATAGCTTATGTTTGAGCAGGTTCTAACACCAACAATTTGTCATCATTATTTTTTTAATCGGTTTAGTATTTGATAAGATTGCATAAAAAATGTAATTTATAACGCTTTTCGCTTACTTCATCTTTTTAAATTTGGAATGTTCTTTCGACTATTCTTAGAAAACAGTTGCATCTTGTAAGTAAATACCATGCCATACTTCAAAGTGTTAGACCCCTCAGTTGTGCAAAAAACGCAACTTAGAACATGTTTTGCTTTCGCAACCCTCAGATGGTAGTGACAGCAACATAAAATATAACCTGTGTTATAGCAGGGACTATCACCATTGATTTGCAACCATTATTTTTGAAATAGCTTTAATATTTCCTGAGATTGAGTATAAATCGCAATTTAGAACGTTTTTAGAACGCTTTTCGCGCATTTTCACCACTTTTTAAATTTCTAATTTTTTCGAAACTGTTCTTAAAGATCATTTATATCTAATAAATATGTACCTTGCCTAATTTTAAGTTGCTAGTCCGTACAGATCACAAAAATCGAAATTTAGAACGCTTTTTTGCTCCTGCAACGTCTAGGTGATAGTGATACCGACATAAAATAGCGTCTATGTTAGAGCAGAGTCTGTCAGCATCAATTTCCTACCATTTGTTTTCAAATCAGTTTCATTCTTCCTGAGATATCGCTGACAAATCGGCATTTAGAGCGTTTTTAGAACGCTTTTCGTGCATTTTGCTCCTGCATCTCCTCTGGGGTAGTGGAAACACATATAAAATATAGTCTAACTTGGAGCGAGATCTGTCAGCATAATTTTTACACCATTATATTTGAAATCGGTTCAGTACTTCCTAAGATTGCGTAGAAATCGCAATTTAGAACGTTTCTTACAACGCTTTTTGCGCATTTTGACTCCCTTTTAAATGTCGATTTTTTTAGGAAATGCTCTAAGAGATCATTGATATCTTATAACTAACTACCATTCCAAATTTCACGATTCTAGGCCCTTCCGTAACGCAAAAACCGCAATTTAGAACGTTTTTCCCCTGCACCCCCTTTGGGGTAGTGTCACCGACATAACACATAGCCTATGTTGAAGCAAGAGTTGTCACCGTCATTTTGACACCATTATTTTTTAAATCGGTTTGGTATTTCGTGAGATTGTGTAGGAACTACCATTTAGAACTTTTTTTAAAACGCTTTTCGCGCATTTTCACCCCTTTTAAATTTCGAATCGTTTAAGAACTTTTCTTAGAAATCCTTTATACCTAATAAGTAGCTAATATTTCAAATTTCATATTTCTAGGCCCTTCAGTAACACATAAATCGCATTTTTAGAACGTTATTTGATCCTGCACCCCCTTTGGGTTAGTGGCACCGACATAAAACATAGCCTATCTTGGAGCAAGCGTTGTCACCATCATTTTGACACCATTATTTTTTAAATCGGTTTGGTATTTCCTGAGATTATGTAGAAACTACCATTTAGAACGTTTTTTAGAACGCTTTTTGTGCATTTTCACCCCTTTTAAATTTCGAATTGTTTAAGAACTATTCTTAGACATCATTTATATCTTATAAGTAACTAGTATTCCAAATTTCATATTTCTAGGCCCTTCAGTAACGCAAAAATCGCGTTTTTAGAAAGTTTTTTGCTCCTGCACCCCCTTTGAGGTAGTGACGCCGACATAAAATATAGCCTATGTTCTAAGTTGGACTAACACCATCATTTTGATACCATTACTTTTGGAATCGGTTTGGTAGTTCCAGAGTTTTCCTCCTACAAATAAACAATTTTTACCTCTTTATAATATGATGACTAGCAAACCCCGCGGCTTTGCTCGCGTAATATTTGAAATATGCCAAGTGATATTTATATGTCTAATTTTTATTAAAAGGTACTAACTAAATTTTTATTTTATTAAAAGGTCATATTTTATTTTATTAAAAGGTACTTATTACTTTTAGGAATAATTTAAAAAAATTACTATTTAAAACACAGTTTGATTAAATATCATTGTTACAATGCATAAGGCAGAAATGAGACTTAAATTAATAAAACGAAATAAAACTAAATAAATAATAATTTAGAAAATATTTTGAAACTTTTATGCTCAATTGATACGCTCATTTCAATATTCATTTGAAGTTTTGAATTTTTTAGAAACCATCTTCTTACATCTTAAAATTAACCATCATGTCAAATTCAAAGTCCTACTACCTCTCTCAACATAAAGGGCTATGTTGAAATAGGAACTGTCAACATTAATTTTCCAACATTAATTTTGAAATTGGTTTGTTATTTCCTAATATTCCACAGAAACGTAATTTAGAAAGCTTTTAAAGGCCTTTTTTAGAGCGTTTGTTCCTGTGAATCCCAGGTGGTAGAATCATCGGCATAAAATATAGCCTGTGTAGGATCAGAGACTGTTACCATTGATTCGCAACTATTACTTTTATATTTGGTTTATATTTCCTGAAATAGCGTAGAAATCGTAATTTAGGACTTTTTTAGAATGCTTTTCGTACCTCCCCTTCGCTTCACCCCTTTTTAATTCGAATTTATTTTCGACAGTCCTTCGAGGGCATTTATATTTTATAAGTAACTACCATGCCATATTTAAAGTTTCTAGCCTTTTCAGTTTGACAGAAATCGCAATTTAGAAAGTTTTTAGCTACTGCAACCCTCTGGTGGTAGTGGCACAGACATAAAATTTAGCTTATGTTTCAGCAGGTTCTATCACCAACAATTTGTCATCATTACTGTTTTAATCGGTTTGGTATTTGGTAAGACTGCTTACAAATTGTAATTTATAACGCTTTTCGCTCACTTCAACTTTTTAAATTTGGAATTTTCTTTCGACTGTTCTTAGACAGCAGTTGCATCTTGAAAGTAAATAACATGCCATACTTCAAAGTGTTAGACCCCTCAGTTGTGCAAAAAACGCAAATTAGAACATGTTTTGTTTTTGCAACCCTCAGATGGTAGGGACAGCAACATAAAATATAACCTATGTTGTAGCAGGGACTGTCACCATTGATTTGCAACCATTACTTTTGAAATAGCTTTGGTATTTCCTGAGATTGAGTAAAAATAGCAATTTAGACCGTTTTTAGAACGCTTTTCGCGCATTTTCACCACTTTTTTAATTTCTAATTTTTTCGAAACAGTTCTTTAAGATCATTTATAGATAATAAATATGTACCTTGCTTAATTTTAAGTTGCTAGCCCCTACCAAACAAAAAAACCGAAATTTAAAACATTTTTTAGCTCCTGCAACGTCTAGGTGATAGTGATACCGACATAAAATAGCATCTGTGTTAGAGCAGAGGTTGTCAGCATCAATTTTCTACCATTACTTTTGTAATCAGTTTGATTATTCCTGAGATATTGGTGATAAATCGGCATTTAGAACGTTTTTAGAACGCTTTTCGCGCATTTTTCTCCTGCATCTCCTCTGCGGTAGTGGAAACAGATATGAAATATAGCCAATCTTGGAGCAAGATCTGACACCATCATTTTTACACCATTATATTTGAAATCGGTTCAGTACTTCCTGAGATTGCATAGAAATCGGAATTCAGAACGTTTTTTATAACGCTTTTTGCGAATTTTGACCCCCTTTCAAATTTCGATTTTTTTAGGAAATGTCCTTAGATATCATTGATATCTTATAACTAACTACCATTCCAAATTTCACGTTTCTAGGCCCTTCCGTAACGCAAAAACCGCAATTTAGAACGTTTTTCTCCTGCACCCCCTGTGTGGTAGTGGCACCGACATAAAACATAACCTATGTTGGAGCAAGGGTTGTCACCGTCATTTTGACACCATTATTTTTTAAATCGGTTTGGAATTTCCTGAGATTGTGCAGAAACCACCATTTAGAACGTTTTTTAGAACGCTTTTCGCGCATTTTCGCCCCTTTTAAATTTCGAATTATTTAAGAGCTGTTCTTAAAAATCCTTTATATCTAATAAGTAGCTAATATTTCAAATTTCATATTTTTAGACACTTCAGTAACGCAAAAATCGCATTTTTAGAACGTTTTTTGCTGCTGCACCCCCTTTGGGGTAGTGGCACCGACATAAAATATAGTCTATGTTCTAAGTTGGGCGAACACCATCATTTTAATACCATTACTTTTGGAATCGGTTTGGTATTTCCTGAGATTGTGTAGAAACCATTATTTAGAACGTTTTTTAGAACGCTTTTCACGCATTTTCACCCCCTTTAAATTTCGAATTGTTTAAGAACTGTTCTTATACATCATTTATATCTTATAAGTAACTAATTCTCCAAATTTCATATTTCTAGGCCCCTTCAGTAACGCAAAAATCGCATTTTTAGAAAGTTTTTTTCTCCTGCACCCCCTTTGGGGTAGTGGCACCGACATAAAATATAGTCTATGTTCTAAGTTGGGCGAACACCATCATTTTGATACCATTACTTTTGGAATCGGTTTGGTATTTCCTGAGATTGTGTAGAAACCATTATTTAGAACGTTTTTTAGAACGCTTTTCACGCATTTTCACCCCCTTTAAATTTCAAATTGTTTAAGAACTGTTCTTATACATCATTTATATCTTATAAGTAACTAATTCTCCAAATTTCATATTTCTAGGCCCCTTCAGTAACGCAAAAATCGCATTTTTAGAACGTTTTTTTCTCCTGCACCCCCTTTGGGGTAGTGGCACCGACATAAAATATAGTCTATGTTCTAAGTTGGGCGAACACCATCATTTTGATACCATTACTTTTGGAATCGGTTCGGTAGTTCCAGAGCTTACTTCGGACAAATAAACAATTTTTTCCTCTTTATAATATGACTAGCAAACCCCGCGGCTTTGCTCGCGTAATATTTGAAATATGCCAAGTGATACTTATATGTCTAATTTTTATTAAAAGGTACTAACTAAATTTTTGTTTTATTAAAAGGTAATATTTTATTTTATTAAAATGTACTTATTACTTTAAGAATAATTAAAAAAATTACTATTTAAAACACAGTTTGATTAAACATTGTTACACTGCATAAGGCAGAAATGAGACTTAATAAAACGAAATAAATAATAATTTAGAAAAAAAATTTGAAACTTTTATGCTCAATTAATACGCTCATTTCAGTATTCATTTGAAGTTTTGAATTTTTTAGAAACCATCTTCTTACATCTTAAAATTAACCATCATGTCAAATTTCATGTCCTACCACCACTCTCAACATAAAGGGCTATGTTGAAATAGGAACTGTCACCATTAATTTTGAAATTGGTTTGTTATTTCCTAATATTCCACAGAAACGTAATTTAGAAAGCTTTTAAAGGCCTTTTTTAGAGCGTTTGTTGTTCCTGTGAAACTCAGGTGGTAGAATCATCGGCATAAAATATAGCCTGTGTAGGATCAAAGACTCTTACCAGTGATTCGAAACTATTACTTTTATATTTGGTTTATATTCCCTGAAATTGCGTAGAAGTCGTAATTTAGGACTTTTTTAGAATGCTTTTCGCACCTCCCCTTCACTTCACCCCTTTTTAATTCGAATTTATTTTCGACAGTCCTTCGAGGGCATTTATATTTTATAAGTAACTACCAGCGCCATATTTAAAGTTTCTAGCCTTTTCAGTATCACAGAAATCGCAATTTAGAAAGTTTTTAGCTACTGCAACCCTCTGGTGGTAGTGGCACAGACATAAAATATAGCTTATGTTTGAGCAGGTTCTATCACCAACAATTTGTCATCATTATTTTTTTTAATCGGTTTGGTATTTGATAAGATTACATAAAAATTGTAATTTATAACGCTTTTCGCTCACTCCATCTTTATAAATTTGAAATTTTCTTTCGACAGTTCTTAAAAAGCAGTTGCATCTTGTAAATAAATACCATGTCATTCTTTAAAGTGTTAGACCCTTCAGTTATGCAAAAAACGCAAATTAGAACATGTTTTGCTTTTGCAACTTTCAGAAGGTAGTGACAGCAACATAAAATATAACCTATGTTATAGCAGGGACTGTCACCATTGATTTGCAACCATTACTTTTGAAATAGCTCTGGAATTTCCTGAGATTGAGTAGAAATCGCAATTTAGAACGTTTTTAGAACACTTTTCGCACATTTTCACCTCTTTTTAAATTTCCAATTTTTTCGAAACTGTTCTTAAAGATAATTTATATATAATAAATATGTACCTTGCCTAATTTTAAGTTGCCAGCCCCTACCGATCACAAAAAGCGAAATTTGGAACGCTTTTTTGCTCCTGCAACGTCTAGGTGATAGTAATACCGACTTAAAATAGTGTCTATGTTAGAGAAGAGGCATCAATTTCTTACCATTACTTTTGAAATCAGTTTGATTCTTCCTGAGATATTGGTGACAAATCGACATTTAGAACGTTTTTAGAACACTTTTCGCTCATTTTTCTCCTGCATCTCCTCTGGGGTAGTGGAAACAGATATAAAATATAGCCTATCTTGGAGCAAGATCTGTCCCCATCATTTTTACACCATTATATTTGAAATCGGTTCAGTATTTCCTGAGATTGCTAGAAATCGCAATTTAGAACATTTTTTACAACGCTTTTTGCGCTTTTGACCCCCCTTTTAAATTTCGACTTCTTTAGGAAATGTCCTTAGAGATCATTGATATCTTATAACTAACTACCATTCTAAATTTCACGATTCAAGGCCCTTCCGTCACGCAAAAACCGCAATTTAGAACGTTTTTCTCCTGCACCCCCTTTGGGGTAGTGGCACCGACATAAAACATAGCCTAAGTTGGAGCAAGGGTTTTCACTATCATTTTGACGCCATTATTTTTTTAATCGGATTGGTATTTCCTGAGATTGGGTAGAAATCACCATTTAGAACGTTTTTTAGAACGCTTTTCGCGCATTTTCACCCCTTCTAAATTACGAATTGTTTAAGAACTGTTCTTACAAATCCTTTATATCTAATAAGTAGCTGATACTTCAAATTTCATATTTCTAGGTCCTTCAGTAACACATAAATCGCATTCTTAGAACGTTTTTTGCTCCTACACCCCCTTTGGGGTAGTGGCACCGACATAAAACATAGCCTATCTTGGAGCAAACGTTGTCACTATCATTTTAACACCAATATTTTTTAAATCGGTTTGGTATTTCCTGAGATTATGTAGAAACTACCATTTAGAACGTTTTTTAGAACGCTTTTTGTGCATTTTCACCCCTTTCAAATTTCGAATTGTTTAATAACTGTTCTTAGACATCATTTATATCTTATAAGTAACTAATATTCCAAATTTCATATTTCTAGGTCCTTCAGTAACGCAAAAATCGCATTTTTAGAACGTTTTTTGCTCCTGCACTCCCTTTGGGGTAGTAGCACCGACATAAGATATAGCCTATGTTCTAAGTTGGACTAACACCATCATTTTGATACCATTACTTTTGGAATCGGTTTGGTAGTTCCAGAGTTTACCTCCTACAAAAAAACAATTTTTACCTCTTTATAATATGACTAGCAAACGCCGCGGCTTTGCTCGCGTAATAGTTGAAATATGCCAAGTGATATTTATATGTCTAATTTTTATTAAAATGTACTAACTAAATTTTTATTTTATTAAAAGTTAATATTTTATTTTATTAAAAGTTTTTTTTTTTTTATTAAAAGGTACTTATTACTTTTAGGGATAATTCAAATTACTATTTAAAACACAGTTTGATTAAACATCATTATTACACTGCATTAGGCAGAAATGAGACTTAAATTAATAAAATGAAGTAAAACTAAATAAATGATAATTTAAAAAATATTTTGAAACTTTTATGCTTAATTAATACGCTCATTTTAGTATTCATTTGAAGTTTTGAATTTTTTAGAAACCATCTTTTTACATCTTAAAATTAACCATCATGTCAAATTCCAAGTCCTACCACCTCTCTCAACATAAAGGGCTATGTTGAAACAGGAACTGTCACCATTAATTTGCCAACATTAATTTTTAAATCGGTTTGTTATTTCCTAATATTCCACAGAAACGTAATTTAAAAAGCTTTTAAAGCCCTTTTTTAGAACGTTTGTTGTTCCTGTGAACTCCAGGTGGTAGAATCACCGGCATAAAATATAGCCTGTGTAGGATCAGAGACTGTTACCATCGATTCGCAACTATTACTTTCATAATCGGTTTATATTCCCTGAAATTGCATAGAATCGTAATTTAGACTTTTTTGAGAATGCTTTTCACACCTCCCCTTCGCTTCACCCTTTATTAATTCGAATTTATTTTCGACGTTCCTTCGAGGGCATTTATATTTTATAAGTAACTACCATGTCATATTTAAAGTTTCTAGCCTTTTCAGTATCACAGAAATCGCAATTTAGAAAGATTTTAGCTCCTGCAACCCTCTGGTGGTAGTGGAACAGACATAAAATATAGCTTATGTTTGAGCAGATTCTATCACCAAAATTTGTCATCATTATTTTTTTAATCGGTTTGGTAATTTATAAGTTTGCTTAAAAATTGTAATTTATAACGCTTTTCACTCACTTCATTTTTTTTTTAAATTTGGAATTTTCTTTCGACTGTTCTTGAAAGCAGATGCATCTTATAAGTAAATACCATGCCATACTTCAAAGTATTAGACTCCTCAGTTGTGCAAAAACCGCAAATTAGAACATGTTTTGCTTTTGCAACCCTCAGCCTCAGATGGTAGTGACAGCAACATAAAATGTAACCTATGTTATAGTAGGGACTGTCACCATTTTCTTTGCAACCTTTTGAAATAGCTTTGGTATTTCCTTAGATTGAGTAGAAATCGCAATTTAGAACGTTTTTAGGACGCTTTTCGCGCATTTTCACCCCTTTTTAAATTTCCAATTTTTTCGAAACTGTTCTTAAAGATCATTTATACCTAATAAATACGTACCTTGCCTAATTTTAAGTTGCTAGCCCCTACCGATCACAAAAATCGAAATTTAGAACGCTTTTTTGCTCCTGCAACGTCTTGGTGATAGTGATAAGGACATAAAATAGTGTCTATGTTAGAGCAGAGGCTGTCAGCATCAATTTCCTACTATTACGTTTGAAATCAGATTCATTCTTCCTGAGATATTGCCGACAAATCGGCATTTAGAACGTTTTTAGAACGCTTTTCGCGCATTTTGCTCCTGCATTTCCTCTGGGGTAGTGGAAACAGAAATAAAATATAGCCTATCTTGGAGCAAGATCTGTCACCATAATTTTTACACCATTATATTTGAAATCGGTTCAGTTCTTCCTGAGATTGCATACAAATCGCAATTTAGAAAGTTTTTTACAACGCTTTTTTCGCATTTTGACCCCCCTTTTAAATTTCGATTTTTTAAGGAAATGTCCTTAGAGATCATTGATATCTTATAACTAACTACCATTCCAAATTTCACGATTCTAGGGCCTTCCGTAACGCAAAAGCCGCATATTAGAACGTTTTTCTCCTGCACCCCCTTTGGGGTAGTGGCACCGACATAAAACATCGCCTACGTTGGAGCAAAGGTTGTCGCCATCATTTTGCGCCATTATTTTTTAGATCGGTTTGGTATTTTCTGAGATTGTGTAGAAACCACCATTACAACGTTTTTTAGAACGCTTTTCGCGCATTTTCACCCCTTTTAAATTTCGAATTGTTTAAGAACTGTTCTTAGAAATCCTTTATATCTAATAAGTAGCTAATATTTCAAATTTCATATTTCTAGGCCCTTCGGTAATGCAAAAATCGCATTTTTAGAACGTTTTTTGCTCCTGCACCCCTTTTCGGGTAGTGGCACCGACATAAAACATAACCTATGTTGAAGGAAGGGTTGTCACCGTCATTTTGACACCAATATTATTTAAATCGGTTTGGTATTTCCTGAGATTGTGTAGAAACCACCATTTAGAACGTTTCTTAGAACGATTTTCGCGCATTTTCACCTCTTTCAAATTTCGAATTGTTTAAGAACTGTTCTTAGAAATCCTTTATATCTAATAAGTAGCTAATATTTTAAATTTCATATTTCTAGGCCCTTCGGTAATGCAAAAATCGCATTTTTAGAACGTTTTTTGCTCCTGCATCCCCTTTGGGGTAGTGACACCGACATAAAACATAGTCTATCTTGGAGCAAGCGTTGTCACCATCATTTTGACACCAATATTTTTTAAATCGGTTTGGTATTTCCTGAGATTGTGTGGAAACTACCATTTAGAACGTTTTTTAGAACGCTTTTTATGCATTTCCACACCTTTTAAATTTCGAATTGTTTAAGAACTGTTCTTAGACATCATTTATATCTTATAAGTAACTAATACTCAAAATTTCATATTTCTAGGCCTTTCAGTAACGCTAAAATCGCATTTTTAGAACGTTTTTTGCTCCTACACCCCCTTTGGGGTAGTGGCACCGACATAAGATATAGCCTATGTTCTAAGTTGGACTCACACCATCATTTTGATACCATTACTTTTGGAATCGGTTCGGTAGTTCCAGAGCTTACCTCCGACAAATAAACAATTTTTTCCTCTTTATAATAGGAGTATAGATGACTAGCAAACCCCGCGGCTTTGCTCGCGTAATATTGAAATATGCCAAGTGATATTTATATGTCTAATTTTTATTAAAAGGTACTAACTAAATTTTTATTTTATTAAAAGGTAATATTTTATTTTATTAAAAGGTCCTTATTACTTTTAGGAATAATTAAAAAAAATTACTATTTAAAACACAGTTTGATTAAACATCATTGTTACACTGCATAAGGCAGAAATGAGACTTAAATTAATAAAACGAAATAAAACTAAATAAATAATAATTTAGAAAATATTTTGAAACTTTTATGCTCAATTAATACGCTCACTTCAGTATTCATTTGAAGTTTTGAATTTTTTAGAAACCATCTTCTTACATCTTAAAATTAACCATCTTGTCAAATTCCAAGTCCTACCACCTTTCTCAACATAATGGACTATGTTGAAATAGAAACTGTCACCATTAATTTGCCAACATTAATTTTGAAATTGGTTTGTTTTTCCCTAATATTCCACAGAAACGTAATTTAGAAAGCTTTTAAAGGCCTTTTTTAGAGCGTTTGTTGTTCCTGTGAATCACAGGTGGTAGAATCATCGACATAAAATATAGCCTGTGTAGGATCAGAGACTGTTACGATTGATTCGCAACTATTACTTTTATATTTGGTATATTTTCCCTGAAATTACGTAGAAATCGTAATTTAGGACTTTTTTAGAATGCTTTTCGCACCTCCCCTTCACTTTACTCCTTTTTAATTCAAATTTATTTTCGACAGTCCTTCGAAGGCATTTATATTTTATAAGTAACTACCATGCCATATTTAAAGTTTCTAACCTTTTCAGTATCACAGAAATCACAATTTGGAAAGTTTTTAGCTACTGCAACCTTCTGGTGGTAGTGGCACAGACATAAAATATAGCTTACGTTTGAGCAGGTTCTATCACCAACAATTTGTTATCATTATTTTTTTAATCGGTTTGGTATTTGATAAGATTACATAAAAATTGTAATTTATAACGCTTTTCGCTCACTTCATCTTTTTAAATTTGAAATTTTCTTTCGACAGTTCATAGAAAGCAGTTGCATCTTGTAAGTAAATAACATGTCATACTTCAAAGTGTTAGATTTTTCAGTTATGCAAAAAACGCAAATTGGAACATGTTTGGCTTTTGCAACCCTCAGATGGTAGTGACAGCAACATAAAATATAACCTATGTTATAGCAGGGACTGTCACCATTGATTTGCACCCCTTACTTTTGAAATAGCTTTGGAATTTCCTGAGATCAAGTAGAAATCGCAATTTAGAACGTTTTTAGAACGCTTTTCGCGCATTTTCACCCCTTTTTAAATTTCCATTTTTTTCGAAACTGTTCTTAAAGATCATTTATATGTAATAAATATTACCTTGCCTAATTTTAAGTTGCTAGCCCCTACCGATCACAAAGCCCCTACCGAAATTTGGAACACTTTTTTGCTCCTGCAACGTCTAGGAGATAGTGATACCGACTTAAAATAGCGTCTATATTAGAGCAGAGGCTGTCAGCATCAATTTTGTACCATTACTTTTGAAATCAGTTTGATTCTTCCTGAGATATTGGTGATAAATCGGCATTTAGAACGTTTTTAGAACGCTTTTCGCTCATTTTGCTCCTGCATCTCCTCTGGGGTAGTAGAAACTGATATACAATATAGCCTATCTTGGAGCAAGATCTGTCACCATCATTTTAACACCATTATATTTGAAATCGGTTCAGTATTTCCTGAGATTGCATAGAAATTGCAATTTAGAACGTTTTTTACAACGCTTTTTGCGCATTTTGACCCCCCCTTTTAAATTTCGATTTTTTTAGGAAATGTCCTTAGAGATCATTGATATCTTGTAACTAACTACCATTCTAAATTTCACGATTCAAGGCCCTTCCCTCACGCAAAAACCGCAATTTAGAACGTTTTTCTCCTGCACCCCTTTGGGGTAGTGGCACCGACATAAAACATAACCTATGTTGGAGCAAGGATTTTCATCATCATTTTGACGCCATTATTTTTTATATCGGTTTGGTATTTCCTGAGATTGTGTAGAAATCACCATTTAGAACGTTTTTTAGAACGCTTTTCGCGCATTTTCACCCCTTTTAAATTTCGAATTGTTTAAGAACTGTTCTTAGAAATCCTTTATATCTAATAAGTAGCTTATACTTCAAATTTCATATTTCTAGGTCCTTCAGTAACACATATATCTCATTTTTAGAACGTTTTTTTGCTCCTGCACCCCCTTTGGGGTAGTGGCACCGACATAAAACATAGCCTATCTTGGCGCAAACGTTGTCACTATCATTTTGACACCAATATTTTTTAAATCGGTTTGATATTTCCTGAGATTATGTAGAAACTACCATTTAGAACGTTTTTAGAATGTTTTTTGTGCATTTTCACCCCTTTTAAATTTCGAATTGTTTAAGAACTGTTCTTAGACAACATTTATATCTTAGAAGTAACTAATATTCCAAATTTCATATTTCTAGGCTCTTTAGTAACGCAAAAATCGCATTTTAGAACGTTTTTTTTGCTCCTGCACCCCCTTTGGGGTAGTAGCACCGACATAAAACATAGCCTATCTTAGAGCAAACGTTGTCACTATTATTTTGACACCAATATTTTTTAAATCGGTTTGGTATTTCCTGAGATTATGTAGAAACTACCATTTAGAACGTTTTTTAGAACGCTTTTGTGCATTTTCACACCTTTTAAATTTCGAATTGTTTAAGAACTGTTCTTAGACATCATTTATATCTAATAAGTAGCTGATACTTCAAATTTCATATTTCTAGGCCCTTCAGTAACACATAAATCTCATTTTTAGAACGTTTTTTTGCTCCTGCACCCCCTTTGGGATAGTGGCACCGACATAAAACATAGCCTATCTTGGCACAAACAATGTCACTATCATTTTGACACCAATATTTTTTAAATCGGTTTGATATTTCCTGAGATTATGTAGAAACTACCATTTAGAACATTTTTAGAATGTTTTTTGTGCATTTTCACCCCTTTTAAATTTCGAATTGTTTAAGAACTGTTCTTAGACAACATTTATATCTTAGAAGTAGCTAATATTCCAAATTTCATATTTCTAGGCCCTCCAGTAACGCAAAAATCGCATTTTTAGAACGTTTTTTGCTCCTGCACCCCCTTTGGGGTAGTGACACCGACATAAAATATAGCCTATGTTCTAAGTTGGACTAACACCATCATTTTGATACCATTACTTTTGGAATCGGTTCGGTATTTACTGAGATTATGTAGAAACTATCATTTAGAACGTTTTTTAGAACGCTTTTTGTGCATTCTCAACCCTTTTAAATTTCGAATTGTTAAGAACTGTTCTTAGACATCTTTTAAATCTTATAAGTAACTAATATTCTAAATTTCATATTTCTAGGCCCTTCAGTAACGCTAAAATCGCATTTTTAGAACGTTTTTTGCTCCTGCACCCCCTTTGGGGTAGTGGCACCGACATACGATATAGCCTATGTTCTAAGTTGGGCGAACACCATCATTTTGATACCATTACTTTTGGAATCGGTTCGGTAGTTCCTGAACTTATCTCCGACAAATAAACAATTTTTTCCTCTTTATAATATGATGAAGTATAGACTAGCAAACCCCGCGGCTTTGCTCGCGTAATATTTGAAATATGCCAAGTGATATTTATATGTCTAATTTTTATTAAAAGGTACTAACTAAATTTTTATTTTATTAAAAGGTACTAACTAAATTTTTATTTTATTAAAAGGTCATATTTTATTTTATTAAAAGGTACTTATTACTTTTAGGAATAATTTAAAAAAATTACTATTTAAAACACAGTTTGATTAAATATCATTGTTACAATGCATAAGTCAGAAATGAGACTTAAATTAATAAACTGAAATAAAACTAAATAAATGATAATTTAGAAAATATTTTGCAACTTTTATGCTCAATTAATACGCTCATTTCAGTATTCATTTGAAGTTTTGAATTTTTTAGAAACCATCTTCTTACATCTTAAAATTAACCATCATGTAAAATTCCGAGTCCTACGACCTCTCCCAACATAAAGGGCTAGGTTGAAACATGAACTGTCACCATTAATGTGCCAACATTAATTTTGAAATCGGTTTGCTACTTCCTAATATTCCACAGAAACGTAATTTAGAAAGCTTTTAAAGCCCTTTTTTAGAACGTTTGTTGTTCCTGTGAACCCCAGGTGGTAGAATCACCGGCATAAAATATAGCCTGTGTAGGTTCAGAGACTGTTACCATTGATTCGCAACTTTTACTTTTATAATCGGTTTATATTCCCTGTAATTGCATAGAATCGTAATTTAGAACTTTTTTAGAATGCTTTTCGCACACCTCCTTCGCTTCACCCCTTTTTAATTCGAATTTATTTTCGACGTTCCTTCGAGGGCATTTATATTTTATAAGTAACTATCATGTCATATTTAAAGTTTCTAGATTTTTCAGTATCACAGAAATCGCAATTTAGAAAGTTTTTATCTCCTGCAACCCTCTGGTGGTGGCATCTTGTAAGTAAATACCATGCCATACTTCAAAGTGTTAGACCCTTCAGTTATGCAAAAAACGCAAATTAGAACATGTTTTTCTTTTGCAACCCTCAGATGGTAGCGACAGCAACGTAAAATATAATCTATGTTATAGCAGGGACTGTCACCATTGATTTGCAACCATTACTTTTGAAATAGCTTTGGTATTTCCTTAGATTGAGTAGAAATAGCAATTTAGAACGTTTTTTGGACGCTTTTCGTGCATTTTCACCCTTTCTAAATTTATAATTTTTTCGAAACTGTTCTTAAAGATCATTTATATCTAATAAATATGTACCTTGCCTAATTTTAAGTTGCTAGCCTCTACCGATCACAAAAATCGAAATTTAGAACGCTTTTTTGCTCCTGCAACGTCTTGGTGATAGTGATACCGACATAAAATAGAGTCTATGTTAGAGCA
Source organism: Maratus speciosus (assembly GCA_963932465.1). Classification (NCBI taxonomy): domain Eukaryota; kingdom Metazoa; phylum Arthropoda; class Arachnida; order Araneae; family Salticidae; genus Maratus; species Maratus speciosus. The sequence continues at coordinate 35,300,949 of OZ010794.1, read as the reverse complement.
GAGGCTGTCAGCATCAATTTCCTACCATTACGTTTGAAATCAGATTCATTCTTCCTGAGATATTGCCGACATATCGGCATTTACAACGTTTTTAGAACGCTTTTCACGCATTTTGCTCTTGCATCTCCTCTGGGGTAGTGGAAACAGATATAAAATATAGCCTTGGAGCAAGAGCTGTCTTGGAGCAAGATATCTTGAGCAAGATCTGTCACCATCATTTTTACACCATTATATTTGAAATCGGTTCAGTACTTCCTGAGATTGCATAGAAATCGCAATTTAGAAAGTTTTTTACAACGCTTTTTGCTTATTTTGACCCCCTTTAAAATTTCGATTTTTTTAGGAAATGTCCTTAGATATCATTGATATTTTATAACTAACTACCATTTCAAATTTCACGATTCTAGGCCCTTCCGTAACGCAAAAGCCGCAATTTAGAACGTTTTTCTCCTGCAGCCCCTTTGGGGTAGTGGCACCGACATAAAACATCGCCTATGTTGGAGCAAGGGTTGTCACCATCATTTTGACGCCATTATTTTTTAGATCGGTTTGGTATTTCCTGAGATTGTGTAGAAACCACCATTAGAACGTTTTTTAGAACGCTTTTCGCGCATTTTCACCCTTTTAAATTTCGAATTGTTTAAGAACTGTTCTTAGAAATCCTTTATATCTAATAAGTAGCTAATATTTCCAATTTCATATTTCTAGGCCCTTCGGTAACGCAAAAATCGCATTTTTAGAACGTTTTTTGCTCCTGCACCCCCTTTCGGGTAGTGGCACCGACATAAAACATAGCCTATGTTGGAGCAAGGATTGTCACCGTCATTTTGATACCCTTATTTTGACACCATTATTTTTTAGATCGGTTTGGTAATTCCTGAGATTGTGTAGAAACCACCATTTAGAACGTTTTTAGAACGATTTTCGCGACTTTTCACCCCTTTCAAACTTCGAATTGTTTAAGAACTGTTCTTAGAAAGCCTTTATATCTAATAAGTAGCTAATATTTCAAATTTCATATTTCTAGGCCTTTCAGTAACACATAAATCGCATTTTTAGAACGTTTATTGCTCGTGCACCCCCTTTGGGGTAGTGACACCGACATAAAACATAGCCTATCTTAGAGCAAGCGTTGTCACCATCATTTTGACACCAATATTTTTTAAATCGGTTTGGTATTTCTTGAGATCGTGTAGAAACTACCATTTAGAACGTTTTTTAGAACGCTTTTTGTGCATTTTCACCCCTTTTAAATTTCGAATTGTTTAAGAACTGTTCTTAGACATCATTTATATCTTATAAGTAACTTATATACAAAATTTCATATTTCTAGGCCCTTGAGGAACGCTAAAATCGCATTTTTAGAACGTTTTTTGCTCCTACACCCCCTTTGGGGTAGTGGCACCGACATAAGATATAGCCTATGTTCTAAGTTGGACTAACACTATCATTTTGATAGCATTACTTTTGGAATCGGTTCTGTAGTTCCAGAGCTTACCTCCTACAAATAAACAATTTTTTCCTCTTTATAATAGGAGTATAGATGATGAGTATAGATTAAAATATTTTAATATTTTACTTCATTATTTTAAAATTTCGCGTTATTTTAAAAATTCATTATAATTTTCTATACTTAAGTACATTCAAATTACTGTTTAAAAAATGTAAACAAAACAGTGACCAGAAATTTGCAAAATTCTAAAATCCGCACAACTCCTGGTTTCAAATTGTGCGGAGTTGAGGGATTCTATTGTATTTTATAAATTTGGTAACTGTGGGTCTATAAATATTGTCATTAAAACACCCATATAGAAAGTTTTCTATACGATACCCTAAGAATTACGAGATCTCTAAATTAATCGAAATAAATGCTTTAACATTCTATACATAAAAGAATACCCGTATATACTTGCGTATAAGACCGTACACGCATGAGCTGACCTCCCTATTTTGAAGAATAAAATATTGGTATAATTCTTGACCCATGTATAGGCCGACTTAAAAAAAATTCCGGTATGTTTTCATACGAAAATTACATTTTTAATGAAATACTAAACAAGCAAAAATAATTATGTAAATAAATAAAAAACATCAAAAAAGTTCTTCAAATTTAGAATCACTATCTGAATATTCGAAAAGTTTGATGAAATCCCATTCTATTGCATCCTCGTCATAAAAATCAGACTCGGAATCTGATGAATTTTTGTCATAATTTTTGTAAATAAAATTGTTCTCAGTGCCATGCATGGCATTGCTAAAACAGCACCTTTTAATTGATTTCACAACCATCTCTCTTGGAATTGACATCCACGCCTTTTCAACCCAAGAGGCGATTACAGAGTCCTGCTTTTTTCAAATTTTCAAATTACCGCTCTTTGTTTTCTGCACATCTGGCGAACAAATCCACCCAGAAAAAAAATATTTTATAATATTTCTTTAAATGATCTGTTGGTTAAAACATTATTCGCTTATGCCAGGCAGAAAGTTCTGTGGCTTAGAACTTTTCTCCCGAAATCTGACCAACGTATAAGACGACACCTCATTTTTTAAGAGAAAATTTTCAGTAACAATGTTTCGTTCTATGCACGAGTATACACAGTAGAATACATATTACTGTATTCTATTAATAAAATGATTTTAGCGGTGTTTTTGAAATAAAAATACTGTTATTTGTGTAATTTTCCTTTTTCATCTGATGTTCTAGTGTAACTGTTTTACTTTCTACAAAATTTTCCTTCTACATGTCAAAATCAAGTCATCTGTGAGAGATGTTTGAAAAATTTCGATACGTATTCATAGTTTAAAAAACGCCTATTCAACAATAGATGGTGCTGTAGAAAGGACAGGAAATGTTTTATTAGAAAAAAATGCTGAAGAAGTTAAAAAAGAAGAAAATAAGTTAGCAACTAAAGAAATGAACAATAAAATGGGATATATAAATCAGTGTGTTAATAAAGAATATTGATAGAACAGATGAAAGCTATGAGAAATTAAATATATTTTTTTTATTAAAAAACAATCTGTTTGTATTCACGCTTTTCGTCCCTTACCTTTTTTTATATAAGTGAAATTTTTGTGTAATTCAAATTATTAAACCTTCTCTAACGTGGCCTCCCTGCACACATTTATTTTTCAAGTGTAATAGTATAGTTCAATTTCATAAATAAAAGGTAAGTAATACGTGATCACAATACTAAGATGTTTTTATTCGTTATATTAATCTGAGTAAGTTTATTTTTAAAGTATTATTTTCTAAATAAATTAACTAGAATCATTACGTGATTCCTATTTAAGTGTATTTTAGTGGGATTCTATTTTTTCATATCCATTTTAATTACATAATGACCATGCATCAAAATTGTTTGTAAAAGATGGATATATCTTTATTTTAAGGCTGACTTGAAAAAAATGAAGAAATTTTAACCTAGAAAATTTGAGACCAACCTGTGTCTTGTAATGCTTTAAAGTACCTATAATAAATTCGTTGTTTCAAATCTATTTCTGTACTTCCATAGTACATTCTGCAATCTTGCCATTAAACAGGCATTTTTATGATGTTTTCATAAAACGCATTGAATCTGTATCAGCATTATATTAAATATTGTTCTTCTGTTAATTTTTATTTAATATACAAAAAGTTTTATTGATTCATGTATTTTTAAATAAAATATTGCTCTTTGTGATGCACTCGTGTAACTGTTATACTTTCTACAGACTATTATGAAATATACTTTTTAACTTGTTTTAATGACACTCTTCACACATTTCATCATTCAATTATATTGTTATATTATTTACAGTATAAATTATATTAAATAATGCAGTAAATTTCACCAATAATTATTAATATTAGATAAGAAAAAGTCTGAAATCTGGAGAATTTCTGACTAAAAAGATCTGCATATTCAATTTCCATTGCCACAAAAATCATTTATCTTTTATTCATTCCTTGTAAAATGTATTTTATAAAATGATGTGAAATTATAGAATTCTCCTTCAATTTGCTTCATTTTCTATGAATAATAAATTATTTATTTTAAAATTGTTGCTATTTATTTTATTTATAATTTAATCTTTATACTGTTAGGAAAGTCAATGGACAGACCTTCGACCTAACATCAGATAGTTGGGCTGTAGTTTTTAAAAGAAATTTTATTACAATTCCTTTTCTACATTGATTATAATTTTTCATGATAAATTTTTATTCTTGATAATTTATTTTTGACGAATCATAAAAAGTTATTGATTAATCTTATTTTACTGCAGACGCATAAAGCCTGTTAATGGAGATACACATCACATCACTCAAAAAACTTTCAAAATGTGAAATATGCAATAAATGTTTCTTTACGAGTGTTTTTTGGAAAACCAGCTTCTGGATAGCAGTAAAAAGATCGTTTATTTGTGAGTTATGCAAGAAGAATTTATTCCAAATGAGTAATTTATGCACTCATGTGTTAATGTATGTAGGTGAAAAACCTTTTTTGTGTGAGTTATGCAATAACAAATTCTCTCAAAACAGTGTTTTAACCAGGCATATGTTATACATACTGGTGAGAAATCTTTTGCATGTGATGTATGCGACAAAAACTTCTCATGTAAGAACCCTTTTAGCAGAGATCTGTGAATTCCAGCTGTGAGAAACCTTTAGTTTGTAAGATATGCAGCAACAAATTCTCTCTAAAAAGCCATTACAGCCAGCATCTGTTAATTCATACTGGTGAGAAACCTTTTGTATCTGATGTATGCAACAAGAAATTCTCTAAAATGGCTGATGTAAGCAAGCAACTGTTAGTTCATGCTGGTGAGAAACCTTTCGTGTGTGATATATGCAACAAAAAATTTTCTCAAAAAGGTGATTTAAGCAAACATCTGCTAATTCATACTGGTGAGAAACCTTTTGTGTGTGAGATATGCAACAAGAAATTCTCACATAAGGGCAACTTAAGCCAACATTTATTAATTCATACTGGTGAGAAACCTTTTGTGTGTGAGATATGCAACAAAAAATTCTTTCAAAAGGGTAATTTAAGTAAGCATCTGTTAATTCATACTGGTGAGAAACCTTTTACATGTGAGATATGTAACAAAAAATTCTGTCAAAAGGATAAGATAGTTAGGCATCTGTTAACTCATACTGGTAAGAAACCTTTTGTTTGTGAAATATGCACAAAGAAATTTTCTCAAAACTGTGATTTAACCAGGCATCTGCGAATTCATACTGGTGAGAAACCTTTTTTATGTGAGATATGCAACAAGAAATTCTCACAAAAGAGTAAGTTAAACGATCATCTGTTAATTCATACTGGTGAGAAACCTTTTGCATGTGAGATATGTAACAAAAAATTTTCACGGAAAGATAACTTAAGGAAGCATCTGATAATTCATACTAGTGTGAAACCTTTTTTATGCGAGATATGCAACACGAAATTCTCACGTAAGAGCCATTTAAGCCAGCATCTCTTAATTCATACTGGTGAGAAACCTTTTGCATGCGAGATATGTAACAAAAAATACTCACGAAAGAGTAACTTAAGGAAACATATGTTATTTCATACTGGTGAGAAACCTTTTGTATGCGAGACTTGCAACAAGAAATTCTCATTTAAGAGCCATTTAAACGAACATCTGTTAATTCATACTGGTGAGAAACATTTTGTATGTGTGATATGTAACAAAAAATTTTCGCGAAAGAATAATTTAAAGAGTCATTTGTTAATTCATACTGGTGAGAAACCCTTTGTATGTGAGATATGCAGCAGAAAATTCTCTGAAAAGTTTAACTTAAGCAGACATCTTTTAACTCATACTCGTGAAAAACCTGTCGTATGAGAAATGTGTAACAAAATATTTTCACAAAAGAATAACGCAAGTAAACATCTGTTAATTCGTAGTGGTGGGAAACTTTTCGTATGTGATATGCAAAAACAAATTCACTCAAAAGAATCATTTAAGCCGCCGTCTGTTAATTCATACTGGTTAGAAATCTTTTGTATATTCAATAAGAAAGTCTTACGCAAGATCTATATAAGCCAGCGTGTGTTAATTCATTTTGGTAAGAAGCCTTTTGTATGTGATATATGCAACAAAAATTCTCTAGGAAGGGTGATTTAAGGAGGCATCTTTTAATTCGTGCTGGAGAGAAACCTTTTGTGTGTGAAGGTTGCAACATTTTTTTTCTCAAAACAATGATTTAAGCAGCTTTGTGATTACACTATGTTTTCTGTAATAGACATATTTGAATGCTTTATTTTAGAAGAAACTTTTCATGATTTTGAAAAAGACTTCGCAGTAGCTTTGATAAATAAATAAATACAAACTTGCAAAAGTTCAGAGAAGGAAAAAGCATGCGTTCATCCAGCTATTTTTCTCTCTCCTGTTAGTTAAGCGTGTAAAAAAAGGAGGGGAAAGTTGAATTCGATGCTAGGTTTTTGGAAGTTGCGGGATTTCTGAATGCCGGATATTTGAAGTCACACTGTATTTGACTATAAAACTGACTTTCTTACAAACTGAAAAATATTTTTCTTTAAAGGATTGCTACCCTCGAATCCTCTGTAATATCGAAAATAAAAAATCAATACTTTCAGAACTTTCATATTTTATTATAATTGCACTAAATGGAGTAAATTCTACAATTTTTTTGTATTCACAGTTCCTTTCTTCGTTTATTTTGTGAGGTTGGGGGGCTAACCAGAATACACCTTTTTTTTTACTATCCTGGATAAGTGGTTCTATATTGTAACTTGTATTATGCATACATGTGTGCATTTTTTTCTGAGCATAGGCTGATATCAGAAAATAAAAAAAATCTCTATTACTGAAAAAGCTCATTTGGCTACAATAGGTTTTTTATTGAATATGTTTGACTGGAATATATATATAATGTTAAGGTATTTAGCAGCGAAAAAGCGGTTATTTTTCTTTTCCTGATGGCAACGAGTGGTTTGTGATACTAGAAATGATGATTATATATAGAAATTATAATAGTTTTTGTTAAAATAAATAAAAAGGCAGGCATAAAGACGTGGATCGAAGTGAGTATATTTGATATTAACAAGAACAATTACACAAACATACTAAAAGAAAACAGAAAATTTACAGGTATTTATAGATTTTGCAAGGCCCATGGCAGAGAATTGGCGGCCGTGAAAGAAAGCTACATTAAACAACCAATCACAATAAACATAGTTGTACAAAAAGAAATTAATAAGAATTTAATGTAATGCTGTGATTATTTTCAACACCCGCCCATAATCTAGCATTACATCAGAAAACAAAGAAATTTCTTGAAATCAATCATCAATAATAATATGACACAATTTAAACATTACTTGTACAAACAACAAAGAAATAATAGTTCATAAAATTTAACTTTAGGTAATGCCTTTGTAAATAAATCAGCAATTTGCATATTCGTAGGAACATATTCAATTTTGATGTTATTTTCTTTTATAATATTGCGAACAAATTTCAATTTAATATCAATGTGTTTCATTCTACCATAATTACTCTCATTACTGATACATTTTATACATGATTTATTATCCTCAAAAATTACTAAATCCTTAATATTTACAATTTCACTAGCAATATTTTTAAACCATAACAAGTCTTGCAAACTTTTAGTTAAAGCAATGACTTCAGCTTCAGTTGACGATAAAGCAACTGATTTTTGTTTATTACAACACCACAGAACAGGCATGTTACAAAACATTAAAATATAACCTGTTACTGATTTGCGGTCATTTGTGTTAGCCCCCCAATCAGCATCAACATACATGGATAATTTAGGATCAGAATTTTGCTTTTTATACTCAAGTTTTAAAGACAATGTTTCTTTTAAATATCTTAAGATTTTCTTAAGTGCTTTCCATGCAATTTCAGTAGGATTTTCTTGCAATTGACTTAAACAGTTAATAGCATACAAAATATCAGGTCGAGAAATATAAGCTAAATATAATAAACAACCTACAAGTTCACGATATGGGCCATTAAAAGGTTTACCATTTTTGAAATCAGATGGGGTGGACTTAGGAGAAATAGGAATGTCACTGGGTTTACAATCTAGCATATTAAACTTACTTAACAATTTAATTATGTAAGACTCTTGATCCATTATTAAACTATCAGAATTGAATTTCATTTGAATACCTAGAAATTCTGAAACACTTTGCGATTTTGACATGTGAAACTCGTTATGTAATAGGGAAATAACTACATTAGTTTCATTTACATCTGAACCTGCAATTAACATATCATCTACATACAAAGCAATAATTATTTTATGATCATTATTATACCGAATAAAAATACAAGGTTCATTATCACAAGATTTAAAATTTAACTTTGAAATAAATTCATGAAACCTTTCAAACCATTGTCGTGGGGCTTGTTTTAGACCATATAAACTTCTTTTAAGTTTACACTTTCGCCCACTTTTATCATCATAGCCTTGCGGCTGATCCATAAAAACAAGTTCATTTAACTTACCATTCAGGAACGCTGTTTTAACATCTAACACAGATGCATATAAGTCTTCATTTAAAATCAAAATAAGAACCAAACGTAAAGCTGGCATACTTATTACAGGGGAAAAGGTTTCACTATAGTCTAGCCCTTCTTTTTGCATAAATCCACGAGCTACGAGTCTCGCCTTATGTCGACCATCTCTTTTGATGGTAAATACCCATTTGCAGGAAATAGGTCGTTTGTCAGGTGGTAATTTTTCAAGATCCCAGACATCGTTGATTTTCATACTTTCAATCTCCCCGTCCATAGCTTCTTTCCACATGCGTTGTTCATCACTAGGGAGGGATCTGATATCATCAAACGTTAATGTTTCTTGTTGGCAAAGTAATGCTTCGTAAACTTCAGGATCTGGATACCGTACAGGTTGCTTTTTAAATCTTTCAGATTTTCTTGTTTTGTCTTCTTTCTCTTCAGGATCATCTAATTCATCACTCGTATTTTCTAGAACATCTGGATCAATTTCATTATCGACAGGTTCTGAATTTTCTAGAATGTATTGTTTCGACTGAACATTTTCCTTTTTCTCTTCGTCAAATTTCACATTTCTTGATACAGTTATGCGTTTCGTTTCAGGATCTAGTAATCTATATCCCATTGAAGAATAACCAATGAAGATCATTTGTTTAGACCTATCGTCAAGCTTCTTTCGATGAACGGAAGGAATTAACATGTAAGCACTGCATCCAAAAACACGTATTTGCTTGAAATCGGCTTCTTCTCCATATTTCAGGAAGTACGGAGTTTTGTTCTCAATAGTGCTGCTTGGCATTCGGTTTTTCAAGTAAGCTGCTGAAAGGATAGCTTGACCCCAAAAAGTCTTTGGTAAATTTGATTCAGCAATCAAAGCACGTCCTATATTCAGAAGCGACCTATTGCAGCGTTCAGCTACTCCATTCAAAGATTGCGTGTATGGAGGAGCGGGATCTATCACTATACCAAGATCTCTAGTAAAATTCACTAAATCATTAGAAAAACATTCCTTCCCGTTATCACATCTAATTTTCTTCACTGTAGGGTTGGATTTTAAGAACATTTTTAATTCTTCTGAGACTTCACTTTTATGTTTTAGTAAACGTACTTCAGTAAAACGAGAAAAATCATCGATAAGAGTCATAAAATAGCACTCACCAGAAAAGGTTGTCGGAAAAATAGGTCCACAAATGTCACTATGAATCAAAGTCATTGGCTTGGTTTCTCTTTTTCTTGGTCCTCTTCTCATTGGTGTTGCACTCTGTTTTGCCCGAGCACAAATATCACAAAAAGAATCCGGTACCGGAAGCTTCATATCTTTCAATACTTTGTCACTCGGATGACCAAGTCTGCGATGCCAGATATCACAATGATTTTTCTTTGAAGTAAGAACGGTTTCGTAAACAGGGACAAAGTCACTTACGTATTGTCCATTCAAATCCCGTTCACCGAAGTAAAAACGGTTTCTTCCTTTTTCGATAAATACTTTTTGGTTCTTGAAAATAACTGTATAATTTGCACTTTCAATTTTCCTAACGGAAATGAGTTGCCCGTTTAAGTCTGGAACATAAAGGACATCCTTTAAAGTAATTTCCATTCCATTCGACAGTTTTCCATTAATATTTCCAATACCTTTGATTTCTAGATTCGTTGTTTTTGATGCGCATTTAATAGTTCCTGAAGAAGGTACTAAGGATGCGAAATAATTCTCATTAGAACACATATGGGAAGTTGCTCCGGAATCTACTATAAATTCATTCCTTTTCCTGGAAGCATTTCCAGCAACGAAAGAAACAGCTGAAGAGGCAAATTTTTCTTCATTTGAATTTTTAACAGCTTTACAGTTACGTTTTATGTGTCCGAATTTTCCACAAGAATGGCAAGTAATTTTCTTTCTACAATATTTCGCTGTATGCCCTTTAGAGTTGCAAATTTTACAAAAGAATTCTTTGCGAGTCGACACAAATGCAGTATTATCATGAGCAGCCTTAGTATATACTTTTTCTTTCTTTGAATCCAAAAGAAGTGCTTCAGCATCTAATAATCTTTGTGTCACGAAATCTAATGTCAAAACAGAATTCGGTTGGTTTTCTAAAGCAATCTTAACATTTTCAAATTCCTGAGGCAATGACATCAAAATATAAACAATAGTATCCGTTTCATTAACTTCTGCCCCAGACAGCTTAAGATCCGAAATTAATTTATTTATTTCATCAATGTGATTTCTCATAGAAACTGTACGATCTTTCTTAATCGTTGCCAATCTCTTCCGAATTAAAATTTGATTCACTGCACGCTTTGTATCATAAGTGCGTTCTAATTTAATCCATATTTTATGAGCTGTATTTTCATCTTGAAGTGACGCAAGAACATTATCACTTAATAATGATAATAATAAAGCGTAAGCCTTTTTTGCTTTCACGACATCGGCGGCATTGTCTAGAGCTGCTTCATTTTCCAGGAATTTTTCCAATTCTTTAGCAGCAAAAATTGCCATTACTCTTCGTTTCCATACCGAAAAAACTTTTCCATCACCTTCAAAAAGAGGGACACCGTAAACATCTTTTGAAGAATCCATTCTGCTCGATAAAATATATAAAAAGAAAGATAAAATCTTTTTCACTCAAAATCCCAGCAGAAATGAAAAACAGAAAGATAACGGCGTCAGTATGTCTCGCAGCTCATTTCAACACTTGTTAGAACCAACGCTCTGCTGTTAAAATAAATAAAAAGGCAGACATAAAGACGTGGATCGAAGTGAGTATATTTGATATTAACAAGAACAATTACACAAACATACTAAAAGAAAACAGAAAATTTACAGGTATTTATAGATTTTGCAAGGCCCATGGCAGAGAATTGGCGGCCGTGAAAGAAAGCTACATTAAACAACCAATCACAATAAACATAGTTGTACAAAAAGAAATTAATAAGAATTTAATGTAATGCTGTGATTATTTTCAACAGTTTTCACACATTGGCTAAAATTAAAAAATCTAATCAAAATATCAATTTAAAAATTCGAGAGCAAATGTAGATTTTTTTTACATCCAAATGTCCAATTTTTTTAAAATATATCTGTCTGTAATTTTTCTTAATTTTTGCAAAAAAACTGATGGTGACAGTATGATAATTTGGATAAAGAGTCTAAACAGGGACGAGCATCTACATTATAGTAGTCCAAGTTATGGGAATGTCAGAAAGAACTATGGTCTAAGTACTTCGTTTTTGATATGTAAGGCGGCCATTTAACTCACCAGTAATATTTTTTTATTTTTTGCATGGTAAATTAAAACAATGCTTTTATGTTGAAATTGAATGTCTTGGTTTGTGGTGTTATGTATTTTTTCTTTTTTTTCTTTTGGAAGTAAGTGAAAGTTGTAAATTTTAAATGTTTCAGTTTTAAATTAAAGTTATGTATTTTAAATAAAGTAAGTGGAAAGATTATATTTTAAATAAAATTAGTGAAATACAAAAAAAATGCGATGAGAACAATGTTTGATGATTTATCGCCTGCTCCTGTCTATCACAAAGATATTTATATAAATCCAAGTTTCTGTGTGTCCCTCACAATTCCGGTAGGACCGCCTCATTGTAATGAGTAATTGTTGAAAATTACTCATGCAGGGTTTCCACAGTAGCGCCAAATGTTGACCAACTCGGCGAAATATCGCCAAATTTGGTGACAAAAATAAGTTGCCATATATGAAGCCAAATTGACAATAGCTAGCATATTTGGCGAAATCCCCATTTAAAACCATTAATATTTCATAATCGAGGTCACCGCAATTTAATTTAAACTCCGCGCTTTTAAGGGTTTTTTTTTTCAAAATCTATGGGTGAGAATTTAAAGTGTAATATACGAAAATGTATGCCTTTACATCTTCACCCTCATGCTATTAATAATATAACACCCAATAGAGGCGTTGTACTGTCTGAGATCCTAACTGCCCGATTTTAATGTGCTTTAGGTACTTTTCCAGTATGGGGGCCTTAGCGAGATAGAAAAAATGAAATCTGGCAACTTATTTTCTAGCAACTTATTCACTGTTTCATATACACAAGTCATTTTTCAATATTTATACAATTTATTTGATATAAAGAAACCATTTAACTATTTTTGTACACAAACTGAAGTAAATTGTATATGAAAAAACAATAATATAGACATAAGTAAAATGTTTATAGATTATATAAATAAACTTAAACGTTTATTAATTTTGTTTTCATAACTGTTTATATCATTTGGCAAAAGAAATCACTTCTGAAGCCCTAATTATGACAAACTTTAAAAAAGTACGCCAAGCCCCATATACTGGAAAAGTACCGCGCTTTATATAGTCGGATACAAAAGTTAAATTCTCGGTACTTTTCCCCGTTAGGGGCCTTGGCGAAGAAGGGAAGTTGACAATATATTTTCTGGCAACCTATTGGCTGTTTCTTTTCATATACACACGCATTTGTTTTTCAATATTTATGCAATTTATTTAGCATAAAGAAGCCATATATCTAATTTTATAATATAGACATGACCTGTAATTCGCAAAAAGCCTCAAATCCGCACAACACTTGGAACCAAGCTGTGCGAGTTAGTGGTCTTCTACTGTATTACAGATTTTTATAAATGAGTTTCGTTTTAAAAATCCATTATTTTCATCTAACACTGCGGAACAAGCGAGAAAAACTCATATTCTTACACATGTGTTGTATATATATTTATATCTCATATTTCGTCATTTTTGACGGGCTATCTTTCTAGTATATATATATGTCCGGGGTCTGTAAAGGATTGCGACCCGTTCGTTTTCTGGCATGGCATTGCGTGAAAACCGGTGCGATTCCGAAATTTTGTTTGCGGCCTGCCGTTACTTTGAAGCTCGGTTATTACGTGCAGTCGAAGGGTGTTGTTTCAAGACTCATCAGAGACACTAAAGTTATTGGGACCTGGTTTATTTCATTTTACGTACAAGACTCCTTTTGAAACCAGGCCCGAGCTGGATTGATTAACTCTGTCAATCCATTGACGTGGATTTCGTTAGCGAAGCATGCTAGGAAAAAGCCACACAAAATATCTGCTTCTGGCTATCTAAATGGTGTAATTAAAATGAGTAGAATGCGCTACAGTGCAACAACGCTAGAGTGAAACACTAAGGAAATGGGAGGTCATCTCATTTAATAGGCTATAAAGAATCTAGGCATCGTGACGTTTTCATGGGTTCGGCATCTGGGCTTTTAGTTCTGACCACAAAAGCGTTAAATGGGCGTTTTTACTTTTAACGATCGTCCGAAAATGATATCTGAAAGTAATAAGACGTGTTGCTGGAAAACCAAGTTATCAGGTGCAAAAAGTTTTTAAGCCTTTGAGTTAGTTTTAAAAAATATATTAATTGAGACTTTCAATTAAAAAATTTTAAATTTTAAATTTAAGTTTTAAAAAGTGGTTAGATTTTATGGTTTAATATATATAAATGTACTTATTTAATGCTGCAGTTGCAGGGGTCATTTGCACTTCTAAACCATTAAAAAGCATAACATTTAAATTCTTTTCTGAGGAAAGGAGTAGGACATGTCCTCCTAACTATTCCCTGAATTTGTAACTAATTTTACTTCGTGAGACGTATTTCAAAACATCTTCAGTGCTAAAACAGGAAAGACTTTCATGATTATGAATTATTTATTTTTGTTTTCGATTCTTTAATATCATCTTAGTTAAAATTTTACATTTTAGCATATAATGTTAGTTTTCCTTTGAAAATAAATTAGTTTGCAATAGCATTTAATTTGAGTTAGATTTTTATGTTTTTCATTTGACAGATAATCATATAGTTACGCTTTTTTCTGGAAGAAATTATAAAATGAATAGTTGTTTTTCATAAAATCGAAATTTGCCGATCGGCCATGGAAAAATCGCGAATTTCGTTGGTCCGGCACAAAAACATCGTGATTTTTGTCTATCAGGCGAAAAAAATAGTGAATTTTGTTGATCGGGCACGGGAAAATAGCTAATTGTGTCCATGATGCGCGGAAAAATTAAAATTTTCGTTGATCGGCAGAGGACAAATCGGGAATTTTGCCAATTTATCGCGAGGAAAAAAAAACGCAAATTTTGTGAATTTGAAGCGGGAAAAAATTGCAAATTTAAGCATCGCGAATTTTGTTGATATATCGCGGATAAATCACCAATTTCGTAGATCCGGGGCGGAAAATTCGCAAATTTCGTCGATCGGGCAAGGAAAATCGCGAGTTTTGTCAATCGGGCTCCGAAAAATAGCGTATTTCGTTGTTGGGGCACGAAAAAAATCCCTAATTTTGTCGATCAGGCGCAGAAAAATTACGAATTTTATCGATCCTGCCTGGAAAAATAGCGAATTTTGTCGATTGGACACGGAAAAATCGTGATTTTGTTTCGATCGGACTCAGAAAAATATCGAATTTCGTTGTCGGCCACGGAAAAATCACGAATTTTGTTGACCAGACTCGGAAAATTTTCAAGTTTTGTTCATCAGCTGCGGAAAAATAGTAAATTTTGTCGATTGGGTGAGGGAAAATCGTGAATTTTGTCGATTTGCGGTAATGGTTTACAGAATAATTTACGGAAAAATCTCAAAATGCGTTGAACAGTTGCGGCGAAATCGCATGTTTCGTCTGTTTATCGTGAGAAAAAATCGCGAATTTTGTCAATTTGTTGCGGGAAAAAATTGTAAATTTCGTCAGAATCAGTTAAGAATCGCAAATTCGTCGATATGGCACGTAAAAAACGCGAGTTTTGTCGATCGACTCGAAGCTTTCATAAAATTTGCACTAGTTGAACTTTGAAATATGTTAAATTTCGTAACTCAACTTTTAAAAATTCATGAATGCTCTTTAATTTTTTTAAAATCTCATTTCTCTCAGTTACATTTATGACTACATTATCTAGATTTTTTTTAATTATTGGGATGGAGATCATTAGAAATTCGTGTTTAAAATATATACTTTGATGAAATTAAATTTTTAGATTAAATTGTAAAACTTTTGGAATACTCTGATAATTCTTTATTCGTCATTGCTTTATCAAAAATACCGATTTATTTTTATTATTAAACTTAAGCATATTTGCCTCAGTGCATATTAATGGGTTATTGTATAGTGTATCTGTATGCATATTTATATTATTACAAGGAAGAAATATTTTATTATTACTTACCACATTATCACTTTTTAACGGACATATCATCATTTTGTGCCGACTTCTACATTTTACAATTTCATTAGTATAAGTTAGACAGCATATTGATGTCTGCAGCTAACTTGGTTCATTAGTGATTCGAAGCAAAATGAACTAAAGCAAGTGCCTTGTACTTCTTTTCTCAGAGCTCTTAAATTGTCTTCTAGTTTGAAACAGTATTTTGTGTGTGCGTGTGACATATAAGACACACATTTAACACATGAAATGAAATCTTTTTATTTCATGTATAAACTATAATGTATAATGTAACGATGTGATCAAAGGAAATTTCACCAGTTTTAATACTTAATATTTTCATAATCATAACTAATGTTGTGATTTTCATCTAATAGAAAAAGTTACAGGAATGCATAGCAGCTTTGGTGTTATTTAAGGATGAAAATGTAAATTTTGGTCTTTAAAGAAATTTTTAAACAACCCATCATATAGCTTCGATTGGAAACTTTGCAACTTATGTATGACTGATTAGTCACTGAAAAGAAAAGTAATCTTAGTTTTTTCACAAATTTTATTTGTCAGAGTAGTACTAAACACAAAATTTTACTTTTGTTATAGATATTTGTGGCTCATTTTTTCCCTTTGCATGTATATTTGTTTGGTACTAATTTACTATAGTGGCACCCCAAATTATAATAATGCAAAGGTCACAGTTATGATTGTGGCACACAAGTGAAATGCAAATGTATTGCGTGATTACTAAAGTTCATGCCCTATTTCATAGATGGCAGGAACTTGCAATTTTGGCTGTGCTGATGTTTCTTTTATAACCACTAGGGGGCTCGGCCCCCTACGAGCTACGCTCGCCAACCCCCGTTCAGACACCGCAGTTTCTAAAAGTACGCTAATTTGATCGGCTTTAAAAAGATTTTGAAAGAATTGAATTATAATTTAAAAAACAGTGGCGATCTCCCTATAAACGGGTTTCTATTCATTTCTCTTTGATTGGGGACTTTTAAGGAAAAATCAGCTGCTGTTAAAAGTTACAATTGCTATTTTCCTCTTTGATTACATTAAATCAGTTAAACATTTCAAAACAAGCTCATATAAAATGAATTAAGTAAACAGAGTCTTTGTTTCCCGGTATTTTTTAACAAAGCGAAAAGAAAGTTATTTTAAATAAGATATTTTAAGCGGGCTCTCATGTCAAGCACACAAATCGTATGTTTGTTGGTCAATAAATAAATAAATAAATAAAATACATTTTAAATGTATTTTTTTTAATCTCACGTAATTTACACCAAACTTTTCTTTCTCTTTTTAACATTCACGTGAAAATACTTTTGTTAGAAATGAAATATTATTTGCGCTGTCCCAACAAAAATAGTTGAAATGATCATCTCGAAATGTCAAATAAATGTCTCGCGCAGTTTTGAAATTGAAACTGTTTTGCAATATTATTTTTTGTTCATTTTACGTAATAAGTGTAATGTGACGTAAATGTGATGTAATTTCTCCTATTTAAGACTTCTAATGCATGTTAATGAATTTATTATTTTACAATATCCTTTCTCTGTTAAAATTCACGTGTAATTATAGATGAAGTAATTTTCAATAAGTTCCTGCTTTTTATACGTAATTATTTAATTCTAATTTGAAAGTTTTTTTCTGTTTATAATAGTCATGTGTAAATAAATTTTTAATTTGCAGCAAACATTATTGTTTGCGCTATTTATAAAGTTGGCAACAGGTTAAATTAGTACAATTTTCTAAACTAAGTAAAAAATATCTCTCGAAATGCCGAAAATTTGAATTTAAAATAGAAATAAAAGCTCAAAAGATGAGTAAAATTTAAAAACTAAATGCAATCTGCACACCGGGAAATTATAAAGTATAAAATGATCTAAAAATGATTAAATTCCGATGTATATTTTTTGCTCCTATAAAACTTTTTTAATGGAACGACTTTGTCCAAATTTAGCCTTAACGGATTACGGTTTAATCGGATCTTTACGGATTACGGTTATTTTAATTTGTGTGCATGATTAATATTCGAAAGGAAAAGTTACATTTTCGTCGTTATGTTATATGAGTTTAAAAAAGGAAAAAACTTAAAATAATTCTTCGATTTGAAAACTGTCTGCATCAGCGTGTTTATCAAACATTTCTCTATAATACCGTCGATTTTCATATTTTTGTATGCGATATTTTTCTTATTATGAACGGAGAAAGACCTCCGGTCACAAAAAATCCAAAACCGGCGAAGGCGGCGGTGACAACGGTTGTTACTTTTTTTTTAGAATAGAGAGATATTAATAACTGACAGTTAGCTACATCGGTCGTGAGTGAATATAACATTAAAAAACAGTTTTTCAAACTAATTTGTGTGCATGATTAATATTCGAAAGGAAAAGTTACATTTTCGTCGTTATGTTATATGAGTTTAAAAAAGGAGTGAATGCTGGATGTGCTACAAATAAGTATCCCAGACGATTATTTGGATCGTGCGCCTGCTTTTAGGATAGTTAAATGTATTTTTGTTGATTTCGAAATGGGGATTTCAATCTAAACGATAAAATTTGCTCTGGGCGACCCATTGATAATGACTTAATCCGTAATTTAGAGAATAATAATCCACGAATTACTACTCAAGGAATTGCTGAGAGACTAAATGTTGACTATTCAACTATATTTTGCATTTAAAACCACTTGGGTACGCTTTTGAAACTCGATGCATTGAAAAACGTGCACGAACTTTTGAATCACACAATATCATAGAGGAAAATTATATGTATATATATATAGTATACACATGTACACAAAAATAATACAATGACTTAAAAAATAACATACACATAATACAAATATACATAAAATATCTGGTTGCATCTTCTTGTTGTTCACTTGAAAGCATGAACGATCAGCTTTATTTAGTGCCAAGGGGAACAGTGTGTAGCACACAGACAGAAGTTTTCTTTACAATAACATACACATAAAATATATTTCATTGTCTTTGTACTATATGTTTATACTATGCATGTATTAATGAAAACTTTTGGCAAGACTTTAGAACTGAATTTGTAGATGTATTTTCAGAGACTGTTATTACAAGGTATTACCAATTATATATTTCCTTTCAAATGTAAATCAGTAAAAAGAAATTATATTTAAAGCATTAGCCATGTTTAAAATTTGATATATATTCTAAAAGAATTGCCCATTTTATATAGAAAGGAATAAAGATTTATCTTCAGAAGTTATAAACATATTTGTTAAAATGTTTTTAACAACTTAAAAAAAAAATTAGCAACTTAAAAAAAATGTTTAGTCTCTTTTTACTTATAGGAAACTTTTAAATTTTTTTGTTATAGCACTACAATCTGTACAGCAATGTTACAAATATGGAACTGAAAAGACTGCAGGAAGTGTCGTAACTTTATCTTCTAAAGAATTTGAGATACATCAGTTTATAAGAAATCTTGACAAAATACATCTTGAGATAAGTGCATTAAATACTGGAAAAAAATGTTTTTCGATAGTATTATTGCTTAGAAGTTTATTCAAATGATCATTCTGTCCTTAAAGAATATTTCACAAACAAAGAATTTCTCTTTTCTATCAGACAAAACATGACTTTTGAAATGCGCATTTTGAGAAACATTTTTTAAACACAAAATACAAATAAACTGCTTTTCTTTCGTAAGAGTCAGCATATGACTTTTTAGATAACTATTCTGGGAAAATACTTAAGAACATATTTTAAAAAAGGGGCTTTAGTTTGTATAAGATAAATAATGTTCTTTTAGAACATCTAAATGTGAAATTCTTTTACTACACATTTCCTAAAATTAAGGTTTTTTCTTTTGTATGAATCAAGACGTGTTTTCTTAGATTACAATTCAGGGAAAATCCTTTGGAACACGTTTCACAAACAAAAGGTTTTTCTCTTGTATGAACCAAAAGATGTCTTTTTAGATCACCATTCCCGGTAAATCCTCTGGAACATATCTCACAAACAAAAGGTTTTTCTTTCGTATGAGTCAAGAGATGGCTTCTTAGATTACCATTCTGAGAAAATCTCTTGGAACATATTTCACAAACAAACGGTTTTTCTTTTGTATGAGTCAAATAATGTTTTTTTAGAGACCCACTTTCAGAAAATCCTTTCAAACATATATTACAAACAAAAGGTTTTTCTTTTGTATGAGTCAAGAGGTGTTTTTTTAGATTACCATTCTGAGAAAATCCTTTTGAGCATATTTCACAAACAAAAGGTTTTTCTTTTGTATGAGTCAAGCGATGACTTTTTAGACTGCTACGCAGAGAAAATCGTATGGAACATATTTCACAGACAAAAGATCTTACTTTTGTATGAGTCAAGAGGTGTTTTCTTAGATTACCATTCAGGGAAAATCTTTTCGAACATGTTACACAAACAAAAGGTTTTTCTTTTGTATGAACCAAAAGATGTGTTTTTAGAATACCACTCCCGGTAAATCCTTTAGAACATACTTCACAAACAAAAGGTTTTTCTGCTGTATGAGAGAAATAATGCCTTTTTAAATCACGTTTACGACGAAGTTCTTTTGAACATATTTCACAAACAAAAGGATTTTCTTTTGTATGAATCAAAAGGTGATTTCTTAGATCACTTTTCAGTACGAATCCTTTGGAACATACTTCACAAACAAAAGGTTTTTCTTTTGTATGAGTAAAGAGATGATTTCTTAGAATGCACTTCTGGGAAAATCCTTTGGAACAAATTTCGCAAACAAAAGGTTTTTCTCTTGTATGAATTAAGAGGTGACACTTGAGACTACCACTGTTGGAAAATCCTTTAGAACATATTTCACAAACAAAATGATTTCCTCTTGTATGAGTCAAGAGGTGATTTCTTAGATGGCCACTCCGGGAAAATCCTTTTGAACATATTTCACAAATAAAAAGTTTTTCATTTGTATGAGTTGTAAGGTATTCATTTGTATCATCACTTTGAGGAATGGCATGAACTACACTAAAGGAACATTTTTCTTTTGCATTGAATGACATTTTGTTAAGTAAAAAATTTTGTTTTATATCAGAACAGAAAATTCTTTCAGGTATTAATATGAAAGGATATTCATGTCCTTTTCATCAGCGGAATGGTTTATTGCCTTTCAGTAATATAGTTGTACATTTAGTCAGCCAATGAACCTAAAATAAGAATCAAAGATCAGAAACCCTTATAGCTTTTAATTACCCTTAAATTACCAATAAGATTTAATTCGTGTATTTTTACTGAACTGCAATGTATTTTTTCTGAATTAAACATCGGATTTCTCATATTTTAATTCTTTAAATAGTAAAGTAATGATAGATTAAACAAAATTTTCGGTTACATTCTTGTATTCTTCAGTATGTGTATGAAACAGGTCATAAATAATGTTTACAGTAGAAACCAATACTGAAATTGGGTTGCATTGCTTACAGGGGCGGACTGGCCTACCCCGCGATCGCGGAGTTGAACAATCGTATAAAGTGAACCAAAATAATAATTTTTTTGAGTTTCTTTTCTTTTTAATTAATCTAAAAAAATTATGAAACTCAATTTTTCCTTTCCCTTTTTTCTGGAAAAGAGGTTTTTATATAAGGTAAGTTTTAATTTCTCATTTCCTTCTCCCATCAGCAACCTTTGTAAGATTTGTGAAAATGACTCATTTTGTATAGAAACTAAAAGATAGGGGATAAAGTAAAGAGCACATATGGTCAGTGAAGGGTGGGAAGTTGGTGTGTTGGGTCAGGCTACATACATTTGGGTAATAACAAAAGGTAGGCAAGGATTAGCTTACATATTTCGGGATGATCTATAGATCAATTATCTTGGGAGGCAGGGATTAACTTATAGAGAAAAACGAGAGGAGGCAGCTGCAGATTTGAATAAAAGAGACGTTAATCATAACAATTTTTTATAATTAGTAATGCTGTTATGTAAATATGATCAAATTTTGGACGGTCATGTAGCAGAAGCTATCAAGAAAAGCCAATAAAGAAAAAATGTAAGTATGAAAAAAGTACGAAGAAGGCTAGAATGGAGTAGTAAAAAGAACAGGTTCAGCTAGCTGGAGATGCCTACCAATGGGATAAAGTTCAACAAGCCCTACCCAACAGAAAGAAGAACAGGTTCAGCTAGCTGGGGATGCCTACCAAAGGGCTAAAGTTCAACAAGCCCTACCCAACAGAAATAATAAAATGAAAAGCCTAAATGGCATGGAAAAGGTTCGTCGGTTATATTCCTGTCCAAATCTTTTATAAATACAGTATTCCCCCGCATTAGCCGGCATGCCGCAAAATTTGAAGGAGATTAGATTTTTGAATATTAATTCCTGGTCTTTCCCGGAATGCCGGAAAATGTGAGGATCTTTGAAAACAGAAAGGAATGAGTTTCTTTAGCTGTAGGGGAGATGGGGGCACATGTGAACAGTTCGCATAAATATAGCTTTTTCTCATAATTGGATTAATTCTTATAAATAAAAACTAGTCAGTATAGTAAACAAAACTTTCTTTTACACATGGTAATTTTTTTAAAATCACCTGTATAGTTTTTCTTACATTTTTTAATAGTTTTATAAATTCAAGAAATTGTTCACATGTGCCCCATTAGCGGGGTAGTTGTGAACACTCATGGGGCACATGTGAGCACAAGGATAAAATATCCTTTGACATGCTTTTTCTTCTGTTATTAATTTGTTATCTTATCCATTACTTATATTATCAGTTAAATTCACCATAAAGAAAAAAAAATATTTTTTTTTCTAGTTTCTGAGTGATATGTTTAAACAAAAGATTTTAAAATGAAACTAAATATATATAAAGCTGTTCTTACACCATACCAAAGAATTATATTAGTTATCAATTTGAAAATTTTACATTTTAAAAATGTTACTGATATACATCCCAATTCAAATTATCCTATTCATAGCTGTTGTTTGAGAGATGGAAGTAAGCCATCACTGCAAGTTTGAGACAAATGAAAAGAAAAAAAATTACAATTTTTTTGTCATAATACTCTTTGTATTAACAATGCTTAAAAAAATACTGTTTTAAACCGTTTAATAAAATAGTACATAGCACTTATTGCATTTTAGGAAACATTGAATTTATTAAAATTATAATTGAACTCAAATGAGCTTCTTGCTCTTTGTGTACTTCCTGACAAATGTGGAAGTGGAAGTTTCAATACAATATTACTTTTTTGTATGAGAGAAATGTCTACTATTTCAAGGAAATTATATGAATTGGATCTGAGATTATTTCTCAGGAATTTAACATACATTTTATCATTATCAATTCTTTCTATTCGCCCAACAGAGAAAGTTTTTGATTTTTGTGAACTGTTCATATCTGCCCCCACTAGTCTGTTCACAAGTGCCCCACATGGCTGCTAGAGTTAAATTGATAAATAATTAACATTTATCAATTTTAGGGAACAAAACAACTTTATCCAAAATATTCATTAGTAGTCATAGTAAATGTTAAAACATTAAAATCCGTATAACTAACTAAATAAATAAACTTTATCACTTACCAAAGTTGAAACCGACATTTTACATTTGACATCTACAAACAGAGTTTTGGCTACTGAAGACAAACAAACTGTCGAAAAGCTTCAAAACATTTTTACTATATGTCTACAGGTGCTGCCATCTTTGGTAATTTTTTTTCAAATAAAAAAACTTATAATAACTATTGAAAAACTGTGATGTTCACATCTGCCCCCTGTTCACATGTGCCCCCATCTCCCCTATATAGTAGCAGCGAATGATGTTGGGGAGGAGGGGTGCAATGTTAGAGTTTGTCCCCACTTTTCTAATTATTTAGTTTACCTTTTTTACATATTCAAAATAATAAAACCATGCTTCATGTGTCTCATACCTTTTCACACAAAGCTGTCTCCCCAGGACCCATCCGATATTTACAATGTAGAAGTGGATTATCTCATAAATTATTACATGAACAGAAATATTCTTACTATATATATAATAAGAAAAATATAATAATTATGTAAATATATAAAGAGAGAAATATGTGCTTACCTTATATCAAAAATGTAATTTTGTATGATAATTTGAAAAACTGAAATCCAGTGTTTTATTTAATAAGGATTTAAAAAATCGATTTTTAAAAAGAAAAAGAACTCCTTTATTGATTAGATAAATAACGCGAGTTTGTTCAAAATTAGGAAATCTAACAAGGCGGTCTATTTGAAACTTTAAGACAGTTTATAACACATAATAAAAATTTTAAAAAAGGAGGCTGCGTCAAATTTAGGGGGGAGGGGAGGAGAAGAGCGCGAACAAACTTTTAAAACCGTAGCGTTTTTTATCGTGTCGATCGATTTTTAACTTTCAGATAATTTATGTAACATAACAAAGATTTTAAAAAGTAGGGGGCATCAAACTTCGGGGTCGTAATGTTTTCTACCGTTTTAAATGCGGATTTTTGACAGAGCCCTGGGATAAATATTACTCAAGATAAAGTTTCAAAAGTGTACTTACCACTATGTTTGAATAGTAATTTCAACAAATATCTTAAATTCTTGCTTAGGTCCGCCACCCTCTTGACTAATATAGCTACAGGTAAGTTGTTTAACGGAGTTTCGTTCAGAAATATTTTTGTTAAGAATAGAGGTCTCCCCCTGGTGGTGGAATGTTGAACTAAAAGATTCGAGAATTTTTTTTTGCAAGATTTTGCAGTGCGTGCGCATTCCGCCTGCTAAACGGTACTGTAGGCAGCGGGGACCCTGTTTGAGATTCGGTCTTTTTATGAGATTTTGCTGTACAAATTTCAGGTTCATTTTAGAATATTATTAAGGACCCGGGCAACGCCGGCGGCTCAGCGAGTAATATATATATAATCTAATTACTTTAATATAAATGAATATATATATATATCGAGAGAGACATAGAGAAAAATAAGTATTAATGTTTTTTAGTTAAAATGAAAGATGTTATTAGAAAAACCAAAATAAATCAGCCGCCCGTCCTCCAGTAGCGAAACCTCATATTTTCCGGCATGCCGGTAAATACGAGTTTTTACGACATGCTGGTGTACCTCGATTTTCTGCGGCATGTCGGCTAATGCGGGGGAATACGGTTAGTTAATTGGCCATCTCGCCATTCAGATCCAAATAAACCTTACTGATGAAGTAAAACAGTTATGTTCATTTAGTATTGAAGTTGATTTCATACAAGATATATCGGTAACTGAGCAGGGTGCACTGAGTGTTCATTATGTTCAGCATCCTAAAGTGATGGTTAGGCTTTTAAAATTGGTTGATGCCCTCAAAACAGGAGAAGTCCTCTATCTGCAACTAAAAAAAACTCAAAAAGTTTAATCTTCCTTCTGCACAAATAGTTGGCACTTGTTTTGATGGTGCTAAAAATATGAGTGGGAGATATAAAGATCTGCAGGCACAACTGAACAAAAAAAAATGCAAATATACAGCATGTGCACTGATATTCCCAAGTGCTAAGTTTGGTCCTGACAGATGCAACTAAGCTGCAGTGATAATCTGGCGAGTCTTCAAAACCTTTCAAAGATCGACGTAAGTTTTTCACATTACCTAAGTGCCCACAAGCTATCAACGAAATGGATGATTTTCTGTCATATGTATCTTTTTCGGCAAGATCACCGATTGATAAATGGTGCAAGTTTCAGTATATATTAATTTCAACGACCTATTCAATATATCAACGCCCACATCAAAGTAGCTGCAGATAAGCGGCCTGGACTCAGAGTCGTAACCAGAATGCTAAGCCAGAAGGTGTTTTAAAATATTTTGGCGGAGCTAATCCACATACCTTTTCCCTTCCACTTTAATAAAGCACAAATTTAGATAGAAAGTTGACTATCCTGCCTATCAAGAGATTTGATGCAAAAATTATAAATTTAAAATAATGAAAATTTCCCAAAATTTGAAAATCTATTACAGGAACAGTGCTATTTACATGTTAAAACTACATGCCTACTAAATTTGGAGACACTAAATAATATACTCCACCTATCATAATGTACCTAAAATAATATACTTCAGAAATTTTTCATAACTTACTAGAAGATCTGGATCATTTTTACTTGAATACTAAGTACCTTTTGAGAGTAGAAAATATCACTAGTTTTGGCTGCTTGAAACTTAAAATAGCGGTACTACTTAGTTATCCCGTCGACCTATTTCGCCAAACTATATAATTCACCAAACCACTCGCAAATTATACAATTTGACATAATTTTTATTTTAAATAACGAAAGCACAGATAAATTAGCATACAATTAATAAGAATACAAATAAAACGTCGAAATAAAAATCACTTGAAAGTCAGGTGAGTGTGTCATTTACGATCAACCATGATCGGCATTTAACCTTATACTTTGGCTATAGATTTTTGGTCGACGGGATAACAAAGTATTACCAAAATACCTTATCGTGAATTATAATCAAACACTATATATAACAAGTTTAGAACTTTTCAGAATCTTTTATGTATTTATAATATAATGCATATTATAACAATTTTAAACTGTTTTCAATAAAAAGTTTTAAAATCTTTAACGTGATATACGATTGTGTTAAAATATTATCAGAGCTAGAGGGGAATTAAGAGAATACTTGAGGGGGCTCAGCCAAGCTTATATGTACATTGTATATATGTACATCTGGTTATGGTTCTGCCAGGACTACTTAATTGCTACAAACAAAATCTAAACTCTGAAATCCAATCTGTAACATAAAAGAAATAATTTTGATATAGTTCTGAAAAATGTTTCTGAATTTGCGGGACATCAACACAAGCAACTAAGAAAAAGAGTATTCCATTCAAATTCAGAATTTTCTACTCAATGGCGGATCTAAGGGGGGGGGGGCGAGGGGGCGATCTCTCCCCCCCCTTGGGCAAATAAAAGGTTTGGAAAACGGCATTATTCGTCCTCACGGGAAATGACTTGGGGCGAAGCTCGAGCCCGGCGCGACCCGACCCGGGTCGCGCCAGTTTAAATCCAATAGACTCGGCCCTGGTAAGGTCTTCTCTCTCTTAGAACCGTGCCCTGATCTTAAAATTTTCTGAAAATTTGGGTCGGGCCAGACTTCTTTTTCTTCCAGATCGAACCAGGCCTGTACTTCATTCTTACTAGAGGTCTGCACTGCACTGGTCAAAATTTCCAGGTCGGTGCTCGTCGCGGAATAAAAGCTAAACGTTCTGTCCAAGTCAGCCCATGTGATAAGCAGTATTGGCCCGATCGCGACACGTGCACTTCTCTAAATTCTTCTCCCCGAGCCAAAGTTGGTCTGGCATCTTACTTATTTGTTATTCGTAAAAATTATATTTATGTAGTATGTATTATGTATTATGTTTAGCGAAATCTTTAAAAATTTAATTTGATTTGATAAGTTACAGAGTGGTAGGGGTGGTGGAGCTTCCCTTCTGTTTAGGTCTAGAATGAATATGCTATGTTTTCCCCCTCGTACTAGGTGAGCGTTAAGAAATATGTATAGATTTATAGTAAAAAAACACGATTTTTTGCATAGCATAACAATATCTCAAAACAGCGAAATCTGTCAAAAACATTGTCAATACAAATGTTGTAGAGCTTAAAGTTCTGAGTAAAATGAGTACCTACACTTAATATTTTTGTTGAACATTAAGGTGACAATTCCAGTTTAAAATTTTTATATCCGTGATCAGGGGGTTGAACTCAGAATTAATTAGGAGTAAACTGGAAATTGTTTTAATCCCTTCAGTTTAGGTCTAAAATGAACGTACTATGCTTTCTTCCTCGTACTTGGGTGAATGTTAGAAAATATGTACATATTTATTTTCGAAAAACACGTTTTTTTTTAATTAACTTAACAATATCTCAAAACAGCTAACTCTATAAAAAACATTGTCAATAGAAATGTTGTAGAGCTTAAAATTTTGAATAAAATAAGTACCAGCATTAATATTTTTGTTCAACATTAAGGTCGCAATTCTATTTCAAAATTTTTCAAATCAAGAGCTTGAAGCCAGGAGAGACCAAATTAATTTAAAATATCTCAAAACTGCGGCCTTAATATCGAACAAAAATATTAAATGTAGGTACTCATTTTACTCAGAATTTTAGGCTCTACAACTTTTGTACTGACAATGTTTTTGATAGAGTTAGCTGTTCTGAGATATTGTTAAGTTAACTTTGTCTCTCCTGGCTTCAAGCTCTTGATTAGCGATTAAGGCAATTTTTTGAAATAGAATTGCGACCTTAATGTTGAACAAAAATATTCATGATGTACTCATTTTATTCAGAATTTTAAGCCCTGCAACATTTGTATTGACAATGTTTTATATAGAGTTAGCTGTTTTGAGATATTGTTAAGGTAATTAAAAAAAACGTGCTTTTCGAAAATAAATAGGTACATATTTTCTAACATTCACCCAAGTACGAGGAAGAAAACATAGTACGTTCATTTTAGACCTAAACTGAAGGGATTAAAACAATTTCCAGTTTACTCATAATTAATTCTGAGTTCAACCCCCTGACCACGGGTCTAAAAGTTTAAACAGGAATTGCGACCTTAATGTTCAACAAAAATGTTACATGTAGGTACTCATTTTACTCAGAATTTTAAGCTTTACAACATTTTTATTGACAATGTTTTTGACAGAGTTAGCTGTTTGGAGATACTGTTATGGTATGCAAAAAAACGTGTTTTTTTTTACTATAAATCTATACATATTTCCTAACGCTCACCTAGTACGAGGGGGAAAACATAGCATATTCATTCCAGACCTAAACTGGAGGGATTAAAACAATTTCCAGCTTTCCCCTAATTAATTCCGAATTCAACACCCTAACCACTGGGCTAAGATGCATTTTTAAAAATCTACTTTTTACTTTCTTCTATCTATAGAAGAAAGCATTGTAATCGAAATTTTTTTGACTTCCGGTTTTCGACGGTTTTACACGTTTTAGAGGTCAGAGATCCCAAAAAACATGTTTATAGAAAATTTCTGTCTGTCCGTGTGTCCGTCTGTGCGCCTGTCTGTCGCCATTGTACCATCAAAAAGTGTATGAAGTTATACATAGAATTGAACCAAATTTTTATTTTAAGTTTTTGGCTATGGCAAGAAGGTCGTTCCTGAATTTGAAAAAAAAATCGCCGGTAGGGGGGCGTTGTAATAGCGATTTTTCTGTGATTTTGATTATTGTACCATCGAAAAGTGTATGAAGTTATGCATAGAATTGAAGCAAAAATTTTTTTAAGATTTTGGCTATGGCAAGCAGGTCCTTCCTTAATTTGGAAAAAATTCGCCGGTAGGGGGCGCTGTAATAGCGATTTTTGTGCGACTGTTGTGCCACTTTGATTATTGTACCATCGATAAGTGTATGAGGTTATGCATAGAATTGAACCAAATTTTTTGTGTTTGTTTTTGGTCATGGCACGAAGATCCTCCCTGAATTTGGAAAAATTCCGCCGGAAGGAGGCGCTATAATTGCGATGTCTGTACGATTTTCATTATTGTACCATCGAAAAGCGTATGAAGTTATGCATATAATTGAACCAAATTTTTTGTGCATGTTTCTGGCTGTGGCAAGCAAGGCCTCCCTGAATTTGAAAAAAAATCTGCCTGAAGGGGGCACTGTAATAGCGATGCCTGTCCCATTTTCATTATCGTACCATCGAAAAGTGTATAAAATTATGCATACAACTGAACCAAATTTTTTGTGCATAATTTTGGATATGGTCAACAGGTCCTCCTTGAATTTGGAAATATTTCGCGGTAAAGGGGCTCTGGGGTAGCAATTTTTGTATACTTTTCTTGATTTTTCGTAGTTCTGTTGTCCATCGGTGGCTCGTGCAGTGGCGGGAACTCGCTTCCTGCTAAGCCGGCTATTCGCAAACAGCTGATAACAACAGAATAAGAAAAAACTATTAATTTTAACAAATATCATGATATAGATTAACTCGTTTTTAGCCGTTTAATTGACTGGAGCAGAAATTTAAGAAGAAAAGGAAAGTTGGTATAGTATTGAACTAATAATATTGAAGTATTAACATCTGTAACTGCTTTTTGAAATATTAAGATGTATAAGATAGAAGAAAGTTTGGGATTGGCACATCCAATTAGCTTTCTTTGTAGAGCTTTAAAATTGTGATTTGCTTTTATCATCCGTTTCTTTCATTCTAAGCTGATTTTCTGACTGGATTTTCATACTGGAATGTATTTGTCTAAGTAATGATGTTTACGTAGTGTTTATGTACATAATTGCCTAAATAGTCATTTATATTAATGTTTTTCTGTATTCATGAATTTCGAACATAATCTAAAATAAAATATGAGCATAAGTAAGTGTGCTTTATGAATAAATTTAATTGCAAAAGGCAGGCTGAGCTGGAGTCGATTTTTTAGCTTTTATACCGGGCCGGGCCAATATTTTTTTTTTTGTGTGTGGGTTGGACCTGGAAATTCCAGCCCGGGTAAACCTCTAACTGACATATCGAAGACAGCTTTATTTTTTTTATGCTTCTTTCAGCCATCATCTCATAGCTACTGAATAAACCGTGTGTCCTAAAATGGACTGACTGATTTTAAATACTATTCAATAACGTGCAAATGGTGACAGCTATTAAAAAAATATGCTTGAAGGAGGTTATGTAAGATCTCAGAAGCAGGTGTGATTCTGTTCCGAATTTTCCGAAAATTTAACCCTATCGCTGCACACCCTGCGATTTCCACGACCAACGTATAAGTGACAAAATGTGCGCAACCCGCAATTTCCGCAGCAGCAAATCCCTTTTTTTATGACCTAATTCTAGTTAAAAAAGAAACTCTTTCATAAAGATTTTGGACATATTTGAACTCTAAAATATATGCAGATTTGAAATATGTAATAAAATAAAGGCTCAATTTTTTAACCTATTTTCATAAATGTATATATATATATATATACCCAGCGAGAGGGTTAAGGCATTCGGTTCGGAAAAAAAAAATTCATCAACTCGAAAATTCGGACATAAAAATAGTCGCGAATTTTGACAAATGGTCGCCATAAAAAATCTATTTCGTCAATCGTTCGCAGAAAGTAACTTCAATTTCGCCAAAGATTCGTGGAAAAAACGCGAATTTGGTCTAAGGGCCATGGAAAATACACGAAATTCTTCATATAATCACGGAAACGCAAATTTCTTCAAAGGATCGGGAGAAAAATGCGAATTTTGTCAAATAACCGCGAAAAGACGCAAATTTCGTCACAGGATCGCAAAAATAATGCAAATTTTATCAAAGAATCGCAAAAGCAACGCGAATTACATCAAAGTGTCGCAAAAGAAACGCGAATTTCGTCAAAAGGTTGCGAAAAAAACTCAAATTTTGTCAAAGGATCGCGAAGAAAACGCGAATTTATTCAAAGAATCTCAGAAAAAAGTTAATTTCTTCAAAAAATCGCGGAAAAAGTTAATTTCATCGAAGAATCGCTTAAAAAATGCGAATTTCGTCAAAGGATTGCTGAAAAAATCCGATTTTCGTCAAAGGATTGCGGAGAAAACGCGAATTTTGTTAAAGGATCGTGGGGGGGAAAAACGCAAATTTTATCAAAGAGCTGCAAAATTATACTAATTTCGCCAAAGCCTTGCAGAAGAAACTTAAATTTCATCAAACGGCTATGAAAAAAAACGCGAATTTTATCAAAGGGCTGTGAATTTCGTCAATGAGTTGCGGAAAAATGCGAATTTCGTGAAAGAGTCGTGGAACAAATGCGAATTTTATCAAAGAATCGTGGAAAAAATACAATGGTCTCTTTAGAAAATAGAACACATACATACACCTATGTTTATTATGATAGGTAAAGTTTTTAATCTGAAATAATATGCTGAACTAACTTTTGAAGAAAACGGGTTAAACCAAACCCAGCTTGCAGGAATCTGCACTCAGCCTGAAATTGACTCGAATCGAAAACATCTAACCCGACCTGCAACAAAAATAATTAGTGCCAGGAAGGAATCCTCCCCCCCCCCTCCTCTGCTGTAACACTTCAGAAAATTTCAGAATTTGTTTTTGTTTTTTTACTGAATCCCTGATCATGAGTTTTTTTTAACTGAGATTTTTAATTTTAGTTTAAAATAGAAATGACAGATGACGCTGCAAGCAATAGGCGAAAAATCGGTGCCTGACTTAACGACTATTGTTTGCAGCGTCATCTATCACTGCAATGTAAAGTCGAGAATCGCAGTAAAATAATCTCCTGGCATCTTACATAACCCTCCTGCAAGATTTTTTAAAATTGCTGTCACCATTTGCAAGTTACTGAATTTTAAAATCAGTCAGTCCATTTTAGGACGCCCAGTACGTTTTTAATAAGTTTCAAAGCATTCTTTACTGAATTACAATTCATCTTAGATATAAAGAGACAAGCATCAAATTAGTATTTTTTACATAATCCTAAAGATTAAAAAGTATTGTTAAATAATTGTTTGGGCGTGCCCGTTATGGAGCTTTTAATGTACATAGTTTTTATATACAAAAGTATTTAGACTTTCTTTTCAAAATTTGGGTTGGCCCGAACCCTTCTCGGAAGAGTGAAAGCCCATCCGAAACTGACCAAAACCCGAAATTATGTATGTCAATCTGCCCCAAACCCAACTCGCTAGGACGCAGCTAAAAAGTACAAGTCAACCCGATCCGCAGCAGAAAAGTAGAAATCAACCGGACCCAGGCGCGACCCACAGCAAAAAAGTATAGTAAACCGGGCCGAAACCCGACCTGCAGCAAAAAGTAGAAGTAACACGACCCGCAGTGAAAAAAAATTAGCCCCGACCCGCGTATCATATTGAAGTCTTCAAATTACTAAAATCGCCCCCCCCCCCTTGAGGACTCTCCAGATCCGCCCTTGTTTCTACTTTAAAAGATAATATCTATAGCGAAACGTGGACGTGGTGAATATTCTCACAAAAAGGTAAGACGTTTTGTCGGGTCACCATAAGAAGTATCTATGGTAAAGGTTTATAATATCATCTTGGACACACCTATTCAGCAGTTTAATACACGATTTACTGGAAATGACTTGCTCATGAAAGACATTGCCTGCTTCGATCCTCGCCGCTTCCGTGGGGTTAAATTGTTAAATGAATTTGCTGAGAAAGCTCTTAGTACTCTGTCTGACTCTGAAAAATATAAGAAAGACTATATCAGAAAAGAATTGCTTTAATTTCCCCGACACTATGCCGATTATAATTAGTCGCTATTGCAGCAAAAATTTCCAGCATTCCAGCTATTGTCACATCCAGCTATTAGAAGAAATCATTAAAGATGATGAGAATTGTTGTAAAATTAATAAGAAATGTAAAAAAAATGACTAGCTTGTGCATTAGAATTATTGTGCGAGTTGAATGCCCACGATCGTATTCATCCAACCTTGTACATAGCTTATAAGTACATACATATTAACAAGACAACTGCTAAAACTCAACGAAACAATAACAGGCGACTTGACCCACGAAACTAGCAGTGCAAATTACTTAATGGGTTAAATTTTAAAGATCAATTTATTTTAGCAGAGTTTAAATTAAAATATGCAATGAAAACGTTGCTGTTAATCTCTATGCCTATTAAAGTTTAAAAACAACAAAATTGAAATCCTGTAAATCAATTGTTAATTTCAAATAACTAAATAAAGAAATAAATGAATGGTGGTGAACTAAATACAAGTAAATGTAAAAGCAATTTAACGTTTATTTAAAATAAATGAAAAAAAATATAAAATAAATTAACTTTAACATACGAGAAAATTAATATAGACATTTACCTTACGGCTTCATAATATATCAAACAATAAAATTTCATTAACATTAAAAAGTAAGAAAATAAATATAAGACTGACTTCATGACTGATGAAATAAAACAGTAATAATCATACGGTTCAACGATCCAGAGCACCATTCTTAAAGCGTAAACTCATTGTCTCAACACAAGAGAAAAACCATTATGGCATTAGATGATTCTGGAAAACAACAAATAATCTTTGAAGCAACTTTTTTCCCCCGAGACATTGTTAACTTAAAATGAACTGTACGTAGAAAATAAGCATGTCTTTCACTTCACACTACAACTGCTGATGCCATGACTCGAACGCAACTCTTCTTATAAAGGACTATAGCTTAGAGTCCAATGCTAGAGCATTTATTTAAACTAGGGGATCGTACCCGGGTTACACAATATAGGTAAAAACCAATTTTATTTTATTGAAAAGTAAAATCTTTTTTACATGCAATATATTTTTTAGATTGCCCGCTAAAAAAAAGCATTTTTCATATGAAAAATATGAATTATACAATCAAATAAACTTTTGAAATTTATCAAAAGCCCATTTTTTCGTATTACCCACATACCAAGAGTTATTAGCCCAAGATTTTGTCGCTTACGGCATCCTTTTGTTTTCTGATAATTTCAGAGCTTTAAGCACGTAGTTCAATTACATGCCTATTAAATTTGTGTTTTATTTATATTATTTTTATTTAATCATAAAGGAAGTTTTATTTTTGTTTACGGAATATTAGTCGTAAGAAAATGAAGAACACCTAATGTTGTCTTAAGGGCAAACGGATAAATCCTTCTTAATCGAGCTCCACGCGACAGAGGTAAATTTAAAAATTAACCTCTAATACCCGCAATCACCCTTTTAAAAAATTGTTATTTTAATTTGATCATTTTAAAATCATTCTAACTCAAAAAGTGA
Organism: Maratus speciosus; assembly: GCA_963932465.1. NCBI lineage: Eukaryota > Metazoa > Arthropoda > Arachnida > Araneae > Salticidae > Maratus > Maratus speciosus. Next base: position 35,266,544 of record OZ010794.1, on the reverse strand, counting down.
AGTCAAGATTGTCAGCAAATCTTTGCATGTGAACAGTCGCACTCTCAACTCGAGATTCTAATCGCAGTATCGGAGAGTAAAAATTGCCGCAATTTATGTTTTTTTTACGCATTTGTGTCAAAAAGTTTAGTTTTATCTACGAAGACATCGTTTCTTTTAAATATGACGTCATGTTCACTTACTTAAGCATTTCCCCTAAGGTATGAAACTTAGTACACATACAGAAGAAAAAAAATTATGGAAACTTTATGAGGAAAATACGTGTTTTCAAAAGCAGTACATAATTTTCCGTTCAAAATATTATGTCCCTAATGGGATTTTGCGCCTTTAAACCCCATACAACAATTTTCCTGCTCTTCCATAAAGTCACTCTAAATGTTTGTAAAACATTGCGATTTATCAGTGTGTGATTTAGATTACGTTACTCTCAAAGATAAAGCATTTTCACCTGTGAAGAATTGCAAAGCAGCTGGGGTGAAAATGGCGCACTTCTACAAAACACATTTCACTTTTAAGAATTAAAATACACGCTTTTTTTTATTTAAAATGACGTCAATTGCATCAGCTAAATCATCCCAATTTTACGATCCAGTCTTAAACAACATCTATAGGACGGTATGCAAATAACATCATTGTCGCGGAATAATACACAAACCCAGCAGAAAGCAATGACGTCATTTAAGAAGCTCGGCAAAACAATCTCGAGTATCTACTGATTTATATGACTTCATTTTTTTGTTTATAATAGCTCCCTGTTTTATCAGAAGTCATTCATTTATATTTTATCAAAATTCGGAAAATGTAATTACACACGGATTGATAAAATTGCATTCTTTCAGATTTTTGATACGAATTAAGTAAATGTGGAGAAAATGAGCCACATAAATATTCTTTAAAACAAAATTTTTGTAAAGAGAAAGCATTGTATCGTTTGTAAAGTAAAATTTCAATAAAATAAAAATCATTTAATTGATAAGTAAAAACGAAATAAAGCCAAAACTCACCGAATTTTATAACAGACGATATTCTTGACATACCACCTATTTTAATTTCTTTTTTTATTCAGTTTTTATGAGAAAATGGCAGCAAAAAGAACCAGCAATATACTATTTTCCTTTTTTTTTCGCTTACTTTCAACAGAAATGGAGTACTTCGGTTGCCATGATTACAAAAAAAGTAATTAAAACGACAAAAAATTAATATCTTAAAATTAGATTGAGATACAGCTTTCAAACAAATTGCATTTAAAAGAGCATTTTTTTCCCTTATACGAGCATTTTTTTTTCTTCAACATAACAACACTGAAGACAACACTTCTCAAGATAATAACACTGAAAAAGGTTGAACATATTTTATCTTTTGAATATGTTACATGGTTTAACAAATGATAACTGTGTTTTTACATCTTACAAAGTATCAAACTATGCATAATGCATTGTAACATAACGTTGAAGTGTTTAGTTGTGCAGCTAACCATAGTCACAAATAAAAATGCCATTTTCATAATCGGAACATTCCTCATGCCACCACTCTTGACATTTACAGCACTGGATCCATTCTTCTGTTGGTAGATCACAATATTCCTCGTCCCAAGCAGGACATCTGAAAACATAGGGGGACCAGCGGGGAGGGGGGAGGTCTGATCCTGTCGATCCTAGGTCGAATCCTGTCGAACGGTACCCCCCTCGTACCGATCGGACGCTTGGAAGCGGAGATACAGACCCCGATACGGATTTTCTTTGGGGTGGCTAGGGGGGCTTAGCGGATGGCAAAAATGTCTTCCTCTGGTCGCCCCCTTTTGAACGACACCTCCCCCGATCCAATGCGCCCCTTAGGAGAGAGAAGTGTAAGGTCACGCGGACAAACACACAGACATACAAGCGTTTATAGGATTTAAATAGAATGGACAACACACTTAGTTTAATAAATTCCGAAACATGGGGCAACATGACGAGCTGGTCATCTTGTCCTGGACGCAAATTCACAATCACTCAACGGCCCAGCACTTTTTACGCCAATCTCTGTAGCCAAGCGTTTTGGCGAGAAAACGAACTTCGACTCGCATGCAAGTCTGAAGCTAATTTCGATCTTCGATATTTCGTACATTTTAGCGCGTATTTTTTGTTAATAGAATACTTGCAAGAGTACCAGGCGAAATAATAAATTCTTCTTTCATCGTTTGAATAATTATATATGCATTATAAACAAGGGAAGTATTTAATCTTATAGATATATGTTCTATAAGTATGATCTTTCTTCTTCCTAAACTATTTTATAAGTGCAATGTGCTGCTATCTAATGTCAGCATACTAAATACAAAATAATCGTCTCCTGAATAATGCATTTTCGGAATATATGCATGTATAGTACATTGTGAACAAGTGAAATACTTAATCTTTTTATAGACCCACTCTATAACTCTGACCTTTCTTTAAATGATAACCATAAATAAATAAAAATTCACTATAATTATCTTAGTTACTAGTTGAGAGTATGCTAAGATAAGCGATTTGTTGATGATTGATAACAGGTTAAAAATATCCAAAAATGCTCACACACCCCTCAATGTTTTTGGTTCATAAAAAAATTGGACCTACCCTCTTTCCTACGACCTTGATTTGTTGAGCCCTGCTAATACAGGTATCAGAAATAGTTATTAAATTCTTTAAAACAGAAAAAGTCAATAAGCAAATCACAAACAGCTATAGTTTGTAACATTTAGGTAGACCCACTATTTTTCAATTTTCCTACCCCTTCCCTCCTTCATTTTTCTATCAGATTAATGATTTTTCGTTTTAAGAACAGTTAGGAAGGGGTACACCCTACTTTTAGAATATGACTTTCATACTTTAATGAATTTATAAAATATTTGTTTAATCCACTGACAGAAGAAAGTAATTTTGTCTACCAGTTATTCCTGAGATTTAGAAAAACTCTATATTATCTTATTAAGAAAAATGTCTATGCTTAGCTTAAGGTTGCTCAACTGCTCTGCTCAACAAGTGCAAAACATTTTTGACACATTTTCAAATTCATTTTGTAACGGAAAGATATAAAATTGGAAGGCCTGACTATGGAAGCGATTTGGAATCGAACTGTGTTTTCCATTTTTTGATAAATAAATTACCCATTGAATCATAAGCGATTTTGATCACGTGACAAAGACTTTCTCTCTCTTCGCTGACTGGTTTTTCTGCTTTCTTCGCGAACTTCGGTTCAAAACGTCAACTTTGACAATATTTTCTGAAAGATCTATCGTGTTTGCAAGAAAACAGTTCGATTACATAGTTTCTGAACAACAACACCTTCTAGTTTCATGCATTTCCGAACAAAAAGAAATTAAAACTTATGTCATACAGTTGCCCTTTTGGATTTGAGAACAGCCTTAAAGGTCTTCTTAAATTCCCTGCTCAACAAAAACAAAACTTCCTGACATGCTTTTAACCTAAAAAAATATAACTGGTAGGTCTAATTACCATTTACTTGCTACCTATTAAAGCAAGGTATCAGAAATAGTGATTAAATTCTTTAAAACAGAAAAAGTCGATAAAAAATAGATTCATAAATTAATCTAAAAATAGTAATTTAGAATCGAATAGCATTTTTCATTTGCTAACTAAATTACTTGATTTACAAGTGATTTTTGTCTTGGGATGACAGGTTTTTCTCCTTTCCTACGCTGTCGCATCCAGAAATTCATTTAAAATGAAGACTTTAACAGTATTTAATGTCAATTGCATGAGTTTCTGAACGAAAGAGAATTTCAAAATGTGTCAGAAATTAGTTCAAGTGGATTTGAGAATGGACTTGAAAGTTAATAATAAGTATCTGCCTACCTTCCAGTTTTTAAATGTCAAACATACTTTACACCACAATTTTTTCTGAAGAAATTAAATTAAATATGTACCACATGAAGAGAGGGGGGGCAGTGATATATTATTAAATAATAAAAAAGCCATATCATTAAACAATTTTATTAAATGTTTGGTGCCATGTATGGTATATGTTTTTTGATTCTAAAAAAATTGTAAGGTTGGCAGTTGTCTTAATTCTTATTACCTCAGCAATAATATGAATAAATAAAAAGAATAAACTTATTTAATTTTCTAAAATTTTCTGTTATACTAATGTGGTGCTAGCGGATGTAGCTTGAATTTTTCCGCTTCATCCTTATTTTGTAGCGGTAACCTTATTATAACGGAATCAAAATTCGAGTTAGCATTATCAATAATACTATTTGGATACGTTGACTTAATATGGGGGAAAAAAACCTCCTTAAATTCTGTAAGTGTATCCATAACATTAAAACATTCGACGAAACATACACAACTACCGCGAAACTGACGAGAACAGAATGCTGCATACGCGCAGTTCGTTTTATCGCCAAAACGCTTGGCTAGAGAGGTTGGCGTCAAAAGCGCTGGGACATTGAGTGTTTGTGAATTTGCATTCCGGACTGCCTGTTTAAAAATATTCGTTTTCATTGCCATGAAGGGAGGCGATTAATTGACTTTTATTCATGGTAATAGGTAGTATTTAAACTAAGTTGCTCATAAATATTAAAGGGAAACGATATATGGGGCATTCTCACAATCTTTTGACTTTCATGTTCCTGAATAATAATTTTTTATTTAATGCACTATTTTGTATTTTTATTTATTTCATATACTGGAGAACATCCCATTGCATGATTGCATAACAATATCAACGAGATAAATAAGTTTTGGACGATGTTCGGGTTCCAAATACCAGGAAAACTCATCTACCGTCCCGTGTCCCTGATGCTGATTTTTAAGTTTGGAGCTGTCAGTATAAAATTGTTTCAATAAAAGTAATTTGATGTAATTTTTTTCCGAAACTGAAACAATTGTTTTATAAAAATATGTAGCAAAAAATTAACCTGCACACAATTTTACGGTTGATATTTTTTGAACTCTGTCCCTGGGTTTTAGATTCCATAACATCCCTTTTCTAAAATTATACAGAAAATCACTTCAAATGCAGCGACAGAATTTTTTTCAAGCTTTTTCTCATGCAGAAGTACGCTAGAGAAAGAATGTCTAAAATTTTTTGACAGAAAATTTACTGCAGAATGTAAATCAGCATTTAAATATCAATTTCAAGCATCGTGGCTTTATTGGTAGTCTTACCATTCCCAAGGTTTATTCCTGCACTTTTCGAGGTAAATTAAAAAAAAAATAATTTAATCCAATGTTAACAAATGTTTCAAAAATCAAGGAACAATGTGGCTATCACTTAGTCTTAACACGATTTTCCTAAAAATAGGTGGTAATTTTTCTTACCGTTCCATCCTTACCGTCCCTTTTTTCCTATACCATCCCCTTTTTTTACCTTACCGTCCCTTCTTCAACACCCCTTTAAGAGAATGTTATACAAAAATTCTGTATTAAAAGTACAACATTTTTATTATTTCTTATTTGTATGTCCTGTGGGTACTATGCAAATTCGTTATAAGTAAAATTTTAGAAGAAAATAAAAAGTTATAGGGGTAAAATGGTAAGGAAAATTAAACTCGCAAGTTTAACTTAAACCTCAGTTAAATAAAAAAATTTTCGCTGCTGACCATTTTTTCTTTATTTTGAATCATTAAGGCATTCGTCTATCAGATTAAAATGTTATTTTAGCAAGTTTAATTTCGACAGATTTTTTCCCCCCAAAAGTTAAAAGATTGTGAGAATGCCCCATATCTCACCTGTATCTGTAGCAGAGCTTATTTACACATGCATAAAAGTTATATCGTGCCAGCGGTAAACAATCAAAGCTTCAGAACGAACACAAAAATGGCGATTTCAGCGTCTCTATACTATTGTTTAACGAACGACCGATAGAAGAGCCAGTAGTGTCCTGTTGATGCTGTCACCTAGTGGAAAACGGAAAAATTAAGACATTCGTCATCTTGCCCCGGTCTCCCCTACTTGTGAATGGCTTATAATCTATAAATATGTGCCGTATTAACAGTATTGGCATAATTATATTTTTAACTTTTATAGCACTGCAAAGTTTGATCTTTCCCCATTCCATTTTTCAAAAAAAAAAAAAAAAAAAAGACGGTGGTAGACAGATATATCAATGATCATACTAAGGGTTTTGCTTTTATTTTTAAGTACAGAACATTTATTACCAAATATCCCATCAAAAATCCAAATTTTAATTATAAGAATAATACATCAAAAAGGAGTGCGGAATGAAGATAATACGACTTTTGTTGAACTTTGAATTGCATTGGAGGTTTTCTATTGATATAAAAACCGAATGCGGATTTTTAGAAGATGCGTGGTGGTCTATTAAACTAAAAATAATTCAAAATTGCTGGAAACATGCAGGATTTCTCAATGGATAAAACAACACATATTTCTCTCCAAAAATTGATCTTGAAGAGAGAACTGAACTAAACTTTGAAATGACCGAAAAAAGAAATGTAACTAACAATATCAAACTGAACAATTACATTAACAATGATAACACTAAAACTAAACTCTGTGTCTACAAAATCCACGACGGATCTGGGCTGACAGTGGCCATCCCTGTTTTCTTGACACTGGGCCCCGAAGTGCTATACAGCATATGCCCCAGCCAGGTGGTCAGCCTAGAGCGGGACCCTCAGTGTTTAGTTCCCAAGCAAGCTTGATACTCATTTTATCGACCCTGAAGGAATGAGAAGATGAGTGAACCTTGTCCAGTCGGGATTCGAACTCTCGACCTGCAGCGCAGCAGTTAGATGTTTGACCACTACGCCACTGGGCTACATTTGCAGTGATATCAACTTAGAAATAGAAGATGAAGAAACAAAGGAAAATATCTTTGCTGAAGTTTTATATCCATGTGAAATTGATATATCCAAAGATGATGACGGGGAATTAGCAAAAAAAAGAATCAGTGTCATCAAGATGTACAGTGGAGAGTATATATTAAAACAAGTCAGAAAAATCATGCGTGAAGCATAGATTATGAAAATCTTTCCAACACTTCCTGAATGCTTTAACAAAACTTCGTTATTTAGGAAAATAAGGTATATAAGAGAACTAAATAAACATTTTAGAAACCGCATAAAACATTTGAAAAACTCATTTCAGCAGTTACCGTTCATAGCAAATATGTCGAATTCTTTTGAACAGCCCTCTATTTGATCTGTAGTTTGATATATGTACTATAATATAATGGGGAAATTCAGTTTAGCAAGAAAACACATAACAAGTTGAAACTTCTCTTTCAGCAATTTATACTAATAGATGGAAGCATACTTATATACCTTTGTACAACAATACCTTTCTACTTTGTATAACTTTGTACAACCATGTAGTTTACCCAGTACCTTTATTACACGCCACTATTTAGCTAAAATTTAATTCAAAGTAAAACACTCTTAAAACTACTGGTATCACATTCCCAGAAATTTTCATTTATAGACGGACATGTATCCAATTCTTTGCGTGACCCTGTATATCATTTTATCCATGTTGTACAAACATTTCTTAGTAAACTAAATTGAGTTCAGCGTAAAAATGCATAACCCATTTAAAAACCACCTTTAAGCATTTTGCACTCATACCCACTCAATAATCATTACGAATTCTTTTGTGTAGCCCTGTATATAAATTACAGCATTTATACACACCTTATACAATGCATAAATATAGTGAAACATAAAAGCACATAACATAATTAAAAATGCATTTCAAACAATCATCGCTACTGTACAGTACTTTGGATACAATATAGTATCTGAAATCTGTTGTGTGTCACTGTAAATGCTATGCACTTCGTATTATACATGAAATAAGTTATAGTAAACCTCAGCGACATATATCAATTTCATTATACATGAAATAATTTAACATAATTAAAATACGCCGGAAAAATTTCCTTCCACCCTTATATCATTATGTAACGGAATTCTTTTGTGTAGCCCTGTAAATGAATAATAACTCTTCTTAGCACCGGATATTCTACTGAATGCATATTTTAGTGCACTTGATAAATGCATATCAATTTTATTATATTTAAAAGCATGTAACATCATTAAAATTCATTTTAAACGATTTTTTCCCATAGGCTGTAATGTAACGGAAAACTTTTGACTGTCCTGTAAATGAACTAAACATGCTACAAACTTCATTTGAAATAGGATTCGTGCTATGGTAGAGGTCACTAACATCCAAAAATTTTGGAACGATCCGAAGATATTTATAGGAGTTAGAGCGCGGACAGACGGCCAGACAAACCGAAATCATAAACACTTTTCAACTTTGTTGGAAAGTGCTAAAAATACGGGTCTATTTGACGGACATAATGTTGACAGCAAACATCATTTACATTACAATGAAAAATAATTGTGTTAGTCAATTTTTAGTTCAGCTCTTGAGAAAAAATTTACCGATTTTTTCTCTAAATTTTGATAAAAAACGAATGGATGACATTTTTTAGGAGAAAACATAGGCCTCTATTTTTTTTTCATTCATGTTGTATTAGCTATTACAAATGTTGGGTTTAGTGAATAATTTTCAAAGCCTTCTTGACTTTGTAATATGCGGGCTCGACTTTAGTATAAATTAGGTAAATAAGAAGTAACAAAATGTATTATTAAGCCAATATTGTCTAAAATAAAATATTTAATAACAGCAATAACATTTTAAACATATTAATGTTTACATTAATGAGGAATAATGTTAGTAAATTTCAACTCAATAAAATATATTTTTAATAGTTAAAAACAATTTCATTTTTTCATTTTAGTATTAGCAAGTAAGACTTCTAATTTCAGGAGATTTAAGCAATATGAATTGTATTGAGAAACATAAATTCATGCACCAATAACGATACTCTGTTTTTCTATCTGCGCATACATTTTATAATATAAGGAGTCTCTGCTCCACCAACCCTCTGTTATATAACATATTTTTTTAAATCATAAATCTCTACAATTTTCAGCCCATAAAAAAATTCTGTTTAAAATAGTTAAAATGTCGATTTTGTTAATAATAGTTGCAACAATTAATTCCGAGAATTAATTATTGTCATATATATATTGATAATTTACTGAATACAACATAATTACAACTGTTCAATTTATGACTTGAAAAAATTAACTTAAGGTACCTTACAATTTTCATTTGGAAATCTACTAAGGGAATTCTCTTATTGACAATCAAGGCTCATGGCTGGTTACAGGGTGTTGCATGCATGGCTCCAACTTTCAATTTTTCTTTTTATCATTGATTTTTTTTCCCAGAAAACTTTTCCTCATTTAATAGTAGAAATCTTGCAATTAAATAAGGTGAACATTTCTATTTAAAAATAGTAGTAACAAAAATGCTAAAAGTTACAGCAACACGTGTAGCACAATAATAAGCAAATAAGAAAGCAGCACTGATTATTGCTGTTAAGACACATTGTTGGGTAGTGATCGGCGATTTTTGAAGAATTAACAATTGATAAAAGTCGCCATTATGTAAAATAACTTTCGATAAAGATAACAATTGATTACCAAATTCTACTATCGAGGTGTTCTACAATTTATTATCACACCGATAAGTTAAACATTGTAATTACAAAACTTAGCAATGAAGTAAGTTGACTAGTTTTGTACTAATTGTTCCGCATCACTTTTTGAAACATTGGAGATCTTATTTAAGGTTATAAGAAGAAGCAAGGGTAGCCAAAACACTCAAAGAATCCACTGAAAATGGAAGCCAAAATGTTCAAGGGAAGCTTCACAACCAAAAATGCATCGAAAATGGGAACCGAAGACAACAAGAACCCAAAACGGGAAAATACCACATCTCCTGCTGGGGAGAGAACCAGAACTAAAATGGTGGTGGGGAGGAGGATGAACAAATCAATATAAATGGTTCGAGTTATGTGCGAATCGAGCCCATAGAGCCTGAGATATTGAATAAAGAAGAAATGTACACTATGCAGCAGCGCCACATAGTGGATGGGGAAAAGGCTTTAAAAATGTTTAAAATGATCCAATCTTCATTAAAATTATACAGAAGTTTAAGAAACTTAAAAGAAGCCTTGCAATTATAAAAGAAAGGGTGATAGAGTCCATGGGGGAAAGAAAATGAGAAAAAATATCCGTTTCTACTCTAAATAAAAATATTAGAGATTCTAACTTATAAGTAGGCATGCATCAGTGGCCTACGAGGGGCAAAAAAATAAAAACATATTTCAGAGGGCACTGCAAGGGGTCGAAAATACTGAAAACTGCCGAAAATGGAGAAACTTGTTAAAATCTCCCTTAGCACAAAAACTAAAAGGCCTGTGTCCAATGGACCCTAGATAGTTGACCCTGGATAGTTTAAGCTGGATAGTTAGGCTTAACCCTGGATAGTTTAAGGGCATAAGGATTAAAGGTACCGAGATACTGTCTATAACAGAAAACAGCAATAATTTAAGGAAGAGGCCTCTTAGACTAAACACATATATGAGGATGGGTAGGAGGAAAGAGAGCTAACTAGGGTATCCCAAAACGGAACCGTATGATAGAATATGTAGATGGGAGGCTAAAATATCCCCAAAGGACCAGAAAGAACCCCATGGGGAAGGGTACTCTTATGCTAAGGAAGAAATGTATACTAGATGGTAACTATACAACATAGAACATGTTACTTAAATGAAAAGCTGGTATATGATGAATAGCAGAAACTCTAGCAATCAGACTTCTTCTTGAACTCCCTAAAGGTGATCCGGGTTCAGCAAACCCCCGCAGTCACTAGCAAGCATCTCCATGGAGAAGAAAGCTATTTGATTGCTAAGTTTTGCAATTACTGCTTTTAGCTTATCAACAATTGACTAAAGAAACTCTCGATAGTAAAATTTGGTAATCAATTGTTATCTTTATCAAAAGTATTTTTAGCATTGCTATTACATAAAGTTAGACAAAATTGTAAGTTAGAAATGGCAACAGATCCACAACTGATGAGCTTATCACTATCCATTTGACATACTTATCATTCTTCTTTATTTTCCTTCAAACTGTCATTGCGATCAATAATTAAATGTAAAATTATCGATCTAAGCCAAGCACTACAGCAGATGAATGCTAGATTGAAAAATAATAAAGATGAATGGTAGATTGACATCGATAGACAGAAACTAATTTGTCAGGAATCTAGCCATAGTGACAGGATAAATCGATAATTCCACTATCGAACAATTGATCACAATGAGAGTTTGAAGGAAAATAAAGATGAATGGTAGGTATTGAGATCGATAGACAGAAGCTGTACAGTTAAGGTATTGTTGCCATTTCCAAATTACAATTCCGTCTTATAATAATAGCATTACTAAAAATAGCTTTTGATGAAGATAACAACTGATTAACAAATTTTACTATCGAGACATTCTTCAATCGATTGTCACACTGATAAGCTAAAAGCAGTAACTGCAAAACTTAGCGATCAAATAAGTTGACTAGTTTTGCATAGTTTCACATCACACAGATAAAAAAAGATAGAATAGTTGTCCATCCTATCAATAAAAAATATTATTATCGCCCCTCACTAGTGTTTGCTGAATGACTGTTTTTATGGAAAAACGTTGGCAGTAAAGTATACAAGCAGCAATTATTTTTATCCGTCAATTATTGTAAAATTTAGAATGAGATACTTTTTTCTTTGCAGCGAGAAATAACGAAGAAAGTGCCAATTCCGAAATGTAAAAAAGATCATTAGGGAGTGGATAATTTGGAGTCTTTCCTGGCAAATTTTCACATTATAACAGCATTTTCATAACATGTCTGAAATAAGGGAGAGCATTATTTACAGATTTTATCACATGTTAAAGAAAAATAAGTAATGGATATGCTCTTACTGAATCTATATAAGAAATATAATTTGAAATCAACTGTTAACTGGCTGATAAAAAAAAGTATAAAAATTTATTCAGTTGCCAAAATCGGGTTATAAATGCCTTTTCTCGCAACCCTGATAAATTATCGCAGCCTTTTACCTCCTTGCTTTTCGAAGGAGTAGGGTGGTTTTTCTTCCTGCATCCCTAAAGCAAATGTTCAAGAACTTTTGGAGACATCAAGTGAAATGTAAGATTATTTTGAATTTCATATATTCGCATGTACAAAGGCACTTACAATTTTAATTTCATTCAATGTATATTACCATCATTCTCTATTACCTTCTGAAGCCTTTTGTAAACTCTACCACAATTGAAATGGTGGTTCTTTTTAAAATACCGTGTTAGCATGCTTTTGAAAATCATACTAAGTAACACAGGATGCAGACCACAAACATATCTGTTCCATAAGTATTAATGGTACTTTTATGTTAGCCTGGCACCACTTATACTAATTTTTTTTAATCTTGCTAATCTTATAACATTAGCCAATATTTTAATATTGCAATGACAGGTATAACCCTCTATGAATTATGAATAAATTAAAATATTTTGCCAAAAATAACTAAGACTAGTTACAAAAAATTGCATAATTTCTATTATAATATACTAAAAAAATAAGCTAAAAAAATAATCGTGATAAAATGCGTAAACACAAACATATCAATGGAAATAACAAAATCTCGGGTGTATTAATGATTAGCAGATCATTAATACATCCGAGATAGCTATCCCCATGAAAGTCGTAATGCCTACGTTAACTTCTTTCCACTGTTGTTGAGTCAATTAATGAGTGCGTTGATGGATTCAGCAGATAGTGAACTTTACAGCAAAGTTTGTGTAGTGGCAATGGTTTTGTCAAGAAAACGGCCGGGGAAGAGGGAAATGCCAACAGGGCCATACAGTTTTTTTTAAATAAATTAATACATTAATAAAATTTAATCAATTAATAAGCTACACATAATAAAATAATATAAATATATAAGTGTTAAGAAGGTGTATTATAACTGTGCCAAACGTAAGGGCTGGATGACATCAATCAGAATGAAAAAAATGTAAAATTAAAAATAGTGTCAGAAATCAATAAGCAAAAGAGCAATTCTGAATTTAGGACCTTTAATGGTACATTTTAAGGTGATTCCTTTCTCCTTCTTTCGAAAGGGGGTGCAAACCGTTATCCCGTCTAAGGATGACAAGCGGTCTTTTCCTACCAACAATGCTGTTCATATTATACTGTCTAACAGACAGCAAAGCATCGTTGGATATTAGAATACGATCTCTGTCAAACATTTGAGTAAGTTTTTTTTTATGATTTACGAGATAGACTGAATTGTTGAGATCAAAATGAATGATGTCATTACGGACGAAAATGGTTGAATTTACAATCTGACGTAAAATTTTGTTTTGTGCAATTTGAAGTTTCTGCATCTGAGTTTCATCCCCCCATACTACTGACCCGTAGATCATGGTGCATCTGATAAAGGATTTATACAGCAGTAACTGGTAAGGAATAGACAAACAGCTATATTTAGCTAAGAGAAATTTGGAGGGAGATTCAGACTGCAGAGGTCTTGGCGAGCACGTCAGTCATCTGCATAGTTCAGCTTACTGTATTTTTCTGCCTGTTACCCGCAGCGGCATATAATCCGGAAGCATATTTTTTCGCTAATTAAAATAAATTTTGCCATATTATCCGCACCACCCTATAATCTGCACTGGAAATGGAAATTTCAAATCTAGTCAATAGATGGTGCTAGTCGACAATAAACTGCTTGATAAAAGGGAATTTTTTTTTACTAGATCAAATGCATAAAACTATCATAAATTTATAAACAGAAATGGAAAATTTTTAGTAGATATGCAAATTCTCAGGAATTTTTTTAAAGAAAATAAACATTACGAAATAATTTAAAAATAAAGAAATATACATTTCGCATTAAATTTTCATATTTCTGGTATTAATATCACAGTCATATTTTTAAGTTTTTACCTTTTATGTACTATTTCTTCATTTTAAATTGCTGATAATTCAAAAATATGCCTAGAATCCTTTAAAATAATTTCAAATTTCACTTATCTGAAATATTCTTCAGTATAATAGAAGCAAATAATTAATATAAAACTCACTTGAAGAACATCATTAAGCATACATTTTTCATAGCGTGAACCACAAAATTCTTTTTCGCAATCATAAAAAGAGATTATAAATTGACCCTAATCTCCTTTTGCGTTCGAGGTTAAGATATCGCTAATGTTTCCCGCCACGTCACAAGATTATGCTCCGTTACTGCTCTATGGCATGCAGCTTTGAGTTGCGAAAGGGGTCATTGATTAATTAAAGACTACAATGTCAGATATATTTTCCCAAGGTATATTGTTGAAATCTGTTGGCGCCATCTGTTGTCGTAAATGAGGAACATTAGCTCTTCTCACGAATATTCCGAATAGTAACTCGGAGAAAAAACCCTTATATTATCCGCACCGGCCTATAATACGCAGCAAAAAATTTAGGACTTTTTTAGCACATAATCCGCGGATATTAGGCCAAAAAATACAGTAACTTTGAGTCTAGGTAAATCCCTAGATATTTATATTCGGTGACCCAGGGGATTCTTCACCACTGGCTAGTGTCTGAGGAGATGGAATTTCTGGAAAACATCATGGCGGCACTTTTTGCAGTATTTACCTTGACGCACTAATTTTTAAGCCAAATAAAAAGGGCTTGAAGATAGGATTGAAGTTGTTCAATAACCATGTGTGGCTATTTGTTACTGTAAATGGTTGCCGTCTCATCCGCATATAATGCTAAAAGGATGCGGAGTATTTTTGGGATATCATTTACATATAACTTGAAGATCCAGCTCAATAAGACTTCCTTGAGGGACATAAATCTCGATTTTGCGAGAAGATATAGAACTATTGACTTTGACAGAAAAGGCTTTATACCAGACTCTGTCGAATGCCTTGGCAATAACAATGAGTACAACCTCAGTTTTTTCTCTTTTAAGAAAGCCCTTGTGAATAATTTCAGTAACCTGCCATAGCTGGTGTTGTGTCGAAACTTTGGGCCACAACCCAAACAGCTTGAAAATAATTATTGAACTTACGAACTCCATTACATGGCTTGTCAGAATGTATTCATAGACTTTCAACATTCAAGAGAGAAGAGAGATAGGCCTGAAGAAGAGAATGACGCAAAAAGGGGGGAAAACAGGTCTTAAATATCCAGGGTACAGTGAGAAGGTACCCATGGGCAAATGAGGTTCGGAGGTAGGTGGAGGCTGATCCTCCACCCCCTCCACACACAAAAAAAAACGAAATTTGGTCCTGTAAATATTTTAGATATTTTTCTAGTGTTTTCTCCTTTTTACTTTGGGGAGGGGGGGGGCTCGGTCCCCTTGTGTGCACCACTAGTTTCGTGAATGACTGTTTTTCTAGAAAAACGTTGACAGGGAAATATACAAGCAGCAATTAATTTAATTTTTTGGTTTATTTGCGTCAAACTATCCTTTTTCATACATTTCATGTAGTTTGGACACAATGACGCAAAGAAACCATTTACATAAATCTTACTCACAATTTTTAATAGCGTGACACAAAAGATAAATCAATTTATTGAAATATATACATTTCGATGCATAGTATAGATTCAATGAAAGTGATATATTTAACAGTGAATTGGAAAATTAAAAGTATTGTGTAGATGTAAAAAATATTTTAACCAAGTCAAAAATAATTTAAATTGAATTTTAAAACAAACCTTTTAAAGTCACATCAAGACGTCACTTAAATTTTATATCATATCTTTTAAAACTCATATTTTGAATTTATGAGAGATGTAAATGATAAAGCAACAGTGAATAAAATATAAAAAATATTTTCCTTTTTCATACTTTTTCATACATTTCATGTAGTTTGGACACAATGACGCAAAGAAACCATTTACATAAATCTTACTCACAATTTTGAATAGCGTGACACAAAGGATAAATCAATTTATTGAAATAAATACATTTCAAAGCATAGTATAGATTCAATGAAAGTGATATATTTAACAGTGAATTGGAAAATTAAAAGTATTGTGTAGATGTAAAAAATATTTTAACCAAGTCAAAAATAATTTAAATTGAATTTTAAAACAAACCTTTTAAACTCACATCAAGGCGTCACTTAAATTTTATATCATATCTTTTAAAACTCATATTTTGAATTTATGAGAGATGTAAATGATAAAGCAACAGCGAATAAAATATAAAAAATATTTTCCTTTTTCATCCTTTTTCATACATTTCATGTAGTTGGGACACAATGACGCAAAGAAACCATTTACATAAATCTTACTCACAATTTTGAATAGCGTGACTCAAAAGATAAATCAATTTATTGAAATAAATACATTTCAATGCATAGTATAGATTCAATGAAAGTGATATATTTAACAGTGAATTGGAAAATTAAAAGTATTGTGTAGATGTAAAAAATATTTTAACCAAGTCAAAAATAATTTAAATTGAATTTTAAAACAAACCTTTTAAAGTCACATCAAGACGTCACTTAAATTTTATATCATATCTTTTAAAACTCATATTTTGAATTTATGAGAGATGTAAATGATAAAGCAACAGCGAATAAAATATAAAAAATATTTTCCTTTTTCATCCTTTTTCATACATTTCATGTAGTTTGGACACAATGACGCAAAGAAACCATTTACATAAATCTTACTCACAATTTTGAATAGCGTGACACAAAAGATAAATCAATTTATTGAAATAAATACATTTCAATGCATAGTATAGATTCAATGAAAGTGATATATTTAACAGTGAATTGGAAAATTAAAAGTATTGTGTAGATGTAAAAAATATTTTAACCAAGTCAAAAATAATTTAAATTGAATTTTAAAACAAACCTTTTAAAGTCACATCAAGGCGTCACTTAAATTTTATATCATATCTTTTAAAACTCATATTTTGAATTTATGAGAGATGTAAATGATAAAGCAACAGCGAATAAAATATAAAAAATATTTTCCTTTTTCATACTTTTTCATACATTTCATGTAGTTTGGACACAATGATGCAAAGAAACCATTTACATAAATCTTACTCACAATTTTGAATAGCGTGACACAAAAGATAAATCAATTTATTGAAATAAATACATTTCAATGCATAGTATAGATTCAATGAAAGTGATATATTTAACAGTGAATTGGAAAATTAAATGTATTGTGTAGATGTAAAAAATATTTTAACCAAGTCAAAAATAATTTAAATTGAATTTTAAAACAAACCTTTTAAAGTCACATCAAGGCGTCACTTAAATTTTATATCATATCTTTTAAAACTCATATTTTGAATTTATGAGAGATGTAAATGATAAAGCAACAGCGAATAAAATTTTATGCAGCTTTTCATGTTGAACATAACTTTTGTACATGCGATTATAAATAAAACAAAAATAAAATGTTGAAATAAATACAAATATATTTTTTAAGAAATAGCATAACGTCACTCAAAATTTGATATCAGTATTTTTAAGTTCCATATTTAAAATTCTTAGAGCATAAGGTAAAGTGCTGCGTCAGAAACTTTTAACCCGTCAAGGGTTTTTTGCATTGATATCATTACTTTTTGAGGTTAGTGATAAAATGATTAAAAAAAAAGATACTTATGGGATTTAATGCAGATTTAATTTTTACTATTTTATTACAATTTTCCTTATAGCAGTTTGTATATAAAAACAAGTGGGTAAGTATAATCGCAGATCGCACAGAGGGTTTCATTTGATATTCCTTTAAAAACACTTTATCCTTAAATTAATAAATCCAAAATGTTAATTTATAATTATTAAATCCTTACATAGATGGTGCACCAATAGTTCCAATTTTCATGGGGCAGGGAACGCATTCTTTTAAACAAACCACCTTCCAATTGAAGTCATCAAAAACCAAGTTGAATAAGCCAGACCCCCGTTGTGTTGTTTGACAAACAGCACTCTCATGTCCCCTCCTTCCCCCCTTTTTCAAAATTTTTCAGACCAGTACCTAAGAATGGAACCGAAATAATTTTTTCTCTTCAGAAATTACGATAAAAAAATAGTATGCAGTACTCATAAATTTACTTTAATGCTATATAGGGTGATTATTAAGTTAATTATAACGTTTGGAATCTGTTGCATTGATGTCCGAAAGGTAGTTTCTGAGTTATGGAAGCTGGACCCATAAGGCGCCATAGAGGGGCGAAGCCCGCTAGTGTCTATCATAATTATATCTGCCATGTGGAGTAATTGCGATATTTAATCAAAATAGTCCCCCCCTCCTCATCCCCGGAAATATAACAAATACAAAATGTGTCTTTATAAACCTAACGTCAAATAGCTTTTTATTTCTTTTTCCCTAAAAAAAAAACCATGATTTTTATATCCGTAACGTAAATAGCGGACGAAGACCGCTAGTTCCTATCATAATATATATTTTTAATAATTTTATATAGTCTATAATAAAAATCAGACTTAAAATAGTCTAGTTCCATGAGTACTTGTAGTGTCAGTTACATGCTACGATTTTTGGATACCAGTATTTTAGAACGGGAAAATGTGACTTATTTTATCGGAGATATCTCATTAATTGAATAAGGCGAAGCAAACTTTTTGAAAAAAAGGTGGCCAACAAGCATGGCAGTTATCAGCTATGTGACTTTGTGCTAAAGTCCATTAATTTGATCTGCTTTAAAAAGATTACGGAAGATTGAATTATAGTAGAACCTGGATTAACCGAACTTCGATTAATCGAGGTTTCTGTTAACCGAGCCGATAACAAAGTCTGATTTTTTCCCCTTTTGAATGAGCCTTAAAAATAACCACACTCTTTAGCTCACTGTCCGTGCTATACAGGCCCTTCTGCCCCCAAAAGCACTCAACTCCAAAGAAACATTGGACCCTGAGAAGTCAATAGCGAACAATGCTTTGTTCCAGTGGCTGTGTGAACTTTCGTAAATTTTTCAATTTGCATTTTAAAATTTACTACTGGTAGTTGATTTTCTTTTTAAATTTGTTAAGCTGTGAAACAGAACTTTACATATATTTATTTTTATTATTTAAAAAACGTTCTATATATATTTTTTAAAAGAGATGTTAAATTCGCAAGCACGGCGAGTTTTTACACACAGTTTCTATTAACCGAGATTTCCGATTCCGATTTACTAACAGTCCCAATTAGCTCGGATAATCGAGGCTGCTCTGTATAATTAAAAAATCAATGGCGATCTTACTGCAAACGGGTTTCCCTTTTACTGAGGGATTTCAAGACCGAATCAGCTGATGTTAGTTGCTGTTTCCGTGCTTGATTAAATAAGATTAGTTAAACATTTGAAAATTACCAAATATAAAAGGAACTAAGTCAACAAAGTCTTTTCTTTATGGTATTTTTTAACAACGCTATAAGAAAATGATTTTAAATAAGACATTTTAAATGTAACGTTTTAAATCTGACATAATTTTCACCAAACTTTCCTTTCTCTTTGTAACATTCAACTGAAAATATTTTTATTATTAGAAAGATAATATTATTATTTGCGCTACCTTAAAATTGGCAACTATAGTTAAAAATATCATCTCGAAATTTGAAATAAATCTCTCATATAAATATATTTTTTAATTTAAACTGTTTTGCAATATTATTATTTGGCCACTTTGGCCAATATGACGTAATTTCCTCCATTTACGACTTTTAACACATATCAATGAATTTATTATTTAAAAATTTTCTTTTTCTTTTAGTATTCACGTGTAAATATAATTTTTATGACGTAATTTTCAATGTTTTCCTGCTTTTAATGCGTAATCATTTAATTCTAATTTGAAAATAATTGATTATTTTATAATTTTCTTTCATTTTAAGTAAGCATGTGTAAAAACAATTTTTATGACGTAATGTTTAATATTTTCCTGCTTTTAACACGTTATCATTTAATTCTAATTTAAAAGGATTTTTTTCTGTTTATAATAGTCACGTGTGAATAAATTTTTAATTTAAAGGATATATTATTCTTTGCGCTGTTTTAACAATTGGCAGCAATTTAAAATAACCTTTTCTAAAATATGTAAAAAATATCTCTGGAAATTCTGAAAATTTTAATTTAAAATTGAAATAAACCGTCAAAAAATTAGGCAAGTTAAAAATAATAAATGCACTCTGCAAACTTCGAGTTTCTATTGAATGATTAAATTGAATGAAAATGATTAAATTCCCATGTATATTTTTTTTCCTATGAGACTTTTTTAATGAGACAATTTTATCCAGATTTAACATTAAATATCTCTTAAAATAATTCTTCGATTTAAAAACTGTCTACTTCAACGTTTTTATCAAACATTTCTCTATAATACTACCCATTTTAATATTTTTGTATGCAGTAATTTTCTTAATATTTGCGAAATAGACCTCTAGTCACAAGAGATTCTTTCAAAGCGGCGAAGAGCGTTAGTTTTTTTTTTCCGAATAAGAGACAAAATGTAGTACGCAATTGCGTCAAAAGATGGCGACACCAGAATTCTGATATGCTTATTATGTAAACTGTAAATATTGCAAAGTTAAATAAAAACAATTGTCTCGGGGTTATCAAACTTCATTGTTATTTATAAATAAAACTAAATTATTTATTATAAAAGAATTATTACATCACAATAGTTTTTATGCAAGGAAAATAATTATTATAATAATATTATGGATGTCAGTGATTATATATTGATTGACCGTCATAATAATAAAAAATGATATTATAAAAAGAAGAGCTGAAATGAATTATTTTTTTACGTTTCTGATCGTGTGATTTATATTCAAATAATAATTATTAATGTATATTTTTTGTAAAGTGATTGAAATTAAATATATTTATAAAATTTATGGTAATATTTTTATTGTTGAAAAATTGCCAAGAAATAATCATCATCAAATTGGCGTCATTGAGCAAATGATAAAATAAACTTACTTTTATCTTTGGAGAGATAAATATTGAAGAAAGTGCCAATTCCACAATGTGAAAGAGAGAAAGGATCAGGAAGTGGATGATTCAAGGGCTTTCCTGACAAATTTTCACATTATAACAGCATTTCCTTAATACAACTGAAATAGGAGAGATTTAGAAATTATATTAATTGTTAAAGAACAGTGGCGCCTGTGCAGGTGGTTAGTGGCTCGGGTAAGGTACATGCAAGAAAAACTCCAACTCTAAATACAGGAAACAATATTTTTATTTAAAAAAAACATTTAAAAAAAAGGGTTAAAGTGACACTTCATTTCTAAATGTCTACGTTGAGAGTGAGATAGCCCCTCATACAGAGTGCGCCACAAGACGCAATTATTACACGTTTACATCAACGCAGTCGGAATCCAAGTGTCCAATTTCACAACAAGTTTTAGATCATTTGGCTTTACAATCTATCGCCAATTTAAAACAATAGAATCGTGACTGAAAAGTGAACAAAGGTTTTGGCGAACATAACTGAATACCCCACATAATCTAGTTTACCTTGAAGTCATAAATCAAATGGTTGCTAAATAACTGTCTCTGTGCATATGAAATTTGCGTCAGAATTCTGCGACTGTATAAATTTGTTTATGCTTGTTAATGTTTTATATGTTAAATGACCGTTAAATGAAAATGCGTAATAACGACTAAAGGCATCTGTATTTAGACAAAAAAAGAAAGATAAAATTATCTATAATCATTTTCGAGACAGAATACTATAAACTATATATATATATATATATTGCGGTTGATAGCTGATGCAAGGAAAAATGAAACAATGTACTGCAGTTGCAGTTGATATCATTTTGATTTATTTAATGACCAGAGTGAAAACGGAAATTATAATCCCGTGAAAGTATTTAGGGGTTTTGAATTTAAGATAGCAGAAAGGGAAAGAAAAGAAAACATTAATAAAAATCCATATGGTTTTAATAAAAGAATCAAATTACAAATATTAGTTTAACGAGGGGAGGGGAAAAACCACATCTTTTAAAAGTAAAAAGGTTACGTTTTAAATTAATTTTTGAAGAAAAGGTGATATGTGAAGAAACTCTGTCACAGCGCCAACTTTCGAAAAATATTGGGTGAGCTCAACCATTTTAGGGTAAACTTTCACGGCACTTTATTTTCTTTGAATGTCAGGGAAAAATGTGATAATTTCAAGCAATGATAAGATAAATTTTTTTTAGAGTAGAACATAAAGTTACAATTTTACTAAATTATGAGGTCTTCATTTTATGGACTCTAATATTTACTATTATAGCATGAATATGACTACAAATTAAAACGCAAATGATTAGAAAAATAATAAAATGGGCGTTTAATGCAAATACAGTGAAAATCTTTTATTAATTCTACTATTTACATAAAATGTACTTGGGGATATACCTCTTTAGCCGCTGATGATAGAAATATGCTTCAAATTACAAAAGTATATAAATCAAGTGTGATAATTTCAGATTTGGAATTTGATTTAACAAAAGCCTGCTTACACATTAAAAGGCGAAATTTAGTTTTTACACCGCCTTCTTTTTGTATAGGTTATATTTAGAAAAAGAAGTAGGATGTGCCAATCCCAAAACTTTCTTCTATCTGATACATGTTAATAGTTCAAAATTCGGCATCACAGTGCCAAAATTAAAATCTATGCCCATCATGAAGATTGTAAAGGTATAGGTTCGCTGAATTGGATACATTAAAAAAGGAGATAAAAGCATCGCATTTCTCAAACAAATTATTGAATTTCGGCACCCACCCTCTTGAATTTCTGCAACAAATAGTCCCAACCCAAAGAGCATAAAGGCGACACCTGTTGGACAGTATACACCCAAGCCTAAAAAGGAACTACACTCATGCCCAAAATTAAGGTCACAAACAAAAATTTGTGAAAACTGATGAACTATTCAGTGTGTTGCCACGAAATTTGGTACAGATGTTTATTGCAATGGAAGAAAGAATATAGCAACATAACAATATGGAAAATATTTTATTTGTGAATTAAGAAAGAGGGTTTATCAAAAAGTGTTAAATCATGAATAAGAGATAAAGCATTTATCTAGGGAAAAGTCTGTCTAATATCGAGTGTGACCGCCGTGCACTGCTATACAAGTCTCACAACGACCTCTCATAGTGTTTATGAGGTTGTCAATAAATGTTTGTGGCAACCAACCTCATTCTTCCAAAAGCGCGGCTTTTAACT
This sequence comes from Maratus speciosus, assembly GCA_963932465.1. Taxonomy (NCBI): domain Eukaryota; kingdom Metazoa; phylum Arthropoda; class Arachnida; order Araneae; family Salticidae; genus Maratus; species Maratus speciosus. Next base: position 35,243,441 of record OZ010794.1, on the reverse strand, counting down.
CCTGACGGGTCCTGGGACGGTTACGCTGTGCAATGGCTCGTCCTAGACCATCCCAAACATGTTCAATAGTATTGAAGTCCTGAGACCTCTAGGGCCAATTCATACGACGAATATCAACTTCTTCAAGAAAATCATCAACAATATGAGCTCTGTGTGGCTTCGCATTATCGTCCATAAACATGAAGTCCGGACCTACAGCACCCCGGAACAACCTAACATAGACTTCAAGGACCTAATCCCTATAGCGATGTGCGTTGACAGCACCCGCATCGAAGACGTGCAGTGGTGTAAGACTGGCCAACATTATGCCGCCCCAGACAAGGATTCCTTTGCCACCAAATCAGTCGATTTTTTTACGTAGAAGGATTGATAGCGAGCTCTATGTTCTCTCCAGATGAAGATTCGATGAAAATCACTCTGCGTGGTGAATCTCGACTCATCACTGAAAAGAACACGCCTCCATTCTTGTGCCCAAGACTGATGTTTTCAGCTTCACAACAACCAACTCTCCTGTTCGATGCAGAGAAAGGGACATACACGACTGGACGCCGGGCGTTAGGGAAGAGGTCCTTGAAGCCCATGTTAGGTTGTTCGGGGTGCTGTAAGCCCGATTTCATCTTTATGGAGGCTAATGCGAAGTCACACAGACCTCACATTGTAGATGATTTTCTTGAAGAAGAGGATATTCGCCGCATGAATTGGCCCTCAAGGTCTCCGGACCTCAGTCCTATTGAACATAATTGGGTTGGTCTAAGAAGAGCCATTGCAAAGCGTAACCTCCCTCCCAGGACCCGCTAGGAGTTAAAAACCGCGTTTTTGGAAGAATGAGCTTTGTTGCCACAAAAAATTATTGACACCCTCATAAACAGTATGAGAGCTCGTTATGAGGTTTGTATAGCAGTGCACAGTGATCACACTCTATATTAGACAGAATTTTCCCGAGATATATGCTTTATATCTGATTCATGATTTAACACTTTTTGATATACCCTGTTTCTTAATTCACAATTAAAATCTTTTTCATATTGTTATGTTTCTATTTTTTTTCTCCCATTGTAATTTACCTCTGCACCAAATTTCATGGCAACACAGTGAATTGTTCATCATTTTTCACGGATTTTATGTTTGTGACTTTAATTTTGGACATGAGTGTATTTATGTGAAAGTAACAGAATATGAAATTTCGTTAAATTTCATGCATTAGTTTTTGAAATACAGCCATAGCAAAAATCGTGCAATATGCAGCATCAGCGTCACCTTTATATGATTTACACGAAAACATAATCAGCACGCACTTATGTCAAGATTTAGCAGAATATGAAATTCTATAAATTAGTTCTTGGGATATGACTCTCGCTAAAATCGCGTAAATCATGAAAAATGCAGCATAGCAGCGTCACCTGTAGGGCAATTTACACCAAAATCTAATCAGCAACAACTTAAATGTCTAAATGAATCTGAATTTTGATGAAAACCCATGCATTAGTTTTCATTAGTTAGAGCTATTTCTGAGATCGTTAAAAATGCAGCATAGTAGCGCCACCTAGTGGGTAATTTGAATCAAAACATAATCAGCAATAATTTATGTCAACGTCTAACTGAATCTGAAGTTTGATGAAAATTCGTACATTATTTTTTGGGATAGAGCTATTGCAGAAGTCATGAAAAATTCAGCATAGCAGCGCCACCTGTTGGGAGATTTACATCAAAAATCTAATCAACAACAATCTATGTCTATGTGAAATTTTAATCAGCACCCATTTATATCAAGGTATAATAGAATCTAATGTTTTATTAAATTCCGTGGATTAGTTCTTGAGATACAGTGCCCACAAAATTTGTGTTACAAACATTTTCCAAAAACAGTCAAATCATGGTCAGTTCATTCTAAAACGTATAAATCCGTCGAAAACCGGAAGCCGAATTTTTTCACGAATCCAATACTTTCTTTTTATTAGAAGAAAGTCCCAAGGACTTAAAAAAAATTATTTTATGCTCAAAGCATACCTAGTTATGATACTTTAAATCTTATGAATTTTCAATGTTTTCTGGAGCTAAAAATGTGCCTTCTGTATTTATAAGTCTTTAACGAATTTTTTAAATAAAAGGAACCTACTTATCCTTATTTAGCACGTCAAGATTTAAATAAGATCTCCTAACTGCACATCTTCAAATATATGCATGACAAGCATCCCCGACAACGAATTTTAAAGCACTGCCCATATTAATGTTTGAAATAATAATTTAATTGAACCTTTTTTGTCACATAGAGGAAATTCAAAAAATGTTTTCAGTCTTTTCCGAGGAGAGAAGATGCCAATACACTTTATACACTTTGTTATTTTATTAAGATACTAAAATCAAAGAAAAAGTATTTCTACGCTGAAACCGGTGCACCCTGAGATTCCATGCAAGTTTTAATGAAGAACTTAATTCTTCATACATATAATATGATTGCATTCGTTCTACCTTTATAAGTTGAACTGTGCATTTAAAACTGCCGCAAAATGAAATATTTTTCTCTACTTAACAACGAAGACTGTCAGACAAATTCACATACGTAAAAAGCATGAAATTTGTAGGCAAAACTACTGAAGTGATTTGAAATCGAATAGCATTTTTCATTTTTTTAAAAAACATATCACATCTTCAGTTATAATAGATTGCAGAAAAGACTATTCGCCAAAACAAGAGAGGCACCTGTTTTACAATTATAAAGAAACATTTTGAACAGTTCATATGATCTCCAAAATACAACCTTTGAGCAACACATTTAACCTATGTGCTTTATGCAAAAAGCATTAAGGGGCTACTTCAATAACGTGAAAAGATCCCCTCATTAAAGTTAATCCTGTGGAAGAAATTTATAAAGATATCTCGTTTGCCTTTTAATATTTTTAAATGATTTATTTATTTGCATTGGATAACTGAGATCGCTCTGTACATAGGCCGTTTTTTACTTTTTCAAGTTTGATTGCAGATTTCTTTTTTTTTATGAAGATGCTGTCACTTTCGAAACCGGTTCCGAAAGTGAAAGTGTCCTCATAAACAAAAACAAAAAAGTAAAAATCAGCCTTTGTACAGATCGATCGCAGCTATCCAAGGCAAAAATAAACAGTCAAGTGCGAGTATTACTCGCGCTCAGAGGGTTCCGTACAATAAATATATGAATTATTAACTGTATTATTAAAAAAAAAATCATTACTAAAAGAAAAATAAGACTTTGTAAAAAAAGGGTTTGATGTAGCTGTATATGTACTTGAAAAGTATGAATGGATATACCATTAAAGTTCAAAGGGATATGAAGCCTAAATAATATCAAATATTGCTATTCTGCATAACTCTTATTTAAATCTTATCCTAATCTGTTTATGATGAACTTAATTCGCCACTCACAATAAAATTAGTGCATATTAAAACTTCATTTGGCATTTCATAAAAATAAATTCAGCGTCGTATAATAATCTTTTCTTTTTACAGTGTAGCTAAACCAAAACCCTTGTTCAAAGTTTAAACTTGGCATTTTTCTAAGGGTACTTTGAAAGGAGGTCGCAAAGTAGCAACACTGCCTTGGTCCGTGCAGCGTTTTTCGAGATAGATTTTTAATTAACTTTTAAAGACAAGGGTCTAATCAATGCAAACTAGTTGTGAATCCCATAGTATTTGTGTGATTAACTCTAATTAAATTAGTCAGTTTTTAACAATTTGACTTTTATTGCTTTAATTTTGCTACTGGACATTATATTACACAATTGTATCATTAAAAATTGTTTCCTAGGCTTTAAAAGCCGATGGCACATAGAGTACACTGTTCGTGTCTTTATGCACATTCAAACCATCCGTGTCTTTAAGGGTTAATATCTCGTCTAATTACTGACAATTTTTATTATCAACAATGCTTTTATTCTTCTGCTACGATAGGTACCTCCAGCGCTCCTCAACACTGTTGCTGAATGCCTGCAAAATGAAATTTGTGTGTATCCGAAAAATACAATTTTCTTAAAAACTATGCGACCTAGGGTAATCGCTATAATTTTCCTGCAAGGTTCAAAGTAACGTCTACTACCTCTAATTTTTTCATAATTTTAGTTTCAGTAGATTCGGAAATAGATGGGGGGAAACATATTTTTGCACTACAATTTCGACGATATCTCTGAAAATATAATACCTAAAATTAAAAGAAATGTATTTTTGAGTTCAACCTTACGAAAGCTTTGACGCGATATAAAAATAAAAAAGATTTTTTTTCAAGTAATTTAATTAGACCCTCTACATTTTCCGCAAAAAGTATTTGTAAATGTTTAATAATCTGTAAATATGTGGGATAATAGTCTTTATTACTTCCCCCTGTTTGAACTTTCTATGTTCCATAGTTTATGAGTAAAATGGCTGTAACAGACAGACACAGGAGTGATCTTATAATGGTTCCGTTTTTATTTTTTAAGTACGGAACCCTAAAAATCATTTAATAATTTTCAAATGCAAATGAGATATCTTTATAAATTTCTTACATGCATAGGATTAGCATCAGCGAGTGGGTCTTTCTGCTTGACTGAAGTAGACTCTTAACATAAATGGTCAGTGACATATACTCACTCAGAAATTTACCAAACTTCACCTTCTTGATACTCACTGGTAAAATATGAGGAAATTTTTCTTATGAGAGAAAATTAATTGTACGTTTTTTAAAATGGGATTGGGGTGGGGGGGAGGGGTGTTCTAGGCACCGACGTGTCTATTACTGATATCCTTACTGTATTTTTAAACAAAATGATTTTGAGAACATCGACGGAAGAATTTTTTTAAGAGATTGAAAAATAAATAAGTAAGGAAACAGAATGAAAATTATGTTAGCTGGATGAGCAAATTAGTGGGTGGGCTCGGGCCCCATGGGCCCATATAAGTTGGCACCAATGTTAAAGAGAAATAAATAATGGATATTCTCCCAATTCTACCGAATCTAAAAACACAATTTTAAATCAACTGTTAACAGACTGAAAAAAAAGTGAAAATTTATTTAGTTGCCAAAATCTGGGTATAATTGCCTTTTCTGGGAACCCTGATAAATTATCACAACCTCTTTCATCCTTGCTTTTCAAAGGAGCAGAATGGTTTTTCTTTGTACAGGGATAAAAAAAAATGTTCAAGAATATTTGGCGATGTCAAGTGAAACATAAGATTATTTTGAATTTCACATGCTATAGATATTTGCGTGTACAAAGACACTTACAATTTAAATTTTATTCAATGTATTACTATTATTTATAATGCATCAATTTTATAACTGAATACCACCAGTAATCAATCAATCAAAAGGTGTTTAGGTCTATCCCACTATTGATTCTGACATCGATAAGTTAAAAGCAGTAATTGCCAAACTTAGCGATCAAGTAAGTTGACTAGTTTTGTAATGTTTCACACCTCATTGATAAAAAAAATGTTACACATTAGATTTGTCCATCCTATCGATACAAATTCTCATTATTGCCCATCACTACTGTTTGGTGAATGACTGTTTTTATATAAAAAAGGTTGACACTAAAGGTATACAAGCAGCAATTATTGTAAAATTTGGAATGACTTACTTTTTTCTTTGCATAAGATGATTAATGAAGAAAGTGCCAATTTTGCAATGTAAAAAAGATCATCAGGAAGTAGATGATTCAGGGACTTTCCTGGCAAATTTTCACATTAGAATAGCATTTTCAAATTATATCTGAAATAAGAGAGAGCATTATTTCGAGATTTTATTACTCGTTAAAGAAAAATAAGTAATGGATATGCTTCCAATTCTACCAAATCTATATAAAAAATAAAATTCGCAATTATCTGTTCACAGGCTGGAAAAAAAGTGAAAACTTATTTAGTTGCCAAAATTAGGCCATAAATGCATTTTCTGGCAACCCTGGAAAATTATTGCAACCTTTTTCCTCTTTGCTTCTTAAAGGAGTAGAGTGTTTTTCTTTGGGGAGGCATAAAAACAAATGTTCAAGGGCTTTTTGAGATGTCAAGAGAAACATAAGATTATTTTGAATTCCATATGTTATACATATTTGTGTGCACAAAGGCACTTGCAATTTTAATGTCATTCAATGTATTACTATTATATATCAGGTTGTAACGAAAGTTTCCCACCACAGCTAATATCGTCTTTTCAAATGGTTCGCGTTGTCGTATTTGCTCATATTTTGTCAAATGACTTTTGGCATTTGAAAGAAAGAGACTTGCTTTATAACACTGTGTTGTGAAATTTGTAAAAAAATATCGTTAACATTAAATACAGGGTGCCTGAAATGGAACTATCATGCTACCAGATTAGAACCAGCATTTACTTCCAGTTCTGTTGCAAAAAGTCAGCTACAGAATGTCACCGAATCATGTGTACAACTTTAGGTACTACTGTTGTATCATATGACACTGTGAAGGTTTGGCACCGAAAGTTCAAAAACAAGGACTATGACATTCAAGAAGCAGAGTGATCTGGCCGGCCTGCTGATGTTGATGAGCCTGCTAGAATTTGTGCAAGAATATCAGTATTCAACCACTCAAAAGCTAGTTAAGGAGTTAGACGTTAGTGCTATGCTCATTAGTTGCGCTATGCATCGCATAAACTTGACTTAAAGTTCAATCGCTGGGTGCCGCATGAGCTGACTCAAGCAGATAAGGGCAGACGTGTTCAGGCCTGAAACAATCTGCTCAAATATCAATGCAAGGACAAAATTCTTGACCGGATCGTCACTTGTGACGAAAAGTGGATTTACTTCTACAACACAAGCCGAAAAGGGGGTTGGTCTGCGCCCGGTGAGCCCGTCGGCAGCATCGCAAAGTGCAATTTGACTAACAAAAAGATAATGCTTTGTATCTGGTGGGATTGCCGTGGTATTATCCACAAAGAGTATCTGGAAAAAGGTAAAACCATGGACAGTAAGGTGTAAAGTAAGATGCTAGTCCGTGTTGACACTGCTATCAAGGCAAAATGTCAAAATGAGTTCCAGAGCAAGAAGATAATGTTTCATCAGGATAATGCTAGATTACATGTGTTTGCATTCACTGGTTGGACTCTGTATGGACTCGAATGGGATCTTTTGCCACACCCACCATATAACTCCGACATCGCTTCTTCGGACTTCCATCTTTTTGCACACCTACAGCTACATCTTGCCGATGCTATCTTTAATTCTGCACAGGACGTCCGAAATGAGGTTGATCTGTTTTTGGACTCATGGCCCCCAAGTTTCTGGGCCGAAGGCTTTGAAAAACTACCAAAACGTTGGCAGAAAATCATAGATTCGGGTGGTGATTACTATCAGCACTAAAGATACTGCTTTTATGTTTTTTTTCTAACTTTATTAAGAACTTTTTTTGGCGGAAAACTTTCGTTACAACCTAATATTTGCTACTATCATATATTGCATGTAGGAACAATCAACACTCTAGCATTATTTATGTTGCATTCATTTTATAAGTGAATACCACCAGTAATTAAACAATTGAGAGGTGTTTAGGTTATCTGAACTCTTTTTTAAAGCTATTTTAGTGTATGTAATCACAGTTGTTCTCTATTATAAGCTTATAAATAACTGTTTGGCATTGTAAATTGTCAAATTCTCACTGAATCTTCAACTATGGCTTATTTTTTAAGACTGAATGGCCTTATATCCACCTGTTTTAAATAACAAAAAATGTAATGGCTGAAGGAGATGGATAAAATCCCCTTTCTCAACCAGAAAAAAATTTATCTTAAAAGTTCTCTAATACAAATGTAAAAGTACAATTTGTTATTTGTTTATTCTAATGCTGTTATGCAGGGTCAAAACTAGTTTTTTTTATGCTTGGGGCAAACATGGAATTTGGCGCCACCTCTGCAAAGAAAACTTATGAAAAGAATTATGCTCAGTTTCTAATAGGCAATTTATTTAAAAATGTAAAATATGTAATACTGAACTACATAATCAACTTTGTTAAACATTTATTCATTAAATCCATGAAAGGAACCGAAAAATATTCTGCTTTATTCAGGCTTTTGCCTTAGCAGGTATATAATTGCTGGTATTCTTTCTGTTGGAAATACATAATTTTTTCATTATAGAGAGGATTCTGTTATAGAGAAATATAACAAAATCTAGATGTTTAACATTATCTATCTAAATGAAGACAGATAATGTTAAGTGAAGACAATGGCAAGCTAATGTTAAACCTATGGGAGCGTTTTTGGCAAGTATCTGGCTTGCATTTGATACACTTTTGTAGCAAATGACAAACAAAATCCACATTTGGCACTTTCTTCACCTTTTACTTTGGCACCCAGGGCACATCTCCAGTCTCGGCCCTCTGCTATGATGTAAAAATGCAATGGTGCTAATGAATTTTTTGGTTAATTCGCAATGTACTCTCCTTCGCCAATCTCCTTCGATAACTGTGCCAATATGGCAACCCTGGTTTATCAGATGCTCCTCTGATGTCACTAAATATGGCAACCCCAAGATTTCTCTTGGAGACTTGATGGTTTGAACTCATTGTTTTTGTAAGCTCCTTTCTAATTGGATGCTTATTTTTTTGTAAAAGGCTTTCTTATTGGACAAGAGGAGAATCTGAATCTGGTATCATTTTGAATTTGTTTGGAAAAAACGTTATTACTGCTGCAATGGATTTCGTGTTGACCAGATCTGTGTGTTGCAGTCGCGTATTTTTATTATTTGTTTTCTCAATCTTGTATATTTTGAAACAAGTACCTATCTGGATAAATGCTTGACAGGTGAGAATAAATATTCGATCAGTTATTTTTCTTTTATTTTTACCTGTAATTTTGAGCGTTGATTGAATTATGAGTTAATTATGTACGAAAGACATGCTGATTGTTCCAAGCTATGAATGACTAAAAGTGACAGATTGAGTGATGCTTTTGAATGACATCCAAGAGCACAAGATAAAATTATGAATAAAAGAACGGGGGGTTCAGGGGGGCGGTAGCCCCCCTGATTAAAAAAAAAAGAGCCCCTCTGATTAAAAAAACCACAACATTGTTTTGCTCCCTTTATTGTTAACAAACATTCTTTTTTAATAATTTGGGTAAGTGAAAGTTTTGTTTTTTGGTATATTTGATAAAATGTATTTTAAAATATATGAAATGTATTTTTTTAAAATGTATTTCTAAAAAATTTGAAATTTTATGTATTATTTTTACTCAAAAATACAGGTTAAAATAAGAGAAAAATAACTGATCAAATATATATTCCCACATTTTAAGCATTTGTCTAGATAGGTACTTGTTTCAAAATATACGAGAAGAGAAAACAAATAATAATTTTGAGTACTCTCTCCCAGATGTTGCAGCCCCAGGAGTTAGTTCGCGAAAATGCGCCAATTTGGCGATTTTTGAAAATCGCGCCAAGGAGAGTAAACTGTGATCGCACCAATTTTTTCTCTGTCTGCACTGTTATCATGATGTCAAACGATATTTTAGTAGTCCTTACATTATTTTGTTACATTTTAATGTTTTATATTTTCGGTTACAAATTATTGAATGTCATTTAGTAATTATTTTTTTGTAGCAAAATTTTTTTCTCCTTTTATCTTTGAATTTTATATTTTTTCCACACATTTTTATATACCTATATATTATATTGTACTCACTTAAATTAAATATTCCGAGACTTTAAAAAGCCTCCAGAAGCTTTTGGAAACTCTTCTTTGAAATTGTGGTTCTTTTTAAAACACAATGTTGGCATGCTTTTGAAAATTATACTAAGTAACACAGGATGCAGACCACAAACACATCTGTTCCAAAAAAATATTGACTTTTAACTTAATTTAATACAGGCAAATTCAGTTTATGAACAATGCAATGATCTAAAATTAAACGTTTAAAACAAACTCTTAATCAAAATTCAAATGAATTCCTTGTGTTTAGCACAAAAAGTAACCAAACTATTTCCAAATAAATAGATAAATGAAAATATCTGCCGGAAAAAATATTTTCATAATACTTTAAATGACTATCAGTAAATATAAAAGTTGCCACATATGTTATTTTGTTGCTAATCGAACGATCATATCACAAGTTGGGCAAGTTTTTGTAAAGAATAACCGAAGAACCACATCTTACCATTAACATACTTTAGTAAAGAGGGTAGATCGCTATGTTTATGTTTTAAAAATTAGCAAGGATTGGAATCAGAGAACACACGTTGAATATCTTATTTTTGGTGCATATTTTCAATAAAGTAAAGAGACGCTACCGCAATGAATGATTCACGAAGACAGAACTGGAATGAATAATGAATCAAATCAAAAGTACTTGATTCACAAGAGATTTTCGTCTTGCTAGGAACCATTAGGAACTAATGGAATATTTTCTTTCTTTTTTATTTATTTTTCTTTCTTCATTAAATTTTACATTTCTATATTTAATTTTTTTAGACCTTAACTTTCACCTTAAAATAATTAATTATTTCAGTTTTAATAATTTTATTATTATTATTATTATTTTAACTACTTATAAACTTTATATATTTATTATGGCTCCCTAATGTCTCAGACGCTTACCTATAAACTGGATGTGAAGTTGCCCTACAACTAGGTAATCCATTAAGAAGCCTTACATTGTTCCAACTTTATTCATAGCTCTATCCTATCTTTAGCCAAGATGTTTTCTGAAATTTACCATTTTGGGGTAGCAGTGGGATGGCATTTTTAACCCGTAACTGGAGACATGAATTTCCTTACGTGGTCAGAGACATAGAGTCAAAATGACTCCAATGTTATTTTTCTTTTTCGTCTTTTGTAAACAGCATTTGAATTTATTTTGGAAACACAATATTGTCTAGAAATCATGTAATTACCAAATTATTAAAAATAATTACATTAAAACCGTTAAATGTTATAATATTAATTGTTGGAAAGATAATAAAATAAAAACCTGAAAAACGTTTTAATGAGTACGTACTTCGTTTAGCTATCATGGGATGACACTAATGTTAATAACTGTTGGAATTAAACAAACAAAAATGAAGAATACAATATTTTAAAATATTACCTTAAGAATATTTCTTTATTCTTTTTGCTTTTTACATCATTCAAATGCAGCTGGGCATATGACTACGGAACATTGTCGACATACTGGGTGTTTACAAGAATGGCGTACAGTAAATGTTTTCCTTTTCAACTTTTTGGGCAAATGGTACAGTATTTTCTAGTAGGTAATTTCCCACTGCTATCTGCTTGTACTTTTTCCTCTTCTTTAACAAGTATATTTGCAATTGAAAATCTCACTTCCTGTCAAAGACGGGTATTTGTTAACCTCCTTTCTAACTCTTCACTGGCAAGCTGCTTTGCGAGGTTCTTTATAAAATCTAGCTTTGACTCTTTTCTATAGTCTTGTGTGGCTTGGTCAATAATAAATGCGTTAACTGCACTTAACAGCATCAAATTGTTGAATTATGCAAAATATTTCAAAACAGATTCATAATAAGAGCTTTCAAAGAAGAAGAAATTGTTGAATGGGTGAACAATAAAAATGAAACTTTGGTAAATCATGTTGCAGGTGAAGAAATTATTTCTTCAATAATGAACCCAGCCAAAGACAGTGAAACTGAGCCTGACAGTGACTGTGAGAAAAAAAATGTTTGAAGAAGGTTTGGTTTTGATGAAATTTCTTTTAAGTTCTTGGAGCAGCAGAGCTGTGTAAATCGATAGGAAATAATGGTTGTTTACAAAATCCAAAAGAAATTTAATCAAGATAAAATGAAAGTTCTCAAACAAAGGATGGTGCAAGAAATGTTTAAAAGTATAAAAAAATTTTGGGGTATTAAAATGATAAGGAACAGGTAAATAAAAGGGATTCAAGTTTAATTTGCTTAAATTGAATTATTACATGCTCTTCTTGTACATGGATACATATAAGTTGAAAAAATAAACCATTTAAACCAGAATCTGCAAAACTCTAAAATCTGCAAAATTCTAATATCCACACAGGCTTTGGTATCAAGCTGTGCGTATTTTTGAGACTCTACTGTATATGTTCGTCTGGTTACTTCTGCACTAAAAATGTTCCAATTTGTGTTTTGATCATATGAATACATGAGTTTTCACTTGTCACAACTTTCATTTTTGCCGATATGTCATTTAAAGCATTATTACATTTTTTTTTTCCTAATTGGTTTGATTTTTATTGAAACGTTTAATTTTAGAACAATCTATTGCTCATAGACTGAATTTGGCTGTACTCTGCTCAAAGGAAAGTAAATATTTTTAAATAATTGATTGCATTACTAAAGAGTATATATAAAGTTTAACAATATTTACCATAACATGTTAAAGCAGCTTAAAAAAGTGGAAACCAGAATTTTGAAATTCCAATGCCTTTCTAATGTTAGATGGGTTGCTAGGTAAGCACTGTGGCTGTATTGGTTTTAAAAAAAAAAGTTCTGTTAGCTCCTTCATTTTTTCAAGGCAACAATAAAAGTAATGTAAGAGTGATAAAAAATAACAGATTTTTCTTAAATATTCAAGCAACTCTTTAACCCCTTCGGGACTAGCGTCTTTTACAGAATTTTTAATCTTTAGTCACAGGATTTTAAAAACAGAAATTTTTGCCTAATATAATTGAATTGAGAAAATGCTCGTATTAAATACGGCAAAATTTACAATACAATTTTACTGGTGAGAATAATCACTGATTCTGAGCAACTTATGTGGCACAAATACCAGTCGCTCATCCCCAAGTGGTTAAGGAAAAAAACACTTTACTTTTTTGCATACTCAGTATTAGGAAAGGTACTATTTTTGGATGGGAGGGGTGTAAGGAGTAGGAAAAAATGATGTGAACTTTACATATTAAAAGTGCCTTTAAAAAATGCCCATAAGAATATGAAGTGGGTTTTTTTTTCCACCAGCTGCACCCTCCTTTCTTTCAAACCTAGAAGACACTTTATTTTAAAAGTAAAAGTGTTCAGTCATATGGGAAAGTGGAGAGATATGAGCTGTATAAGTCCCAATTCCGGTCATTCTGAATATGATAGGAAAGGACCCTGAAATTCCCATTTTCCATTAGATTGTGAAATTTTTTAACTGGACCTGGCCTGTACATAACTGTATGAAAAGCTTGAAGTAGTTTTCTTTGCTTGAGATAATAATTCTTTTGTTTTTTCTGATTAATAAAATTTTGCATGTAAAATCATGTCCAGTTTTACTTTTTATTAATCTCTATTACAGTAGACTCCCTTAAATCTGTGACCCTAAAATCTGCTTATTTTTTCAGATGTAACATTGAAACTTTTAAATTGCAGGAACAAAATTCAAAAATGGTGTTCATATCAGTGGCAATTGCAATATTTTTTCTTTCTAACTTTTTTCTCAATACTAGGTTTTTGTTTTCTAATTGTTTTGGCTATTGCAATTGATTAATTACTAAATAAAATTATGTTATTTTTGATTTTGATGTAAATTAGTGTATCTGTTGCAAAAATTTACCATATTGTAGAACTTGCCAAATGTTCTCAAGTGTAAACTGTAATTGAATTGTTTATTTATTTTTAATCAATCAAACTTTTTTGTTTATTAAATCTGGATAAACATAAAATAAAATTTTGTTATTTTACAATTATGATGTAAATTATATTCTTATCTAAGATAAAAATAAGATGCAATAGTACCTTTTGCACAATACCTGCAAATGTAACTGTTGAAGTTGAATTGTTTGTTTACTTTTTTGTATTCATTCCGACTTTAATCTCTAATGATTTTATTTCTTCGTTATTTTGTACATAATTCTACCTAATATGGCTTATTCAAATATTTCTAATGAAAAAAGACAGGAAAAAAAATCACATTAGTTTGACAATAATTCAAAAAGTAGATGTCATAACAAAGCTTGATTTTGCTTTTGGAGCTAAATTTTTATTATTTTACATAATTATTTTATGTAATTATAACTTAATTATTAAATTATTTTAATTATTTGCTTTATTGTAAGCATTCATTACAATATTCAATGCTTAACAGCATTCCAATTACTGTTTAAAAAATGTAAACAAAGCAATTAACCAGAAATCCACACAACCCTGTTTTAAAGATATGCAGATTTGACGGAGTGTACTCTATTATTATTTTTATTTTGGTAACTATAACAATGCTTCATTTATTAAAATCAATCCTGATGAATTCCAAAGTTGCCAGATGTTCTTGAAACAGTGTCAGCCTGTTCCTTTTAATACTGAAATACTATAATTTCTGATACTGCTGAAAAATAAAAAATTTTTTGTGTCATAAAAATGTATATTTTCAACATAAAATTTTATAAAAGATGCATTTTTGTGGAATAATCTATTCCTTTATTTCTGTGTTAATGTTCTAAAAAAAAAAAAAAAAAAAAAAAAAAAAAAAAAAAATGTAAATCATTTTAATTTTGTTTACATTTTTAAATTTGTTTACAGTTTTCCAAGAGATCCTATACCAAGACACATGTGGATATTAGCACTTTTCCGTAAGGATTGGAGTCCATCACAACATAGTTTACTATGTTCTTCTTATTTCACTGGAAATAGGATCGATTGTACATCTGTGTCATGAGTCATGCCAAGAGATAATGCTTTGCCCACTCACTCTCCTCATGTATCCCAAAGGTGAGATAATGGATCTAATTTCATCATTTAAAGTCCTCTTAAACAAGATGTCATCTTATTAATCTCTATTAAATTTTTGTTTTGGTAACTTTAGCTACAATGCTTCATTTAATTAACGCAGTCCTGATAAATCTCAAAGTTGGCAGATATTCGTGAAGCATTGACAATCTGTTCCTTTTAATGCTGATGTACCGTAATTAGTTATAATGTTGAAAAATAGCAATACTTATGCTTTTTTGTCACTTGTAAAGATGCTTTTTTATGCTAAAATAAATCTATATATATTTTTAGAGGTACTTTTCATTTAGCTGGGCGCTAGTGTTATACCGTAGACTCCCTCAAATCCGCACATCATTGCCAATATAAACAATGAAACTTTCAGTTCAGATGTAGGGGAAAAATTACAGAATTTTTTAGTTTTATATCATTCTGTATGTATCTTAATATGTAATTCTCGATAATATGACTGAACTCGTGATTTTTCATGAAGGAAGTATAAATTTATTTCTGGAAAAAAAAATCAAGAAGGTGCTGATATCGCTGGTAATCACAATCTTTTTAATAAATATAGTTATGTATTAATCAAGCTTTCTTGGTTATTAATACTGGCTAAACCTGAAATAAAACTTCCTTACATTATGATTTTGATGTGAATTAATAGTGTACCTTATGAGGAAAGTTTCATTGAATAATTCAAGAAAAATGTATCTCATCTTTATTATGAATGTTCCGTTATACATTATTAATTATTTACTTGATCTTTTCTTTTAATAATTTAATCAGTTTTAAAATTTTCTTATTTTTTATCATTTTAGTATGTTATTTTATTTAATTATTTTAATATGTTACTATATTGCAACCACTCATTATAATTTTGATTGCATTATTACATTCAAATTACTTATTCAAAAATGTAAACAAAGCAATGACCAGAAATCTGCAAAATCTCTGAAATCCACACAACCTCTCTCCCAAGCTGTGTGGATTTGAGGGAGTCTACTGTATATACACATATATATACATATATGTGTATGTGTATATAACACTGGCGCCCAGCTAACTGAAAAGTACCTTTTTAGAATATTGTACCCAAGGAAATTGGTGCTTGAATTAGAGGCTTACTATATAAGCTATCATAAATAAATAAAATTAATTTCAATTAATGAATGATTCATAACTTTTGAGTACTTGTAATTTCTTTAAATAAAATTGTTAAAGCAACTTTTCAAAAATGGTAAAAATATCAGTTTGTAAATTTGTTTGTTAAAAATGTATTTATACATCCCTAGTCTATTCTGACTGAGTAATGTTAATATTTCCTGATTATAAATAAGTGAAAAAGGCTTTTGACTGCATCCATTTTCCCTTAAATGTATCAGAGCTGCAATCTGTAACTTTTGTTTCCTCAATCTATCTATGGGATCAAAATGCTAAAACTTCAAACTATTGTCTGAAGTTTTAGCATTGACTTTTTGTTAAAGTCAATTTTGCATTGTGTTTTTTTTTTTTGACTTTTTTATTTAGCACTGTCTTCTACAATGACTTTTCAATTTAGTACAGTAAACTCGGACAAATCCACAACCCTAAAATCCATAACATCATTGCAGATGTAAACAATGGAACTTTCAGTTCAGATGTAGGAGAAATAATAAGGTCTTTTTTTATTGTTATATCATTCCTTATGTATTTTAATATGTAATTCTAGTTCATATGACTGAACTCGTGGTTTTTCATGAAGGAAATGTAAATTTATTTCTGAAAAAATTCAAGTTATAGCTGATATCACTGGTGATCACAATCTTTTTACCCAATGTATTTATGTATTAATTTAGCTTTTTTAGTTATTAAGTCTTTCGAAACCTGAAATAAAACTTCCTGATTTTTATGATTTTGATGTGAATTAGTAGTGTACTTATATTAGGCAAGTTTCATTCAATAATTCAAGAAAACATTATCTCTTCTTTATTACCCAGATTTAATTATATATTATTAATTGTTTACTTGACTTTTACTTTAAATAATTTAATCATTTTTAAAATTATCTTAATTTTTTTATTTTACTTAATTATGTTAATATTTTACTATATTGTAAGCATCCATTATAATTTTGATTGCTTTATAACATTCAAAGTACTGTTTAAAAAAAAGTAAGCAAAGCAATGACTATCTGCAAAATTCTAAAATCTGCACAACTTCTGTTCCCAAGCTGTACAGATTTGAGGCTGTCTACTGTATTGACTTTTGACTTTTCAATTTAGTATTCACTTTTGACTTTCCAATTTAGGAATGACTTTTCAATTGATTTGTTATTTATTTCTTTTCAACGATTGAAAAGGTGCATTTATTAAAATAAGGGTTAGATTTTTAGTCATATAATGAATGTATTTAAAGAAATAAAAAAGTAAAAATTGTCATATTTTGTGTATTTTTTATGTAAGTCATGACATATGTTTTTTAATTTTCTTCACTTAATTAACTTTTTAAAAATCTTATCCACGGACACAGTTTAAAGAAAAGCAAGCAAAAAAATAAAATTCAAAATTTTAAAAGAAGTAAAATTTTAAAAATTTCAGCATTTTTAACCACAATAATTTCATTTTTTCTTGTCTAAGTCTTTTCCATCTGTAAAACCAGTTCATCATAAAGTTCATATAAAACACATCAACGAGTGTCACAAAGTGCTAAAGAAAAAAGTTCAAAATGTTGAGAGTCACAAAAAGGATTTTAGGTATTGGAAACATGAGACAGTTTCGTCACTCATATCCACAGAAAGTGTTGACAAGTTTGTTCCAAATAAGCCAGGAACACAGTAGGCTCCTTCAAATCTGCAAACACCTAAAATCTACACATCATCACAGACGTAAATAATGAAACTTTCATTTCAGATGTAGGGACAAAATTATACAATTTTTTAGTTTTATATCCTTCTGTATGTATTTTAATATCTAATTCTCAATAACATGGCTGAACTCGTGGTTTTTTATGAAGGAAGTATAAAATCTTTTCTGAAAAAAAAATTAAGACATTGCTGAAACCACTGGTAATCACAGTCTTTTTACCAAACATATTTATGTATTAATCAAGCTTTTTTGGTTATTCTTAAGATTGACCAAACCTGAATAAAAACTACCTAAGATTTTTTTATTATTATTAAGATTGGCTAAACCTGAATAAAAACTTCCTTACTAAGCTTTTTTTATTATTATTAAGATTGACCAAACCTGAAAAAAAAAATTTCTTACTAAGGTTTTTTGATTATTATTAAAATTGACCAAACCTGAATAAAAACTTCCTCACTAAGCATTTTTGGTTATTATTAAGATTGGCCAAATATGAATAAAAACATCGTTACTTTACTATTTTGATGTGAATTAATAGGGTGCCTTTATGAGGAAAATTTCATTGAATAATTCAAGGAAAATGTATCTCATCTTTATTATGCATATTTAATTATACATTATTAATTATTTGTTTGACCTTTACTTTTAATAATTTTTTAATTAACTTACTTCTTATCATTTTAGTTTATTACTTTACTTAATTATTTTAATATTTTACCCTATTCCAAGCATTCATTATAATTTTGATTGCATTATTACATTCAAATTACTGTTTAAAAAATGTAAACAAAGCAATGATCAGGAATCCACAAAATTCTAAAATCCATGCAACCTTTGGTCCCAAGCTGTGCGGATTTCAGGGAATCTACTGTATATTGTAAATTTTAGAAAATTTCAATAAAGTCCATCTTTTATAAATACAGGATGACACTGTATTTTTGATAAATCAACAGTTTTTTCTCTTCTAACTCATCAAATATTGCTTGTAAATCAAAGAGCATTAACAGGAACAATATTTGGGAGAGCAGAAATTATAAATGAGATATACATAAAAAGATATTTTAATAAGTTTTTAGGGGGGAGGGGATGGTGAACCTCAGATGAAACATT
Source organism: Maratus speciosus (assembly GCA_963932465.1). NCBI lineage: Eukaryota > Metazoa > Arthropoda > Arachnida > Araneae > Salticidae > Maratus > Maratus speciosus. The sequence continues at coordinate 35,224,870 of OZ010794.1, read as the reverse complement.
CTGCTTTTTTATTAATTTGCAATTTCTACCATTTTTAATTAATCTAGGATTTTAATTGAAAATGAAACAGCAACAAAAATAATCACATCAATGTGTACCACAATTGGAATCGGTGGTAGCAGCGTAGAAAAATTTAGGACTACACTTGACTTTAGATGAGAATAATTTTGAGTCATATTATCGAGAATTACATATTAAAATACATACGGAATGATATAAAGCTAGAAAATTATGTAATTTTGTCCTTGTATCTGAACTGAAATTTTCATTGTTTACATCTGTGATGATGTGCGGATTTTAGGTGTTTGCAGATTTTAGGGTTGCGGATTTGAGGGAATCTACTGTATAATGAATGTATTTAATGAAATAAAAAAGTTAAATTGACATATTTTGTGTATTTTTTATGTAAGTCATGACATATATTTTTTAATTTTCCTCACTTAATTAACTTATTACAAATCTAATCCATGGACCCAGTTTAAAGAAAAGCATGCAAAAAAATAAAGTTCAAAATTTTAAAAGAAGTAAAGTTTTAAAATTTTCAGCAGGATATGTACTTTAATATATAATTTTTAATAACATGGCTGAACTTGTGGTTTTTTATAAAGAAAGTATAAATTTATCGCTGAAAAAAATTAAGAAATTGCTGATACCACTGGTAATCACAGTCTTTTTACCTAATATGTTTATGTATTAATCATGCTCTTTTGGTTATTATTAAGATTGGCCAAACCTGAATAAAAACTTCCTTACTAAGCTTTTTTGGTTATTAGTAAGATTGGCTAAACATGAATAAAAACTTCCTTACTTTACAATTTTGATGTAAATTAATAGGGTAGGTACATTTATGAGGAAAGTTTCCTTGAATAATTCAAGGAAAATGTATTTCATCTTTATTATGCATATTTAATTATACATTATTAATTATTTGCTTGACCTTTACTTTTAATAATTTTTTTAATTAAATTACTTCTGATCATTTTAATTTATTACTTTACTTAATTATTTTAATATTTTATTTTATTTAAAGCATTCATTATAATTTTGATTTCATTATTAAATTCAAATTACTGTTTAAAAAGTGTAATCTAAGCAATGACCAGAAATTCACAAAGTTCTAAAATCCACACAGCCTTTGGTCCCAAGCTGTGTGAATTTCAGGGAGTCTACTGTATATGGTAAATTTTAGAAAATTTCAATAAAGTCAATCTTTTATAAATACGTGCTGCAACTGGATTTTTGAAAAATCAACAGTATTTTCTCTTCTAACTCACCAAATATTGCTTGCAAATGAAACAGCATTAACAGGAATAAGATTTGGGCGAGCAGAAAATGTAAATGAGATATATGTAAAAAGATATTTTAATAAGTTTTTAGGGGGAGAAGGGCTGATGAATCTCGGATTAAATATTCTGCTTTTTGATTAATCTGCAATTTCTACCATTTTTAGGTGCGTTCGTAATTATATAAATACGTAGCACCTATAGTCGTCGTTCAGTCCGTCTGTCTGTCCGTCCGTCTGTCTGTCCGTCCGCATATAACAGAGCAAAAAATACCCTACCGAATGATCTGAAATTTTTAATATATAATTGCTGCAAAATTTTGTCGAGCCATTTCCAATTTTATGAAAATCGGATGTATAGTTTAATTACAGAGGCAGTCAAAAGTTTTTCTTTACATTACGGCCATTTGAAAAATTATTGCAAGTGAATTTTAATGATGTTACAGACTTCCGAATGATCTGAAATTTTTAATATATAATTGCTGCAAAATTTTGTCGAGCCATTTCCAATTTTATGAAAATCGGATGTATAGTTTAATTACAGGGACACCCAAAAGTTTTCCGTTACATTACGGCCAAAGGGAAAAAATTATAGCAAATGCATTTTAATGATTTTACAGCCTTCCGAATGGTCTGAAATTTTTAATATATAATTGCTGCAAAATTTTGTTGAGCCATTTCCAATTTTATGAAAATCGGATGTATAGTTTAATTACAGGGACACCCAAAAGTTTTCCGTTACATTATGGCCAATGGGAAAAAATTATTGCAAATGCATTTTAATGATTTTACAGCCTTCCGAATGGTCTGAAATTTTAAATATATAATTGCTGCAAAATTTTGTCGAGCCATTTCAAATTTTATGAAAATCGAATGTATAGCTTAATTACAGGGACAGTCAAAAGTTTTCTGTTACATTACGGGGAATGGGGAAAAAATTATTGTAAGTGCATTTTAATGATGTTACAGACTATGCACTTATGAAGCGCAAAAAAATATACATTCAGTACAATATGGGGTGCAAAAAATAATTATAAAACTAGTTATAGTACGAACGCACCTCATTTGCCTACGTTTGACGAGCAATTTTCAACTTGTTAATTAATCTGTGATTTTAATTGAAAATGAAACAAAAACAAAAATAATCACATCAATGTCTACCACAATTGGAATTTGCGGCAGCAGCATAGAAAAATGTAGTATCACACAAGACTTTAGATGAGAATAATTTTGGGTCACACTTGTTAAAATTGGAATTAAAATTTAGAAAAAATTCTTAACCATCAGGGATGTTCCGACATATAAATACCAAAATAATGATAATTTTTAAAACTTATTTTTATATAGGACTTGCTTTCAATTTGAAAATACTATTTTTTAGAATTAAAATTAATTTTTGTTAGTAACTTTTCAATTAAATTTTCAGTTTCCATAAAAATGCAATATAATTTATTTTTTTGCATACATTATGCACTAATTAATTATTTTTAATTCTATTTTTTGCATAAAAATGCAATGTAATTTATTTTTTTCATGTATGTACTAGTTGAATATTTTCCATTCTATTTTATACGAACTTTGTTTGTAATTTTTCAATTAAATTTTCAATATAATATAAATGCTTATCAATAAAATATTTTAAATTCTATTTTGATTAAATTTGAGTTCTATAAAAAACATTTGATTTGCACATTTCTAATATGCATGCGTAGATTCGTTAAGAAATTTTTTTTTATTATTATTTTTTTTTTTCTCAGTAAACATAAGTTTTATGCATTATATGGTATTTTTTCATTATATCACCCCCATTATCGCCTAGTGTAGTAGTTTGTGCAAAATAAAATTCATGTGAAATGAAACTTTTGACAAAATAATAATAATATTGTTGGTAAAAAAGCAAGCATTTAAAAATATAACAATAGAAAATTACCTATTTCACAAAGTGTTTTACTAAAAATATATACAAATATATAATTAAAATATAAGAACAAATAAGTATTATACCATAAAGTAATTGTTGACAGATATATTGTGAAATATAATCTCCAAACAAGGACATTAAAATAATCAAGCTAAGTAAATTGCTTTTCATGTGTCAAATGTGATTTACAAGAGTAATTATCGAAAGTGTTTACGATCTAAAAGAAGGAAGTGAAACTGAAAAGTGATTGCACAATCATAAACATATATTTTATTATAAACATTTTTGCAATACTCAAGAACTATAAGACATTTATTAACTTTAATTTTAAATTACCGTAAATATAAATATTGATACAAATTATTTGTTATGCTGATCTATGGGATTAATTTCCTGTTTCTTTATTGTTAATAATATTTTATTCATGTATTTTTTTCTCTATTCCTAGTTGTTACTCAAACTCTCAAAACTGAGAGATGTATGCCTTAAAGCTCTTATTAAATGTAATTTACTTTTCTATTCATAAGTTTCGGCACTAATTTAACTTCACAAGACACTCAAAATATGTGTTTTTTTATACAACATGAAGTTCAGACCATCAGTCACATATACGGAATAAATATGAAATACAGGAGCAAGATATAGATTTATTTACTCTATCCGGAGGATAAATACCAGATGTCAAAAAGGATATACATAAATATAAGGTAAGCCCAATTTATCTTACCTATGCTTTTTATATTGAGAAATAGATAATTAATTTTGAGGATAAAGATCGAACATCACGCGAATTTTTTGATAGCAAAGATTAAACATTGCTAACAAATTGATTATGAGAACGAAAAAAAAAAAACAATTTCTTAATAAAAATACAAATCTGGTAATAGTCCGATAGAGTAATTTATTAGAAAAAAAAAATAAAACGAATCTTAGCAACATTATGGCTTCATCTGCAAAAGATAGCCCGACCATTGAAAAATTGAACGCCAACAATTATGCAAATTGGCGGTTCAAGGTCGAAATGCTATTAATTCGAGACAAACTTATTGAAGTTGTCACCCAAGAGGCCCCCACTCCATTGAATGATGCTTGGACCAAGAAAGACAGAAAAGCAAGGGCTTTAATAAATTTGTCCATTGAGGACAGCCAAATAGTGCATGTCAAAAATTTAAATACAGCTAGGCAAAGATGGGACGCACTTAAACAAATCCATGAGAGATCTAATCTCTCTAGTAAGCTGTACTTGCTACGAAAACTGTACAGTACAAAATTAACTGAACGTGGCAATATGACAGCCCACATTACTAAAATTTTAGAGATAGTGGATAAACTGTCAGCGATTGGTGAAAACATAACTGACTCGCACATTTCAGCACTGCTGCTGTGCTCGTTGCCGCCGTCCTACGATACCCTAGTTACTGCTCTGGAGGCCAGAGATGAAGCTGAGTTAACCGTACAATTTATAAAAAGCAAGCTTACGGACGAATATACTCGTAGAGTAGATAATCGTGAAAACTCCGAAAACAGCAATAAAGCCTATAAAACTCAAGGTAAATTTAATCATTCAGAACAGAAAAGAGGCAGCAATAAGTACTGCTCACACTGTAAAATGAAAAACCACTCAAATAAAGACTGCTGGTTTCTAAAAACGAAAAACAACAACAGTTACACTAATAACAGACACTATAAAAATAAAAACAATTCAACATCACTAGTTTATGAAGAAAATAATTTACATAAAAATGCGGAACCTGAAGAAAGAAAAGACACAGTAAATCAAAACAACAGTGTCGCTTTACTAACCGAAGAGTCCAAAAATAAAGGCACTTTTATAGTGGACAGTGGCAGTTCCAGTCACATAGTAATTTTTTTACCAAAATTACAAATAATAATGAAACAAACGTCACGGTCGCTAATGGTAATAAACTGATATCATATGGATCTGGAGAGGTAATAATTCATACCGAAAATAAAAACAAACAAGTTATATTGCGTGACGTACTATACGTTCCTGACATAGAAACTAACCTGCTGTCAGTGAGTAGGGCAACTAAAAACGGTTGCAAAGTCAAATTTGAAAAAGATAAATGTGATATAATTCACGAAGGCAACGTTATACTTCAAGGTAAACTTAAAAACAATCTGTACGAAATACATGTTAGTAAAGATAAAAATCACAAACACTATGCAAATGTCACCTACAACTGTTCAAATGCAAATTGCATAGATTTGTGGCATAGGCGAATGGGGCATAGGAGCTACGACACAATAAAGTCCATGTTATCAAAGGACTTGGTTGAGGGAATTAAAATCAACAACTGTAAACATAACGCTAAATGTCAGGTATGCATCAAGTCAAAAATCAGCGAGACCCCATTTCCTAAATCAGGTGCATATAGAGCTACAAAAAGGCTCGAGTTAGTCCATACTGATGTATGCGGCCCTATAAATACACCCACAATTGGGGGGGGGGGAAATACTTCGTCACTTTTATCGATGATTATACAAGATTTTGCGTAATTTATTTAATGGCAAATAAAAGTGAGGCTTCAGAAAAGGTGAAAGAATACGTCTCAATGGTGAAAAACAAATTCGGAAAAATGCCTACTGAGATCAGATCGGACAACGGTGGTGAATATACGGGGAACGAAATAGAAAAATATCTAAAAGAAAATGGGATTCATCATCAACTTACCGTACCATTTAACCCAAGCCAAAATGGTGTCGCAGAGCGTAAAAATAGGTCGCTACTAGATATGGTTAGAAGTATGCTAAATGAAGCAAATCTCCCGCACAAATTATGGGGGGAAGCCATATGTACCGCGAATCACTTACAGAACCGGCTACCTTTAAAATCGGTAAGCACCACACCCTATGAATTATGGATGAACAGGAGACCAAATTTGAAATATCTCAAAGTTTTTGGCTGTACTTCATACGCCTACATACAAAAATCAAAGAGAGGAAAATTAGATAATAGAGCGGAAAAAGGCACTTTTGTCAGATACGACAGTCGCTCTAAGGCGTACAGAATCTATACAAGTGACGGAAGAGTAATATTGGCCAGAAGTGTAAAATTTATAGAAAATAAAAATAATTCGGATACTAACGAAAATCTAAATAGAAGAGAATTAACCTCGGAAACAAACAAGCAAACACAACAGAAAGACACGAATGAAATGGAAATAGATCTGACACCAACACAAAATGAACTAAGTCCACCACCCGCGTCACAACAACAAATTCCACAAGTGAGAAGATCAGAGAGAACCAATAGAGGTGTGCCGCCGGACAGGTTTGCTTACGCAGTCCGGCACGATCCAGTATATGTACCTAACAGTTGGTAAGATATGATGAGTATAGAAAATCCTATAGAAAAACAGAACTGGATAAAAGCGACAGAAGAGGAAATGAATTCCCTTAATGAAAATGAAACCTGGTGTTTAGTTGATCCCCCACAAGGAGCAAGGGTAATTGGGTCGAAATGGACTTTTAAAGCGAAATATGACGAATTCGGAAAAAATCAAGCGTTACAAAGCGAGATTGGTCGCACAAGGATTTAGACAAAAATACGGAGTAGATTTCGATGAAACTTATGCGCCAGTAGTTTCCCACACAAGTTTAAGAGTTTTCATAACTTCCGCAGCATACCACAATCTCAATATTAGGCAGATTGACATCAAAACTGTATTCTTACATGGTGAATTGGAAGAAAATGTCTATGTATCACAACCTAAAGGGTATATAAACACTAAACAACCCAATAAGGTTTGTAAGTTAAAAAAAAGCGCTACATGGACTAAAACAAGCTGCAAGTGCATGGTATTCAAACATTAGTGAAACACTAAAGAAAGTAAAATTTAAACAGAGCAATGCTAACAATTGTTTATTTATAAGAAAAGAAGGGGAAAACACGGTTTATATAGCAGTATACATGGATGATATCCTCATCGCAGGAAAAGATGAAAATATAAATGAGATAATAAATAAACTAAGTACGCACTTGAAGATTTAGGTCAAATTTCCAATTACCTCTGGATAAAAATACAAAAGACTAACAACGGCTTTAAACTAAATCAAACAGCAAAAATAATAGAAATCACAAAAAAAATTAATTTAGAAGATTCTAAGCCATATGGCACTCCAATGGAAACAGGCTTTCAACGATTAGACAATGAAGAAACACAAATGCCAAACAACACTAAGTACCGACAAGCAATAGGTGCGCTGTTATATGTTTCTACAATAAGTAGGCCCGATATTTTAGTAGGAGTAAACATCTTGAGCAGAAAAAACGAAACGCCGTCTGAAAGAGATTGGAAAGGTGTTAAAAGATTAATAAGATGTCTATATTCAACAAAAGACTTAAATTTAGTAATTAGCACGGAAGAACCACCCATCCTAGAAGTATATACTGATGCGGATTGGGGTGGAGATCTAAAAACAAGAAGATCGACAACAGGCAATTTTTTCCTTTTAGGAAAGAATCCAATACAGTGGATAACAAAACGACAAACGTGTGTGGCACAATCATCTGCAGAGGCAGAGTTCGTAGCAGCGGCGAGCGCAACACAAGAATTAATATGGCTGCTAAAACTATTAGAAGATCTCGATATACCGCAAAGATTGCCTATAGTAATTTATGAAGATAATAAATCTTGCATAAAAATGATAGAATCCGAAAAGTTTTCTAATAAATCGAAGCATATTGACATCAAATATAATGTGATTAAACAGCTGAAAGAAGATAAAATTATTGAATTGCGTTATTGCCCAAGCAAGTCAATGAAGGCTGACATACTTACAAAACCAGAGACCAAGCCTGAATTTCTAAATAATAGAAACAAACTGAAATTACAGAACAATCCTCGTTAGGAGATTAAGGGGGGAATTGTTGACAGATATATTGTGAAATATAATCTCCAAACAAGGACATTAAAATAATCAAGCTAAGTAAATTGCTTTTCATGTGTCAAATGTGATTTACAAAAGTAATTATCGAAAGTGTTTACGATCTAAAAGAAGGAAGTGAAACTGAAAAGTGATTGCACAATCATAAACAGATATTTTATTATAAACATTTTTGCAATACTCAAGAACTGTAAGACATTTATTATCTTTAATTTTAAATTACCGTAAATATAAATATTGATACAAATTATTTGTTATGCTGATTTATGGGATTAATTTCCCGTTTCTTTATTGTTAATAATATTTTATTCATGTATTTTTTTTCTCTATTCCTAGTTTTTACTCAAACTCTCAAAACTGAGAGATGTATGCCTTAAAGCCCTTATTAAATGTAATTTACTTTTCTATTCATAAGTTTCGGCACTAATTTAACTTCACAAGACACTCAAAATATGCGTCTTTTTATACAACATGAAGTTCAGACCATCAGTCACATATACGGAATAAATAAGAAATACAGGAGCAAGATACAGATTTATTTACTCTATCCGGAGGATAAATACCTGATGTCAAAAAGGATATACATAAATATAAGGTAAGCCCAATTTATCTTACCTATGCTTTTTATATTGAGAAATAGATAATTAATTTTGAGGATAAAGATCGAACATCACGCGAATTTTTTGATAGCAAAGATTAAATATTGCTAACAGTAATAAAATAAAATTTAAACTGCAAGCATGAAATTGTAAATGTTTCTTAACAGTGCAATAAACTTTTCGTATTTTGAATGCAGATATTCAAAACTTTTTTTATGCATAATTCCAAGTCCTGAAACATTTTTATTGCAGTTCCCTCGTCAGCAGATAACTGACAAATGGTAAAATCCACTTAAATGTCATTTATAAATTTAAGTTATAACTCAACTAAAAATATTTTGCATTAGAAAAATAACAAATTAAGATGGTTTGTGAAGTTATGATTAAATAACAATATTAAAAGAAAAAGAGTCACAGTCAATAAATAGGAAATCACAATGTTTGAAATGATGTTTGCAATAAAAGTACTTTTTTATTTCAGGGTTGAAATAAATGGTGCATTAGCAAACATTTTGACATGGTGTTTGTATAATGGGAAAATATCTAATATATTTCTTTCTGAAAACATAAGTACACGATTTTAATGTAACAAATTTGACAATATATTTTGTATCCAGTATAATGTAGAATTATAGACTTCATGTATAGATTTTCAGAAAAAGTTACAAAATTTAATTCATGCATATTTTCATCTTTTCCATTATTTTCAGTTTCATCTCAGCAGGACCAAAACTACCTATTTTTTTCACCTGTGGCAAACATGGATTTTGGCCACCTCCTCCTCTGCAAAGTATATTTACAAAGAGAAATTTACTAATTTTCTAATTGCCAACTTATTTTAAAATTTAAAATATGTAATCACAAAATATGTAATACTAAACTACGTAATCTGCTTTGTGAAATATTGATTCATTAAAATCTTGAAAACGGAATCGAAAAGAATTAAAAAAATTTTTGCTTTATACAAGATCTTTATGCCATATCATCCTTAGATTCTTCTATGCTTTGGCATAGCCCAGACAGGACGATTTAAACAATAACCATTTTAAACACAGACGTGAGAAAAATCAACAAACAAAATTTTCATTTAGCGCCCCTTCGTTCTGGCACTCGGGGTACATGCCCCATCTGCCCCCCCCCCTCTCTTAATTTCGGCCCTGCATTTCATGATGAATATCTGCAAGTCAGTTGTTAACTTGTTATTGTAAAGTGCATACATCACTTTTTTCGGGGATTTACAAGTAAAATATGAGTAAACATGAACCCTGATTAGTAGTGTTTCAAAGATTTTAATCAGACAATTTAAATCAGTGATTAAATTAGGATTTTAATCAAATGATTTAAAAAAATCATTAATTGAAATCATAGATTTTCAAAATCATGTAAAAAAGTATTAAAATAAAAGATAAACATAATTTGGAAAGTTCCTATAAATATTTTACATAATGAATAAGCAAAAAAATCTTAAATATTTGTTTATAAGCTAAATTCATTGGACTTGTAAAAAAAAAAAAAAAAAAAAAAAAAAAAAGTAGTACAGCAAGCTTGTAATATGACTTGCAATGTCTTAAATTTCTTTGGGTAATCAAATTATTCATTCTTTTGCTAGATAAGCATAAACATTATAATAAATTTCTGAAAAATAAAAGAATAAATAGTCAATCACTTATTTTCAAAATCTACTTTTGCAATAAGTTTGTATGATATATAGTAAATTGGAACTAAAGAAGAAAAGAAAATGATAACATGTACTGAATATCTATTGTGAAAGAATGTATAAGGAACAAGAACTACAAATTAGTATACAAATGTTAAACACAAAAAGAACTTCTTCAGTAAAGGTTTTTTGTTTCTTTTTTTACTTTAACCCCTTCGGGACTGGCGTCTTTTACGCAAATTTTATTCAGTCAGAACCACTTTTTAAAAAAAAGTTACCTGTACTTAAATAATCACGAAAATGCTCCAATTAAAGAAAGTAAATATTACTTTTCTTTTTTACTGCTGCAAAAAACAAGGTCTGTATGCTCTTTTTGAGGGTGCATATATGAACCCATGGTCTCGAACAGGTTAACATACTAAAAGAAGAGCTCTGTTAAGGATTGGAAAGGCAGCAAAACGTTTATCTTTAAAAAAAATTGAAACACTGAATGCTAATAAATCCCCATTGAGTGGTAATAATTATACTTTAAATCTATGCTATTAACACTGATTTTTCTTTTTAACACTTTCCAGCATACTTGTAAAGTGTTTGACTTTGGTTTCTGTATCCGTCTGTCCGACCTCTAACTCTTGTAAGTATACTGAGATTTCCCTGTAATTTTTCAATGTTATTGACATATACATACGTCAATAGCAGCAATACAGCATAGCACAACCACTATTGAAAATAATATGTGTAGCTTTTACAGGTCATTTACAGGGACGGTCAAAAGTTCTCTGTTACATTACAGTTAATAGGAAAAATTGTTTGAAGTGCATTTTACTGATGTTACATAATTTCAAACATAATAAAATTAATATATGCATTTTTGAAGTGAACTAAATTATGTATTCTGTAGAATATGGGGTGCAAAAAAATTATCATTCATTTACAAGGCTCTATACAAAAGAATTCCATTACATAATCGTATAGGAGAGGAAAACTGTATGCAGTGTATTTTATTTATGTTAAATAATTTCAAATATAATAAAATTGGTATATATTATCGAGTTTACTACCATATACTTGTAATGAGTGTTAATCCTTTACCTTTCATTTACAGATACACACAAAACATTTTGGATACAGTATTATATCTGAAATTCTGTCTCTTAACGGTAATTGCTTTAAGTGTATTTTCAGTTATTGTGTAAATTTTTAAGTTTAACTTTATTTTTGCATACAACATGTTGTGTATAAATGCTATAGATTATATATAAGGCCACACAATAGAATTCCTAAGGAGTATAATTTATACTGAGTATGATCATAAATTGCTTAAAGGTAATTTTTAATTCTGTTTTGCATTTTTAAGCTTAACTATAGTATACTGAGTGATGTTTGTAAAGTATAAATTAAATCATGTACAGGGCAACACAAAGAACTGGATACATGGCCACGTATTGATGGTAATTCCTGAAAGTGTGGTTTCAGTAGTTTTAAGAGTGTTTTAGCATGAATTTAATTTTAGCTTAATCCATCTTTTCGTAGAAATTGCTGAAAAGGAATTTTTAACCTTATATGCATTTTCTTACTAAACTAAATTTCTACATTCTATGTAGACTATTTATTAATATGTTGATCAAATACAGAAGCATACAAAAAAATCGAAGGCCATTTTGGCTAACGGTAATAGCTGATTAACTTAGATATCTTATTTACCTTAGTATTCAATAGCAAAGTTTGCGAAAGTACTCTGGAAGTGTTGAAAGTGCATCGTAATCTATGCTTAATGCATGAATTTTTTTACTGTTAAATTCTAATCCAGAGTTTGGTGGTATATTTCAATGGATATATATTGTGATCATAACATATATTACAATATTTATTTTCAAAATACCATGATGTTTTATATTTTTTTTATTTATTTTTTTTTAATTCATTGTGCATATATTTTTTGTTTGGTATGTTTAAACATTTGATATATATTTTCAAAGTATCATTGTGTTTGATATTTTTACTTAAGACAAGTGTCAATGAATTCATGTATGACTGCAGGCAAAAAAGCTTCTGCCATTGACTTTTTTTAGTAAAAAAAAAAAAAGAAAGAAAATCTTTGCCATTGACTTTTTTTAGTAAAAAAAACAAAGAAAATCTTTTCTAAACTTACTATTTAAAGCTCAATTTTTGAATGCTGAATTAATAATTAGTTGGTACAATAAGCATTTAGAAAATCCCTTGAATGATATACTGTAATTTTAATAACTAGTAGTTATTGACAGCTTTCAATAGAAAGAATATTTTCTAGTTTTGATTTAGTTCAGTTCAAATTTTAAGTTACAACATGTTATTGAAGAAAGAATCTGACCGCTTGCATGTATATTAAATTTTTTCACAAAAATGTATTAAAAATTTTGTTGTATAAAATATAAAATTTTCTTGATATTTTAAAATTGTTGTTTGATTTTGAGGAGTGTAAACAAAAAAAAAATGTTCTTATTTTCAGAAAATGGCTTCTATTTTCAATTAACTGATCTTCAGTTTTAATATAAATTAAAAACGAAAAAGAATGATAAAGTTTTGTGCGATATATTTCTGTTTCTAATTATCATTTAGGCTGAAATTATTTATAATCATCAGTAAATTGAGTATTTTGGAAATTTCAGATAAATATATATTTAAAATATATGGTATATACGAGTATTGAAAGTATCGGATATCAATTATGATATTTACAAACTCTGTTTTAATCTAAATTCTCTAAAATGTCTTTTGAAATTGTGCAGATTTGAGATTGCATACTGTATTATTATTTTAATCTTGTGTGGTGAAAGAAATTGTAAAGAAAAAAAATCACTCTTCATAAGCCTAATCCTGAGTTGATGTAAATTCTTAAAATATCTAATGAGACTAAACAATAGTAATTTTTCCAGGAATGGGGAATTTTCAAAATATGAACGAAGGATTTGTTCCACTAGCAAGAAAACTGAACATACAGACATAATTTATGTGATAGTAAAAGCTCATTACAATAACAGATTTTTACACATAATATTTTAATGCTTTTTTGTATAGAATTAAAAAATGTATAACAGAAAAGAAAGCTTCATATAGGACAGACTATAGTGCCATGTTTACATTGCAGTAATTGCTAGAAACACGTAGGCATGCAAGTCAGTCGTTTTTCTCATCTTTCACTTTTATTTTTGTAATTTATCACTTTTGGTCACTTTTTTGACAAAAATTGTACCCATCTTTTATGATTTTGATCAATTTATATGATTTCTGATGTACAAAATACTGGACCTTTAGCAACCTCTGTAAATATTTGATAAAACACTTCTGGTCCAAAGCAGTTATAGTAGACATTCTGAATAATATGTCTATAGATGAATGCAAATCTATGGTAATTTTGGGTACTCCCTTATTAGGATAACCTAGTTTGCGAATGTCTTGTCCAACATCTGATACTTCTGCATGAAAGTGCCATCCATCTATTTGTCATTTCTCTGATTTTCATGAGTACGATTGTGAATCCCTGAATCTGATCTTCATGGTTATTTTGTTGAATTTATATTTTGGAGCATTTATTTGCTAATTAACTTACTGTAGTCATCTGCCAAGTAGTAATACAGGAGTGGGTTTTTGAACGAATGAGTTTGGTGGAAGTTCTGCCCTTAATGGAAAACAAGATGGGGGACTTCTCACTTTTGAGGCTTAGTCTTCTAGGTATATAATTTTGAGCAGCCATTCCCTTATGTAATTTATGTTTTAAAATTGATAAATTTGCTTTTAGTGTATTGGAGAGTTATCCATGTTTGAGTAATGTAGGTAAACTTTAGTCATTCCACAGCAAACGTCATTTCTTATTGTTTTTAAATAAACTTGTTTGTATTACTGTAAGAATTGTCTCAATGTGTACATCCTTTTAGTGGTCGGGCCCGAAGAGTTCTCCACAAAACACTACAGCTTAAATATGATGTGGCTAAAATAACTTTGTGCATTGATCCATAGTGATGGCGCTTATTATCAATGGAGAATGAAGTTTTTGATATCAGACATTCTTTAGTAAGCAAAATTGTTAATTTTCCATAGTCTTTTTCAGATGACATTGGTTAAATCGAGGGACAATTTTTTTTCAAATGAAGTACTCATAGGAGTGAAAACTCAAATCCTTTTAATTCTTATTTAACCATTAAAGTTTTCCACCTGCTTTTTCTAATAGTAGAATTTTAAGAGACTGCTAACCAAAAAATATCAAGTTTTTGAATCTAAGTTTTGGCATGAGTATTCATAATAGATCAAACCCCACAATGAAAGTTCATATTTGTTTAGTGCACCACAAATAAACTAGCTGATTTTTTGTTTTAAGATCAATGATTGCAATTCTTTAAAGTACTTACAAAAGCTACCTCAATTGTTCAAATGAGTCAAGAACATTAGAATAAAAAAATTGTTTACTTGCAGAAAAGTAATGGAGCTATTGTTAATTTTTATTATGGCATCTAAGCAGTTGCATGGCTAAATACAAAATATAGTCAACAAAATATAAATATAAAAATATGCAAATTTTTTCTGTTTTTTCTGTAGTCAGAGGTTTTTAAAAGGCTGCATAAAAATTAACTCTTCAGATGAGAAAATCCATTCATCAGTGACAAATCTCCTGCTCCCCTGTATTTTTTTATATAAATGAATTAGTGTATTTTCTACAGAAGATCAAGTATCAAAAACTTCTAGTTTTTTTTAAATATACTTTTGCTTTATCAATAGTATGGTTGTAAAGTACGCTATTTATTATACGTTTAATCACATTCTATTGCATGAATGCTTATCTTATATATATATATATATATATATATATACATATATTACTTTTTACAGAAAAATAGAAATTGAATTAATCTTATTTTAGTTACAAATCTTTCTCTGCTGAAATTACAGTTTATTTTAGACTCTGAGGAAATTTTTTAGTGCATGAGTCAGAAATCAGTGTTCACCAGAAATATCTGATATCTATGAAAGGATGCATTATATTTGTATTACTCCATCTCATTTTAAATCATTTTGAAGTTACACTATTCTTTCATAGCAGCACTACAATTGTTACCATTTTGATAAAAATTCTTTATTGCAATTTTTTTAATTAATTTTTCATCTACTTTTCAGCAGTGAAATTACACTTGAAATTATTGAATATTAAAGACGGGAATAATCACTCTGCTAACAAGTCGTAAACCAACTTAGTGAAAAATGTCCAAGCCGGGATTCGAACCCGGGCCCCTGGAATAGATCTCTAGTCCTCTACCACTAAATCACAAGGACGATGCCCAGCTTGGCATCTCTCACTTATATAAGTCGGTAAGGCTGCAACCGCAGCACTAGATGGAAAAGTCTCCATGAGCACACAATCTAGTGGCGAAACATGAGAGGCAAATGAACCCAGCATCGGTGAACATACAATTTTTTAATTAATTTTTCATCTACTTTTCAGCAATGAAATTACGCTTGAAATTATTGAATATTAAAGACATGAGTAATCACTAGTAATAGTGATTATTCACGTCTTTAATATTCAACACTTTATTGATTCAGCAAGTTTTTTTTCTATTGTTTTTTGGCTAATTTTTTAAGGCTTATCGTGGCCTTAAGCTGGAATCATGTAAAATTTGTGATAAAATGTTCTTAAATTTAACTGGTAGGAAATTCTCTATTTTTCTTTTCTGTATTATAGTGATATTTGAAAAGTCAGAAAGTTTGAAATATTTGTTTATATTTCAAAACTTTTTCGGCATACTTTAAATAGTCTTACCAGAGCTTTAAAAACTATTCTAAATAGTTTTACTTGTAGAGGCATTTAAAGACATGTTCTTTAATTATTGCAAACTTATACATTTACATACGTAATTTAAAATCCTTCTGTAAGATTCAATGTAATACAATGAACTCTTATTTATGTGCTTCTCTTGATTACATGTTGAAATCTTCAAGTCCCAACATTAGCTTATGGAAAATAATGAAAAATTGTTCCCTGATATTTGTTTGGTACTTCTTTGTTACAGCAGACTCTGAGGATGAATTTTCTACTGACTAATCTGTATCGTGAAATCTTAACAAATATATGACAATATAATCATATGTGATGTACATAACACTTCATGACATATTATGTGCAAATTATAGTCAATATATGACATGTATGTGAGACGTATAGGACAGTATATAAAATTTATAAGACACAAATATTACTCATAAATTGACATATATGGCACATATAGGAGTTTTTGGACTACCTATATTATGCGTATAGGATTCATATATAAGCTTGGTCATGACTTTTGTGAAATTTTAACTACAACCTTAGCATAATTGTGATTTCTGGAGCTGATATACAAAACTACTTTTTTTCTTTTATACAGCACAAAATTAAATTTTAGTATCGGTCTTTTTCACATTTCCGCAATTTAACTTTCTTCTTTAATTTTATTCTTATCAGTTGTGAAGAAATTTTATTGTTTAAAATAAAATTGTGTTGTAAAATAATTGTAAAGCTTATAATGTTATATTATTGGTTTTACTTATTTTAGTGACCTTTCATAAGTTGTTTTATTCTCTTGCACAGATAGTTGTTAAATATTTACTTAGTCAATGTGTTTTTTGCACAGTGTCTGTTATTTATTTATTTATTTATTTTTTATTAAAGGATTTAAATGTATGCTGCATTTAAAAAGAGAAGGTACACTCTTCTTTGGAACAGTCGAAAATGCTAAAAAACATACCTCAACTAGGTTTGACCTTCTCTTTCTAGCAATACTCATAGTGGAATCATAGCGAAGTTTTTGATATCAGTAAATTATTAGGATAAGAAAGAACCCCCTTCTCTTTCCCCAAAATGATTTGTATATCGCATTTTGTTAGCTGTGTACAGTTGATAGAATATGCTGTAACTTTCATTTCAAGAGTATGAATGTTTTACAAATTCACTCCTGAAGTTAAGTATATAGATTCTAATTGCACATAATTTGCTTTACTGGGTGTCTAATTTCAGAAATAAACAATTAAAAAATATAAATTTGCAATAAAAAATTTGTTTTAATAATATTATTCCCTCGCCTCCCTCCTCCTATTCCTCTGAAATGACATTTTCAAGTTTACATTTATGCATTATTCTCACCCCCTCCCTCGGTAAAAAAGAGGCTAATGTTATTGAAAAGGAACAGAAAGGTAGACGTGCCATATAGATACATTTGTATTGTTACTCTCTGTTGTACCGTTTTACATCATTTATTACATAATTTCTTACTGAATTACTGTTAGTGTTTCTGTCATAAATATTAAATGTTTGTGATGTACAGCAAAGTAAAAAGGAATTATTGTGAGAAGTACAGGATTATGGAAGATTCACAATGTAAAAATTTAAGAGCTGATTTAAAAAAGTTTGAGATATTGTTTTAAGTAGACTGGAACATTTAATGAGCTTCAAGATCATTATAGCTCTTGGGGGCAGATATCGGGGAACTTTGTTGTAAAGTGTACATAACCACCGTAGATATTTACTAAATTTGACACTGTGTCTATATAAATACTGTCATGAAAATAGTCATGGAAATGCCCTTCTACAAAGACTCCTTACGATACCCTAATAGGCTTGTATATGACAAAATAAAGTCATGTCTGAGAGATGTGTGAACAATTTCGATACTCATTTATAGCTTCAAAAATGTACATTCAATACTCAAGAAGGCCGTGAAAAGAAAAGAGAAATATTTATTGGAAACATATGCTTAAGAATGTAAAAAGAAGAAAATAAATTTTGCTGTTAAATCTGTTAGCAATAAAATTAGAAATGAAAAGCAATATATTAATAAAAAGGTTTAATAGAAGAGAAAAAGGAAATGAGAAAGTAAATACTTTTTTAAACCTCTTCATGCCCTTTGCCACATATGTGGATATTTAGTTTTTTATCATTATAATTATTGTCAATAATAAAAACAACGAAATTTCGATAACTTATTCACTACAGAATCCCTCAACAAGAAAAGTAAAAATTTTATGGTTTGGTTGCACTGATTTACAGATAGAGATATAAAAAAGAGCGTGAAGTAATTTGTCAGCAGTTGGTGTTGTTAGATTATTTGAACAAATCGTTAATATTTGATAAAAATAATATTAGACATATTAAATATATTAACTTTTAAAAATTTGTAGACATGTAAGAAACAAATTTACTGTTAATTTCTTATAAAATAAAAAAAAACTATTTCAAACATAAATTACCATTAATACTCAGCAGCCACAAAGGTGGACATTATTTATTTTTGTGCATTTTTATTGTTTTTCTCAATTTTTGGGGGGCTTTTTAAATTCTTATTAATATAAAATGAATAAATTGTAAAAAAATATTGTCATTTTTTTGTAACCATAAACAAATCGTCCTGAAGATGTTAAACAAAAAAACAAAGTTAGTGTTTTGATTTTCTTATTCATTACCGTTTTAGTTATAGTAAAATTTATAGGATGAAATTCAAGTTATTTTACCTCCTGTTTTGCGGACTCCATGCAGATATTTACAGTGCATTAAGAAATTATAAGACCACTTTGATTTTGAAAATTATGAAGTAAATAAAGGTTCTAATTATAGTTTAAACACATGAGATATCAAAATACAACATATTAAAATTAGTTTGCAATAATTTTGAATAATGCAATAAATAAGTATGTTAACAAAAATATAAGCAATGACTGAAAAATACACTGTTAAAAATTATAAAACCACTTGTCTAAAAACAAAAATAATATGTAAATTAATACGATACTGGTCCTTCATTTTTCCTTATAACCTCAAACACTCTATTTTTCATAGAAGTGACCAGGTGATTAAGTACAGATTCAGAAATATTGTGCCATTCTTTTACAATAGCTACTTCTAGTTCATTGGCAGGTAAAAACTGTTTATTATTAGCATAAACCTTGCAACTTAATACTCCCCAAAGATTTTTCCATAGGATTTAAGTCTGGACTTCAACTTGGCCATGACAAAACATGATTTTTTTCTATTTTAAACCACTGCTGGGTGGATTTAGACGCATGGCAAGAAGCATTGTCCTGCTGAAACATCCAGTTAGCACAGCCTAAAAAAGGCCCAAACGGTAAAAAATGATCATATAACATAACCTGATATTGCACAGAGTTCATACATCCCGAAATTCGGATTAAATCACGTAATCCATCATGACTAAAAGATCCCCAAACCATTTCTGATCCTCCTCCCATTTGTCGACTGAAGCATTGTTTCGGTTCCTTCTTCAAATTATGCCAATAGTGTTTATAACCGTCCGGACAATCAAGATTAATTTTTTTTTCATCTGAAAATAGCAATTGTTCCCATTTTTTGTCCCATGACCTGACATTTTTTAGTCCATTTCAGTCTTTTTTCTTTATGAAGCTTCATTAACCTCGGCTTTTTCAACAGTTTCATACATTTTGAATTACTATTTGATTTCAGTCTCTTCCAATCTGTTAAGTGTGAGGTTCTTTTGCTGAAACGGTTCGAAATTTCCCGAGTTGAAAGACCATTTTGAGTTGATGATCGAAATATTTATCGATCATCCCGTGCTGTCAGAATCCTTTTTCTCCCAGATCGTTTAGTTTTATTCGAATCCTTTTTTTTAATTATTTCATTAGGAATGGCAGTTTTAGTATGCTTCATTAACAGAGCTATTTCTCGTTCAGATTTACCAGCACCCTTATAAAACTAAATTTTTCTTACTTCGGTCGCAGACAACTCTTTACCCCGCGGCATCTTCAGATATATGATAAATAACACTAGATAAACTTGCATCTTTGCTTCTCGGGAATACTTTGACGATATACAAAAGAGTACGTTTTATAATGATTCTGATGTGATTTATAATATGCTAATTTCCTCAAGTGGTTTTACAATTTCTTAACAGTCACGCTATTTACGTTTAAAAAAATTAGAAGATTTTAAAATTTAATAAATTATTAAATTTTATTGTAGCAATTATAACCGAAAACGTTCTACGCTCAATTTTAAATACACACCCTAAAAAATTGCATATTGTGTCTTCTTCTTCAGAAGGGCATCAACTGATTAGTGGTCTTATACTTTCTTAACGCACCGTATTCTTAAAGTGTTATGTTATACTACATTTGTCTCTCATTACTAAAATGCAAATAATGTATGTCCACAACACTAAGATATTTTTATTGTGTACAATAAATTAAATAAATTGATTTTTAAGGTATTAATTTGTAGAAAAAGGAACTTATTAAATTCTTTATACGATTCTATTTAAATAGCTTTTTGTGAGATTTTTTTCATATCCATTTTTAATTAAAGAATAAATGTGTATCAGAGTAGTGAATTACTATGGAAATTGCAATTATTTTAATGTTAACGTGGAAAAATGAGGAAATTTCAATACAAGATATTTAAGACTAACCTGTCTTTTGTAACGCTTATATGTCAGTATAATAAATTAGTTATTCCAAACCTAATATTTCTGCATTTTCATAGTGAATGCTATAATCTTGCACTTAAACAGGCCTTTTTAGAGGTTACTTGTAGATGATGCATTGTAAGTGTAACTGCATTAAGTTAAATATTGCTGTTTTGATAATTTTTATTAAACATGTCTAAAATTTTATTGATAAATTTGTTTTTGAATAAATCATTACTATTTGTGTGTTCTTAACCTCCCATCTTATGTTCTATTTTATCTATTTTACTTTCTATAGACTATATTATAAGACATGCTATTATAACTCTGTTCCATGATACTCCTGAAACATTTCATCATCCAATTTGTATGGGCAAATAGATCTAAGAATGTAATCCAAAGCGGTAATCCAAAATCGCTTAAAAAATGCATTTAGTTTTATTTATAATAAGTTATGCAGAGCTTTAAGCATTGTAAAAATGCTAATAAACGATTAAAATGTTGTTAAAATTATTCCATTATTATCTAAATTATATTAAATTATGCAGAATTTTGTTCCAATAATCATCTATTTTAGATAAAAGAATTTCAGAAATCTGGAGGAATTTAGACTAAACGCATGTGTATATTAGAATTCCCTTTGCCACAAAAGAAAAAAAATCTTCTATCCTCAATACTTATAAAATGCTTAAAAATATTTATTTGCAGAATTATAGAATTCTCTCCTTAAATTTACTTTCATACTTTTTTCTTTGTGACTGTACTTATGTATTATATTTATTATAATTTTATCTTTATACAGTTAGGAAATTGTCTGATAAACCTTTAGTTCCATGATTATTAGGATGCTACTATAGTTTTTAATATATTATGCTAAACATTTTATTTCAATTCAGTTTTCTGCATTGATTATAAAGTTTCATAAAATCATTTTCGTTTAAATTGAATTTCACTAAACATAAAAATTGATAGATTAACTTAATTCTATCTATTTCAGATTCATAAATATAGATACACATCACAGCATTCAAAACAGTCTTCAAATTGTGAAATATGCAGCAAAATACTTCTTTACATAAGCTTTTTGGAAAAACAGCTTCTGACTCACAAAAAGGAAAATCGACTCTATGTGAGATATGCAACAAGAAATTCTCTCAAAAAAGTTATTTAAGCAAACATCTGTTAATTCATACTGGTGAAAAGCCTTTTGTTTGTGAGATATGCAACAAGAAATTCAATCGAAAGAGTAATTTAAGCAAACATCTGTTAATTCATACTGGTGAGAAACCTTTTGTGTGTGAAGTATGCAACAATAAATTCTCCCAAAAGAGCAGTTTAAGCAAGCATTTGTTAATTCATACTGGTGAGAAAACTTTTATATGCGAATTGTGCAACATGAAATTCACTCGTAACAGTAATTTAAACTCGCATCTGTTAATTCATGCTGGTGAGAAACTTTTTGTGTGTGAAATATGCAACAAGAAATTCTCGCAAAAAGGTGGTTTAAGCAAACATTTGTTAATTCATACAGGCGAGAAACCTTTCATATGTGAGATATGCAACAAGAAATTCTCTCGAATAGGTGATTTAAGCAAACATCTGTTAATTCATACTGGCGAAAAACCTTTTGTATGTGAGATATGCAACAAGAAATTCAACCGAAAGAGTAATTTAAGCAAACATCTGTTAATTCATACAGGTGAGAAACCTTTTGCGTGTGAAGTATGCAAAAAGAAATTTTCCCAAAAGAGTAGTTTAAGCAAGCATCTGTTAATCCAAAAAAGCTGTCTTTGGCGAAAAAAGTTGTCATTGCAAGTTATGAAACATGAAATTCAGTCGTAAGAATAATTTAAGCAGACATCTGTTAATTCATACTGGTGAAAAACCTTTAGCTTGTGAAGTATGCAACAGGAAATTTTCAAAAAGAGTAATTTAAGCAGGTATCTGTTAATTCATACTGGTGAGAAAGATTTTGCATGAGATAAACAAGAAAATGTTTAAAAAAATCGTAATCTAAGTGTTAATTCATACCGGTGAGTAAAGTTTTGTATGCGAGTTATGCAACAAGAAATTCACTCAAAAGAGTACTTTAAGCATGCATCTGTTACTTCATACTAGTGAGAAAACTTTTGTATGTGAGATATGCAACAAAAAATTCTCTTGTAAAAAACATTTAAGCAGGCACCTTTTAATTCACACTGGTGACAAATCTTATGTGTGTGAAATATGCAACAAGAAATTCTCTCAAAATTGTGATTTAAGCAGGCATCTGGTAATTTATAGTAATGAGAAATTTTTTTCTGTGCGATAAGAATTTTTTTTTCAAGATAGTAAACCAAATGCTCATTTTCCGTACCATGATTAGTTATTCGCTATTATCTAATTTTAATATATTTTGGTTATAGGACTCTTGGCTATATACATAGATCTCAGATGGAATTTATTGCCAAATATAAAGACCTTTGATGTTGTTTTATATATTTTTATAATGAGACAAAAATTACCCTGTTGTTTATGATCAATTTAAAATTATGTTAAGACATTTATCATTTGCTGAGTTAAAAGTTCTTTTTCGTGGAATCCTGTTTACGTTGCAGTAGTGTATATATATTTTTTAATCTACTATGCTTCTTCAAACATTATTTGAAATTAGTTTACATTCTATATTTATAAGAATAATAAAAAAAAACATTTTGCATAGATAAAAATCATATTTCTTAAAGAAAATTTACTGTTTTTTTTTTTAGATCTTGGTAATTGTATGTTTTATATTTATTAAATAGCTAATACTAAATATATGAAATATGTTGTACTATTTTTGTTTACTATTTTAACGGCCTTTTTTACATTATTATTTAAGTATACAGTCAGTATCGGTTATATGGTCACGCATGCGGTCCTGAAAAATATGACCTTATAAGCGGAGTGACTTTATATGCGGTATAAGCAGGAATTTTATGTTAGACAATAAAATAGTAATAAGTTTATATATTAGTACAATAATGTACAAAGAAGCTATGAACATATATTTTATAAAGCAAGATGTATAATTAAGAGTATACTAGTAGTAGTTAAAATAATCTTCTATGCAGGTTTTTTTTTAATCTTAGTTGTTAAAACTACTTTTTCCTATTCACGAACAGTTTTAAAATGTTATTGCTTTGAGAACTTCTGCTCGCGATGTCGGTTCAGCTTCTAATTCACTGTCATTATCATCATTTCTATCAATGTTTATATTTAAAATTTTCGAAACTATTTCCAGTACAGAAGCTTCACCATGGACTTTACCGATGTCCATTAGTAGCGATCTCATTGTCAACAACTGCATATAGTCCAGGCATCGTATAGGGGATCTACCTAGCAAAATTCATGGTAGTTCTGGAAAAAAGGCTTACTATATGTTTTTTGGGTCGCTGAATCCGAATTTTTAACTTCCCACCAAAATTTCCCCCGGCAACCCCCCCTCCCAATTTTGGTAAAATGCCCCCCAAAAAAGGTTTTTATTGAAAAAATCAATTTTTTTTATTGTTTTAGAGTATCTAGAAATTCAAAAAGTAAACAAAATTTGCAACAAATCAGAATATGACATTATGACTTAGGATGAAGGGGAAGGGGGAATCTGCCTCGGAACATGCGCGCGGTGCTGCGTGAACTAAGTTGACTAAGTTTACATTTTTAGAAAATCTGACTATTTTGATTTAAAAAAATCCTTGCTCCTAACCATGGTAGATGACTACTTTACAAAATTTTAAGTATGGTATTGATTAGTAAATATAATTACTAATTGACTGATAGTCTACACATTTTATGATGATTTACTGAAGAGTTACTAGAGGGTATTTTGTTTCTCTTTTCTTTTCTTTTTTTCCCTAATCTACAGTTCTGAAAAAAGAAAAGAAACAGTCATTACCAGTTAGGTACCAATTTGATCAATGCTTATTTTCCATCTTTAAAAAAAATTTAATATTCTAATTAAATTTTTTCAAATTTTATTTCCAGTTATATAACATTTAATTTACTTTTTAAAAGTTAAAATGCACATGCATAAAATTCGAATTGCATCCATCTTTGTTTTAGTTGATCTTTTTGCAACAGCGAATTCAAATTCAGCTATTTTTTGTGATTATGATATGTCACAAGTAATTTTTTCTAAGGTATATTAGATGATAATTAAGTTAAAGGTAATTCGTTGTACTATATTTTTATAGGTAGGTTCTTGTAATATTTTTTAATGCTTTAGAAAGTTTAATAAAATTTTAAATATCTAAGTTTAACTTAATTTTAGAAATATTAGTCATTTTTGATCAGCTTTTATGGCATATGCTATTATATTAAAGTAGATTATTTCTATTATATTAAAATAGATTATTTCTATTATATTAAAATAGATTATTTCTATTATATTAAAAGAGATTACAGTATCAGTATAGGTGTGTATTTATTGCATGAAATATTCATTGAGAGTTCGAAAGTTTACTATTAGTACTAACATCTTTAAATAAATTTCAAGTTATTTCCTTTTTGCTATGAAATCATCCATTTTGTAAGTGACGTATGTCAAAGTATGTGTTTTGTCTGCATAAATAAATGTTTTAAATATTTTGTCCTCATTATTTACTTAAATAGCTGCACATGGTAAATGCTAGAGTGTTTCCAAGTACTTAATATAACCTTCAAAAAATTTAAGTACAAAACAATTTTTCCTTTTATTCAAATTATTGAAATATTAATTTGACAATTTTGCTGGAGTGAATTATGTGAGTGTCACCTCAACTCCACATCACTGTTTTGTAGTAAATTCAAGTTTGGTTTAGCATGTTACAGAATAGAACTAAGCTTCCTAACCACCATTTTGCCATACTGCCCAAAGTTGTTCATAAGGCAAATTAAAAATAATCGTTGTATCAATGTCTCAAGAACACAATACACAGATGCATAAGAAAAACTAAAAACATTGCTTTAAAAAATAATCCTTGCAAATCATGCCTTAATGGATTGAGCTTGAAAGTACATGTCTTATGTGAGTGTTCCCTTCTTAATTTACAGTACTATTCAGCGACAAAAAGAAATGTATTCTGGAATGTTCCTCGATTCCACCGCAGGAAGCACCCACTTACTGTCTTTTGTACACAACAAAGCTGTAAGTCTTATGGTTTGGGAGCAATTGGCTTTAATGATGAAACCTTCCTCGCATTTCTTTATGCAAACATAATTCAACATAGTGTCAAGAGACACTGCAGCAACTTTTACTATCATTGGATGACATTTTAGTGGATCCTGAGGGAACAATCACGCCTAGGAGTGGGTTGCTCATCGCGCTATTCTTGCATTTTTCTCTTTAAGTCCATATTATTCCAGATTAAGCTTCTTTCAGCTTTTTTCGATCATTTTTTACTCACAGATTCCCTCTAGTTGTCCCTCGGGTATGGGAACAAAATTGGTAAATTTCGTCATTCGATCGCGGGATAAATATCGCAAAATTCGTCAGTAAGTCTCGGAAGAATATCACAGTATTTATCAGTCGAACCTGGCGGGAAAATCTTGAATTACATCAATCTGTCGCAGGATGAAACCACCAATCTGCCGCGGAAACAGTTACGAAATTTCAGAATCAGTCCCGAGAAAAATATCCTCGGCATTTGTTCCTTGATTGCGGAGAAAAAAAATTCGTAAATTTTGTCATTCGGTAGCGGGAAAATATCGCGAAATTCGCCAAATCATTGTGGGAAAATATCACGAAATTCGACAATGGTCACAGGAAACAAAATTTCGAAATTCGTCAATGTCGCTGGCAAAAATGTTCAGACACTGCAAAAACATGAATTTAGTCAATTTATAGCAAGCGAAAAAGTGAAATTCGCTAATCTGTTAGAAAACTATCGCGACATTTGATAATTAATCACGGGAAAAAAATGGCAAATTTCGTCATTCATTTGTGGGAAAAATACCATGAATTTCGTTGTTATATCGCGAGGAAAATAGCGCAGAATCCCTCAATCGGAGACGGGAACATATCGCGTAATTGTCAATTGATCGTATGAAAAAAATCGAGAATATCATCATTCTTTTGCAGAAAAAATCGAAAAATTCCTCAGTTAGTTATTAGAAATAATCGCGAAATTACTTCATTTGTTTCATAAAAATAAATCAAGAAATTCATCAATTGGTTGCAAAAAAAAAAATTCGCGAAATTCGTTAATCCGTCGTAGGCAAAACTCACAAATCCCATTCTTCAGTTTTAATGAAAATCACATTATTCGTCAGTCGATTGCAGGAGAAAATCGCAAGATTCTTGAATCGTTTCAATAAAAAAACGCGAAAATAGTTCCATTGTTTCATAAAAAAATCACGAAATTCGTCAGTTTGTCGCAAAAAACGAGCGTAATTCGTCAACCCGTCGCGGGAAAACTCGCACATTTTGTTCCTTGATTCCACGAAAGAGTCACAAAATTCGTCAGACTGTTACGAAAAAAATTCGAAATTCTTCACTAAGTCGTGAGAAAATATCACGAAATTTATTCCTCGATTTCATAAAAAAATCATGAAAATCATTAATCGGTAGCGGGAAAATATCACGACACTTAGAAATCGTCGCGCAAAAATCTCGAAATTCGTGAGTATGTTGCAGATTATACACAAAATTCAGTCAATTAAGTCAGACATAGAAAAAATTGTGAATTTGGTCAATCTATCGAGGGTGAAAACGCGAAATTCATAAACTGATCCGACAAATAATGCGAAATTCGATATCAGTCTTGATGAAAAAAATCGCAAATTTCGTCATTTTGTTTCGAGGAATATAACGTGGATTTTGTTACGGCCAAAGGAATATATTGTTAATTGTAAATTAACGGTTTAAATTAACGGTGTAATTAAAGGAATATATTGTTAAATTTATCAATCGATGGCAGGAAAAAATTTGCGAAATTCGTCAATGGCAGAAAAAAATGCGACATTCGTCTGCCTGTTGCGAAAAAAAAGTTTTATGAAAGAATAGCGAAGTTTATCAGTTGGATTCTTGTAAAATTACGAAATTATTCAGTTGATCGAAATCGAAACAAACAAAATGGCGAAATTTGTCCAAATCGGTAACGTGAAATAAAGTTTCAATATAATTTTAAATAGGTTTGATTTAATTAACCTAAACCTTGAAGAAGCACTTTACATTTATTATCTAATTTTTCACAAAATATTAGTTTTGTTATTTGCGTATTTATGTAATATTATGAACGTTTAATCCGTAAGAAACCTATTTATTTTTAATGCCTATAAGGTAGATAAGAAAATTGAAAAATTGTTGTTGCAGACACAAACATTATTTTTTGCTGCTGGGATTTGGGGTTTTTGGATGAATTTTCGCATTTAATTTCATTTGGAAATAAATGTGAGAATGTGTATAGGAGATAAACATGAATAAAAATTAATAAAGACATGGTTTGAAAAAAGGATTAAATTTTATGGATAGTTCTTTGTAGTTCAAATTTTAGGGGGAATTTATAACTTAACTTGTCTCTTTTCTTTTGTGTGTGTGTGTGTGGGGGGGGGGGTAAGGATGATTCCAATCGCATTTATATTTACTGCCACTATAATGCTATTAAATCTTTTGCATTATTAACCCCTTCGGAGACAATGTATTTCTGTTACTAAAATTTTGAAATTGTTGAATGGCATCAGAAATTAAAATCTGTTCTTCACGTGCACTAAAAAAAGGCAAAAATTTGTTAAATACACTCTCAAAAATCTGAATACCCTTGATCAAGCGATTTTGCAGATTTATTAATTTTGCAACTTCAGATCATTAGTGAAAGGAAAGCAGAAAATCATTAACGAAAAGTGTCCTATTCCTATGGAGAAAAAAATCTGCAAATTTCGTGATTGCTTGCTTTCACCTTTTTATGTTGTTCTTTTCGCGACCGTTTGTAAGATGTTTTGGACTAGAGTTTGACAAAATTCATTTTTTACACTAATTTGGCGAAATTCGCGATATTTTTTGCGACCGATTGACGAAATGTGCTATTTATTTCCGTAATCATTTAACAAAATGTCGGGGTTTTTCCCGCGATCGTTTTTTGAAGAATTTTGTAACTTTCTGCGATTTTTTGACGAATTTCATAAATTTACCCCGACGTCATTTGATGAATTTCGCAATTTTTCCAAGAAGACCATTTGACAAATTTTGCGATGTTTTTTCCGAGATCATTTGAAGAAATTCTTTATTTTTCCCCCGACAGATTGTCGAGATTCGGGATATATTTATGCGACTTATTATTTCAATTCTCGATTTTTCATTAGCGATAGTTTAACGCAATTCGTGATATTTTTCCGCGGCCGATTGACGAAATTTACAATTTTTTCCCTGATCCATTCGAAGAATTTCGCGTTTTGCTTCTCGAGATCATTTCACGGATTTTGCGATTTTTCTGAGATAATTTGACCATAGCCGTTATTTCTTTATCTATGATCAATTGACGAAATTTTCAACATTTTGACGCGACTGACTGGCGAAATTTTCGATTTTTTGTGGTGGAGGGCGATAGTTTTACAAAATTCGAAATAACATCTCTTTCATTGTCAAAGAGATTTCGGTCTTCGGAGATTAAGTTCCAAATTTCTCAGATTATAAAACTTAGGCGGGTGGAAGGGGAAGAGTCAAGAAATCTTCAAAGAGTAAGATATAAAGAATAAGACCTAAAGAATAAGAAGGAGATAAGATCTTTAAAAAATAGCTTAAATAGTTCATATTTATTTCATTTTCAAACATCGCTTTACATAACATTTAATTAAATACTTTACACTGGTGTTGAGGCACTGAGCCACCTGGACAAAACACCTAGTCGGAACCCTTCATTCTTGTATGTAGGTAGGCTGTAACCACACAAGAAGATGGAATAAATTCATGAACCGCAACCAGTGCTGCAGTGGTTTCCAAATGCAGCTTTACCAAACATATAAGAGTGAAGGGAGCCAGGCTAGGTGTGTCGTCTGGATGGCTCAGTTGGCAGAGCATTGGCGTGCTGAACCAAACACCCAGGTTTGAATAATGGCTTGGATGCTTTTCACTTTGTTGTTTTACGCCTTGTTAGCAATGTATATAAAAATTCAGATTTACTGCGAAAGAAGAGTCTGATGTCATATCTGGAAAAAGAAACAAATCTTTTTGAAAACATAAACATCTGTGTGTGCATTCATTTGCAGATGAAGATACGCAAAACATCCACTGCGCATATCAAGGCATGCATGCATGCACGTGCCTTGGAATGATGTCAAGCCCTCGTTTGAATAATATTTAAAAGGCTGCATCAAGTAGCTATCCTTTTGTGGACAGCACGCTACTGCAACATGTGCAATCAGCCATTTATCTCATACACATTGTATGCCCTGATATGCACGGTGGATAATATTTTCCTTGGTAAATATATGTAAATACCGATTTTTATGTTTAAAGTACTTTTCTTGCATCGGACACGATGTCATACTTTTTTTCGCATTTTTCTCGAAAATTATGAGTTATTGAGGCATAGTTCTTTGGGTGTATTTCTTATGTACTCCAAGCAAGCTCTCTGCCTGTGACAAGCTATATGCCAAGCTATCTGCCTATCTGAGTTTGGGGCGGGGGTTATCTTGGTAGGCCACCCTGTTTTTTCTTTTCACATGATTATGAGACAGGCTTCATTTAAATCCTTGGAAAAAGAAGAAAATGTGACCAATGTGTAACATTCTTTTTGCACACAAATACATATTTAGCACACTTCTCATTTTTTTCAAAAGCATTACTTCAATAAAGCCTTTCCTATTGAATAAGATATTGAGGTAAAATGTATCCTTTTAGGTCAAAA
Source organism: Maratus speciosus (assembly GCA_963932465.1). Taxonomy (NCBI): domain Eukaryota; kingdom Metazoa; phylum Arthropoda; class Arachnida; order Araneae; family Salticidae; genus Maratus; species Maratus speciosus. The sequence continues at coordinate 35,194,222 of OZ010794.1, read as the reverse complement.
TAATTTTTTTTGGGGGGGGGAGGGGGGGGGGAATTACTTTATAGTGAAATAAAAAAAAAATTAAAAGTAACTATCAAAAAGGTTTTACCTAAAGGTTTACTGTTACCTAATGAACATGTGCGGAATTATTATCTTATTTTCAAAAACACAATATGCCACGCAAGAATTTTTTTAGGATTTACAACAAAATAGGGATGCAACGAACATTCGGTTGATATTCTGTATTCGGCTTTTAAGACGAATAATTATAATTCGGCCGAATACTAAAACAAAATCATTCATATTTACACTAAATAATATCAATTGATATATTTTAAATAATTACCTATAGGTTTATGTGTTACACATTAATAAAATTTACATTTTATTAAATTTATAATACAATTTTATTTCAAATATTAAACATAAATTTAATAATCATTTGAATTTTCTTAACATACAATACATGAAAAATAATGTTATTTAAAAATTTAAAGTAAATTTAATTGTTTGAATTTTATATATACAGTAGAACCTCCATTATCCGAAGTAATTGGGACCGACCCTCTTTCGGAAAATCGAAATTTTCGAATAATCGAGAAGGCTTCAATTTTAAGATTAAGGAGAAATGGGTACTTTTCGTTTATCCGGGCGCCGTGTTACATTTACATACATATATACATATATATGCACATATATATATACATATGTATGTATATATTTATGTGTGTGTGTGTGTACATATATATATATGTACATATATGTGCATATATATGTATATATAAATGTAAATATAACACTGGCGCCCGGCTAACCGAAAAGTACCGAGAAATGTATGCAATATTTTGTATTATGGTAACAAGTGCTTAATAAAAATAAAGCAATAGCAAAATAGAAACGAGAATAAATTACCTGAATTTTAATTTTAAAATTAAATACCTTTTACATAGATCACAAGGGTTTGAAAAAGTGTTTTGTTTATCGCAGTTTCGATTACTTTTGCTTTGAAGCTCCATCACGGAGTTTTTAATATTACTATTTCACCAGAATCACAGTCTTTCAGCTGCTCCAGCCATGCCAAATCTTTTACAAAACATTAAAAAGCTTCAGAATTACTAATTTGTTCGTTTTCTTTGTTCCACTCCGGAATTTATGGGAGCTCAAGTTAAATTCAAAGGAACTTTAAGAAAGGGGATCGAAAATATTTATATGTACTTGTAGTTCGGAATGGACCGCTTTCACACAAGGAATATAGTAGTTAAAAAATAATAAAAAGATAAAGCTTCCAAAAGGGATTTTGCACACAAGAAATGTAATAGTAAAAAAAAAAAAAAAAAAAAAAAAAAAAGATTAAAGAATGGATTTTGGTTAATCGAGAGTTTCGGATAAAAGAGGTTCTACTGTATTATGAAAATGATTTAATTATGCTTGAGTATTACACATTCAGTAGAATTTGCATTCCACCAGTTTAGTGGCCATTCATTTCTATCTAAGAGTGATTTATATAAATAAATGCTGCTCATCATTTGTAAGGGCTGAAATTAGCTGTTTTGTTTTTGTTAGTAGTTGAAATCTGCATGAAGTAATCCCAAAATGTGGTTTTTGACTCATTATGAACATCTTTGCTTGTTTCTGCCACATTTGCATTTATTTCAGTTTCAGAAATCTGACTATTTGAGATACATAGTAGAATCAGTAGAGATTTTAATTTGAGATGATTTTTTTTTTCATCTTTATATAAAAAAAATATAAGTTTAAACCTGGGGTCTAGCAAAGTTGAAATGCAAAAATTTCCATTATCATGAATAAAGCGTGCATTCATGTTTTGAGTCATACAAATTTTAAATGTTCCAATAACAAAATATTCATTTCTCCAAGCTTTGACGAATAAAGTCTCCACCACTGGAATAACTTCCGAAATAAGTGATGTTGTTGAACTAATTTTTACTGTAGCTTGTTCAAAAGGTTTCAGTAAACTTAAACACTTCTCTAAAAGCAACCACTGATTTCAATTACAACTAATTTAAATTTTGTTTTTAACTATCTTTAAGGCTAAATATGTTTAATAAAAAATGTTTAAAGATATTGATATATATTATTTTGGTTTAAATCACAATTTATGATTCAATATTCGGCTGTAACTTGGCCGAATATTCGGTATTCGGCCAAACATCTATTCGTTGCATCACTAGAACAAAGTGATTTTTTTTAATTACTAAACGCTAAAACAAAATAGATGCCATAATATTAAATGCAACGACATATGCAGAGTTCATATTCAATTTTGACAGTAAAAATATAAGAGATTTTCAAGAGGTGCCTATTTGGTATGAGACAAATAATGCTTTCTTAGACTACTATTCTGAGAAAATCGTTTGGAACATATGTCACAAACAAAAGGTTTTTCTCCTGTATGGGTCAAGAAATGGCTTCTTAGGTTGCTCTTATCAGAAAATGATTTGGAACATATTCCACAAACAAAAGGTTTTTCACCAGTATGTAGCAGAAGATGCTTTCTCAAATTACTGTTATCAGTAAAACCTTTGGAACATATTTCACAAACAAAAGGCTTTTCACCTGTATGAATGTTTCTTAGATGTTTTCTTAGATGGTTACTCTGATTAAATCTTTTGGAACATATTTCGCAAACATGGGGTTTTTCACCTGTGTGGATCAAGCGATGGCTTCTTAGATTATGATTAAGAGAAAATGCCTTGGAACATGTTTCACAAACAAAGGGTTTTTCACCTGTATGAATCACGAGATGTCTTTCTAGACTGCAGTATCTAGAAAATCTCTTAGAACATGTTTCACAAATAAAAGGTTTTTCTCCAGTATGAATCGAGAGATGTCTTCTTAGACTAGTATTTTGAGAAAACCTTTTGGAACATATTTCACAGGCAAATGATTTTTCTCCAGTATGAGTCAAGAGATGTCTTCCTAGGGTACCCTTTTCATTAAATCCTTTGGAACATATTTCACAAACAAAGGGTTTTTCACCTGTATGGGTCAAGCGATGGCTTCTTAGAGGATGATTATCAGAAAATGCCTTGGAACATGTTTCACAAACAAAGGGTTTTTCACTAGTATGAATGCTTCTTAGATGTTTTATTAGATGGTTATTCTGATTAAATCGTTTGGAACATATTTTACAAACAAAGGGTTTTTCCCTTGCATGAATGTTTCTTATATGTTTTCTTAGGTTACTATTCTGAGAAAATCCTTTGAAACATATTTCACAAACAGAGGGTTTCTCTCCAGTGTGAATCAAGAGGTGAATTCTTAGATTACTATTCTTGGAAAATTTTTTGGAACATACTTCACAAATAAAAGGTTTTTCTTCTTTATCAGTGGAGGAATGCTTTTCTTTATCACCATTTTGAGGAACATCTTGTTGTTCTCTGGAGGAAGAATTTTCTTCTGTAATCAATGACATTTTCTTAAATGAAAAAGTTTGTTTCGGATGATAACAGAAACTCCATGAAAGTATCAGTATGAAGAGATTGTTGTCGTCTTCATCCAAGGAAATGACTTATTGAACTTCAGCAAAAAGTTTTACCTACCTTTGAATCTAAAAACAGAAAGAAAAATTATAAACAGCCCACTGTTTAATAAATTGCACTAAATTTTGACTCTGAATTAAATATCAGATTTGACAAATTTCACTTGATTAAATAGTACAAAATTCATACATTGAATTATGTCATTATAAATTCTTAAGTGCATGTAAAACCTTTGGTAATAATTTTTTTAAGACTATACTGACCTGGAAGCCATTGTAGTCGTGTGACATAAAACACCTTGCCTTGCCAGAACCTGCTAATGGATCTTTTAAATATATTGATTTTAGCTTTTAAATTTTCTTCGGTGGCATCATTCATGATCAGATGACTACCATTCAGGTAAGTAACTGAAGGAAGGGGGGGAGGGGCTCAGATTCTGCTTGCATGATAGTCACATGATACGTCTGTTAAAAATAAACAACAAAAACATGCAATCTCTGAAATCAATGGAATATAAAGATTCGTGAGTCAAGATGATGATAAATAATGCAATTATTTGAATGACATACGTACCAACGTGTCAACTTTGAAGACCGTTCGATTAATGAAAAGTTCAGGGGTTGCTCGGAGAACAGATCCCGTTCTTTGCCGCTGAATGTTATTTCCTAACAGCTACTGCAAAGATTATGGAAAAATTGTTTTGAGTCTCACTTGAGGAGGAATTTTTTTAACCAGGGTATATTGTCAATATATATTTGTCGTACATATATAAGATTGTCAACTTGGGAAATTATAGGAATTTTGGACCCCCATCTCCCCTTTATGATAACATTAGTTACACTGTAAAACAGTGTTTATGTCTTAGAACTAAAATTAATTGATTCTAGATCAGTTTTTGGCACTGATTCCGAATATGCTTTCCATTTACCTCTAGGTGGTCCAGATTTTGAGAAATTTGCATATTTAAATTTATGCAAATTTAAGCTTTTTTGTGCTATCTTATGCAAATTTTAGATACAATATATGTCACACCTAATTACGTTTTCTAGATAATGACTACTTGACTATTTGCTTCAGATAAATGTCACGATTTGCATATTCTTAACATTTATTTATCAGTTATTAAGCTTAATTTCCATATTTTTCAAAGGTGTAATGTTTACATCACTATCAACTTTAAAATAGTTGCCACAGAATTGACGTAATGTTTTTCTAGACTAGATTTTTATGCTGATTTCAAAACTGCAGTCTGTTTTCTTATGTCATGTCTAATTTTTGAGTACGATGAATTTCTATTTTTGCACGGCATTAACACTGGTTTGATATAAGATGCTTTTTAGGGGTGTGTAATTCATTGACAAGAAGGTGAACAGGGTCAGATTCATATCAGAGACATAAACAAAAATTTATATAATCGAAAAAAAAGTAGTAGAATCTATCTTAACTAATAAAAGTTTATCATACAAAGTATCATAAAAAGCTATTTCTAACTTTTTTGACCAAAAACTAAAATTTCTCTTTTTTTCAGAAACTAGACCTGATAGAAGAAAACAGATACAATATTTGAAATCAACTCAAACAACTGGTTTAGAAACATAGTAGCGTACTCGTGCGTCAGAAATATTTGAACGTCAAGAAACATTATTAGAAAAACCAGAAAAATGTGCAAATTAGGTACAATATTTCACAGTCACATATCAGTATAATCTCTGAAACAACGTTTTTGTGAACTAAATTAGGTAGTAATCATAACATAAAACAAAAAACCCTGTCTGATATTGCTTTATACCTTTAATTTGCAAATAATTGTATAAAATTTACTAAATTTGCATAAATTGAAATATGCAAATATCTCTCAAACTTGACGTGCTGGAGTAAATCTAAAACTAGATTAGGAATCAGCACAAAAAGCCGCATAAAAAACAACTAATTTCTGTTTTAGGACAGAGCAAAAGTTCAAATTTGTTGACCAGTGTTATCATTCCTGGAACCCCCCCTCCCCCCCACGAATCATCCGGCTGCTAATGATATCATTATCAGTGCCTAAAACTTCTTTTTATTTTTACATTTCTTTTTTTCATTTCCTTTTTATATGTTTTCAGTGATACAGATAGGGCTATACATTTTTTATTTAGGTACTGTACTGATTCAAGAAGAATAAGTCAATAAAATATCACTATTACATATGAACTAACTTTATATCAATGGAAATATAAAAAAGATACAGTCGAACCTTGATTTAACCAATCTTTTGGGACTAGCAAAACTTTGTTTCTTAAATTGAGATTATTTGTTAAATCGGGATAATCAAAGAAACTTTTTTATACTATAAAACAAGTTAAAAAATCCCTGCCGGCTCGGCCTACAGGCGCAAGTAGATTTCAAAGTTAAGTACTAATTTCACCAAAAAAAAAAACTAAATGAGTGCAAGAGAAAAACCCAGTTTAACAATTTTATCTGACCGCTTTTAACGCAGTTTTAATTTCATTTTTCTGTAAAAGCTGGTTTTAATTCCCTTAAAATATCTCAATTTCTTGATTTTCTGTAAGCAAGTAAACCCTATTGGTTTACAATGGAATTCTATGGGAATTTGGCGAAATATTAGGGATATCGGCAAGTTAGCGTCACTTTTAGCGACCAATTTTGGTCGCCTAAATTTTTCGGTCAAAATTTGGCGATATATCGCCAAGTTGACGACAGAACAGAATAACATCCTACGATAGCGTAATATATATATAGATTTTTATTTTTCACGTGGAAATCTTGCAATAGAAAAGTAATTGTTGTGGTAAGAATTTTATTTTTTTTAAATTGTTGACAACTGCTATAACGAAATTGTTTTTAATTTTCCTGTCATTGTTCTGCAAGAGCTGGTTTTATCAGAATCATGTTACGGTGGTATTCAAAATTTTTAACCTTCCCCCATTTCTACTGCTTGGGCCGATTTTTCTCATTTGTAATCCCCTCTGAGATATTAGCCATCTCAATGTGTTTGGCGACTTTGAAGGCGATCCATGCATAATTGTGGCTTTCATCGTGCGGACAAAATATATAAACTTTTTAGGTGGGGGTGGTTTTGGGTTCCTGGAGTCGTATAATGAAAAGTTATGAAGGAGTTTTTTAAAAGTCGCACCATGGTAACGACTGCAATAAGTAGTATTTCTTATGAAGCCTACATAAAAATGACTATAAATAAAAAGAACAATGCTCACATACTTTAATAATATTGTTAAACATTTATTATTTTAAGAAAATACATTATGTAAAAACATATTTTTTTATGTACTACAACATATTTAAGCATTGTAATTAAGAAAAAAAACTCATTTATTCAAATTTTATGGATAAGTTATAAAATATCTTTTATACATGTTTATTGTTTTGTTTCGATTTTGTGTTCTCTCTCTATATATACTTTTTTATCGATTTCTTCCTGAAGCTGTGAAAAGAGTGTCATCAACATCATGAGCCATCCAGTACCGTTGCATGCTTCATCTCTCTTTCATCTTCTTCATCTGATCCACTACCGCTATTAATAACCTCGTTGCATGTAGATATTTCTGTATTACAAGATACATATTCAAAGAATTAACAATTAGGGAGAAATAACAATAAGGAGATTGAATTTTTTTTTATAAATAATAGAAAGTTTCTTCAATATGTTGTCTTTTTTTCGCATTGAAAGTTATTAGTTAAATCAGGATTATAGATTCGTTAAATAAAAGTTTTTTTTTTTCCTTTTTCGTTGGTACCATAAAAAAAACTCGCTAAATCGAGAAATTCGTTAAATCAAGGCCGACTGTAGTTACTTCTTAAAAGTATTTAATAATAATAATATTACATAATGCATTCAACAATAATATTAGTCCTTGCACTTCTTATCAACAAAACACGTAGACAACATTCTTTATGTAATAAACATAACAAACGTCATTTCAAGCCTACTTTGTACCTGATTTTTCTAACAGCAGATCATATGCACATACGGCAGAAGAATAGGTATGCCAAACGTTGGGGTATTCCATATTTTGGAAATAAAATAATTGTATAATTTTTTAATGGTTTTAACAATTACTTTGTATTTTTATAACAATAGATAATAGACTAAAAAAGTAAGAGATTTCGATGTAAAGAAAAAGTTACAAAAAAATTTTTGGTTTGATCAAAAATGAAATCAAAGGTCTCTTTTTTTCCTGATATCTAGGGGTGTAGCTACAAATATTTTTTCATTGGGCGGGGGGCAGAATTGAAAAATTTCTCAACTTGAAACAAATTGCTTATTTTCCAACTGAAATGATATGGTCAATGTGTGTTTATGATAATGATACTTATACGTAAAGAATCCTTTCCAAAGAAAAATACTGAAACTAAAAACATAGAAATTATAATTACTGGTTTGTTTAATGAAAGTTTGGGTACACCGCTTTCATTTAAATAATTAAAACCAAAACTAGATTAATTTCTATTTCCCTATCTTGGAATCATTGAGCATGAAAATAATAAGATATCCAATTGCTAAATGAATAGTTAAGGAAGCAATTTCAAACAATACAGTAAATGTGAGATTTAAACCTAAAAAAACTGCATATATTTAGAGAAAACAAACATTAGTTTAAGGTTAGCAAATTTTTTGTCTTCTTTTACATACGATTCATAATCGCACTTCATATGAAAATACCGTTATGTTATTTTGAAAAGGGAATAAAAATTTGATAGAAATAAAAGGAATAGATTAGAGACACTGTTGATGAACAACAGTAGCGAAATTCAGCTCTCAATATAATGATATTTTCGTAGCACAGAGAAACACAATGACAAACTGAGTCTGGCTGCTTTTTGTATTTCTTTTGATAATTTAACTTGTTTACTATTACAGAACTCAAAACGGCAGTTAGAGAAAAAATAAAAAAATCATATTTTTTTACTATTATTTTAAAAAAGAAAATCTTTCAAAAATCTATAATTTCCCAACTCTAAGTTCAAATTTCCCAAGTTCACATATATTGGAGGGGGAGGCTCCCCCCCATCGCGACGCCACTGCTCATATCGAGGGCTAGATCTACTCCCCCCTCCTAAAGTAATAACATTATATATGCACAGACCCATTACACTAATAATATCGATAGTTGTTAAACAAAAAATGCTATGAAATACATAATATGATAAAATCAGATATGACTGATATGTATGCACCTTTTTTTTTAGAAATTTTGGTTAGATAAAAAATTATGACAAAAGTCAATCTCTCCCTTCCCTCGATATCAAGTGCCAGACCGTCTCTCCCTACAAAAGTTATAACATTATATATGCACAGTCCCATTGCACCAGTAATATCAATAGTTGTTAAACATATATATGATAAAAAAAATGCTTGACTTCCTTATTTTTAGAAACTGTTTGAAAACGACTGAGCTCGCCCGGCAGAATATTATAACGAGCAACAACTAATTGACCTGTTTGCATTTTTTAAACATAATTTGAACGTAATAACGCAATCGAAATTATAATGATTGCTTACAATATAGTAGAATTAAAATAATTAAGTAAAGTAATTAACTAAAACAATAAAAATTAAAGTGAACTTAAAAATGGTTAAATTATTATAAGTAAATGTAAAGTAAACCATTAATAATGTATAAGTATATATGCACCATAAAGATACATTTTTCTGGCTCGCCAGCCAGATTATAATGACCAACATATAATTGAATATCGTATTGATACCACTGAGGTAGGCTGACACAGATATCGCAATGGAAGATATAAGCCCTAAATAAATGGCCGATTGTAGAGTATACTAAAAATAAAATAAAGTACAGTTGAATTCAATTTCTGTTTACAAACGATGCTCTGTTATTGACTGAGTTAAGAGAATGGATCTACTTTCGTTATTGAAAACAATCACCTGTTTGGAAAAACACTGAAAATCACTCTATTCGAAAGTGTCCTTTTGACAAATTCTTTTACTTTCTATTTCACCATCACCATGATTAAAAAAAAATGTATGCAATGAATTGAAATAATATATAAGTAATTTTCATTTAATGTCAGCATCTTTTTCCGTAACCAGGGGGGGGGGGGGTTAATAGTAGTACACAACTTAAATACTTACTTTGTAATCCAAATGATAGGTTGGTCGTAGCTTTGTTGGTATGGTGTTTGCCAGCTGATCCGCGGCCCCGGGTTCGATACCTGAATGCGCTACGCTTTTTTCTCCTTTTTTGTTTTATAAATATACTTATAATTGTAATTGAATAATTTTAATTAAAATTTTTAATATTATACATTAATTATAATGTTAACAAACTTAAATTTATCCTTTTTTTTATTTTTAAACTATCATTTTCCATCCTTTAAAGAGGTTTAAAAAGAAACTGGATCTATTATTGAATGATAAAAATTCCAAAATCGTGACAAAATCTGTTGTGGCGGCATCTAGTTATGATAAAATAAAAGAATATTCAAATAAAATAAAAATAAAAGCAGAACGAAGATAAAGAGGAAAGCAAAATAATTGGAAGCGCAAGCATACATATTACAAATTAAAAAAATCTTTAATATGCAAAAAATCGGTTGTAATTTAATTCTGATGCTAATTTTTAATATAATTATGCTTGTTACTTGAAAAACAGAATGATAGCATTATCGCATTGACTTCCTTTGTTAAAGCAATGCATAAAGGATGTTTCTTTAAAATCACGAATTGACACAATTGCTCAATATCATTGCATCGATAAAAGATATATGAAATACATTTTAAAAGTGATTTAGAAAAAAATTAATAGTTTTATGATGTTTTATTGCAACTATTTAGTTAAAAGTAAAAAATTAAATAGGTTGAAATTATAATGATATGCAATAGTATTATAAATTTTAATTGACAATCAAATTTTTAAGTTATACTTATAAGTATATTTATAAAACAAAAAATGAGAAAAAAACATAGCGCATTCAGGTAGAATCCGGACTGCGGATCAGCCGGCAAACACTATACCAACTGAGCTACGACCACCTATCAATTTGATTGCAAAGTAAATATTTAAGTTGTGTATGACTATTAGACCCCCCCCCCCCTGGTTTCTCAAGAACTAAGGAGCATTGGATAAAATCCATTGAGCCTAACTCTAAGGGGTCTCTACTCTATAACATATATTAAAATAATCAAAATCTGTGATTAACAAGGTTGGCTCTCTTCTTGTAAGATAATACGAAAGAGTCATTTAGTATGCATTTTTCAAATACATAACATGAAACATGACATATAGCAATAAATGGTATGAACAAGGGTCGTTTTATTCCCAGTGGTTTGTTATGTCCACCAAAATGAATATAATACAAACATTATGGAATGTAAATATACTGTATCAATGAATAGAATATATTACATCTACATACATGTTGTATCATATTATATAGTTATACATATAAAACTACTTCCTAAAATAGGGCAACTGCATAATATTAATTATGCAATTAAAATACAGAGAAAAATGATTTACTGTCATTAATATTGTTGGTGCAGTGAATATGCATGTGTATTTTCCTTGTGTATTATCCTTTACATATTGTACCTGGCCGAGATAATACGTAAGTACCAGTTTTTAAATAGATCTCATACTATATTTCAAATGAAAATCAATTTTCAAATTAATTGCTTAAAAGGTGCAAAGGTCAACCTAGCGAAAAAGATTCCATGCCGGGACTCGAACCCGGGTCATCAGTATAGCGCACTGACGTTCTTTTCAACTAAACCACATGGAACCTCACACTATTACAGGTTCGCAAGGCTACAAACGAAGCACAACATTGAATATTTTCTGTCAGCCACTGACATGGGGCAAACACAGACTCTTAATTAAATCCAGCACCGATTGAATCTATATTAATATTTGGAGATTTTTCCAGAGAGAAACATTTGCCTTGCATACAATACATTTCAAATGAAAATCAATTTTCAAATTAATTGCTAAAAAGGTGCAAAGGCCAACCTAGTGAAAAAGATTCCATGCCAGGACTCGAACCCGGGCCATCAGTATAGCGCACTGACGTTCTACCAACTAAACCACATGAAATGATACCCAGCCTGGAACTTCTCACTATTATAGGTTGGCAAGGGTACAAATGCAGCACAAGATGGAATATTTTCTGTGACCCACTGACATGGGGCAAACACAGATTCTTAATTAAATCCAGCAGTGATTGAATCTATATTAATATTTGGAAATTTTTGTTCGAGTCCCGCCATGGAATCTTTTTCACTAGGTTGGCCTTTGCGCCTTTTAAGCAATTAATTTGAAAATTGATTTTCATTTGAAATATTGTATGCAAGGCGAATGTTTCCCTCTGGAAAATTTTTCAAATATTAATATAGACCTCATACTTTCTTAAATCACAGTGCTTGATAAAAAAACTGCTGTTAAATGAAAATGAATGAAAAATTATATCAGAAAATAATAAGGACAACAATAGAACGAAAGCCTTTCATGTGGGTCCATAGCATAACATTAAGATGTTATATGTACCTACAGCAAAACTTCTTTAATCAGGAATCATCGCAATTAGGGCGATTCCGAATTATAGAAAATTCTGGATTACAGAAGTTTAGAAACTAGAATGCATGAAGATAAATGATAATGCTAATGCCTCTTATTAATATGGCAATATAAAAATGTGAGTAAGGGACTTGATAATTCAAAATAATTAAAAAGCATTTAGAAAAATCAATTCAAAATAATCATACGTTTTAAAAATAATTATGTATATTTTATGCAGTGTTGCCATCTGTTGTAAATTACCAAAAACAATAAGCGTATGGTTTTTAAAAATTGTGATTTCTGATTTATAAATACTCAATAAATAATGCATATCACAAGAACAGACATATCATGAAAAATATTGAAAAAAAAATTCTAAAACCAAAAAAATATAGTGAAAAATTTAAGACTTACAAAAAATTTAAAAAATAACCTTATAATTCATTAACATATTTAAAGTTGTGATACATAAGATTAATCTTAAAAAAATTAAATATATAGCACCTAAAAATATCGAAGTAAGTCACAAGTTAAATATTTAAAAGAAATAATAATAAAAAGATCTGATTTTGTTATGTTTTGGCGCCATCTTCTTATCTTTGGAGAAAGAAAAATAGCAAAATTACAATTAATCCTGAAATTTTCCAACTCAATATTTAAAAAGACGCATATATTAATCACATATGTAATTTATAAAGTTCTTAATGTTTTTAAATTGAAAAAAAGTAGTATATTAGGTAGGGTAGTCTATTATTTTTCTTAATAATTTTCTGAAATTCATTCATATATGTGCTATGGCGCCATCTATTATCTTCAACTGAAAATAAAAACGAATAAACATACCAAAATGTCTGGTTTGTGGATTAAAGATGTTATACTGTATTTAAAAATAATTATCCTATATTATTCGATGGCTGATACAATTCCTGTAAAGATTCAATTTCATTCATTTATAAATGAGTAGTCAGTACAAGTTTAAAATCCCGTGGCTTGCTTTTTGTTTTGTTTTTAAAATTAAAATTGGCTTGCAAATTAGAACTAAGGAGTTTTCTTCTTTCAATATTTTATATTATGAAAATAAACAATTAGAAAGTGATTTCCCCATCCTGTCACTTGAAATTCTGTTGACAGCATTATTGTCATTTGCTAATATTGATGGTTCATTTCAACAGTCCATTGAAAATAGTTGCAGAGTTACGAGGGGGGAGGGAATATTGTTCCCCTCCCTCCCAAACAGTCCCACTGAGAGTAAGGACAGTAAGGAATGTCAGTAACGGTATTAAAATTTTAGTAATGATATCTATGGGTGGTGGAGTGGGGGATTGTAATGGCCAATCGACGCAAAATATGCATTACTTTAATAAAGTGAGAAAAGAAAAACCTTTTGAAAAAAAAAATTATATACAAAATAGAAAAACAGTATAACTTCGCAATTAACGGCGATTTCAAATTATAGAAAATTCTGGATTTCAAAAGCTTTGAAACTGGAATGCATTTAGATAAATAATAACACTAATATCTGTCATAAGATAAATAACAACACTAATATTTGTCATTAATATGGTAACAGAATAATAAAAGGAACTTAATAATATAAAATATTTTAAAAACACTAAGAAATTGCGTTTGAAAATGTCCTGAATTCTTTCTAAAACTAGTGACATTTTATGCGGTGTCGCCATCTGTTGTAAATTATGGACATTATATAACTGTATTTTTTTTTAAATCATCATTTCTTATCTATAAAGGCTAAATAAATAATACAAATCACAATAATAACATAAAAATATTGCAAATGAAATTAATTAAAAAAAAAAAAAAAGAAGAAATGTGTTATAATGGGAAATTTAAATCAGACTGACATAGAATTAATTTAAAAACATAACTTTAGTGATATATAAAGTAAATGTTATGTATATCGCCTTCAAATATCAAATTAAATCACCAAGTCAATACTTAATAATAATAATAATAAAATAAATAATACCAATAAATCAGATTTCGCGTTATTTTGGCGCCATCTACCATAACTTACAAGAAACCAACATGATGTAAAATTCCGAAAGTTACTAAAAAAAAAGGCTGTATATTGTTATTATCATTATTATTTTATATATTTAGTAAAAATAATACACAAGGCTAATAGTATTATGAAAAATATTAATTGTACGTATAAATATGAAGTTACGTAGCTGTACGGAATGGAAGTATGGATCGATAGTTCGATGACGTGAATCGATCCTTAATCGAATCGTAAAACGAATAACTGAACTGTGTTGTGGCTTCCTCTTAGGTTTACGACGATAAGAAAACAAAAGGTTTTCAAAGACAAAGGCAAACGCCGAAAGGAGATTTGAATAAACTGAAAGAAATAAATGGAATCAAAGGTAAGTAGAATAATAGACTTAGTAAAAAGAAAAAGTAAAGAAATGATTGAAATTGATCTTGACGTGCGCACCGAAATTTTTTTGCGGGGAGGGCGCTTTCTCGGGATTTCTTGAATTTTCCAATTTGTTTACAAAGTGGGAGAGGGCGGATTAACGGGATTTTACGGTAATGTTATCAATTTTCTGTCAATTTTGGACCCCCTGCTTCCCTTTCAATATCATACATTATCATTTCTTGCCCCCCCCCCCCCTCTTCCTAATAATACTATATCAGTGTCTAAAAATTATCTTTATTTTTACAATTTTTCTTTTTTATATGTTTGCATGGGCATAGAGTTGTATGGGCTCATGGGGCTCGAGCTCCAGCAATAATTTCTAAAATGATCTTCTTTTTTTCACCCTCTAATATAAAAAAACTTTTTAGCTTTTTACTTTCTAATAAAGTGTATCTTTCCAAATAGCATGAACATTAACAGCAAGTTTGATTTTTTCTAACGTTATCTTGCCGCGATAAATTTAATTATAGAAATTTGCGGCAAATTTCCCAAAAGGTATACCATCCCCTACTTGCATGAGTAGTTTGTTATGAAACTGATGGCAAGACTGTCTTTAATTCTCGAAAGTGATGAAAGCAAAAAAATCCCTTTGTTGAGAGAATGGACAATCAGCACATATGCAGAAATTTTATTCAGTTGGCATTGCTTTTTCTAAACGGTATACTTATCAAATATCAAGAAAGGCTTGTATTGAAAAGTACAAATATTACCTTAACTTGTTTATGGTGATGAAAACGGTGCATGCACCTTCTGACGGTGTGTTCACATCACTAGACCTCTTCAAAGAGGTTAAACTTATAGTGTAACAGTTATGAACAGAGAGTGGGGCGTGGAAAGATTACTACTTTGCAGTAAGTTTGCAGTATTTTTGATTATTCGTTTGCCGTTAATTTGCAATAAATTTGATACAGCATGAATTTATCTTGTACGACAAGTTAGCTGCAAATTCAAAGTGTGGTGACTTCAGCGTTTGCATTATCTTGCTGCAGTCTTGTTATGAATTTTCATCTTGTCATGCTGAGCTTGCTGGAGCTTTGCAGGTTTTCAAAGCAAGACTGCTGTAAATTTTTTGAAAATTAAAAAAGCTATCTGGGTTAGGAAAAATTTCGATGTTAAATTCAAAAACAATGAGAAACAACAGGTAAAAAAACTCTGGCAACATGTAATAATGTGATAACTAAAATATCGGCTGCTATGGAAAAATATCATCTGCAGCTGAAATGTAACGCGAAAAAAATGAGTGGGGCTTGAACGTTATATATTTGGCCTTTCTGATGAGAATTATTCATCATTGTTACATGAAAATCATTTAGTAGGTGATAAGTAGAAAAAAAATTTCACAATTGATGAAGCGTAGATTTATCTAAATGACTATACAGTACAGGATCTATTATCCGGAATCCTCGGGACCGAAGGCTTTCCGGATTTTGGAATTTTCTGGATTTCGGGTCCTCTCGAATTCCGTCAAAAAAATCGCGGGAAAAACGCAAATTTCGTCAAAGAATCGCGAAAAAACGCAAATTTCTTCAAAGGATCGAAAAAGCCCCGCAATTTCGTCAAAAGATCGCAAAAAAATCCGCAAATTTCGTCAAAAGATCGCGAAAAAATCCGGAAATTTCGTCAAAAGATCGCGAAAAAATCCGCAAATTTCGTCATAAGATCGCGAAAAACCCCTGAAATTTCGTCAAAAGATAGCGAAAAAAGAATTTCTTCAAAAAATCGCGAAAAACACGCAAATTTAATCAATGGATCACTGGAAAAAAACGCAAATTTAGTCAAAACCTCGGTAAAAAACCCCGCAAATTTCGTCAAAAGATAGCAAAAAATATTTGTTCAAAGGATCACAAAAACCCCTTAATTTCGTCAAAAGATCGTGTAAAAACGAGAATTTCGTTAAAAGATCGCGGAAAAAACTCATTAGTGCAGAGGAGCCCTCCCCCCCTCTTCTGTAAACTTAAATAAAAATTTGCTGTGAATTTCAGAATTTTTTTTTTTTTACTTATAATCACCCCTGATTCAAGTAACACAATTGTGTAGCCATAATATTTTGTCAAAGTGAGAGAGAGAGGATGTGAAATATATGAGGATTTTTTAAAAAACGAATCATAATGTAAATTTTAAACTAAAATTTGATAAAAAAAATGATTTTTTCCTAATTTCGGGGGGGGGGGGGTCGACAACCGTGTTCCCCATCACTGATGTAGCATATTTTAGTGGTTACACATTGCAACACAATAGACCAAAAAAAAATTACAAATCTGTAAAATTTTCGAAAAATTTCAAAAATTGCAAAATTTTAGTAAAAATTTACAATTTTAGGAAATTTTCAAAAAAAAAAAAATTTCCGGATTTCGGGTCTTTCCGGATTTTGGAATTCCGGATAATGGGTCCTGTACTGTAGTAAAAAAAGATTGATTTACTAATGGAAAAGTGGCCAAAAAAACTTACAACTTTGGTTAAATCACTGGACAAAGAAAGTTTTGCTAAAGGATTTATGGTGATTAGTGGAATTTCTTGCAGCAGAAAATTAAAGATCAGAAAAGGTGAGAAAAATGTCATAATTAACTCTACTTATTATCAAAATAATGATATAATCCCTATTTTTAAAGAAGAAATTTCAAAACTTTATAATACGGGTGTAAAAAGTGATGAATTCAACCAGGATAATGTGAGCAGCCATACATCCAAAAGTACAGTCACATTTTTCAAAACATTGACAAAGAAAAAAAAAAAAATGGAATCAAGTGTATACCATTTAATCATATTTCAACCAAGTCCCCAGATGTTTTACCAATGGATTACTGTGGCTTTGGACTATTAAAACAAACTCTTGCAAAACACCAATCCACTACGCTGAGTGGACACTGGAAATGTGTGGGGGATGAATGGAACAAAATTCCACTGCCAGTTTTACGAAAAGCCCAACTATCTTGGAAATCCTGCTGCAATATGATAGTCTACAGCAAGGGCTACCAGATAAAACATATTAAACAATAATTGTTTTAATTTTAGCCAAAATCGTTCCCAACGTGTGTAAAAAACATCTGTATTTTATGGAATTGTTAACGTGCCATTTTTCAGTAGATAAATACTAATTTTACCCCTTTTTCCTCTTTTGTTACAGGGATAAATGAAATCAGAAAACTTTTTCCCATTATGTTCTACTTTTTTATTAAAATAAAATGCTAAAAGTTTCAACTTCTGATTTAAAAAATGAAAATATTTAAAAAAAATCCAAATTCTGAAAAAGATATATTATTCAAAGTTCACTTTCATTGTGAATTTATTATAAACAATTCACAAATAATCAAGTTTATCAAGTTCCAAGTGAATATCTCTGTATATTTGAATTTTTCACATTGTCTAAATATTTTATTTAAGTTACAGTTTATTTATCAATATACGATTCTGTTTATTTTCCTTAAACATGAGTTAAAAAGTAACCATTGAATTGGTAGTTGACTTCTTTCAAATTCACACATGAATAAAGCTATATATTGAGTTGAGTTCTGCCAATAATTTTCAAAACTCTACGCCTATGATAATATACAGATATTAATCACATACTTTAACTGATTTAAATGATGAGAAGGTAATAAAATGTCACTATTATGTATGAAATAACTTTATATCAAATAACGCTTTAAAAAGAAACATTTACTATTTAAAAACATCTAATAATAGCTTTTTGTTACATAATGCATTCACAGTAGTATCGTCTTATTGAACTCACCTCCTGCATGGAGTCAGGATAAGCAGAACATCTTTTCAACAAAACAAGTGGCCAACATTCTTCTCCATTTGTTTTCTAGTAAACTTAACATTTATCTTTTAGAATCTGGTTTCACTAACAACGCATTATATGTGCCTATCGTAGAAAATTGGGAATGACGAACACATGAATATTTCATATTTTTTTATTATATGATTTCATAATCATTTGATGGATTTCTAAGTTTGCATTTTCATAAAAATAAATAAGACCGAAAAGAAAAAAAGATAACAGACTAATTTTATGTAAAGAAAAGATAACTTTTTTTTTTTTTTTTTTTTTTTGGGGGGGGGGGTGGATTAAAAGTAATAACAATATCAAAAACAATCCCCTGTTCCTAAAGATGTCTTAAGATATCAAGTGCCAGACAAATCTCCTCCCCCCCCTATAACCTCTAAAAGTGATCATGTTATATACATGCAAAGTACAGCCCTTAATACCACATTAACTGAAATTAATACTTAATTATTGTAGATTACAGAATACATGTTATTTTTGAAAGAAACTGCATTAGAATTTACAGGTGGTATTATAAGCAGAGTAAAAAAATGAAAGATAAGAAAATAAATGCATCATTAGTTTTCTACATTAATGAGCAAGAAAAAAGACATGGTTATTTGAATTAATTAGACAGAGTACAAATCATTATACATACTTTTGATACTGCTGTATATGTTATCAATGTTCTATCATAGGTTAGGTTCCTCATTGTATTTTGTGCTACACACCTCATGAAGATTCTTTACAAAGAAAGAGATGTGCATAATATAGAGAATATACCTAGAACAGAAAAAATAAATAAAATACTACAGAGTCTTAAATTATAAATGTGCACTTCATATTGTAGCAGATTGTATACCCGAATATACTGTATGTAAGATTTCACTCTTCTATGATATCAATTGTATTGAATTAGATTACTTTGCATTATTTCCAGATGTTGAATTAATTTACGTTTATAGGCAATTTTCCACTTCTATTTTCAAAAATTTTATTTTAATTCATTTTTGTGTAAGAGATGGCGCCACTGAGGTTGTCAAGGATCTGGCCAGATCCTTATCTTCCAGTTTTAATTATGAATAGCTTTTTATATTTGTGAAAAATCTAGACATAATTTTGTGAATTTGAAATTAACGTTTTATATTGTTTTTTGTGAAAACATTTTTAACAAGATCCTTTATATGCGTAAAAGCTAGAAAATAGATTCCTTGGTATCTTCAGCTATTTTGTGAAAGGTCAGATTTAACATTTAAATGATTAAATTTGTGAAAGGTTCAGTTTGAAGATTGAAAAGATTTGTTAAATGTCAATTTTTAAGACAAAAAATTTTGTGAAGAATCCTGTTTAAGTCGAAAAATTTTGGAAAGGTTCTGTTTTGAATTGAAAAATTTTGTGAAGGGTCCTTTAAAGGACCGATTTCTTTCTAAGCTGATCACAGGTTATTTTAAATGTTTTTATTTCTGTTATTTCTTTCAGTGTGTCTCCGATTATATAACATGTAAATAATTTTTTGCCGATTTGTATTTTAGAAAATTAACTCCTGGGAATGGTTTTAAAGATAAACCGAAACATTGAGTATAATTTTTGATTTTATTTTTTACATCAAAGCATAGATGTACAATAAAATATACGCTAGATAGCAGCTTCTTGTTTTTGCTTTCACATTATATAATTTATTTAATATAAAGAAGCCATTTATCTAATTTTTCATACAAAACATAAGTAATTAGTACAGTAGACTCTCTGCCACCCCAAAATCTGCAAACACCTAAAATCCACACATCATTTCAGAGGTAAACAGTGAAACTTACATTTAAAATGTTGTTGAAAACAATCAAGATTTATTTTTTAAATCTTATTATGTTATACGCATTTTAATATGTAGTTCTGGTTAATTATGATTGAACTTGCGTTTTCTCATAAAAGAAGTACAAATTTATTTGTAAAAAAAATTCTAATAGAACTGATAACAGCAACAATCACAATCTTTTTACCAAATGCATTTATCTGTGAATCTTTTAATAGCTTTTTTGATTTTTAAGACTGGCTAAACATGCAATAAAAACTTTGTCACATATTTTAAGATTTTGGTGTAAATTCATCATCATCATCAACCGTTTTCAATCCACTGCTGGATGTAGGTCTCCCCCAGATTTTTCCAATGTTTTCTGTCTAAAGCTTTAGCCATCCAATTTACACCGACTACTTTTCTGATTTCATCACTCCATCTTACTTGAGGTCTTCTTCTTGGCCATTTTACATCTCTGGGATACCACTGTAGGGTGTTTGTGCTCCATCTATTGCCTTGTCTTCTTGCAATGTGCCCAGCCCATTTCCATTTGAGCCGTTTAATTCTTTCAATGATGTCATTAGTGTATATTTATGAGGCAATTTCATTGAATAATTCAAAATTAAAATTTCTAAATGATATTAAACAGTTTTGGGGTCCTTAAAAAGTGTAAGCTACTTTTGAGTGACTACAGAATGAGATACCATAATTTCCAGTATATAATTCGTGGATTATCTGTTAAAAAACTTCAAAATTTTTTGGATTATCTACTGGTGTGGATTATCTGCTGAAATTTTTTTTAAGCAGAAGTTCATGTCAGACATCCAGTTTCTACCGGCAGTCATAAAATAAAAACGTAAACAGTTATCAAACGATTGTCTGCTATCGACCGATCGTGGAGTTGCTTGTGATTGGTTCATGTGTGAGGTATATATGCTAGTGGGAGTGGCTTCAGATTATGATTTTTTTTAGCCTTTTAACAACATGTTTCTATGAAGAACAAAGCGTTTCTCAACTCATCCCTTTCAAAAATTACAATCTCAATCATTTATGAAACAGCACCTCCCAAAATTATCACAGTTTTACTGATTATGATGATTGATATTACGATGCAAGCAATGGGAATCCATCACACATTAATCGAATGAATCGTTATCGTATCGTAGTTTCATGGTTTTACTGCTGCCCTCTATGGGTAGAATAATAAAATACAATTATCTCTTGTAATTTATATTAAAAACCAAACCGTATTTGATGGTATATCATGTTGAAAGTTATAATAATGTCTAAGAGAAAACCTGTTACTTAACACTGCGGAATTTAAACAGAATGTTATTTAAAAAGTGGAAGATGATTTAAAAACAGCAATTATCATAGAAATATCTGTATCCACATGACATTCAACGTTTTAGATATAAGATTCAATGAAAAAAAAAAATTTGTATTTTTTAACTTGTAATTATTTTATTATTTTTTTTTCAATTATTTTATTACAATTATCATTTAAATAGAGCAATTAAATAAATAGGGAGGTGGTTTATTAGTGGTACTTCGGAATGTTGAAAACAATGAGTAATTCTCGTATAGTCCGATGCGGATTATCTGCTGAAATTTTTTTATAAGGGTAAAAATTGCGGCTGCGGATTATACGCCGCCGCGGATTATAGGCCGGAAATTACGGTACAATGCTTTCACTATGGAATGAAATGTTTCTAGTTGATGCTATATCTTATTTAAATACTGCTATTATTGACTAAGCCTTGATCATTAATAGATTTGATTAAATGAGATTTAATTATTGGTATTGATATATTTGTATTTATGTATTTTATCATTATTGTTTAGCTATTAGCTAAATTTTTAAAGGTATTATAATAGGAATTACCAAACTTTTTATGTCTCATCTTAATTGTTTTTTGTGAAAATATTTTAATGCATTTATTCATTCACAGAGTTATGTCTGTCATTGCGATGTTAAACTATTGGCTAATTTTATAAGATGGGTGACTAAAGAAAGAGTTAGCAAGATTCCATAAAGTTTAGCAATCACTTCACTGGCACCTGGCTAACACAGGGTTGCCAGCTTTTAGCCAGGCCAAGAAAAGCCTGCTAGGTTTTTTTTTGTTTGTTTGTTTTAACCACTTAAAAAAAGCCGGTTTTATATTTTAAAAGTTAGTTTATGCCTAACTCATATTAAATTCGAATTAATTTATTTTTAATACACTTATTAATATTTTCTACTAAAAAATTATAAATTTCCATTAAATTTGTCAAATAAATAAGTCTTCTGCTAAAAGACAGTTGTGAAGGCATTATGTCCGAAATATATATATGTATATAAATACGGAAAAGAAATTAAATTATACTCTAAAGTAATGTTTTAAAATTCTATATTATATAGCTCCACATATACTGCATATTTTAAAGGTTATATTTAACTAAAAAATAACAAAATGTAAACATTCTTACATGTCTACAATGAAGATTAAGTCATAGAATGAACAATGTTAAAAGAAGAAATTAGGAAGGACATAATATTTGATGAGAGTTGTGTATGTAAGTGTAATAAAATAAAGAGAGCAATTAAACAACAACAATAAAAAAATATATATTCTCCAAATAAAATTAGTTGAATAAAAATTTTTAAAAGCCTGTTGCTATTTAAAATAGTGCATATTCATGCATATGCTATTCATAATACTGTTTTTAATAGTTTTTATTATGTGACTTTATGTATGATTTTGAATATGAGAAATAAAATGACTCATATATTTACTGATAGATCTTAAAATTAGTTAAGAAATAAAACATGTAACTAGGTAACCATTGTCCTTTTTAATTTTATAAAGCATTAAAAGGGAAAAAAATATAAAGGTGGGATTAATGGTCTATGTAAACCAGGGTTGTGACCCCCAAAAAACGGTTTATTTGGTTTTAAATAACCAGGTTTATTTTGGTTTAAACTGGGGTTTTTTCAAATACATTTTCTTATTACATATAGGGTCACCCAGGGTAATTCCTGGTCAAAAAGCATCAACATCTAATTATTATAAAAACTATTAAAGATATTGTTCCCAATTTTTTTGTGGAATAAGCCCCCTCTGATGGCTATATTATAAAATGCTTACTTAAATATATATGCACTTATAATTAAAATAATTATAATTTTTAAATGACCAAGAATTACCCCAGAAATGGGGTAATTCTTGGTCACTTCTGGGGTAATTATCGGTCAGCATCCTTTTTCATGTAAATAAAGTAGTACAGTTAATTTTTTTTATGACTGAGT
The DNA here is from genome assembly GCA_963932465.1 of Maratus speciosus. Lineage (NCBI taxonomy): Eukaryota > Metazoa > Arthropoda > Arachnida > Araneae > Salticidae > Maratus > Maratus speciosus. The sequence continues at coordinate 35,170,913 of OZ010794.1, read as the reverse complement.
AATAAAATAAGTAGAATCAATCTTCTAAAAGTTTTGTTCATCTCATAATTGTGGAATAATAAAGCATTAACATTGTTTTGGGCATAAATACAAAGTTATTTGATGTGCAAAAGACTCTTGTGCATTTTACAAAACATTAAATAGCCAAAGAATTTTTATGTATCTTTACAACATTTATAAGCAGTATTTATTACTTCATTAGTATCCATTGTGAATTGAATTTATTAATAACTTGCAAATTTATTTGTCCATAAAAAATAACAATGTTTGTTATCAATTTTATTTTGCCTAGGCCAACTGAAGTTTTCGTCTCCCTTTTCAAGAAATTTTCAATACAGACCTTTAATATAATACACAGCATAATAATTGGGTTCCTCTATTGCATTATGTATATTTTTATGCACCATTTTGGCATTTTGCAATGAGATGGTATTTCTACTTAAATTGTTCAGTCATAGAGTGCGTCTTATTCTCTGAGCACTTACTGTTTTCTGCTTTTAAAAGTGTTTAATATAGCAGAGGAAAATTTTAATCTTTTTTAAAGACTGTGATATGCCATTAGTTGAAATGAAATAATTAAAACTTCAAGAATGACAATGATCTGTTGTAAAATGTGTAAAAATCAAGATTGATGTTTTGCAAAAATTTTGAGAAGCAGTTTTGAATATAATTTTTTTTTAATATTTAATTTCAACTAAATGAATAATTAAGGCATATATTTCAAAGCAAAGGATTCAAAGTATCTTTGAGATTTTTTACAGTTTCATAAATTGAGTTATTTTTATAACAAAAGCGAAAATGATCAAGAATTACCTCAGAAATTCAGTGACCAGGAATTACCACGGGTGACTCTACTTTATTAAGAACTACAATTAACCAAAATGTGAACAGTGTGGTTGCAGTTAATTCTCAAAGGGTTTGCAACAATTAAAATCACTAAATATGACAATAAAAAGGAATTAAATGATGATAAAAACATTGACCAGGCATTAACCCGGTGACCAAGATTTACCCCAGATAGATGGGGCAATATTTGACCAACTTCTGTAAATTATTTAAAATAGTATAAAAAAATTCAAGACTATTTATTAATAGCTAAAGTAGTTGCTAATTGAACCAAAAAGAAAGAAAAGAAAATTATTGAAAATTTGAGTTGTGACAAAGATCTTTGTAAAAATGTATCATAACTAAAGCCAATGTTATTTTACAAAAAGGTAACAAGCCATTTCAAAAAGATACTTTTTTCAAAATAAATAAAGAATAAACTCATAATTAAGTAATAAATTCCAATGAGGATAGTTCAGAGTACCTCTATGATTTTTTTCATTTTGGTGAAGCATTCTTAAAACATAAAAAAGACTGTGACCAGGAATTACCCCAGAAACTTGCTGACCAGGAATTACTCCGGGTGACCCTCCATGCATATTTATTGATAAAAATAAGCATTGTTGGATATATAAGTAATATAACTTCAGTTAAAACTATCTTAAATTAAATAATTACAATCAGTGATGTAGAAAATTGAAATCATTTCAAATTTAAACCTTTTTAGTAGAAGCTATGTCTATTGTTCCGTGAAAAAAATGAAACATTGATACCATGAAAATCTTAATAAGCAATCTTTTATTTACTAGTATTATAAATAAATATATGATGTAGTTTCATAAATATAATATACTTTCCCATGGCTATTCAGAATAATTTCTTTGAAATACTTATTATCTGAGATGTCTGATTTTTCTGTTAGAATATTACATAAACAATTATTACCTTTTACTGAAAATACAGCTTTTTATAAAGAATTCCTGGAATGACTTGAATTAAGCAATAGAGTCTTTACATGTATCAAGAAGTATTGTGTATTGTCATTTGACACTTTTCTGAAACAGCCAGGTTAAAAAAAAAAAAAAAAAAAAGACAACAGTAAAATAAACAGAAATACCTATTTACCAGATTTTTTAGACTATTGAAAACATTGATCTTAAAATCGAAAGTAGATTTATAAAAGTAGTCATCCATTAAAACATCTAAACAGCCATTAGACTTTATACACAGGTTTTTTTTCTAAGCTATGTTATAATACGTATCTGGATTCTTAAGTTAACTCGTCTCATCTAACTTGTGTCTCGTTAACCGGATTTGTAAGTCTCACTCATATTAAAAGAACATCATATAGTAATCAGATAACCTGGCATTAACAAAATATTCAGCAATGTCCAAACTAAAAAATAATAACAGTAGACTCCTTCAAATCCGCACAGCTTGGGACCAGTAGATGTGCGAATTTTAGAATTTTGCAGATTTCTGGTCATTGCTTTGTTTACATTTTTTAAACAGTTATTTGCAATCAAAATTATAATGCAATCAAAATTATAATGAATGCTTGCAATATAGTAAAATATTGAAATAATTAAATAAAGTAATAAACTAAAATGAGAAAAAAGTAAGATAATTTGAAAAAATGATTAAATTATTAAAAGTAAAGGTCAAGTAAATAATTAATAATGTATAATTAAATATGCATAATAAAGATTTTACATTTTATATACAAGATACATTTTAATTGAATTATTCTGTTATGTATTAACGATAACTTCTACTATATAAAACTACTACAACTTCCACTTGTGTCTACATTCGAGTTGTTCAATTTCAATATTATCTTATATGTCTTGTTTTGTAAGTGTGCTCGTATTTATTAAAGTTATATGTTCAGCTAATACAGTATGTTGATATAATAATATAAGCTCGCAAACATTACACTTTGGCGACGATTGTTACGGATCCACGTACATTTTGGATTTACATTATTCTTTTTATGGTGATTACAGTCATCTATGGCTACGTTTGGCAGAATAGAAGATTTTGACCCTGCGGTGGAAACCTGGTCGCAGTACGTAGAAACATTTAATCATTTTATTAATGCAAACGATATATCGATGATAATAAAAAGAAATCTATCTTTTTAACTGTAATTGGCCCAACCGTTTATAAATTATTACGTAGTTTGTTATCGCCTAGAACAACGGCAGATACTAAGTATGATGATTTAATTAAATGTTTATCAGACCATTACAGTCCGGCACTTTCAGAAATTGTCGAGAGGTTTAAATTTAATTCCCGAGTTCGTAAATCTGATGAAAGCATTTCAGTTTTTGTTTCGGAATTAAGTAGACTTTCTGAATTTTGCAATTACAGTTCTAGTTTAGATATGATGATTCGTGATCGACTAGTTTGTGGAATTCAGGATAATCAAATACAGCGTCGGTTGTTATCCGAACAAAATCTGACACTTTGTAAAGGAATTGAATTGGCTGCGTCTATGGAAACTGCTGCTCGCGATTCCATAAATTGACAAGGTTCTTGTACTGTTTTACAGCCGGGGAACAAATTAAACATTTCAAAACCGAAACTCCGCAATTTGAAATTTCCAGAACATTTTCGTGAATGTATACGTTGTGGGAATTCTGATCATTTACCTAAGAGTTGTCCTTTTTTGAAGGCTACGTGCCATTCTTGTGGTGTTAAGGGTCATTTGGCAAAAAAATGCCTAAAGTCGAAGAAAACTGAAGTTTCGAATCGTAAAATTGTTAAAGAAAGGTCTAAAAAGTTCATAAAATGCATACTACACCCGGTTCTGATGAAATTATTGGGGAAGAGATGTCTAATGTAGCTATTGTACGCGAACCAGAATACAATATTTTTAATACAGTTTCTATTGCTGAGAAGAGTGCTCCTAGACCTGTTACAGTAAATATTGAAGCAAACAATCAAACTATTAATATGGAATTAGACACAGGTGCTGCTTTATCTCTAATCACCAAAGATACATACAATTCACTGAAGTTGCCACCCTTGCAGCTAGCTAAAACTGGTTTAGCTACATTTACAGGTCAACGAATTCCTGTTTTAGGAGCGATTACGGTTGAAGTAAAATTTAATGGAAAATGCGAACTGTTACCTTTACTGGTAGAAGATAACAAAGGTCCAAACTTATGTGGTAGAAATTGGATTATGTCCTTGAAAATTTTAGAATTTCATACAAATTTTGTTAAAAGTGATGATATAGAGTTGAGTAAGTTATTAAATGAATACAAGCATATTTTTGAGAATACACTTGGACACTTAAAAGGAGTTAAAGTCTGTTTAATTAAAAAGCCAGAAGTGCAACCAAAATTTTATAAAGCTCGTACTTTACCTTTTGCAATGCGAGAAAAAGTCAGTGAGGAACTGAGTCGATTACAGAAGATTGGTGTTTTACAACCAATTCGTTTTTCAAAATGGGCTACACCCATCGTTCCCGTACTCAAAGCGGACAGATCATCAGTAAGAATTTGCGATGATTTTAAGTTAACAGCGAATACTGCTATTGATGCAGACCAATATCCCTTACCTAAAGCTGAAGATATTTTTGCTACGTTAGCAGGAGGTCAGAAATTTACTAAGCTGGATCTCAGAGATGCTTATAATCAACTTGAGCTTGATGAAGATTCCAGAGACCTTACAGTTATAAATACACATAAGGGACTTTTTCAGTACATTCGCTTACCTTTTGGAATTTCCTCAGCACCAGCTATTTTTTAGCGGGAAATGGAAATATTAATGCAAGGCATTCCTGGTGTTGCTGTTTCACTGGATGATTGCATCATTACTGGCACCAGTCACGATGAGCACATGTCACGACTACGAGAAGTGTTAAAAAGATTTCATGATGCAGGTTTGCAGCTTAGACAACAAAAGTGTCAATTCTTTTGCAATAGTTTGACTTTTCTTGGTCATGTAATTGATGCTGATGGAATACACCCTACAGAAGAAAAAAATTACAGCAATCAAAGCCGCTCTGGTTCCTAAAAACCTTACAGAATTGCATTCATTTTTAGGTTTGATCACCTATTATGCCAAGTTTTTGCCTCGAATGAGTACCATGTTGGCCCCACTTTATAAATTATTGCAGAAAAATACTCCCTGGCAATGGTCTTCAGAAGCTGATTCAGCTTTTCAAAACGCAAAATCAGCGTTATGCAGCTCTTCTTTATTAGTTCATTTTGATCCAAAGAAAGAACATCTTTTAGCTTGTGATGCCAGCCCATATGGTGTGGGAGCAGTGCTATCTCACGTCGTAAATTCCGAAGAGTTTCCTATTGCTTTTGCTTTGCGAACGTTGACGTCTGCAGAGAAGAATTATTCACATATACAGAAAGAAGCACTGGCATTGATATTTGGAGTGACACGATTTCGAGAATACTTACTTGGCAGGAATTTTACTCTTTTAACTGACCATAGGCCGCTTGTTACTATCTTTTCAGAAAAACGGCACGTTCCAACCATGGCAAATTCAAGAATTCAGCATTGGGCATTGACTCTTTCAGCTTTTAATTACACCGTTCGCTACCGTAAGGGAGAGGACAATGCCAATGCAGATGCATGCAGCCGTCTACCTATACATACACCTCAAGTTAACCCTCCATTACCAGAAGAACTAGTTCTACAGATGGAAAGGCTAGATGTCGGTCCCATTACAATTAATGACATTCAACAGGCTACTAAAAAGGATTCAGTATTATCTCAAGTAATTCAGTTCACTCTTGAAGGTTGGCCAGAAGTACTCAAGCCAGAAACTGTACCTGATTCAAAGATAACAGAAATCTTGCTATACTTTAAAAAACGCATGGAATTAACTGTTGAACAGGACATTCTGCTCTGGGGAAACAGAGTTGTAGTTCCCACCTCACTTCGACATAGCATTCTACAAGAATTACATTGTACTCATCAAGGAATGGTAGCAATGAAAAGTATTGCCCGTTCATTGTTCTGGTGGCCTAATTTGGATTCAGAAATTGAGGACACTGTCCGTTATTGCACCATTTGTGTACAAAATATGAATATGCCTCCAAAAGTTTTACAAGCTTGGCCAAAGTCTAACATACCTTGGTCTCGAATCCACATGGACTATGCAGGACCTATTGATAATCATATGATTTTAATAGTTCAAGATTCGTATTCAAAATGGATCGAAGCATTTCCAATGAAAAAAAGTACATCTTTAGCAACTATTGAGAAACTTTACGAACTTTTTGCAAGATTTGGATTACCCAGTTGCATTGTCACCGACAACGCAAAAGTTTTTACTTCAGACGAGTTCCAGTCCTTTCTTAAGCGTAATGGCATACGATCCTTGCCCACAGCACCATATCACATTTCATCTAATGGACAGGCGGAAAGGGCCATACAATACATCAAAAAGCAGCTAAAGAAAGTGCAGGATGGTACAATTTCAATCAGACTGGCAAGAATTCTTATGAATTACAGACGAACACCATTAGCTCTGTCATGTTTGTCACCAGATGAATTGCTTTTTGGCAGACAAATACGTAGTAGGTTGGATTTACTGCATTCTCGTCATCCTACTGAACTTATTTCAAAGCCATCTTTTAAGGTTGGAGATTTAGTACATGCTAGAAATTTTGGAAAAGTTGATAAGTGGATTCCAGGAATGATTATTTCACCTATTGGAAATTGCATGTTTCGAGTATTATTTCCTGATGGTACTTCAGTACACAGGCATAGAGATCAACTTAGAGAGAGAAGGGAACATCTACAACTGCATTCTCACCATCCAGATAGTGATAGTCAGCTGTTCTCTCCAAAACAACCAAACCCTGTTCCTTGCCCAGTAATTTCGACGCCATCCTCTTCAGTTCAAAGTCCAAAGTTGCCTTCTACAGTTGAGAGCCCAAAGAAACCTTCTACAGTTCAAAGCCCCAAGTCACCAGTTACATCCGGTCCAGACATTGCTGCTAATGAGCAATCTCCCAAGCCCCCAGATTCTGCAAGCAAGCGTGTGGTTACATCCCCTGATTTAACACTTCGCCGTTCTTCACGCATTAGGAAGATGCCGAAGAGATTGGATTTGTAATTTCCTTAGGGAGAGAGAAGTGTTATGTATTAACGATAACTTCTACTATATAAAACTACTACAACTTCCACTTGTGTCTACATTCGAGTTGTTCGATTTCAATATTATCTTATATGTCTTGTTTTGTAAGTGTGCTCGTATTTATTAAAGTTATATGTTCAGCTAATACAGTATGTTGATATAATAATATAAGCTCGCAAACATTACATATTCAATGAAACTTTCCTCATGAAGGTAACCTATTAATTCCCATCAAAATCATAAAGTAAGGAAGTTTTATTTCAGGTTCAGCCAATCTTAATAACCAAAGAAGCTTGATTAATACATAAATATGTTTAGTAAAACGATTGTGATAACCAGGGATATCAGCAATATCTCAATTTTTTACACAAATAAATTTATAATTCCTTTAAAAAAAGCACAAGTTTAGTCATATTAACTAGAATTAAATATTAAAATACATATAGAATGATATAAAACTAAAAAATTCTGTAATTTTGTCCTTATATCTGAACTGAAAGTTTCATTGTTTACATCTGTGATGACATATGGATTTTAGGGCTGCATATTTGAGAGAGTCTACTTTATTAAACCTCATTTCAAGACTCCTTTAAAACTGCTTTTCGATTTATATATTTCTAGTACAGCCATCAATTTCTGCAAATACCTACTTGGTAAAATGTGGATGCAACCTTCTTGTGCCATTGTCATGGAGCCCTTATGCATAATACAGCAACCGGACATTGTTGCATTACATAAACTTCTGGAAAAGGAGAAACATTGATCAATGTGCCAATCACCACTTGAAACCCTGAACTACTGGATGATTTGATCGTCACAACAGCAAAAGCTGTGTAAAGTGATTGAACCGCAATGTTCACAGTTTGCAATTCTGAGTCCTCTAGAGCTTCACTGAAACTGGATACCTTTAGAAGTGATTGGGCCCTAGGTTTTTAATCTGGTTTTTTCAAAGGTATGTTTGCTTCACTAGAGCCTCTGAAGATCAAAACCTATATGAGGAATGGTATTGATCTTCAGCAGTGGATGTTGAAAATTCGGTAAATCAATACTTAACTGGATTCTTAAGACTCCCTCATATTTAAAAAACATCAGATACTAATCAGATAACCTGGCATTAACAAAATATTCAACAATGTTAAATATCATCAACATTATACTGGCTGAGTAATGAAAAAAGCATTATTTATTGTGTTTGAATTTTTCCTCTATACTTTATACAATAAAATAGTTATACTTGCCGCTAAACAACATATAATGTCACTCATAGCAAGGAAAATTAGTGTGCTGATTTCATATGCAGTCACTGTGATTCTATGACTAAATAGCTCAATTTTAACACAATTTAGATATATTAGATTACACAATTAGAATATTTGTGTTAAAATTAATCTAGTGTAATTACGTATCCAGCGATTTCTGGAGTTCCATTATCTGAGATTTATTCTGTTGTGCTGAACCAGGTTTCAGACCAGAAGCTATAATCATTAAGGTTAGCTGGGTGAAAAAGTTCCACACCAGATTCGTCCGGGATAGTGCAGGTGGTAGAGCACTGGCGGCTTCGGCCAGGAGATCCCTAGTTCGAATCCTGGTCGGACATTTTTCGCCCAGTTGGAAATTTACATCTAATACTAAATAGATCGTTTAGATAACTTAACAAAACACTTAATTTTAAAAACTCATTACAAAAACCGGGGGTACATAAGTATAAAAAACTTACCTTTAGAAAAGTTTTGATCGAAATATGAGAAACTGCAATATCTATTCTAAACTGCAAAGAAAAAAAATAAACAAGATGCACTAAACGAACGATTCAGTGTGAATGACACTTAAATTACGATTGAATCCTTGAACATTTACCAATACACGTCGGTAGTACTTAGCTCGGTATTTTTCTGGCGAATTTGTCGCAGAACTAAAACATTTTTAAATAATTAACTTTTCGTTAACATATTTTTTTAAACGTTACTTGCTGTTTATACAATTAGAATCTTCTGACATTTTTAGATAAAAAAATTTCATCCAAGGTACAACCAATTTAGGGTTAGCGAAAGCGATGCGGAGTAAACTGTATGGACAGTCTTGCGTGGTTTATTAAAAGGATTTTGCAGAAAAATAAAGATAATTGATTCAGGAACAACCGAAAACAATGTTTTACACCGTTTTATGAGTTAAAAATAGAATTTTGTATTCAAAATATGATGAGGATTCGTTGGCGGATATCTACCCGATATCTCGAAAATAATAAAGACCTTCACTTTTAAATAAAAAAAAAACATTTATTCACGATCACACAGGAAACACCACATTACAACATCAAAAAATGGAACAACAGAAAAGTTTCAGTTTCTTTACAACCTAATTACTTTTAAAAATCAAGGCCTTTCTTAAAATCTTGAAAAAACTCTGTCTGTATTTATGACATTGTTAGCAGTCATATATCATGTATATAACATTTTTTAACCTATCTATTCTATAGATATGTGATGTGTATATGATAAATATATATATATATATATATATATATATATATGTGTAGTTACTTGATTTATATATTACATGTATGGTGTACATTATAGAACAGTGCATAGCATATAGGGTAGATGTGCCAGTAATGGACACCCTTAAGCAGGGCCTGATTAATGCATGGGCCTCCGGGGCCTAATCCCTGGGCCCACAAATTTGCGTGTATTTTCTCACAATTTAAGTTTTTCCACTGTTTGCATTTTATATTTTGGTCTCTGACGTAAAACCAAAGTTTTACTGTAATAAAAAACCTCCATATTTAATTCTTCTGTAAAAGTCCTTTTCAATTTGAGAGTACCTATAATTTTCAAAACTTGCCATATCCAGAAAATCAAATTTGGGGAAAATGCCAAAAACTGCATACTGTGTCTATTGGTTTCTATATAAACGAGGATTTTACAATGTCAGAATTGTAGTTTAAAATAATTACTAGACTGTTAGGGAAAACACAATTTTTATGATTTTGGATAAGGAGAGTTTTGAAAAAGATGTCCTCATTTATCCTGCAACATAAACAGTGGATCATAGATGTTTGTGAATTATAAAAATGCTTATTTGAGAAAATGGACGGTAATTCATTTTCTTGATTATTCCTGTAAGTAATTTTTTTTTTGTAAACTTTAAACTTTCACCTAAACAACTTTGTCAACTCATCAAATAAACCTACTTTTTTTTTCTGAAAGTGTCGCCGGGAATGGGGAGGTAGGGGGGGGGGAGCAACTTTTTAACAGGCCCTAGGCCCAACTTCAGCTTGATTGGGCTCTGCCCTTAAGGAATTTCTTTTAAAATTATTTTTTTATTACTAGTTATAATTATTATATTCTAGTTTTTTCAATATTATATTAACCTATCAACAATATTTAACCATTCTTATAGTCTCATTTCCCAATATGAATTGAAATTTAATTTTAAATAACAGAAATATATCAAAACACCCAAAAGCCCAGTAATGGACATCCTCTGGCCCTGTAATGGACACCCTATGTTCCAGTAATGGACACCCCATAAAAAGTAATAAATATAATTGTTTTTATGACCGTATTTAGAACCAGAATTTAATGAATTCATACTAATGAAACAAAATAGTTATTTTCAAATAAATTTAACAAATAGGATACCAGTTTATAATAAAATATTTGTGATAATCCATTTACTGTTTGCATCAATTATTGAAATTATCAGAAGATCGATGTTTTAATTATTGTAGATGGATAGTTTAAAATACTAAATATGAGGCAGTTACAGTTATCAAATTATTGAAACAGTGGGGGATTTAAAAAGTAATAAAAAAAAAAGTTTTGGAATATTAGTGTTTAGTTTTGTCTCCCTATTTTTAACAATTAATCTTCCAGAGACTATTTGATGTGTCATTTATAATAATTAATATTACAAATATGAAAGAAATGATATTGTGAGTTAAATATTTTAAATACTAAATAAAATAATTTCAAAATAAAACTATAGAACTGATGTGTTGAGGCCATTGATCTGCAGATTTATTAGTTTCATGAATATTACCTATAACTTTCATTAATATTACTTTTTTTGTGTGTGTCAGATGTGAATAAGAAAATATTTAAGACAGAAAATAGATTTTTAATAGCTTCTGTCACTTAATTGTTTTTATTTAAATTGAGAGGAATTAAGCCCTATGAGCCCCTCTTTGACTGTGCCCTTAAACAATATTTTCTGCTTCCTGGCTGGTTTGATAGCCAGATTACAAAATATACAAGGTACATATACTACATAAAAAAAAGAATAAAATATTGAAATTTTATCAATCGCATAAAATAACTTAAAAGCAGCTATTTATAAAAGTTTTGGTGTTATTACATTTTGGTACATATAATTAAAAAATTAAATTTGATTATTTAGGTTTGCAGTTAAGTCAAAATATTTTATGCACTATAAATATTACTGAAATTTCATTTTTAGCAATGTCTACATGGGGTGTCCATTACTGGAAAATGATTAATTAACCATCCCAGTAATGGACACCCCTTTTAAAATCTTAAAAAGAAATGAAATTTTGTAAATGGCTGTTAGTATATAAAATTCTAAGTTTTCTATTACTACTCAAACAAAAACATTCAAATTTTGCAAAAAATTAAATAATATATGAATTAATTAAATGAAGTCTGCTCTTAGCCTCTTCGTTAAGATTTTCGCAGAAAAACAGCGAAACTTTGAAACATTATTTTCTGCTTCCTGATTGGTTTAATTAAAAGCGTCAACAATAACCCAGTTTTATAAAACATGCAATGGGGAATTACAAATAAAATAATTAAAGCTAAATATTTATTAGTTATTTTTTTATGGATCAAAAACATCAAGGGGTGTCCATTACTGGCACATCTACCCTATATTTTACATATATAAGATTAATATAGGAGCTTAGCGAAATCGCAACTGTAAATTGTGCATAATTGTAAATATGAACGCTGGTATAACAAGGAAGTATATAATGCTTTAGTTTTTAATGTATATTAAGTAGACCCATTTATTTTAGATTACCAAATTGTACCTTCATGTAGTTTATTACATTTTTATGTTCCTGAATAATTAAGCTTTTATTTTCCCCCAAACAATGCATAACATGTCCCTTTTCAACATAATTGCCAAATTAATGAATTGCTTTAAAATTCCTTGTTTCTTTTTAGATTTCTGTATGGTAAGTATAGATTCTGTCAGCTACATTCCATAGAAAATCTAGCTACCATCATGAATAGATAGAGATGGATGGTGGCCATTTTAAGCTCTTCTTGTAATGCCTTCACAGCAAGGTAAGTCTATTGAAAAGTTTTCTAAAATCTATTCATCATTGTTTTAATAAAACTTCAGGTAGCATTAAAGAAAAAATAAAACTATGTACAGTAGACTCCCTCAAATTCACACAGCTTGGGACCAGATGTTGTGCGGACATTAGAATTTTACAGATTTCTGGTCATTGCTTTGTTTACATTTTTTAAACAGTAATTTGAATGTAATAATGCAATAAAAAATTATAATTGAATCCTTATAATATAGTAAAATATTAAAATAATTAAGTAAATTAATAAACTTACTATTAAGTAAAGTAATAAAACTTAAGATAATTTTAAAAATGATTAAATTATTAAAAGTAAAGTTCAAGTAAATAATTAATGTATAATTAAATATGCATAATAAAGATGAGATACATTTTCTTTGAATTATTCAAAGAAATTTTCCTCATAAAGGTTAATTCACAACAAAATCATAAAGTAAGGAAGATTTATTTCATGTTTAGCCAGTCTTAAAATCTGAAGGCCCCACCAGTGGCCGAGAGGTTCTGCTCTCGAAGCTGGTAGACGGGAAGTGCTGGGTTCGATCCCAATCGCGCCCGTCGGCCTAATCATTCGGAGTTTTCGTGGTTTTCTTCGAGCCGTGGATCTTCCATGCGTTAATACGGATTAGGTTCCCTTAGAAAGACCCTCACGGAGGGCACTCCCCCCCGGGCCTATATCCCTCGTGTGGATAATTGGCCGTCAAAAATCAACCCAACCCTTAAAATCTGAAAAAAAAAAGCTTGATTAACACATAAATATATTTGGTAAAAGATTGTGATTACCAGTGATATCAGCAATATCTTGATTTTTTTCTTTCAGAAATAAATTTTTACTTTGTGAAAAATCACAAGTTCACTCAGGTTATTAAGAATTACTTATTAAAATACATGTGGAATGATATTAAACAAAAAAACATTCTGTAATTTTGTTCCTACATCTTAAACTGAAATTTTCATTCTTTACATTTGCTATTATGTGTGGATTTCAGGTGTTTGCAGATTTGGGGGACTCTGCTGTATATTTTTTTAGTCATTTTTATGAGACTTTTTTCTATTATGTCTCAAGCAAACCATATCATAATACCCTTCCCCCCCCCCCATTTTCTATTCAGATCTAAATGGTGTTTTCGATTATGCAGTAGAGGATTTAAATACAGTAGACTCCCTCAAATCCGCACTGCTTGGGACCAGAGGCTGTGCAGATTTTAGAATTTTGTGGATTTCTGGTCATTGCTTTATTTACATTTTTTAAACAGTAATTTGAATGTAATAATGCAATCATAATTATAATGAATGCTTGAAATATAATAGAATGTTAAAATAATTAAGCAATAAACTAACGTAATAAAAATTATGATGATTTTAAAAATTATTAAAAGTAAAAGTCAAATAAATAATAATAATGTGTAATTAAATATGCATCATAAAAATACATTTTTCTTGAATTTTTCAATGAAGCTTGCCTCTTAAAGGTACCCTACTAATTCAAATCAAAATCATAAAATAAGGAAGTTTTATTTTAGGTTTAGCCAGTCTTAATAACCAAAAAAGCTTGATTAATACAAGAGGATTGTGATTACCAGTCATGTCAGCAATATCTTAATTTTTTTACAGAAATAATTTTTTACTTCATGAAAAAGTATAAGTTCAGTCATATTATTGAGAATTAAGGTTAAAATATATACAGAATGATACAAAACTGAAAAAGTCTGTAATTTGGCCCCTACATCTGAACTGAAAGTTTACTTGTTTACCTCTGTGATGATGTGCGGATTTCAGGCATTTATGGATTTTAGGGTTGCGGATTTGAGGGAGTCTACTGTATATCTTATTACGTATTTTAATTAAAAGTAAACAGGTGCTTCGCTAGCATCCAGTTTTTCAATGTCCTCTTATTCGACTTCGTATCTTGATGTTTCTTTTTTATTCTTAAAAGATAATCTCTGCAATCAAAAAATGTTTTTTACAGCTTGACTGAAATCTTAAAGGTAATTTTATGTTATTAATTGTAAATAATCTGCGTTTTCTCAAAGGAAAATATTTTATTCTAAATATTGAATATTTTTCATCTATTTCATTTTTGTTAAATTCATATGTTACAAGTTTTCTCTTTAGAGCTTCAGATATGTTCATCAACACATGCAATTTGCATTCTACATGCATACAAACATGACCTAGACTCACTATGTCCCACAGTGATTGCTGAGATAAGTTTGTTAAAAGTAGAAATTATTTATATCCAATAATTTGAAGAACTTAAGTTACAAAAATGAGAAAACATCATATTAGATTTGTTCTAAAAAAAGCAATTTTTTTTTTTTTTTTTTTTTTTGAGAAAAAAACCAATTTTTTTAAACCCTGCTAGTAACTGAACAAAATCATATTGCAAAAACCCCAATCTCTATGTAGGAATGTAAGAAAAACAAAAGCTTACTAAACCGAATAGCCATAGAGCAAAAAAGACTCACAGCCAATCATTCATTAGCATGCGGAACAAAGAGTTACCAATTCAGAGAATTACTTATATGATTATGTCATCATTAAGGCATGATGTTATCCTTAGTAAATCTTAACTAATCAAGCACTTTAAGTAGTAAAAGTGCATTTTTAGCTCGAATCTGCCCTTTTGTCTATTTTTAAAAGTAAAAATCTTGAAAAAAGGAAGAAGAAAGAAAACTAACTACTTGTTTTTTTCTTCCCAGCTAATTTTAGTTAAAATAGTCTGCCATGTAGATTTAAAGCTTCTAAGATAAGTTGGATTGATTAAAAATGTTTGTCACTTTACAAATTTATTAATTCATCATTTTTCTAAAGCTTTGTTTAGTAGCTTCTGCATAACTTGGATTTTGCATTTTTTAATAATGTGTAAAATAAATGAAAACATTAGAGAAAAAAAAAGATGATTTTTTTTTTTTTTTTTTTTACATTTGGTTTAAACCCCATTTTAAACCAAACAACCCTGATGTGAACTAGATAAAGCAGTTTGTATGACCTTTTAAAATTTTGCTGACATTCTGACTACAAATCAGTAGCAGCTCCATCCATGATTTATTCCAGTATTAATGTTGTCATTATTGAGAAATTGTGTTTTTTATTAAATTCTAAGTCAATTAGTTATCATTAAAACTAATTAAAAAGGTTACAATTAAAATGCTTCACTGTGTAAAAACCAATTTTGGCCAAAAAAGCTGGTTAAAACCAATAAAAGCTACCGGCAAGGCTTTTTTAAATTTTAGCCCAGCATTTTTACAACCCTGGTCTAACATAAAAGTACCAATAATTCTTTAAAATAGTCACATATAACATCTTAATGTTTATACTAAATATCTATGAACCCATATGCAAAGATTTCGTGCTACTACTTGTTCTGATTATTTGCTGATATATATTTTGTCATTAATTTTTTATTCAACTGCCATTTGTAATTGAACACGGTGATTTAAGAAAATGTAAGTGAGTGCACTATTTCCAAAGTCTGTTCAAGAACTTCGTATGCATAATGTCCATCATAGGTTGTATCTTGTTCATTATTTCAAATGAAAATCAAATTTCAAGTTATTATTATTATTTTTTTTTTTTTTTTTGCTTAAAAGGCACAAAGGCCAACCTAGTGAAAAAGATTCCATGCCGGGAATCGAACCCGGGCCATCAGTATAGCGCACTGACGTTCTACCGACTAAACCACATGGAACGATACCCAGCCTGGAATTTCTCATTATTAATCTTGTTCATTGTAGTGTGTTTTGTATATGTAGGTATAGAAAAAAAGATATTGACATCAATAGTATTATATAGCACTGGTGATATGTTTACTTAAAATTTTGAGGAAGATACAAGTAAATGTATATCCATTTCTTAAAGGTGTGTAAAACATAATATAAAAGTACATAAAACTCTTTAAAATCAACTTGTACTTAAGATAATTTTTTATCTCTATTGAAATCTACTTTTATATTTTTTTTCTACTTTTGCTGTTTTTGGTTTAAAAAAGAAAATTGCCAAGAAGCTACCATACAGGAATCTCTGGCAATAATAATAATAAAGAAATAGTCTGTAATGATATGTTATCACATGATATTTACACAATCTGGAAGGAATTAACACATAATTTATAAAACCTGTGCTTGTTTTCGAAATTTTGAATAACATTTTCCATTCCACCATGTATTCTATAGCACCCTTGAAGTAGAATGGTCTGTCCCGGGTGAAGCTAGAAGACGCAACGAAGCAAGAACCTTTAGTTCTCACTGATGAAGTCTGAGTAAGTTTCGGTTGAAAACGTTTTGATTTAAAAGGACTTTTAATGTATTTTTAAATATTTTTATATTATGCTTTATGCATCTTTAAGTAATACTGTGTATGGAGGATAAGGATCTTATACATTTATTTCTGTTTTTCTATAAATTTTAATTATTAATCAAGGCAAATTTTGCACTGAATTTTTTGTGGTTATGTTTGCTTTAATGATAATAGGTTTATATTTTATAACTGCCATTAGATATAGTATTATATTATACTAAATTTGTCAATCTTATTGATTCCTGTATCTTGTTCATATCATTTTCAATATTATTATTGACTATGGATCAGCTATAGGTGTGTATACATTTTTATACCTTAGATTGAACATTCTAATACAATAAAACTCTGATATCTCAAACTTATGGGTCTACTGCACTCACACAAAGACACTCCTCATTAGTGTTAATTCTACGAGAATTTTTTTTTTTAATATCTTGTTTGCATTTTAATATTTTTAAATGATTTTCTTTTGCATTGGATAGCTGAGGATGATCACTATAAAAGCCGTTTTTTACTTTTTGATTTTGTTTGCAGGGTTCTTTTGTGAGGATACTTTCACTTACAAAACCAGTTCTGAAAGTGCAAATATCCTATTAAAAAAAACCCTGTAAACAAAATTGAAAAAGAAAAAACAGCCTTCATAGCGATCAACCACAACTAAACAATGAAAAATAAAATTACTTTAAAAATATAGAAATGCAATCAAGATATAAAAAAAAAGTCCTGTAGGATTAGCATTAGCGAGCAGGCGTTTTTGCATGAGGGAAGTAGCCTCTAAAAGGGAGCTGCAGAAAAGATTTAAGGTATTGAAATTTATTATACATTTTAATAAAATTATTAACTGTGTCAATTTTTTAAGAAATTGATAGATTTTCCTGGAACATTCACCTATCTCAATAACGGAGGAATAAGATATAGTTTTTTTATTTCGAAAATATCTATTTGCATATTAAAAAATATATCAAGTTTACTCATGTTTTTCACCTTTTTAAATTCAATGATAGCTTCCAAATCTTACATAGGTTTGAATGTTTAGTGTTAACTATACCAGCCTTCTTTTAAATGTATTAATCTCCTGTCCTCTCAATTAGAAGAAATTTCAACATTGTTATATGCAGCCAAAAATAGCTAACCTCTTGATAAAGCATCAGGAAAAATATTATGTTAAGTTAAAATATTGAATAAAAATAGCTGACTACACTCATAACCTGTAAATATTATACAGGGTGATTCATAAATATCGAAACAATAGGCTATTTCCTTAAATATTGCCCCTAGGTACATACTTCCAATTGCAAAATTTCGTAAAAAAGGTGCAAAATTTGATGAGATAAGTTTCAACTCCATGGGGGATCTACATGAGAAAATACAAAAATTAAATTTTTATACGGCCCCCATAGGATAAAATTTCCAATTAGGAAAATTTTCCTTATCCATTCCTGAATTAAAAAAAAAAAATCCTTCTTGATATCTGCAAAATTCACAGAGATATTAAAATCCAAAATTCGTGACTTACACCGCTTAAGCATACCTCTGAGCGACGCGATATCAGTTCATTTGAAATGCAAGTTAGGGATTGACCGTAAATTTATTCATTATTAAAAGTCTATCTAAGACAATGCTTTAACTTTTAGATATAAAATAAAAGCTTATAGATTTTTGCGTTAAACTTGCTTGAGAAATATGCTAGAGAACTGCATGAATTCGAGCTTGGCGCCGGAGCCATAATTGGCGCGGCCCGCTGGCTGGGCCATGCCAGGCCGTGTCTTTATTATTCTTAGGGTAGGTTCGGGCAGGCAATAAGTTTTGTAAAATTAGTAATAGGGATAATGAAACTTCTGTTAACGAAATCATTGGAAATATATTTTAATACATTACGCAGAAATGTTTTCAAAAATCTACTTTTTGTTATACAGCCTCACACGTTATGTTGTTTTTAAACCTATTTTTCATTTATTCCAAACGATATTGGTTTTTAAAAATAACCATTTATTCGAATGTTTAATTCTAAAAGCATAAATAATCATTAACGTTGCAATTGCGAATTTTTTTTTTTAAAGCCAACCTCCAACTAATCTTCGATTATAGATGTATTTATTTGACCCAGGTTTAATATATTGGAACCAGAAAGTCTTTTAAGAAATCCAATTGAATAAATTCGACTTAAAACCTTTAAATTAAATAAGTTAATTAAATAACTTAAATTTTGTAACTTTGGATGTATACCAGATTTGTATGATAGACTAGGGCATGCGTTAAACAAATTTAATATATGTATCCGAGAGTCAAAAAATTGAAAGTGACATTTCACTTAATTTTTAATAAGAACGAAAAGAAAGAAGACAACTGTGCTAGACAATATGTGACTTACAATGTTATAAAACAGAATATCTCTGAAATAACTTATGATACAAGTATGGCGATAGTTTGGCTCGAAAGCGAACAGTTTCTTTAGCATTAAAAGCTGATAAAATAAAAATTTTCATTTTTGGACACGATAGTTGGGTTCTCGGGTACAGATATTAATCTTGTGGCTAAAACAACAGGACAGCTAAAATACTTAATCCATGACAAGACTTCCCCTAAGATGAAATCGCGTGCGTATACATATACATAACACCACTGATAACAGACACACAAGAAAATAAAGTATATTTGGAATGACCACACTTTTTTTTAAATTGCTATTTTAAATATTTCAATTTTTTTAAATTACTATTTTTTTAAATGCTGCATCAAAATTAAAACTTGTATATTTCTGTTTAATTAAAAGGAGAAAAAAATAATTCGACAAATAGTATTTCGAGTTATAACAATTTTAACTTTCCCTGAATTTTTTTAAGAAAAAAAAAATTATTATTTTAATTTTGTAAGAAGTCTTATGATGTGATTTTGTTTACAAATTATATGGTTAGCCATCACAAACAAATTAAAAATTCTAACTCTGTAACTAAATAAATAAAAATGTTTCCCGGACACCTTACAGTAACGTTGTTTTTTGAATTGCACGCATTTCAATTTGTGTCTGATCCCTTGAAAAATCACGAATTGTTAAAACGGACATATCTCTGTGAATTTTGCAGATATCAAGATGTATTTTTTTTTTTTTTTACTTAGTTCAGGAATGGATGTGGAAAAAATTCCTAATTGGAAATTTTATCCTACGGGGGCCGTATAAAAATTTAATTTTTGTATTTTCTCATATAGACCCCCATGTACTTGAAACTTATCTCATCAAATTTTGCACCTTTTTTATGAAACTTTGCAATTGGAAGTATGTGCCTAGGGGCAATATTTAAGGAGATAGCCTATTGTTTCGATATTTATGAATCACCCTGTGTATCATAATCTGAAAAATATTTTTTTTTAGATGTAAAACAGGAAAACTTTACAAATATCCTCCTTGCTGAAGAATACAACAATGAATTTTTTCTGTGTGAAGGAGTGAAAATAGGACAAAATAAAATATCTTTCCTATAACACATCTCCCTGCATTGTAAGTGTTGTGAATTTTGTTTTCTGTTTAGGTCAACAGTATGACTCCATCATAAAACATGGGTACCAAGCAAACAAATTGTAACAGTAATTGCAGAAGGGGATGGATTAAGATTGACTTGACATGTTCTTTTATCCCACTGCCCTGTTGAGTTATCGACGTTTCACTTCATTATAAAGAACGTAATTAAAAAAAAAAATAATATTCTTGATATATATATATTTAATGTGATTTGCCTTCAAACTATCAGAAATAACTCAATCTAAACAAGACAAGATAGTTGTTGACTACTAAACCTGAAATACTAAATTGAATTGTACCCAAAATCCAACAAGAAAGAAAATTTAAAATAGCCTGCAAATGTTATCTTTAAATATCATTTTTATCACTTGGAAAGTAAATTGATTACATATACAAGATGTCCCAAAAAGGTTAAAACATATTGTAATTTATTTCTTGTTAATTAATTATATGTGCTTATTAAATATACATAATTATTAATAAATTATACATGTTGCCCTAGTTGGCTCTTTATGCCTCTGACCCAAACTTTTCATAATAAAATAAAATGTAATTAAGCCGTCGTGCAGAAGGATTTTCTAATGATATGAATTTCATCTGATTAAAGCATGTTGTATGTATACATACTTCGATTTATGTTATATAATGATTTTTGTAAAGTATCCTCTATTATGCTAGAACTTTCTCAAAGAGTATTTGAAATACTTCTGCATGTTTGATTGGAAACATTTTCTGTAACTGTTAAGTCTGCAGCTTTTAATGAACATGTGAAAAGCGTCTTCAAAGTTAAGTCCTATAGGCATTGCTTGCTTTATTATTAGCACTCTCATCTTGAGTCAGTCATGACTCATCATTATAAACAATGAAGTTCATAGCAATCCATAAAGAATGTCTCCTTGGAGACGATACAGCTCAAATCAATGAGCCATGTTGAAAATATTTCTGAAGAAAGAAATGAGATTTTTGAAATACGGATAGTTTCAGTCTGGCTGAATTTTTGGCTACATTTTTTCTGAAACTCAGATTTTGGGCCAAAAACAAAACCAAATTTTCAGTTGATCTTTCGTTTTAACTTTGCTTTTTAAAAAGTTAACATTATACAAGGTGTCCGTCAAGACTGCCCACACTCTGCACAGCCAAATTAATTGCTGGGAGTACATAAAAAATGCCCAAAGAACTACACCTCTGCTACTCTATGTAAATTATGTTTACCTTATACTTTAATTATTTTCTTTCATCATTTGAAAAATGAGAGAATTTCTGACTTTAATCATTGATTTTTTCTTTTAATTATATGATTAAAATTATTGACATTCTACTGGATCAAAAACTTATTTTTTCTTTTTTTTAAATTTGTCAATAAGCATCTGAATTAAGGTAATTCTCAAATCCCCATTGTGAAACTTTCTGAGTCAATTTTTAAATGTAAAGGTATGAAAAAGGCAGGACTGACCATTGAAGCAATTTTGAATCTAAATGAATTTCCCGTTTTTTTTTTTAAATAAATAAATTACTTTTCAAGTTATAAGCGATTGTGGTCACTTGACTACCGTTTTTTCTCCTGTCTTGTGGTGTCGCATTTGGAATTTTGGTTTAAAATGCACAACTTAACAGTTTTTTTTCTGAAAAATGTTCTGCCTTTACCCAAAAATGGAAAACGCCTTTTGATTCCATAGTTTCTGAATAACAACACCTGCTCATGCCATACAATTGCAAACAAAAATGAATTAAAAAAATGTGTCCCTTTTGGATTTGAGAACAGTCTTATTGGCTCTTCCAAATCATGACCTGTGATGCTTCTTGCTTTAAATGTTTAAAAAATTTTATGGCTTAAATGACCTTTCTTACATAGCGAGGTTCAGAGGTTGGGGGGACACAGAATGCAGTGAACGTTTATGTATCGATATAGTATAGTTAGTACATCAGTATATATATCAACCCTGGGGGTCTTTAGAAAAGTCCCAAAGTCGATGGTACAGTTTATAATTAGATAAACTACCTCTCTTGGCAATATAGGTCAAAATTAACATTTTATCCAATGGCCTCTGGCCAGTACACTGATTCTTTTCACTGGCCAGTTTTTTTTTTACCACTCGCCAGTAACAAAGTTACAAATACTTCATACAAAATTTTATTTATTCTAACTATCAACATTGTAATTTACTAATATCTTTTCTTGCCATTCGATAGGATTACGCTCAACTGAAAAAATCTGGAATTACATTTAACAGAAAAATATAACCAAGAAATTGCTGCAGTCAAAATAAAAGTCAAACACATATTTGGAGATATTTAGACATATTTAATGCAATGTATAAAAGACACAAGAAGATTAAAATATATTTTAAGAATTATTTTAATAAAATCTTGAATTTTTTATTTTTACTATTAATTGCAATGAAATAAAGTACTACAAAAAAGTACTATTTTTGGCACTAATGGTCTATTATTTACATTAGGTCTTTGCGACCTAACAGTCTTCCCACCGAAGTTTTATTTTTGCAGCAGGATCATATTCATTTAATTGAGTTTTAGATTGTTTAACGCTTTGGCGATTATGCAGTGTGTCTTTATTTATAGATAAACTTTTGTCCTTTAGAGTGTTTTTCACACTGCTCCACACACTCTCCACTTCAGCATTGCTTCGAGCAATTGCTATCAAAATCTCAACAATGTTTGTTAGAATTTTGTTTTCTTTGAATTTATCAGTTTTTAGTTCTTCTAACAAATCAAATAACGATATGGACTTCCGAAATAGCTATCTACTTTCCAGGGGTGATTCGGAATTTTAAAAAACATTTTGAAATTTACAGAAAATTTTCTAAAAGGTTACAGCAGAAAAAAGAAGTCTAGAATCCCCTCCCGGCACTAACTAAGCGTTTTTTCTGCGGCCCTTTGACGAAATTCGCATTTTTAACGCGCATTTAACAAAATTTGCGTTTTTTCCGCGATTCTTTGACGAAATGTGCGTTTTTCGCGATCTTTTGACGGAATGTGCGCTCTTTTTGCTATCTTTAGGCGAAATGTGTTTTTTTTCCAACTTTTTTTTGAAAAAATTTGTACTTTTTGGCGAAATTTGCGTTTTCGGCGATCTTTTGATGAAATTTACGTTTTTTCTGCGATCTTTTGACGAAATTTACGTTTCTCGGGATCCCTTGAAGAATATTGTGTTTTTTTCGCTAACCTTGGAAGAATATTCTGTTTTTTCGTGATTTTTTGATGAAATTCACATTTTCACTTTATCCTTAGATGAAATTCGTGTTTTTCACGAATCTTGAACGAAATTCCTGTTTTTCGCCCCAACTCCTTGACGAAATTGGCGATTTTTTTCTGCGAACGATTGACGAAATTGATTTTTTTCGGCGACCATATTGAAATTAGTGACATTTTTTATGTCCTTATTTTCAGATTGATCACCGATTGTTTTTTTTAAATTTCGGAACCGAATGCCTTAAATTTTCGGAACAGAATCGGCTCTGCTACTTTCTTTTCTTACGTTCGAGAGAATCGTCGATCTGGACGCCGTAAATTACGAAAGATTTTCACCGCTTTCGTCCCTGACATCGATACATCTTTCAACCATCGCGTTTGTTAAATGACGAGTTTAAGTTTGGTGAGTGCTAATTTTGTAACAATACTTGGCAAGCAGTTCAGCAGCATGCCAAGCTGCATTTGTGATTTTTCTTTTTGAGTTTAAATCCAATTCACACTTATTTTTTCACATAATTTTATCCATTATTTTCAAACCACAATCGAAAAAAATGTGTATAATAATTGGAGTTTATGAAAAATATACATTAAATATATGTTTTGTAGTATATAAATACATTTTTTAACTCTGAAATTTTGCAAGTTTAAATGTTTAATGAAAAGTAAAATTAAAAAAAATGACAATTTATATTTCTTTAGCCTGGGAATAGTTAAAATTCTTTAGTTATTTCAATGAATAATCTGTTATTTTTCACGGAGAAAAAATTAAAATGTGTGAATTAATATATTATTTTAATTTTGTTTCATTATGCAAATATTTTGGATATTTCATGATTTTTCTAAAAATATCCTTGTAAATTTTTAAAATGATTTTTTTTTCTTTATTTTGAATTCTTTGTTCGGTACTTATTTTCTATGAATTAATTATTTTTAGCATTTCAATATCTTTTTAGAACTTATTTTTAAGTGCATAGACAGTTATTCTAATTATAAACATAAGAATCCAAGATTAAAACAATTCAAAAGTTAAAAAGCTGGTTGTTAAAAAAAGACACATTTTGAAATGCAGCCAAGCACCCTTTATACGCTTAGACTAAGAAAAAAACGTATAACTGAAAAAATGCATAAATGAAATTTACAAAACTACGAATATTTTCGCAATAACCAACAATAAAAAACCAGATGTATCTAAATTAAAATATTACATGAAAGTGGAAATACAAGAGGTATGTAATACTAAACTCTTTATTGCATATTTCTTTATTGCATATTTTATTGCATATTGCAACTAGTACTACTATTCATATTCATTAAGCGTTTACAAAATATCTTGTTATTTTAGGTTGTAGGGCTTTTTGGAATGCACAAAAAAAGTTCATTACTCACAGTTAAAGGTATTATCTCAATATTAACATTTAAATCACTGCTAATCAGGTGTTAAAAGTATCAAAGCTTCTTGAAAACTTGGTAATGGCTTTTCAGTGCAATTATTCTTTTCTTCACGGCTAGTTTTCTCATTTGCGATCATTTCATCGATTGTTAGAAGCAAACATGTTGCAAGTTCCGAGTCACATTGCACAAATTCTTCAAATGCAGTAACATTTTATAAATTTGACCAGTTTTCTGGTGGAACAAAATAATCAGGTTCGGTGTTTTCAATAGGACTGTTAATAAGACAAAACATTTTCAATAAGACGAAATTATTTAACATTAATATTCATTAGATTTTGCTGGGATCATTTAAAGAAAAAATATGATAAATGATAAAATCGTAGAAACGAGAAACCTATAAATTGTGTTCCTCTGTATTATGATATTAGAAAAATTTCAATTTAAAAATAATTAAAGCAGCGTATTTTAATTTATTTCACTGGGGAAAATAATATTTATTATGTGAATAATAAATAAATATCAAAAAGGTGAATTTTATGATCTATAAAAGTACCAATCGATTTTTTTATAAAATTTATTTTACGTTTAATTAAATATATAAACATTCAAAATTTTTCACTCTTAAAAAACTGAATTATAAAACATATTAAAAAAGAAAAAAAAACAATTTCTAAAAAAAAAAAATATATATACTCAACAATTATTCTAATCACAAAATCAAAAACCCCAGATTTAAAAAAATCGTATTGAAAATCTAAAATTATATTTTTAGTAAACCTTGAAATATTTGCATAATAATTAATTAATTTTAATAATATATATGTATATCACCTATTTTAATTTATTTCTCTGTTAAAAATAATAAATTAGTCATTCAAATATCTGTAAATAATTTTAAATAACAGTAAAAATTTCTAGTCAATAGAAATATAAATTGACCTGCGTTGTTTTCATTTACTTTTCATTACTTGTTTAAACATGCAACATTTCATAATTAAAAATGCACTATTTCATCTGAAGAAAACCACCAAAGCTCCGGACAGCCAAGTCTATATATTTTTGCAGATTGCTCATCACTGCCACAGCAATCTCTCAGTTTAATTAGCATACGTAAACAGCTTTGTGAAAACAACTTTAATTTGCATTACATATTTTTTTCACCCTTTGATTCAGTTCTTACAATAAAATTTTATCTTTTTAGTGGGTAGAACAAGGAATTACCTGGCAATTTTACAGTTGCTAGTCTGCGGCTGTCAAAACTAAAGACAATTCCCTTTCGAGATTAACATCCTTTCAAAAATTTGGAGATCGAAAAAATAGAACTCTGTATAATTACATCGAAAAGTTAGGAAAGCTTGCTTCATTCATGCTATGAGTAAGAAATATTTCAACGACTGATCCTTTTCAATTTGTAATAAACAATATTTCATGTTAAAAAGACTAAAATCGCTGTAAATGCTTATGCAACTTGATGGGACAACTGGAAACTGTTTGTGCTGAAAGTAATTCGTGTTAAGCGTTACTGTTAATAAGGTTTGACTGTATTTATAATAAACCCTATAATTAATGCAAAGTGGTGCTTAAATTGAATGACAATTTCTTATATTATCTAAATTCATTAAATAAATTTTTTTATCCTGATTGTGATGAAATAGAAAGAAGGTTGAATTTCTCAAAAGCATGCTCTCAATTAGAGTGGTTTTCAGATTTTCCCAAAAAGCTATACAAGTTAAAGTATAATACTAAGTATAATTTGCAAACACTTGCAAATGTTGTATTCAATATTGTTAAGTGTTATTGTGAAAAATCCTTTCAAATGTTGCACTAAATTTATCATTTAAATAATTAATTATTATTTCTTTGACAACTGATGGTCAAAACATATTTGACCAGTATGGTTAAAAAAGTTTTACACCTGGAGCTGGTTAAAACCAATATAATCCTACTTCAAAGGGAATTGATTCGCAGTGCTGGTTTGCAAAGCAATTTTGGTAAAAAGGGATTCAAAATGTATAAAATTCAGTGTCAACTTTAAAAAGCTTAAAAAAATTATGAAAAAAAATTCATAACTCTAATGCTTGAGAATATGAATAACTATTCGTACAACTTGTAAGAAACAGGGGTGCAATGGATTTGGGGCTGAATGTATGGGCAGCAAAGAAGCAAAAACTTTGTTTCGATATCTTTCGTGAATATATCGAACAAGTAGGCGAATTTTAAGGAAAACAAAAATAAATTCACAAGCGTGCAATGAAATAAATCGCGTATGGGAGAGTATGGGTATGAGAGAGCCAGATATGATATTGCATGCACACCTACACATATGGATCTATATCTATGAAAGTTCTATTGTTCCTAAGAATATATAATGTGATAGTTTAATGTATGAATCTTTGTAATGATTTAGGAAATGAAACTTGCAAAATATGATATTTAATTCAGTAAAGTATTGTGCAGTTTATTAAAAAATGTACTGTTTATTGTTTTTGTTTCTGTTTTTAGATTCAAAGGTAGATAAATCTTTTTTACTGGAGTTCAATAAGTCATTTCCTTGGATGAAAATGGTGGTAATATCTTCATACTGATACTTTAAGGAAGTTTCTGTTATCATCTAAAACTACATTTTTTTACTTAAGAAAATGTCTACAGAAGAAAATTCTTCCTTTGGAGAACAGCACTTTGTTCCTCAAAATGATGATAAAGAAAAACATTCCTCCTTTGATACAAAAGAAAAATCTTTTATTTGTGAAGTATGTTCCAAAACATTTTCTCAGAATAGTCATCTAAGAAGACACCTCTTGACTCATACAGGAGAGAAACCCTTTGTTTGTGAAACATGTTCCAAAGGATTTTCTGATAAGAGTAATCTAAGAAGACATCTCTCGACTCATACTGGGGAGAAACCCTTTGTTTGTGAAATATGTTCCAAAGGATTTTTTCATAATAGTGATCTAAGAAGCCATGTCTCGATTCATACTGGAGAGAAACCCTTTGTTTGTGAAATATGTTCCAAAGGATTTTCTCAGAGTTGTAATTTAAGAAGTCATCTCTCCACTCATACTGGAGAGAAACCCTTTGTTTGTGAAACATGTTCCAAAGGATTTTCTGATAAGAGTAATCTAAGAAGCCATCTCTTGACTCACACTGGAGAGAAACCCTTTGTTTGTAAAATATGTTGCAAAGGATTCTCTCATAATTTTAATCTAAGAAGTCATCTCTTGACGCATACATCAGAAAAACCCTTTATTTGTCAACTATGTTCTAAAAGGTTTAATAATAAGAGTACCCTAAACAGACATGTCCTCATTCATACGGGAGATAAACCTTTTGTTTGTGAAATATGTTCCAAAGGATTTTCTCAGAATGTTTCTCTGAGAGCCCATCGCTTGATTCACTTTTGAGAAAAAAATCTTTTTTTTTTGTAAAATATGTTTAAAAGGATTATCTAATAACCATTATTTAAAAGAACATTTGTCTCATACCAAATAGACTTCCTGAAAATCTCCCATAGTTTTATTTTCAAAATTGAATATGAACCCTCTATATGTCATTGCATTTACTGTTATCGTTTTGTATATTTTAACATTTAGTAATAAATTTAAAAAATTTACACTTCTTCCATGGCTTAGTCTCTTTGTTATAATAAGCAAATAACTCCGGATATATTCATTAGACTTCAGTGAAACTTTATGTAAAATTTTTGGTAGTTGCTTTCAATTTTTTTATTTCACTGCAAAGTAATTTTCCCCTAAAATGAAAAAATAATCTAACCTGAAAGTATAAATTGTACCTCAATAGCGTATGTGATAGGATATTGAAGTAATACTTTTGAAAAAATATGAGAAACGTGCTAAAAATATGTTTGTATGCAAAAAAATCTTACCCATTTGTTAAATTTTCCTCTTGAAATATTTCCCAATGATTTAAATGAAACCATATCTCATTATCATGGATGGGGAGATACATCACTTTACTCGCCATTGGCTAGTGGACTTTTAGGAGTCTTCGAAACCAACTGTACTTGCGTTTTACTGGTTGGTATAATAAATCATTGGCTGGTAAGATTTTCTAGAAATTACCCATCCCTGCTCATTATCATGTATTATTTCACCCATGAGCTAAGTATTTTTTTTAAATATATAAATAATTAATTCAATATTTATTCGGCATATTTACTCGGTTCATAAATAACGGTTATTCATACAAAACAAAGTTCAACCGCAACAAGTTGGTAAACAAAGTGCATCGGCCGTGCACTTTGTTTCTAAGACCTTTTTTTTTACTTCGTGTTTGTATTCTGTATCATCGAATTCAGAAAATTTTTCAGCACAGCAATATTGTTTCCTGTCATCATATATTATAATAGGAGCAAATCTTGTGTGTTTGGAAATTTTATCTAAAAGTCGTCTCTTATGATCGTGACTAAATTTTCTATCCTACCACTTTGAGGTATGAGAAGACCATAGGGATAGGTCACATGGTTTAGGAAATTTTATGAGGGGGGTCATTTTGTTATCACAATTGTATTTTAATGAAAATGAAGGCTGAAACAGTTATTAAGTTGTTGAAAAGTTGGCATTAAATAAAGTTGCAAAGCTGGGAACATTTTGCCAGATTTGTCAGGAAAATCGAATTTCGAGATTACCAATGCCAAAACGTGTGCCTGGCGTCAAAATAAACAATGTCACGGAATTTGGCAATGATATATAATTGTTTAACCTGCCAAGAGTGTATTGTTTTGTCGAGTTGAACTCAAAGCTAATTTTGACCGAACTATGCTCAGTCTTTCCTGCCATTATGTTATAATACAAGCAAATGTTTGTGTATGTATGCAAATATTATCTAAAAAATAGCTCTAGTGATTTTGGTTAAATTTTGCATCCTACCGTTTTGGAGTATGAGAAGAGTCTAATATGCGAGAAAGTTTGAAGATTCATTTATGTGTCACTGCTGGTCAATGGTAATAAAAGGTTGAAATAGTCATTAAGTTGTTGAACATTTTTTTAAAAGCTGCTTATTACAAAGCTCTAATTGACAGCCTTAAACATACAGTGAGGGAAAGAGGGGGCAGGTTTTATTGTTGTTTTTATGCTTTAATGGATTGAAAGTAGAATTTGCAGGAAGGAATTGTAACTTATTCAGTCTTCATCTTCTCCAAATATGATTTTTTTGTGTTTTTAATTATTTCTGTGCATAATGTGTTGTAATTTTTTACACTACAGCTCATAGACGAATGATTACTATTGTTAAGGAAAAATAGCAAGGTGAGCACTGAAAAAAATTGCTTTGAAGCCTCTTGCTGCGCACCCCGCGATTTTCACGGGCAATGTAATAATTGCAAAATTTGTAAAACACATGATTTCCGCGATTTCTATATTAAAAAAAAGCACTCTCTTACAAAAAATTTACATATTTTAACTCTAAAATATATGTAGATTTGAAATACGTAGTAAAATAAATGTGCAATTTTTTAACCTATTTTGATTTTTTTTTAAATTACGCAGCGAGAGTGTTAAGCATTATTTTTTTAAACACACATGCAATATAAGTCTTGTCAATGTTAGTTTAACAAAAAGATCATAGATTAGTAAAAAAATAATTTAAACAAAATGCAATACTCTATGTTGTCAGTTTTATAATGATTGATCAATTTAAAAAGTTAATATATGTGTGATGCAGAACAGAGGGTGGTGCCTTGTCTTTTGTCATTCTAGCTAAAAGTTAGCCCCACTTTTTAATATAAAACAAAATCAAAATTAACATTTTCACTATAACTAGATACATTTAAAATTATAAGGTAACTTTATTGCATTAAAAATGCAATTTAAAGCACGTGATAATTTATTAGCTATACTAAAAAATCATCCCATGAGTGTAGGACAAAATGAGGTATACCCGTATTTGACCCACTCTTAAGTACCCGGTTTTACCCCAACCTGATCCAGATTTTAAAACATGGCTTCACTACTCCCGATCCTGTAGTGAAAGATCAGTAAAAATGTTAAAATATTAAACAATAAAATAAAAGAGATTAGAAATTAGATAAAAGAATTAGACATAAGGTACCTGTACCAAATATGGACACCTTAAGGAAAATTGATTTTTTTCTCCCCCGTGTACACGTCATAGGACTCCAAAAATATATGACCACTATCCCTGGACTGTTGACTATCATTATTAAAATTAGCGACCTTGTAATTATTCTGGTTTAATTTTAATGATAAAAACAAAAAATGTTCACAAGTGTCCATATAAGGAACCACCTGTCCCTATTATGGACATGCATGTCCATATTAGGGACAGGTGGCTCTTTATTGACCTACTACACAGGGTGTACGGAAGAGCCACTCTTCCAAGGGATTTTAGAAAAGAGGTGATAAAAGAAATATATCTTAAGTATTGCGGGGGGATGGGGGGGCACAGTAAATATCTTCAGAACATGCACTTTAGAAGGGGGGTGGTTCTTCGAAGACCAATGCAAAGCACCTCAGTTACTACAAAATATTATGAAATAATATAGCTCGTTTTGCTTACCTTTATTGCATCTGTCTGCAGAATTTACATATGTTATTACTCAGTCCTCACAGGATGGACAAATAAAAACTTCTTCATCATGGGCGGTAAGTCCCACACAGTCTTTATGGACATATCTGCTGCATGTGATGCATAGCCGCATGTCTGCAACAGCATCAATGCTGCGTAAGAAGCAGTACCAGCTCTCCTTTATTGAGGAAGTCATATCGGTGGTACCTGCCATTTCGCCAACAGATACCCGACTGAGGGGAGGCTTTTTTCGATTTTTCAGCAAGGGCTTTTTAGATGTTTCTTGGAGGATTGTTCAGATGACATTAAACAGATATTTTACAAATTTGTGAATCTGAAGATTCACTTGCTGTATTTCCAATGCGGACATAAGGTGTCCATATTGGGAATCGGCCATACTTTTACTAATCTTATAATAAATAAGCAAAGAAAACATTTTAAAGTAATATATGAAATAGTGAAATAGCAATCGAAAATATGTTTTATCAGCTTTCTAAAACATTCCACTTTTTAAAATTTAAAGTAATTTTACCATATCTAATAAGAATGTAAACTTACGTGTAATTACGATCAGCACACCACGAAACAACAAGTTTCCTTCCAAATAGCGAACGGCGCGCTTTTTTGCAATTTCTAGGCTTAATTATCTTTTCAACTGCATTTCTTCATGGACATGTAGCGCCATCGCTCGATAAAAATTGTTACTTTTAAAGATATTAGGGGTGTCCATATTGGGTACAAGTACCTTAGTACATACCAATATTTGATATGCTGACAAACAGTGAATCTTATGCGTAAATCCTTGAATCAAACAAAGCAATGTTTAAAGTCATTCAAACAAAATCCTCCACACAAAAAAGAACGACACACAGTAGCGTTTCCTTCAACTGCAAATTCCGTCATGGCGATCGACAAGTCATTCCTCGCGTTGGCCAATAGACAGTACAAGTCAAGGAGGAATCAGCACGAACCGGTTTTATACAACTCTTCCCTACAGTTTAAAAATCAATTTTATTAATCCTGTATTACAGTATACATTGGGACTGTTAATTGGTTTTCCAGGATCCCGTGTGACGTTGCTTCAATCCTCCCAGGAGCTCCGGGTGTATCGGACACTCATAGGATTGCTGGCCCTAAGCATGAGTTTCCCAGATGGGATGCTTTACCAACGCTTTCGGACGCGAAACTTTAATTGGGTAAGGCGAAAATGTGTAATTAAAATTCTAGTAAACTCTTTTAATAAACTAATTGGAGGATTTCGGGCACACTGTACGGCATGTGTTCTTTGCAAAGGGCATTAATAACATTATCATGTTTCTCTATATGGAAAAACGTTATTTCAAAATTACCAGAAAATGGTTGTTCATATTAATACTTGGAAATTTTTCCAGAAAGTTTTAGTAATTTGAAATTTGATTTTCATTTGAAATGATTGCTCGTTTAACAGAATAATAGAACGAAACCCCCCAGCAGCCGGATAAATATAAATTTTCACCTCTCACCTACTCTGACCGCTCTAGTTCTTCGTAGGGCTCATTTTCAACCCAAACTAAAACTTATAAATATTTCTTCCTTTATTCACATGAAAAGTATAATCGTTATTCAATATAATCATCGTAAAATGTCATGAATCAAGATACGAAGTTTTTTCGCAGGTGTGTGCAGGGCTGGCGCAACGTTACGCTTGGCCCTGGCAAAGCTATTAGTGGGGCTCTATGTATACTGCAATATTGGAAAAATAAAATAAAGAGCGCCTGCCCTGGGTGGGTAGGAGCGAGCTTTTCGTGATATGTCAGTAGAAGCGTGTTCTACATTAACTCATAATGCCAGCACTAACTGATATTGTTCCCAATTTCTTCGTTATTGCTTTTCAATTTTCGTTCATCTTTTCCGTCTTAAATTATATCAATCAAAAACTAAACTGAACTCTAAACTTAACAGCTGAAAAAGTTTAGTCCTAAGTTTTGTCAGAATAAGCAGAATTTATATAAATTTCCGAGACTATTTGAATGTCTTAACTCAACTTGATCTTCACTTTAGGTTCAATGTAAAATGAGTGGACAGATTTTACTTTAGCACGAAAGGGCAGGACCTTAGGGTTAATCTTATGGTTCATTTCTTCTTTGCAACAGGCTGTATTTCATTTATTTATTTTATGGGTAATCCATTTCCAATTGTGGTCACTTTGCAACTAGTTACGTTACATTAATGTAGTAAACAAATGTTGAGATAGGTTTTTAAAAATCATACTTTCAAATTAATTAAAAAACTCTCAAAGGCTTGACATTTTTTAAACGAATATAATTCGAAAATATACACACACCCATTCGATGACGTAAAAATTAAAAAGGACGATAAAAATGACAACCGGTTTTCGGAAGACATTCAAAAGTCTATAACCTGTTTATGACGACGACCGAAAAGCCCGCATTTCGTATCTCAATTTCTAAGAAGAGACAAAATTTATAGCATCTTATTTTTAAAGAATAGAATTAAACAAATAAATATTAAACAAGAATATTTCATTTATAAAGTCTGGATCTCATTAGATTGTTAAGTCAGTGAACTCTCCATAGCTATAAACCATCGTGACGTTATATGACATCAGAAATGCTTGACGTCCATTCCCCTCTCTCATGGTGAACTTCTGGGCACAGGATGCAAATGGACTTTACCCATTTGACGTCAGCCGCGGGTAAACAGAAGAAGAACACCCATAAGCATGAAGAACATTTTAACACTGCTTCCCCTTCGCCTAATAAACAGTCTTTTCAGGAGGGTACCTCCCCTCAAAGGCATGGCTATTGCCATTCGTGGGCAAAGTCCATGGACCGTATTCTTCCTTTTGGTTCGAGACTATAAAAATCGCCATTTTACCAATTGTGGCGTCACAGGAATACTGTCCATAGGTGGATATCATGTGAAGTGTTAAAATCTTAATAAAAGCTCATCAGCTTTGAACGCATGAAATGTTAAATTAAGCGCATGTTTAAGAAAAATTTTGACAACTAAGGAAATATAAGGGACGCCCTTTAAGTAGAGTACAAAAAAAAGAGAAGACAAAAATGGGACTTAAATTGGCATATAGAGGCATAGATCATAGCCGTACGTACAGTCGTGGGAAAAAAAGAAAACACTCTTTACTAACTCTTCAAAAAAATATCGTAGAAGAAAGTTTCTGGTACCACAAAATTGGTAATAATGTTTACTTTTAAATGATGTTTATAAAATTTGCTTAGGGGGCCATCTACTTATTAAAATGAATCATGACTTTGTTTTTTTCAATAGCAGTATACAATTCTGACAGCACAAATGAAATCTACACCCTACAATTAATCTAAAAGCAAATTTTTACGCAATTCATACGATAAGTTCCCAAGAAATTAATAATTTTAAAACGAGCGCATTTTAGGGGCTGTATCCAAATTGAAGGTAGGTACTCGATTATTGACCGAAAGATCCCCCTTCTTGATCAGGACATCTTAAGCTCCACACAAGCAGTCATTGAAGACTGCTAGATTACATGTAGCATAAGAAATTTCAAAATATCTAGTCACTTCTATCATAGACGGCTCCTTAAACCATCATTTTGCAGTTTTTTAAGCATAATTTGAAAACTACTAGAAGTAAAATGTGAAATTTTGGATTTTCATAAAGCAGGACTTAATAAATCTAAATCCATCAAAAAATTGTAGGTTGCAATTCATAATTTTTTCGAATATTAATTTCATAATTCATATAATAAAATTATAAAAATTGCACATTCAACGTATTTATGTTTCGGTATTTTAGTATTATTGCTACACAAAAAATTAGCACATTAGGTATATAATCTCGGGAGAAATTAATAAAAATATAAAAATGTAATTTAACATTAGAAGCACTAAATTTTGAATGTTTATAATTCAAAAACTTATTCAAATGACTTGAAATTTGGTGTCTAGGCATAGTTTGAACCGAATATTTGAAATATCTTGTTAAAATTGGGTATTGCCTTTAAAAAATTAAGTTTGGGTTTGTTTTAATAAGTAGATGACCCCCTAAGCAAATTTTATATACATCATTTAAAAGTAGACTTTATTTCCAATCGTTCGGTACCAGTAACTTTCTTCTACGATAATTTGTCGAGGAGTTAGTGGGTGTGTTTATTTCTTTTTCCACGACTGTACAAGAAAATTCTCCGTTTAACAAATACTAAAGTGCCGTTGAAATAATTTTTTATTGTAAATGCACTTGAAAATTTTGGATATTTTTTTAATTTTCATATAACACAGATCACAAATATAACATAAAATCTAAAAGTGTGCAAAAATATAATCATTCTGAGCCAATTAAAAATACATGTAATGCAATGCGCTTGCACGCCATTTTCCTTAAGCGAAAAGTTTCATCTTTTCTTCACCAGGTGGCGTATTAGAGTGCTTGAATCGCCAATTCATTTCTCGAGGAGATATTTTAAACAGACGAATGCGTCCTACCCTCAGAACTTAACACTGGGAGAGTTCACTGACCAGCAACCTAAATGCGAGACTTTTAACAATTTATTTTTAATTGAACCATCTTTTTATAGATTTATTTATTCGTTCGTTTATAAAAGCGAATGTCCAGAAAGCTATTTATCGTTTAAAATTTTAAAAATTCACAACAACTTTAAATTGCTTTCTGCGGCAGGCATAGTACCCACTTTGGAAATCGCTGCACTACCTCCCTCATTTCAGAACGGTGTGATATTAACACAGCAAGGATGTGAAGTTTTGCCTGCTTCGCTTATACTGCGTTCAGATTCAAATAATTGTTAGAAATACTAATCTCTTCAGAGAAACTTATCATAAATATAATTAATTACTGTTTCATAACATTTACTGTTTTCAATGTGACTTCATCCATTATAGATACCAAAATAGAACATTACTTCCTGATTCATCAAATAAACTGTTAATCAAAAGAAATAAAAATTTACATTAAAAGCTGCAATATTAATTTCAAAAAGTATATGTTTAATATTATTGACTTTAAAATAAAATTAGAATTTATTATAATTATAACCTTGAATTTATTTATATATTTACTCTTATTTAAACAATGTTTTGTATTATTAATTTAGTCTCTCTGTGTTATTTAAACAAGATGGAGCAAAAATGTATTAGTTTGCGAGCCAGCAACAGATTTTCATGATCAAGTTCCTCTCGGCCCATAACTTGTAAAATGCTTCAGAGAGTTTTATCATGAAGCTCCGTGAACGTCAGCTGCGGTTCCATGGGTGGGTTGAGCAGCGGTAGCCTCTCACGCACGTAAAAAATGAATTTTAGTCATTTCCTCCGGATTGAAAATTTATCAAATGATAGTTAACCCAATATCTTGAATAAAAATAAGTCAGCTGATTATAAAGTGGTGGTTAATGCGTCAGCTGGTCACACGAACATAATATATATATATATATATATTCAGTGCTTTCCTCTTAATTGAAAATTTATCAGATGACAGTATATATGCTATTAAAAAAATAAACATGTCAGCTGGCTATATCTCAGTAGAAAAATTATCAGATGACGCCCTGAAGGGTATAACGCAGAGATAAATGCATCAGCTGACGAGTTTTCCCTCGGCATATTGCTAGCTGATTTTGTTTATTATGTACAGGATCATATTAACTATCAGCTTACGGATATTCATCCGGGAAGAAATAACCTATCTTAAGTTATCTGACATTATGCTCCATGCTCTAACTGAAAGATATAATTTTATTTTGATGTTTCATTTACATCAGTATTCTTTATAGATACTTTTAAAATCTCATCCCCTTCTAATTCACTGTGTCCGCTCGCATTTTTGCTGATCCCAACCGTTATATCTAAAATAAAGAACTGCGCATGCGTGTGGACTTAGATTGAATGATCTTACTACTAGAAAAATTGAACGTACAGGGTTACCACATTGGAGCTTTTATCATATCAGGTGTGACATTTTTATTGCATCAATATTTTTTTTTTCATTTTTTTTTTCTATATATAAGCATAGACATAGTGTTGTATGTTCTCAAGTCCTACCAGTAAATTTTTAAATACTTTTTTTTACCCTCTAATATAAAAATGCTTTTATTTTTTGATTTTATTGAAGAATATTCCCTTTTTTTTACCAGGGATAAATGACATCAGAAGGGAACAAATCCCTTTGCTTTTTTTTAATTTGAAGTTCTCCATCCATAATTTTGAAGGCTCTGCCTGCGTGTATAAAAATGATTTTTGAATATTAAATGCGTGAAATTTTTCACATTGCTAACTAAGCGTAAACCAACAGAGGGAAAAATGTCCAAGCCAAGAATCGAACCCAGATCCTTGGAATAGTGCTCCAATGCACTGTCGATTTACACTCCGTTAGCAATGTGAAAAATTCCACATATTTAATATTCAATAATTTCAGGTGTAATTTCACTGTTGATAATTAAAATTTTACTTGGAATGATTTTTATTCGAATAAAAGTTTTTCTTCGGGAAAATTTTCTTTAAGGGGTTTCTTCACTCATGCGTAAACACCTGCATGCTGTTGTTAATCCTATGAGAGAAAATATTTAAATATCTCGTTTGCATTTCCATGTTCTAAATTTTACTGTTTGTTACCTGCGGCCAATCTGTACAAAGACTAAGTTATGAATTTTGTTTGGAAGCTGTTTTCTTTCCATAAGAATACCTGCGCTTCGATAGTAGCTCTAAAAATTAAAATATCCTAATAAGAAAAAAAAAACCTTATAAACAAAGTCGAAAATGGCCTTAGAAGAGATCAACCTCGGGTATCCAATGAAAAAGAAGAACAACATACAAAATATCGAAATGCAAACAAAATATTTTAAAAAATAAATTCTCCCAAAGGATTAACTTTGCGAGCAGTTGTTTATGCATGAATGAAGTAGCCTCTTAACATAATTTAGGATTTTTTTAAATATTAAAATATGATCTAGTAATGCAGTGAATTAATAAAAATTCAGTATATATTTTATACATACATAGTAAAAGAACATAGGGATACTATCCCAACCTCTAAGTTTTGAATAAACTTGTCTTAACCCCTTGAGGGGCGGTGGGATGTATTATATCCCATATACGATTAATGAATATTTGCACCAGAAAAATTTTATTAAATTTTACTTTTTTAACTTTGGTGGGAAAGATTCGTAAAATTGCTTTTCCTTATTTTGCAATAAAATTTTTGAAAGATTCCGGTGTGAATTCGGCATTTAAGTAACGCAATTACTTGCCCCTCAATGGGTTAAAAACAGGATAATTCTTTATAATTAAAAAAATAAAATACATTCAAATTTTATCAGTTATTTAATAAAATATTAATTAGAATAAGAAACTTGATAAAGGTGTGGACTAATAAAAACCAGTACTACACTGCTCAAAACAATTAAAGGATATTTGAAGTTTTATATAAAATAAAGATATAAACGAAATTTTTTTTGCCGACAATAGAAGAAGAGAATCACAAATGCAAATTTTTCTGGTTTTCAAACTGTGGAGTATGCGAATTTTGAGTTCGACGTCAAAAACGTCGCTTCAGCGGCAGCGAATGAAATTTGACTTTCAACTGGATAAAAGAGAATGAAGACAAGGATGATCGACATTCAGTGATTGCTTTGTTTCGAAGAGTACGATGTCTCGGCGAAGTCATTTGACAGATTCAGAAGCTTTGAGAATTGTTGGTAGGTTAGAAGGGGGCCAAACTCAAGCCGAAGTAGCGCAAGCCATTGGAGTGTCACAAAGTGTCATTTCCAGGATCTGGAACCGTTTTTTGGAGAGTGGATGTGCAGGCCGAAGATCAGGGCAAGGTCGTAGACGGGCAACAACGCCCAATGAAGATCGGTATTTAGCGATAACAGCTCGGTGGCACCGAACCATGAACGCTACTCTTCTCCAACAACACCTTCGCTCGGCTATAGGCACCACGATTTCAACTCAGACTGTCCGAAACCGGCTCCATGCTGTAGGTCTGTATGCTCGCCGACCGATGGTATGTGTTAGATTAACATCAAGGCATCGTCGCGACCGCAGGGAGTGGGCAACCGAGCATGTCAACTGGAGGAGAAATGAATGGAGCAATATTCTGTTTTCTGACGAGTCCCGTTTTTCTGTGCATCCGGATAATAGGCGTATTTTCATCTGAAGGGACCGTGGCAGTAGGAATAATCCTGCGTTCGTGCACGAAAGTGTCAGATTTGGCGGTGGAGGAGAGTTGGTGTATGGTGGCATCTCCATTGACGGGCGCACTGACCTCTACATCATTCGAGATGGAGCTGTGACTGGTCGCCGATATAGGGATGAGATCCTCAGACCTATTGTAGTCCCTTACGCTGCAGCAATCGGAGATAACTTCATTTTAATGGACGATAACTGCAGGCCACATCGTGCAAACCTGGTGGAGGATTTCCTTTTCGAGGAAGGAATCGTTCGAATGGAATGGCCAGCGTGCTCTCCAGACATGAATCCAATCGAGCACGTTTGGGACGCTCTAGGAAGACGAGTTTCTGGCCGCCAACAACCCTCACAAACTCTCCAAGAACTGGAAAGAGCTCTTCTGGAAGAGTGGGGCAGAATACCCCAACTCGTCATTAATAGCCTCATTGAGTCCATGCCTCAAAGGTGTTCAACGTTGCTGGCCGCTTGTGGAAACCATACCCCCTACTGAAAATGATTTTTTTTGAAGAAAACACCTTTTCTTATTTTTTTTTTCTCATATGCACAAATTGTGTTTTTTTTCCTTTAGTACACAAATGCTCAATAAAATGCATTTTTTCTGCCAAACATGTGTAATTTATTCTCATATAACCTACTATGTCTGTCGACCATGTATCAATCAGCTAAACAGTTTACCAGATACAAAATCCACCTAAAACTGCAATATCCTTTAATTGTTTTGAGCAGTGTATTTTTCAATATATAGATAGTATTAGACTAAAATTTAGTCTTTCACAGAAACAAACAAGCAAAAATGTATACACAATACAGCTCAGAAAAATTCTAGGAAGCTATTTTGCTGAATATCTCATGTTTCTAGCAAATAAGGTTTTAAGATTTATAAAAAAAAACCTCATTTTATTTTTTTTTATGCATGCTTGCAATAAAAGCCTTTCATCTATCTTTGATTGTAATTCCTGTAACTAACTTTGTAGACCGGGAAACGGCAGCACCGATGCATGTTTCGTACGGATATCGTTATTTTTCCAGGAAAACTACCAGTATCTTTTTTATAGAAAAAGAAATGTAGGTTAAACGGGCGAAATTTCGCCTTCTTTTAAGAAGAGATTTTCTGTAAGATAATACTGGTGCCGAAAACTTTTCTGGTCAGTAAAATTCAAGGAGGCGTACGAACCATGAGACAACCACCTCATCGAGCTGGACGCTGAAATTCCAGAATTAGCTAAAACTCGATTCCCATATTAAAATGCATTCGGTCTGCCAAGTCCTATCTTGCTGGAAAACACCTAAAAACCCGATTTTACCGGTCGACTCGTAGGTTTACCATTGTGTTTTCCTGCTCCCAGTCCGCCATGCTTTCATACCTTTGGGTGCAGGAAAATGCAATGGTTAACCTACGAGTCGACCTAAAAATCGGATTTTTAGGTGTTTTCCACCAAGATATGACTTGGCAGACCGATTGCGTTTTAATATGGGAATCGAGTTTTAGCTAATTATAGAATTTCAGCATTCAATTCGAAGAGGTGTTTGTCTGTGCTGTCGGCTCCCGAACTACTTCATTTCTTCCTTTTGGCATGCTTATCCTGAAACACTTACAAACTGCCTCAGATTACGTCAACTAGAAACCCGATTTAATCCTTTTCAAAACAATAACAAACTTTTCATGAGAAGCCTTTAAAAAGCATTCAGACACCGCTTGAAAAAAAGGTTTTAAAAAGCAAAAAATGCTATCTGGGTTCTTAGGATACGAAATAGTGACGATTTTTTTAAAACTACATAAACTAACTTATGAGCAATTTGAATCAATAGTTCTAAAACCAACCAAAATTCAAAAATGTTCGTTAGAAAATGAAGAAATCAGTTGAAGTTTATAAGTAAAATAGATTATCAGTAGATTTTATGACTATTACATGTGCTAGCAGACCCACTGGTCAATTATCATTTCAGATCTTTATTCCAATGATCAGCCAAATATTGGCTGAGACACAATTCTTGCCGTTGACCCATAATTAATCTCATTAATTTTGTAAATGTTTTACATACAACAAGAGCTGAAGTGAGTCTGGATAAAAAAAAATATCGCAATGCCATATTATTATGCAGATTTTCTTATGTATTTTCAGATATTAAGGAAGATTATGATTAAGAGGCCACTTCACTCATGCGAAAATACCCGCTCACTAATATTAATCCTATGAGAGAAATCTTTTTAAATATCTCCTTTGCATTTCAATATTTCTAAATAAATTTTTTTACTCTGTATAAGCTGAAATCGATCTCTACAAAGACCTTTTGTTTACTTTTTCAATTTTGTTTGAAGATTGTTTTTATGAGGAT
This sequence comes from Maratus speciosus, assembly GCA_963932465.1. NCBI lineage: Eukaryota > Metazoa > Arthropoda > Arachnida > Araneae > Salticidae > Maratus > Maratus speciosus. Next base: position 35,129,154 of record OZ010794.1, on the reverse strand, counting down.
ACTTTCACATTCAGAACTGTGTTTAGAAAGTACAAGTATCCTCGTAAAAAAACTTTTTAACAAAATTGAAAAAGTAAAAAACGACCCGTGTAGAGATACACCCCAGCTACCCAGTGAAAACAATCCTTGGAATAAAAGAGAAAAAAAAGGTAGCTAGTAGTAACGCCATTGTCATGGATTCAAACAAATAGAAACAAGTCGGAAATCGTACGTCAAACATGACAAATGAGGTGCGTTCGTGTTCGTACTATAGCTAGTTTTATAAATATTCAGACATTGGTGCAATAGCTGCTGCAAACTTACGCAAAAATGCATAAATACAAAATGTATTACGATTATGTATATTAAAAAATGCATGAATACAAAATTTATTACGATTATGTATATTACAAAATGCATGAATACAAAACTTATTACGGTTATATATATTAAATTCAGTAATACGGAAATGACTCAATCCGAATGTAACGTAATCACCATGGCAACCTAGAATCATGACCTATCATGGGATATCATTGAATTAATTACGTATGACAGGACTTAATAGAATGAAGAAAACTTGTATTAATATCTTTTTAAGTTTTAGTTCGATAACCATAATATCTGAAATGACTAAACAAAATTCTGCTAGTGTTATATTATATTAAATTTCAAACTATTCGGTTGGTCGCTTCTATATGCGGACAGACAGACAAACGGAGGAACCAGACGACAACTATAGGTGCCACGTATTTATATAATCACGAAATTTCCTCATAGACCATAATGTAATGGAATACTCTGGGTGTCTCTTTAAATCAACTATGAACGCTACATATTTTATTTTCAATACCAAACATGGCATAGTAAATCTCAATTACATATATCAATTACAGAGCAATCCAACCATATTAACGCAATTTAGAATTTGGACAGACAAACCGAATTCATAAACACTTTCAGCTATGTTGGAAAGTGTTAAAAACGCAAAATAGGTTGAAATTTGACTTTCAGCAATTTATACCAATAGACGGAAGCATACTTGAGTACTCGTACATTTGCACAGATCTGTATTTTACCTACTATCTTCAGACAAACGCCACTGTTTAGTTAAAATTTAATTAAGGCTGTATAAAATTATAAATGAAAATCACTTGAAACATCAAACTTAGTAATTGCTGAAAGTGATAAAAATACATTTTAAAGGCAAATAAATAACTTTATTCAGATCGACCAAATTCATTGCTCTGGCGGCCACATTCTCAAGATATATAATGTTACAAATATTTTCGAAAAAAAAATTGAAAACTGGTAAACAAAAATCATGTGAACTCACGCATAATGAAATATAATGCAATATTAACAAGAAAGAAAAATCATGCGTTAAGCATAGATTATGAAACACTTTCCAGAACTTCTTGAATACTTTAACAAAACTTTGTTATTCAGGGAAATAAGATAACTAAGTAAACATTTTAGAAAACGCATAAAACATTTGAAACACTGATTTCAGCAGTTACCGTCTATAGCCAAATATGTATTCCAATTCTTTTGAAAAGCCATGTATTTGATCTTTAGGTTGATATATATACTATATAATGGGCATATTTAGTTTAGCAAAAAAAATGCATAACAGGTTAAAATTTCTCTTTCAGCAATTTATACTAATAGATGGAAACATACTTGAATACTTTTATACAGCCGTGTAGTCTACCTAGTATCTTTATTATACGCCACTATTTACCTAAAATTTAATTCAAAGTAAAACAACTTAAAATTACTAAAATCACACTTCTAGTTATTATCATCCATAGACGGCCATGTATCCAATTCCTCGCGTGGCCCTGTTTATAATTTTATCTATAGTCTACAAACATATCTTAGTATACTTAGTGTAGTTCAGAGTAAAAAGCAGAACTTATTTAAAAACCATCTTTAAGATATTTTTGTTCGTTCTCAATAATCCTTACGAATTCTTTTGTGTAGCCATGTATATGATTCAAAGCATTTATACACACAACGTACAATGCAAACATTTAGTTAAACTTAAAAACTCATATCACAACTAAAAATGCACTTCCAGCAATCATCGCTAATATACAGTATTTCGGATACAGTATAATATCCGAAATCTTTTGTGTGTCCCTGTAAATACTATGCATTTTCTATTATATATGAAGTAACTTGTAGTAAACCTCAGCAACGTATATCAATTTCATCGTATATGAAATAGTTTAACATAATTAAAATGCACGGCAAAATTTTTTTCACATTTTATACCATTATGTAATGGAATTCTTTTGGTTGGTTGTATTGGGTTTTATGGCGCAAAATCACTTTAGGGACATATTGCGCCACACAAAGAATAAAACGCAAAAAAAGTGAGTTAAGCAAATGACAACAAGAAAGAGTTAAAATGAAAATAGAAAAGCTATCTGGATGGGGCAAAGGTTGAACACAGAGGTTGTAAAAAAAAAAAAAATAATAATAATAATCAAACATGAACAAAAACAAAGAGGGATAACAAACTGAAAAAAGAAGATTAAAAAGTGTGAAACAAAGAAAAAAGGATAGACAACCAAAATGAGAAGAAGATAGGAAAGGAGAAAGATCGCTCAAAAACCCGGGGTCGCCAAACCCGTAAATACCTAAAGAAGGTATTCCCCTGTGGAACGGATTCTTTTGAGTGCCCCTGTAAATGAATAATACATATTCCTTGCACCGCATATTCTACAGAATATATATTTTAGAGCCCTTCATAAATGAATATCAACTTCGTTATGTTTGAAAGGGTGTAACATCGTTAAAATTCACTTGAAACTATTTTTTCCCATTGACTGTAATGTAACGGAATACTTTTGACTGTCCCTGTAATTGAACAATACATCCGATTTTCATAACATTTTAAATGTCTGGACAAAATTCAGCAACAAATATATAAATAAAATTTCAAACGATTCAGTTTGGGTAGTTTTTGCGCCGTTATATGCTTATACGACGATTATAGGTGATTCGTATTTATATACAGGGTGTCCACTCGCAATGGTGTCCAATGGCTAATTCCTAAACCGTTAGTCATAGACATATAGTTACAATTACAAAAATGTTTCAAATAAGGTAAATAATTACTTTAAAAGCAATTTAGGCCAATAAAAGCATTTCTTCAAAAATTACGAAATTTAAATTTTTATACGATCCCCCGGTCCTATAAATTTTATTTAGTAAAATTTTCCTGTTACACTGACATGTAACACAAAAAAGACCCGTTATTCTACGATTTAAATTGACCGAGTAATATCTGTTTAAAGTTGGAACATATCTTTTTCTGCAAATTAGGGGTCATTCACAAATTTAGTCGAAATATAATTTCGTCAGATGGTTGAGAATAAAATTAACATTGAAATATACATTTGAAATCTTTAATCATTCGGACATATTAATGAATACAATTTTTAAGAATACAATTATTAAAGAATACAATTTTTAATAAACATATAAGAAGAAAAAAAAACAAAATTTTTGTTAAATAAAATGATGAAAATTAACAGTTTTAGTTTTTGATAATTGTATTCTGTACCACTGAATCCGAAATCGATCTTCATTTTTTACCATCACGTAAAGATTTTTTGCAAATCGTAAATTTAAAAAAAAATAGCGAAAATTTGATACTATAAAATAGATGTTATCGTTGTGTTTTTAACTTTTGATAATTTTTTTTTCATGTATTTTTTGTCGGAGAATCAGCAGATGATCTTCAGTTTTAACCATCAAGTCAAGATTTTCCGCAAATTGTAAATTTCAAATTTAAAATTGAACCTCCTCCCCCACTTCATTGGACCCCTCACCTTTTTAGCTATCTCTAAAAATCCCAGTATAAGCCATAAAATTGAACACATTATTGAATTAAATAAAATTAAGTTAAATGAAAAAGTTTTACATCTGTTTTACAGTATCAGATTTTCGCTACATTTTAACTTTGACATTTACGATTTGCAGAAAAAAATTATAATGTGATGGTTAAAAATGAAGGCCATTTTCAGATTCAGTGCTAGAAAGTGCATAAAAATCAATTATCAAAATTTAAAAAATGCAGTCATCTCCTCTAGTTTATAGTATTCGATTTTTGTTATTTTTTAACTTTGATAATTTTTATTTGTGATACATCCTGACATGGTTGTTAAAAATTAAGTTAATTTTCAGATTCAATGCTAAAAATTACATAAAAGTTAAAAAAACACAACCAGGTAGTCTTGTGTTATCTAATCTAAAATTTGTTCTTAAACTTCTTAGCGGTAATCTATCAGACATTTTTTGTGTTATCCTGTAAAATAAGTATAAATGGTAACCAGCAAAAATCATAATATTAGATTGTTATCGGATTTACGTCAGTATAAAATTTAATCTCGATCGGATATTTGAAAGTGAGTGAAAGTTCGAGTACAAATTTTGTATTGGAAAAACATACATACGATCATTGAAGTTAAATAAAAACTTATAACAATAACATAATTTTTGTTAAAAGAAATCCTGAAAGAAACAATCCCAAATACTTACAAAAAAAAATGTCAAAATACAATTATTTTAGTCAATCAAGTAAGATTCAAGTAAAAGTTAACTCAATGCTTGTACAATTTTTTTCCAATCGCAGATACGCATGAAATAAGTTCTTCGAATACTTTAAACACTTGGTATATGGCCCCTCAAAGCATGGCGGAACTCATCAGTGTTCATATGCAGAAAAGTGGCATAAGTCATGTATTATTTAAGTTTCATAACATGGTGAATTTTAATGTTATATGAACAGAACATTTTTGTCTTAATTGCCAGTGTAATAGGAAATTTTTAATAAATATGACTTATAGGACCGGGGGACTGTATAAAAATTTAAATGTCACAATTTTTTAAGAAATGCTTTTATTGACCCAAATCGCTTTAAAAATATTTCTTTACCTCAATTAAAACATTTTTGTAATTGGAACTATATGTCTATGACTAACGGTTCAGGAATTAGTCATTGGATACCGTTGAGTTGGGTTAGGTTGATTTTTTACGGCCGATTATCTACACTAGGGATATAGGCCCGGGGGGGGGGAGGAATGCCCTCCGTGGGAGTCTTTCAAAGGGAACCTAATCCGTATTTACGCATGGAAAATCCACGGCTCGAAGAAAACCACGAAAACTCCGAACGATTAGGCCGACGGGCGCGATTGGGTTCGAACCCAGCACCTCCCGTCCACCAGCTTTGAGAGCAGAACCTCTCGGCCACTGGTGGGGCCAGACACCGTTGAGAATGGACACCCTGTATTTACGAACGCACCTAAAAAATTAAACACACCTTTTCACTTGATCAACAAAAAAATTATATTTTAATTCCAATACAATTTAAATCTAAAACAATTTAAATTTTATTTAAAAAAAAGAAAATTTTATTACAAACAATCGATCTACTACGAAATTTTTAAAAGAAAACCAGTACAATATTAAGAACACATTTTTAAAAGAATTTATACAACAATTAAAAGTAAACTTCAGTTGCCAGGCTTTGAAATTTTTTTTTTCTTATTGATTTTTTTAAGTACTGGTAAAATTAAAGAAAACCATTTTTAATAGGAGAGTACATTTCAAGCATTTCATAATATAATCGGTTCTTTATTTAAAGTACGATTTCATTCTTTTGAAATTTAAAAACAAATTTTATAGCCTAGTAACGCCTACAATGGGGCACAACAAGGATGCGGATTCAAAAAATTAATTATTCTTTCTTTAGAAAGTTTTATCTTGTTTACATTGAAGAATATTTTCCTAAAAGACTATGCTGAAGTTTAAACAAATGACAAAGAGTGCATTTTCCATTGGTATGCATGGTACAGAAAAACTTCTAGAGCTTTTTTTTTTTAAATAAGTTTTTTTTTTTTTTTTTTTTTTTTTTTTTTGTAGTTGCTTGCCAAGATTTCTCCACCCTATTTAAACCTTAGTCTTTAAAACAGATACACTTAATGGAAGTAAATGAAAACACCAACTAAGACAATGATTTTCCGATGATTATAGACGAAGGAAGAATGGCAACAGACTGCTCTCAAAGATTTCAGCATCAAACATAGATATTTTTTTTAAATCGATTGAGATATAATCATTATATAGTTCACAACATTGTGCACTGCATTTTGTTTAATTTTTGTAAAAACTAATCAATACTCTTTTTGTTAACCCTTTATGTCCCAAGTTATGAAAATTTCATCTTCTAAAGCGTTTTTCGTGAATTTTTGAAACTACATTAGAAAATTTACAATCTAATTTAATAAATTTTAGAAAATTTTTCCCAACTAAAATTAAGTTTGAATTTATAGAGGGATTTTCTGCTATATTTATAACTCCACTCAAAACTTTTATTTAATTTTTTTTTTTTGTATTCTGTAAAATTAGAAAATGAACAAATACAATAGAAATATTTCCGAATTGAAACTTCCCCCCCCCCCCTCCCAATATTTCAACGTCACGGAAGCTGAAAAGGTGCAAAGACAAAAGATATCATCTTCTAAAAATGTTTTTGTTTTGTACAAACCACAATGCTTTTGGAACAAGATGAAGTAATGAATCTATAACACTTTAAACTGTATAGTTTCTAATCGATGTATCAAATGAATTTTATAACGAGTTGGCACTTTAAAGTACCGAAAAGGCATAAAAAGTTAAACACCGACAAGACTTATATTGTATGTATGTTTCTAAAAAATAATGCTTAAAAGCAACTTTTTCTTTTTTTGTGGTCTCCCTGTTATTCCCCTTAATAATAATCATTCGACTGTGAGTTCCTTAAAATATGTTTTTCTGCAGAAACAGTACTATAACAGGTTCATGAACCCACAACAAAGCCACTTTCCAAAAAAAAAAAGACAAATGCAAACCAACATATGCATTTTAACATTCGCATAAAACATCATTCACTTTCAAAAGCCTCTAACATTATAAAAATCAACAACAACCTAAAACATTTACAATACATTACACACAGAAATAATTAAAAACATAAAAAATCACATTTGGAGAGAATGAAGAAAGAATAAGTTACAATTCCTAACTGCAAATTTTACTTTCAGGACATTAAAGCATAACAACAAATAGACATTCTCTCCCCCCCCCCCCCGCTTTTTTCATCACGGTATATTTATGGCTGTTCATTTTAGGATTTTGTAATAGGTAGCTTTTTACAAAATGTTCAACAACTTAATAACTATTACAACCTTCATTCCCACTGACCCGCAGTGACACCCGAGGCTAACGAGAAAGACAGGCTACCGCGGTGGGTCCGATTCTTCTTTTTTTACAGACCACTGGAGTCACGCGATGCTCTTTTCGCACACCTTCAGTGGTGCATTCGAGCATCACGTGACTCCAGCGGTCTGTAAAAAAGAAGAATCGGACCCACCGCGGTAGCCCGTCTTTTTCAATAGCCTCGAGTGACACCTAAATGACGTAGTCATGAAATTTTCTCAAACATTTCGGTTTTCTCATATTACAAAATGGTACGATACAAAATCCAGTCAAAATCATTAGAGTCATCGTTTAGATAAAATTTGTATACAAACATTTACTCGTATTATAACAAAACAGCAGGAAAGACCGAGAGTAGCTCGGTCAAAATTAGGCTTGAGTTAAACTCGATAAAACAATACATTCTCGACGAGTTAACAATTACATATCTATGCCAAATTAAGTGATATTTTTTCATTTGATGCCAAGCGAGATGCAAATGTTTTGGCATTGGTAATCTTGAAATATGATTTTCCTGCAAAATCTGGAGAAATGTTGCCAGCTTTGCAACTATGTTTACTGCCGACTTTTTAACAAGTTAATAACTGTTTTAATTTTCATTCCCATTAGAATACAATGGGATATATACAATATTGACACCAAAAAATATATGATGTTAGGAGAGAATATTGCTGTGCCGCAAAAATTTCTGAATTCGGTGATACCAAAAACAAACAAGAAGAAAAAAAAATGGGAAAATAAGTCTTACAAACAAAGTGCACTGCTGATTAGCGTATACAACCGTTATTTATGAATTGAGTAAACATGCTCAATAAATATTAAATTCGTTATCTATATATTAAAAAAAATACTTAGCTCATGATGAGTGCAAAAACTACATAATAATGAGATATGTTTCATTTAAATCTTTGGGAAATTCATTAAGAAGAACATTTAACAAATAAGAGATTTTTCGCACAAAAATAATTTTTGCACAATTCTCATATTTTTTAAAAAGTGTCACTTCAATAAAGCCTTCCCTAACGCATAAGATATTGAGGTAAAATTTATTCTTTCAGGTCAGATTAAGTTTTTATTTTATGGTAAAGTCACTTTACAGTGAAAAAAATTAAAATTAAAAGTAGCTACCATAAAAAGCTGTGCATGTAGGTTTACTGAAATCTAATGAATATGGCCAGAGTAATTTGCTTATTATCAAAATGACAACTGTGGAAGAATTTTACAATTTTTTTCTATTACTAAATTCTAAAACATAAGAGATTTGATAACAGTAAATGCAACGACATATACAGGTTCCATACTCAATTCTGAGAATAAAAATATAAGAGATTTTCAGGAGGTGTCTATTTGGTATGAGACAAAAAATGCTTTCTTAGATTACTGTTTTGAGAAAATACTTTTCACAAACAAAAGGTTTTTCTGTTGCAGTATGAGTGAAGAGATGTCTTCTTAAAGAATTGTTATCAGAAAATGTTTTACAAACAAAAGGTTTTTCACCTGTATGTGTCAAGAAATGTGTTCTTAGAATGCTATTCATCGTAAATGTTTTGAATCACACTTCTCATGCAAAAGGTTTTTCTTCTGTATGAATGTTTCTCAGATGCCTTTTTAGACTTCTATTCTGCGTAAACCATTTGGAACATATTTCACAAACAAAGGGTTTTTCTCCAGTATGAGTCAAATGCTGTCTTCTTAAATCACAATTCTGAGAAAATCCTTTGGAACATATTTCACAAATAAAGGGTTTCTCTCCAGTATGAGTCAAGATGTGTCTTCTTAGATGACTATTCTGAGAAAATCCTTTGGAACATATGTCACAAGCAAAAGGTTTCTCACCAGTATGAGTCGAGAGATGGCTTCTTAGGTTACTATTCAGAGAGAATCCTTTGGAACATAATTCACAAACAAAGGGTTTCTCTCCTGTATGAGTCAAGAGATGGCTTCTTAGATGACTCTTATAATAAAATCTTTTGGAACATATTTCACAAACAAAGGGTTTTTCACCTGTATGAATCAAGAGATGTCTTCTTAGCTGGTGATTATGAGAAAATGCTTTGAAACATGTTTCACAAACAAAGGGTTTCTCTCCTGTATGTGTCAATAGATGGCTTCTTAGATCACTATTCTTAGAAAATGTTTTGGAACATACTTCACAAATAAAAACTTTATCTTTTATATCAAAGGAGGAATGCTTTTCTTTATCACCATTTTGAGGAACAAAGTTCTTTTCACCAGACGGAGAATTTTCTTCTGTAATTGATGACATTTCCCTAAGTAGAAAAGTTTTGTTTTGGATGATATCAGAAAATTCTTTAAAGTATCAGTATGAAGAGATTGTCGCCATTTTCATCCCAGGAAATGATTTATTGAAGTTAAGTGAAAAAGTTTTATCTACCTTTGAATCTAAAATCAGAAACAAAAATAATAAACAGCACATATTTTAATAAACTGCACATATTTTAATAAACTTCACGAGACTTTAACTGTCAATTAAACAGTCGATTTTGCAATTTTCATTTCCGTAAACAGTACAAAATTCATCGAAATAATTATCACATTATATATTCTTAGGTATGAGTTAACTTGAGTATAGATACAGATAGATATGTGTATTTTTTAGTCAGTTATTTATTTTTATGTGAATACAAAGTTATCATAAAAACTATTAAATGAGTATAAAATCATTTTATTTCAAAATATGGAATACCTCATTCGTTGTTTATAATAATTGTCGAGGACATCTCTGAAAATACAATACCTAAAATGAAAAGAAATGTGTTTTTGAGTTCGTTGTTATGAAAGCTTTCACACGAAACCGTAGACGATATACAAAGAAAAGATTCTTTTTAAGAAACTTAATTAGCCCGTCTACATTTTTCTTAAATATATTTCTGAATGTTTAATAATCTGTAAATATGTGGGCCAATAGTCTTTATTACTTACCCAATTTGAAATTTCCACATTCCATAGTATAGAAGTAAAATGGTTGTGACAGACGGACAGACAAACACAGGAGTGATCTCATAATGGTTCCGCTTTTACTTTTTAAGTACGGCACCCTAAAAATAATGATACAATAAAAATAGACACTGATATCAGTATCATTTGTGGAAGGGGATTCGAGGAATGATATTGTATGGGGGGAAAGGGCGTCAAAAATTGCCAAAAATTTGATATCGTTATGGTTTGCGAGCCAGCAACAGATTTTCATGACCAGGTTCCTCTCGGCTCATAACTTGTAAAACCCTTCAGAGAGTTCCATCATGAAGCTCCGTGAACGTCAGGTGCGGTTCCGTGCGTGGGTTAAGCAGCGGTAGCCTCCGCAGACCTGCCAACCTTTGAATGAGAAATCGTAGCACACAAAATTTAAATTCATCTGGAGGTTGATTGGTTATTTTTTCGTGTCACACAACCATCTTTTGTCATTCTTAAAAGAACAAGGTTTCAGTCTTTCAACTCAATATAGTCATTTTTTCCGTTGAAAATTTTTATACGATTTTTACTTTTTTTTTTTTTTTTTTTTTTTTTACATTTTAAAAGGAGCCTGGTTCCAATTTTTTAGCCCAGTGCAGTAAATTTTGACAAATTCGGGATTTTTTTCCTGTGATCATTTCAGGATATTCACAATTTTTCTGCAATCGTAATTCACATTTTTCTATAACGATTCTTTATTGAAATGCGCACTTTTTACCAACTTTTGACGAAATTCGCATTTTTTACCACGATCCTTTGTCGAATTTTGGCGTTTTTTTTCCGCGATCCTTTTGACGAAATTCGTGTTTTCTTTCTGCGATCTTTTGGTGAAAAGTTGAATTTTCTTACTGATCTTTTCACGAAATTCGCGTTTTTTTCTGCGATATTTTGACAAAATTTACACCATTGAAAACGCAAAGTCTCAAATCTTCCGCGGGGGGGGGGGGGCACATTCCCTCTCCCGGGGCACCCCCTGAACCAACATTGCGTTTTTACCACGATCCTTTGACGAAATTTCTTTTGCGACCAATTGACGAAATTGTTTTTTTATACGGTCTTTCGTCGAAATTCCCGGTATTTTATTGCAAATCATGCGATTTTGCACACTATTTCAAACCTTGCCCTTCAAGGAAGCCCTTCCCCTCCCGCCCCCTCCTTTCCAGAAATTCTTAAAATGGCACCTTGCTTCTAAGGAAGCGAATTCCTGTATAAATATTTACAGAAACACGATTCACTCGTGGTTAACATACATAAAGAGAGTGTTTTATGTTCAGAAGTTTGTTCTGTAGCCCAGATTTTTTTTTCCGTGAACATTTTTTAATGTCCGAAATTTCGGACTAATGGCCAATTTTTTATAACTTTCGGAACTTTTCTTTTATACTTCGAAATTTTGGAAATTTCGCAACAGAATCCCTCTTGAAAAATATGCTGTGCAAGATAAAAATCGCAACTAGAAACAAAAAATGCGTTTGTGTTTTTTGCAAAAAAAAATCGTAGTTTAAGACCGATTTTCGTAGCATCGTAATGTATAGGTCCAAATCGTAGCAACTTCGATTTTTTCTTAGCAGTTGGCAGGTCTGCCTCCCACGCACGTAAAAAAATTAGTCATTTCCTCCCGATTGAAAATTTATCAAATGATATTTAACCCAATATCTTGCAAAAAAAGTCAGCTGATTATAAAGTGGTGGTAAGTACGTCAGCTGGTCACACGAACATAAAAAAATATATACATATTTAGTGATTTCCTCTCAATTGAAAATTTATCAGATGACAATATATATGCTATTTTAAATAAATAAGCATGCCAGCTGGCTATATCTCAGTGGAAAAATTGTCAGCTGATGCCCTGAGGGGTGTAACGCAGGAGCCAGACAGCAGCACCAATCACTTATTTCAATGCAGCAGCTGACGAGTTTTCCCTCGGCATATTACAAGCTGATTTTTTTTATTACGTACAGGATCATATTAATTATCAGGTTACGAATATTCACCCGGGAGGAAATAGCCTATCTTAAGTTATTCGACATTACGCTCCATGCTGTAACTGAAAGATATAATTTTATTGTAATGTTTCATTTACATCAATATTCTTTATAGATACTTTATTAAAATCTCATCCCATTCTAATCCACTGTATCCGCTCGCATTTTCGCCAATCACACCCGTTATATCTAAAATAAGAATCTGCGCATGCGTGTGGACTTAGATTGAAATTCTCTTACTACTAGAAAAATTGAACGTACAGGGTTACCAGATTGGAGATCATATCAGGTGTGGCATTTTCATCGCATCAACATTTATTTCATTTTTTTCAGTTGAGCAAAAATTTTTGTAAATGTTGCAGTAAGCGAATGGCTTGTAATCATAGCAAACGCGGTAGCGTTAAGCTATAATATGATTAAGAAATAGAAAATGCAAACGACTTTCTTAAATTTCTGGCGAACCAGTTGACGCACGACAATAATTTTTCTTTTGAAAGATAGAACTCGACGAGACGAATAAACTGATAGTATTTAAAAAAATTAATGTAGCTTTCAGTAGTTTTTTATTTAGCCTTAAACGAAAAAATGAAGACACAAAATTCAACAAAGTGTAGGTAACGTTCCAGTGGGTGGATTAACTTCGTTTTTGTTTTATTATGATCCTCTTGTTAAAACTTAGAATAGGTTTTTTTTTCATCTTTATATGTTTGACGGTCGCTGAGAAAATCGAATTTGTCTTTAATAATGTCTCCATAAAATTATAGAAATATTTCCTTTTCATTTTCTAATTTTCTAATTCAATAACTTATTTCGTGTTGCCACTTCCTAAAAAGCAATACAATAATTTAAAAAAAAAAGGGATAACACGTGTACTTTTGTTTTCATAAGTCAATAAAAATTGAAATTCAACTGACAGATTTTTGTATTTTTGAAACCGACGTCAACCTAAGCAGATAATGCATAATTTTCATAAATATATATATAACCTTTCTTGATTAATATTTTGAACTGGAGTAATAGACACAATGGAGCACAAACGAGTTGATAGGGAAAAAAAAAAATGGTAAATCCCAAGCTTCTGTTCAGAAGCTAAATGTAAGTTTTTTTTAAATTATCATCATAAGATACTGACTTGCACAAGCGATAGGTATGCAGTAATATAAATACTTCGCATACTAAGCATACCTTAAAAAATACCATTCCATCTATTTTAAATAAAGAAGAGATGTCATATACGCACCAGAGTACATAACTGGCGCGATAATGCATTATTTTGCCTGATACGGTAACTGAGCTATTGTTGTTTATTTATCAATTATTTTTTATTTACTTTTATTTTATGGTACAGATGTCATATTCGCCCCATATTGGCGCGATTTTTTTCTGTCGCCAATATCATATAGGCAACGTGTACTTAACTTGCGCTAAAGGGCTTGATGTGGTAACCCGGATTATGTTGTTTATGCTGTTGATGTTTTCGCCAAATTGGCAACCGAAAAAAATCGCGCCAATATGGGGCGAATATGACATCTGTTCCTATTTTATTTATTAAAAGTATATAAATTGTTTGGTTCTATAGTTAGTAATTAAACTTTTCATTATTTATAGTTATTTCTTTTTAAAAGAATAGAAAGTAATTTAAAAATATATCTGTAACTGCTATTCGAAAACGAGGTTTTCGTTAAATTGACGTCAGAAAAAAAACCCGCTCCAAACCCGTTGTGTATATGACATCTGTGCCTTAAATAATTAGGGTTTCGTTTAACTTTAGGTACTTTTGCTTGAGATATTGTCGAAAATGTACAGCAAAAATATACGGTACTACTTGATTATCCCGTCGACCAGTTTCGCCAAACTATTCGTCAAATGATACAAACTGACATAATTTTTATTTTAAATAACGGAAGAATAAACAAATTAGTAAAACATTAATAAAAATACTAATAAAAACTTGGGCACAGATGTCATATACGCTCCATATTGGCACGATTTTTTCCGACGCCAATTTGGCGAAAACATCGTTCATATATCATCTATATCCGGGTTACCATATTTAGTAAAATAAGAACAGTTTGGCGCCAGTTAAGTGCCTAGTGCGTATATGACATTGGCGGCGTCAAAAAAATCGCGGCAATATGGGGCGTATATGATATCTGTGCCAAAACTTGAATTAAAAATCACTTGATGATGTAACAAACACGTGTATCGTGTTTAATGTCAAGTGAATGTAACATTTGGTATGATCCATTATTGTCATTTAATCTTATAGTTTGGCGATAATTTTTTGGTCGACAGGATAATCAAATTGTAACAAGTATGGTACATATGTCATATACGCACCACGTTCGCGCGATATTTTTTCTGACACCAATTCGGCGAAAACCTCGTTTTCGAATACCAGCTACATATATTTTTTTAAAAAGGAATTAACAATAAATTTAAAAAAGTTTAATTAATAACAATAGAACAAAACAATTTATATAAATTTAAAAAAGAAAATAAAAGTAAATAAACAATTTATTAATAAATAAACAACAACATTCGGGTTACCATATCAAGCAAAATAATAAAACTTTGGCGATAGTAAGTACCACTGTGCGTATATGACATTGGCGTCAGAAAAAATCGCGTCAAGGTGATGTTCATATGACGTCTGTGGCGATTCAAGTACACTTCGGAACGTTACTTTGAAATCGGTGAGTTTCATCGCCAAAATCGCCAAGATGCTTAATGATCATCGCCATCGAATATATAAATAATGCCATATTTGCAAACTTATAGGTCAAAATGTAAGGGGAACCTCTGTTTATGACCAGTTCGGTTTATGTCCAACTTCGATGATTAAAATTGACTCGGTGGGCGTGCAATATCTCGGTTCGCAACCAAGGCTGCCGAATAGTTCAGTTGGCAACCCTCACATAACTGTTGTTATTAGTCAAGTTTGGAGTAAGGTGTGCATATCAGAGAGCTTTGTGTACCTTTATTACTGTAAAAAATTAACTTTTTGTTTTACTTTTAGTCAGGTTTGCGCTAATTTTAGCTCTCATTATAGCTTCTAAGAATGAAAAAGTGCTTAGTGATAGCAGTAGTAAGAAGCTTAAGCGAATTACTGTTCGATAAAAGGAATTGTAGCAAAACATGAGAACGATATTAGTATAACCGGTCTAGCTAAACAATACGATGTGGCCTAAACCTTCGATTTCCTCGATAATCTATATATATATATTACGCTATCGTCTGTGTCACAGAAATTACGATTAGTTGTTAATAATCGCTCGAATGAAACGCATCTCATTGGTTATAGAACAGCATTTAATGCATCTCCATACCTATAAGGGGGGGGGGGGGGTTACCATAGGCAGGACCCTGTTCTGTCGCCAAATACCGCCAAGTTTGTCATCAACTTGTAAATATATCACCAAATTCCTATAGACTTCCATTGTAAACCAATAGGGTTTACTTGTTTAGAGAGAATCAGCAAATTGAGATATTTTGATGCAACAAAAACTAATATCAGTTTAAGGAATTAAATTAATTATATTTAAGGGAGCCCAAGTAAATTAAATTATGAATAAAAATAACGTGAATTTGAATTAAAAACCTTGAACCTCTTAAAACAGCGTGCATTACTTGGTTAAATAGTGCATTATTGCGCGAAATTAGGGATGCACCGGATATTGATTTTGCCGGATATCGGATACCGGATATCCGAAGCTCCTTTGCCTGCCGGATTCGGATATCCGGCCGGATATCCGATCGGATATCCGGCACTAGATATGTTTTTAGTTATATGGTGAATTATTTCTTTATATAATGCCATCTCAGAACAATAAATTACAAACATGTTTCACACATCATTAAAACATTTTAAATGTAAATATCAGGGCTTGAAATTCAAGTTTTCCCAGGAAAAGAGTTTCCTACCCAACATTTATAAATGCAGGGGAGTTGAACTGTTAGAAAGGACAAAAAATCTTTTAACCTCATTATTTTTTATGTGCCACTTTAAGTAATGCATTTATACAGTCATGACAAAATAGCATTGAAATAATTTAAATTAAAAACTCAAGATAATTATTCAAAATTTTTATTTTATTAAAATAAAGGAACATAATCAAGCTTTATATACACCATGTCTATTTTTCAACCTTCACCTAATGTTATGGGCAGTTAACAATTGGGTTGCTAAATGAATTTCTTAATTTAGATTTTATTCTATTTTGCGTGTTTTAGCCTCTTTCACAAGTTACACTTTTGACAAACAGCATAGTGCAACTTTTATAATTTTAGAAATTATCGGAAACACATGATTATGCTCTCTTAAAAAATTTTAGAAAACTTTGCAAAATCCGATGTCCATTAATTTTTAACTTACTTACATGAATAATCAGGGTTGCTGGCTTTTAGCCAGGCCAAAAAAAGCCGCACGGCTTTTTTTGGTTTTAACCACTTAAAAAAAGCCGGCTTTTATTGAAAGAAGCCAGTTTTTATTTTTTAAAGTTGGTTTACAGTAAATTTGTTTTAAATTTGGATCAATTAATTTTTAATACATTTATAAATATTTTCTACTAAAAAAAATAATAGACTTCTATTAAATTTTATCAAATAAATAAGTCTATAACTTCTAGAAGACAACTGTGAACGCATTATCCCTGAAAAAAAAAAATATATATATTAGGGATTGACCGAATACCGAATAGTCGATTCGGTATTCGGTGGTTCGGCATGTAAACCGAATATTCGGCTTCGGCCGAATAATTGTGGATAAGTATTTTCTTTAGAAGTAAAAATTCTCTTTTACTTAGAAGTAGAATAGGCTAAACAATGAGTTTTAATGTTGTCTGCACAACAAAAAACAAGTCAAAAGCCATTTTTAATTAAAAAAAAAACTTTTTCCTTTCTAAAATAGTCTACATAGCGGTGAAATCAAAGCAACTGTCTACATTAGAGAAAAAAAAGTAAGGAAGATGGGCATCTTTCCCTTAACATTTAATTTTAATTATTTCTACATTAGTTTCCTTAATTTAAATTTATTTAATGTATATTTTCTTTAATATACACATCAAATAAGTATATCAGAAATCATCTCTGTATATCTAAGGTGTATATTAAAGAAAATACACACATCAAATAAGTATATCCCTATGCCTAAGCTATAGCTTTTATAATCATCAAATTAAAATCGCTCAAATTTGTTATCTTCATCATCACAATGTTAAAATATTAATCAAAATATAAATATGTATCAGTAATTTGACAGAAAATATAGTTAAATGTACATATTGATATGATACCTTTTGTATTTGAAAACATTCCTATTCAATGTGTTTATAGTTAGACAATCAGTAAATCAGCTTTGACAACATTGTTTCTTTTTATTTGAATGAACTTTTGTTTTTCTGACAATTCTTATCTTTAATAATAGCCTGTATAGTTTAATATTTTCATAGGTTATTTTAGGTATTGACTGGTGATAAAATAATAAAAAATAAGTGATGGGTTAATGAATTTGTGAGTGGAAAGAAGTCATTCATTTTTTTTTTTTTTTGGTACTTTTCTGTTAGCCGGGCGCCAGTGTTTCATATACACACATATATACATATATATATACATATGTATGTATCTATATATGTGTGTGTATGTACATATATATATATATGTAAATATACGTGTGTATATATGCATGTATATAAAACACTGGCGCCCGGCTGAGCGAAAAGTACCTTTTTTGTGTGTTTAATTAGATTTAAGAATAAAAATGTAACTGAATTAAATTATTAAGAATTTAATGTTAATTAAAGCTTATTAAAAAAGCTAATATATGGAAAAATGTGTATTAAAATTTTTTTAAGTATTCGGTTGCCGAATACCGAATATTCGGTGTACACTTTGACCGAAGCTTCGGTATTCGGCAAAATTGCTGCTTCGGTCAATCCCTAATATATATAACATTGAAAAGGATATATGTTAGGCTCCAAACTGGTGTTTTGAAATTCTATATTATATAGCTCCACATATACTACACATTTTAAAGATTATATTTAATTAAAACTGTTCTTAACTGCTCTGCTCAACAAGCGCAAAATGTTTTGACACATTTACAAATTCATTTTTTAACGGAAAGATGTAAAATTCGAAAGCCTGACCATGAAACATGAAAGCGATTTGGAATCGAACTGTGTTTTTCACTTTTTGATCCATCAATTACCTATTGAGCATAAAGAGATTTTGATCACGTGACAAACACGTTTTTTCACCCTTTTCTGAGTGGTTTCTTCTTTCATGTGGAAATTCAGTTCAAAACGCTCACTTTGACACTATTTTCTGAAAAATCTATTGCGTTTGCAAAAAAAACAGAAAAAACAGTGCAATTACATAGTTTCTGAACAACAACATCTGCTAGTTTCATGCATTTCTGAACAAAAATAAATTAAAACTTAGGTCAGAAAGTTGCCATTTTCGATTTAACAGCCTTAATGACAAAATATAACATATCAAAATGGAAACAAGAAATTAGAAAAGATGTTTTATTTGAGGAGAGTGGTACATAAGTGTATAAAAAATAGAGCATTTAAACAAAAAAAAAAAAAAAAAAAAAAAATTTCTCAAAATAAAATTTTGAAAAGCTTGTTGCTTACGCATATTCATGCATAGGCTATTCATAATGTTTTTAATAGTGAGAAATGGTGGTGTTTATTAATATGACTATGTATAATTTTAAATGTTTGCTAGAAATAAAATAAGACTTGTATATTAATAGCTCTTAAAATTAAGTAATAAAACATAACTAAGTAACCATTGTCCTCTTTAATTTTATAAAGCAGTAAAAATAAAAAAATTGGCAGTTGGTATGGCTCTTTTAAAATTTAGCAGACATATTTGCAATTCTGAATACAAATCACTAGCAAAATCATCTAAGTTTTATTCCAGTATTATGTCCTCATTATTGAGAAATTGGGTTACTTATTAAACTGTAAATCAATTAAATGTCATTAAAACTAATTAAAAACACTTTAAAATGTGTAGTTTATAATTACAATGCTTTATTGTATAAAAGCCAATTATGGCCAAAAAAAGCCAATTTTGGCCAAAAAAGCCGGTTAAAACCAATAAAAGCTATCGGCCTGGCTTTTTTTAATTTTAGCCGGCTTTTTTGCAACCCTGTGAATAATGCATATCGGTGATTGTATTGTCAATATCCTATAGTGTTTATATGTCATTTCTGAACAAACTTGTTTTATTAGAATCCTTAATGGAATTATAGTCAAAACTGTAATCCCTGGTAATTTCGCTAATTGAACAATGTTCTATGCATTTGAAATTTAAATCCATATCCAAAGTTTGAAAAAGGAATAGTCAATTGATTTCTTCTATTACACGAGAAAAATTTGACTTTAAAAAGTCATGTCCTAATTTTAGTGAATTGCGAGAATCAACTAGTTTGTTGTTTCTAAATATGTTTTTTTTTTTTTCTTGTGCACCAGAAGTATCTCATTTTGTTTAGTGCTGACTATTGGCCAATTTGATAGAGCACAGTCTCCAGTGGCCGTTACTGCTCTTTTACTTATTTCCTATTTTGGGCAAATGGAAAAACATCGCAAAATATGTAAATCGATCATAGAAAAAAATATCGCTGATTTCATCAATCATGGTAAAAATAAATAAAATAATTTGTCGACCGGTCGCGAGAAAAAAAACTGAAGTTTGTGGGAAATCGACAGCGGGAAAATATCACGAAATTGGTCAATCGATCACGGAAAAATATCATGAAATTTGCCAGTCCATCATGAGCAAATATGAAATTCCTCAGCCGGTCGCAGAGAAAAAATGCGAAAATTTTCAATCGGATGCAGAAAAACAATCGTTACTTTCATCAGTATGTTGCAAGAACAAACAGGGAAATTTGCCAATCGGTCACAGAATAAAATGGCTAAATTTGTCAATTGATCACGAGAAAAAAAATTATGAAATTCACCGATCGGTCTCTAGAAAAAATCATGAAATTCGTCAGTCGGTCGTGGAGAAAAATCGCAAAAATTTTTCGGTTAGATGCAGAAAAACAAACATCAATTTTGTCAATTTGTTGTAAGAAGAAACTGTGAAATATGTCAATTAATAACGGGAAATATCACAAAATTTGTCAGTCGGCCCTGAGACTTGATCGTAGTTTTACAAAGAAACATTTTCGGAAAATGATTTTTTGGAAACACAAGCCTCCCGTCCCCAATATTCTTTAGGGCACGAATCCTGCCATCCCATCTCAAAATTCAAGCCCTGTATTTGCAATTCAAGCCGTGTAATGCATATTAATAATGCTGTATAAAAAATATAATTTAAACCAAAATATTCTGTTTATTTGTACAATGAAATGCTGATAATTGCTATTGAATTTGGATATGGGATTGACTATATTCATAATTTCTAATAATTAATTAATTTGCACAATGAAATACTGATAATTTGTATAACAAATTTTAACCAATTGATATACCTATAATTGTAGAGTATTTTCCACAAAGAAATACATACTTTCTTTTTATAATTTAAACATAAAATATCTACTAATATACCCATGATAAAAGAGTCATTTTCTCAAAACACAGGTTTAGTTGATGCCTTTTTTTCTGTTTTAATTATTTGATACTGTTTTGCTTTAAGTAAGTCACATTTAGTTTTATTTTAAGTTAAATTACTTTGATATTTATAAGTAAAAAGAAAATTACTTTTAATTTTAAATATTTATAATGAAGTTACAAAAATAACTAATTTGATGTGCCAATCCCAAAGCTTTCTTCTATCTCATACATCTTAATGTTTCAAAAGGTAGCTCCAAATGTTAATACTTCAATATTATTAGTTTAATATTATACCAACTTTGACTTTCATCTAAAATTTCTGCTCCAACTAATTAACCAGAATCTCGATCATGATATTTATTAAAATCAATAACTTTTTCGTTATTCTGTTGTACATCAGCTGTTTGTGAAATAGCCATCTTAGCAGGATACGAAGTTCCCATTGCTTCACAGGCCGCCAATATACAGTACCAAAAGCGAAAAATCGGGAAAATTTTACAAAAAAAAGCTGTTACAGTGCCACCTTCTGGCGGAATATTTCCAAATGGAAGGAGAAACTGCTGGCCATAGCAAAAAATATACACAAAAAACTGGTTCAATTCTATGCTTAGCTTCATACACTTTTCGATGGTAAAATAATGAAAATAACACAAAAATCACTATTATAGCGCCCCCTTCCAGCAGAATATTTTCAAATTGAAGGAGGACCCTGATGGCCATAGCCTAAAATATACCCCCAAAAATTGGTTCAATTCTAAGCATAACTTGATACACTTTTCGATGGTACAAGAATGAAAGTGGCACAAAAATCGCTATTACAGCAACCCTTATGGCAGAATATTTCCAAATTAAAGAAGAACCTGCTGGACATAGCCAAAAACATACACAAAAAATTCTGTTCAATTCTACGCATAACTTCGTACACTTTTCGATGATGCAATAATGAAAATGGCACAAAAATCGCAATACAGCGCCCCCTTCCAGTGGAATGTTTTCATAAGGACAAGCTGGCTATAGCCATAAACATTCACAAAAAATTTGGTTCAATTCTGTGCATATCATACACTTTTTGATGGTACGATGGCGACACACGGACAGATAGACATTTTGTATAACCTTGTTTTGAGATCTCGGACCCCTAAAACATCTAAATCCGTCGAAAACCGGGAATCGAAAAAATTTTAATTACAATACTTTCTTCTATTGAAGATAGAAGAAATTTAAAATAGGCCTGTTTAATTGTTAAACTTAAAAGAAAGAAAGAAAATTAATAAAGTCATACTTTAATAAATAACTTCAAATCTTGTTTTACATTCTGAAAGTAAAGGTACAATTTTCTAAAAGATGTAAACGTAAATTCTTAAATTTATTATAAAGAGTTCAAATATCAATGTTAGGAAAGCTGGCAATTGTTTAAACTTTTGAGAATTACCTTTTACTCATGAATAGTGAACTTTCTTTCATATTTTGCATTATAAACAAAAGTTTTTCGGCATCGTTTGGGTCAAACGATTTCTCTTATCATTAGATATTAACTTTGCTGCGTTTTGTCGGATATCCGGCAGAGAAGTCGGATATCCGGTGATTGTGATTCGGATATCCGATGATATTTCGGATATTGAAAAATCAGCCGGATGTGCCGGATATCGGATATTTGCCGGATATCCGTTGCATCCCTACGCGAAATAAGAAAAAAGTATTGGGAATATTTAAAAGCAACTCAGGTTTATATATATTCAATATATAATTATCAAAAAATTTAAATGACTAGTATTAAAAAATGCTCTGACGAGCACCAAAAAAGGCTAATATGTTTTTAAGTATGAAAAAGGGTTTGACAAGTGCTTCTAATTGAGCATGAAAAAGGACAAGGGTTCCCTTCTTGGCTGCAGCTCACTGTCAATGCCAACTTTGAAAAAATCATATTTGCGCTTTTTCCATATAAAAAAATCAGCCACGGTTACGATAAAAATGTGTAGTGTAAAGACACAGCCAGTAAAGACGCAGCCTGATTAAATATGAACGTAAGGTGACTTAGTACCAAAAATCTTAGTTCCTGCAGCATATCACACTCATGCAGTGCCACCAAGCACGCCCGCAGTGTAGAACTGTACAGAAAACTGATTTGTAGTGCAGTGCAGACTGTTGCAGCACTCTGCGCAGGAACAATTCTACATGTGCACGCATAACAGTATAATGGATTCATTGATTGTTGAAATTATATGCAAGTGGCTGTGGCTGTACAATGTACTATGCAGTACAACAGTGCATATGTAAATTATAAACGAACATTAGACGCATACACCTTTAATACGGAAGTACAAAAGCCCAGTGTGAGTGTGCGCTGAGGTTCAAAAATTAAAAGCATAATAGGAATGTACAGTGTAGTATAATTTATAGAGAAATAATGGTACACAGTGCACTGTACAAAGTTGCATTGCAAACGCATGCGCAGTGCAACAGTGCAGTTAACGTGTAAAGCGCGACGGAAAGTTTTACTAAAGTACCGTGAATTTATTTTATATAGAAAAAGCGCAAATATGATTTTTTCAAAGTTGGCATTGACAGTGAGCTGCAGCCAAGAAGGGAACCCTTGTCCTTTTTCATGCTCAATTAGAAGCACTTGTCAAACCCTTTTTCATACTTAAAAACATATTAGCCTTTTTTGGTGCTCGTCAGAGCATTTTTTAATACTAGTAAATAAAAATACCTCTACCATCAATTTAATGTTCTATTTTTATTTGTTTTGTAATTTCCTATGTCAATTACATTATTATTTTATTTTTATTGACAATCAACACTGCTTCAGAAATAGCGTCATGTTATTTTCTTAAAGTATTCAATACTAACGCAATTAGGGAATTATTTATTACTCAACAGATAAAGAGTTAAATTTTGCAAATGAGCTGAGTCATTTAAACGTATTACTAATAAAAATGTAGCTGTAAATGCATACTATTTCTTTCCACACTTAATAATAATAAGAAGAATGATTACCTTATTTTTATTTTTACTTTATGTATTTATTTTTTTAACATAAATTTTAAAATATATTCTTTTAAATCTTGTATATTCTGCTGCCAAAATAGTATATATTTAAAGAAACATTATAAATTTATTTTAAGCAGCACATATAAATTTAAATGTCATGGTTTATGATTTTTACAAATTTAATAATGCATTATTTTTTTACATCCTATTCTACTTTTTTTAATGTAATTTTACTAAATATTAAATACATTTTTTATTGAATATTATTAGTATGGCCTTCCTTTTTAAATACAGCTTCTTGGAACTGTTTTTTAATTCAGTTATAAGCAATTAAAAGCTATCTATTAAGATAATTATAAAATTCTTTTAATAACCAATTTCGTTTAAATCACTTGGAATAGATAGCAGCACAGTAAAGTTTTCTTTTCTTTTTTCACTCTTTATGGATACAAGTTATTCAGTTACGACTTTATTTACCTTTTTATTGATAAAATATATTTAACTTAAAAAAAATTTTCTTATGTTTTTATTTTTATTTTAAATATCTCTCTTTATATTCGAAAGCCAAAAAGTAATCGCCAATTTAGCATGATGACATATAGCAAACTCGGTAACCCTGTACAATTTTTATAGTAAGAGAATTTCAGTTTAAGTCCACACGCATGCGCAATTTCTTATATTTGATATAACGGTTGGGATCGGAGAATATGCTTTCCGCTCTATCATTCCGCCGTCAGCGCTCATAGCGGCAACTCATGTTATGTTATTCTTACCGCTTTGTGTACGTTTCTCCCCATCTAACTCGAGATACAGCCCTACCGGTTAGGAAAAACGGAACGCTTCAAAAAACACACAAATTCCTTGACAATGATGACTCGTTCCAGTTACCCCAAAAAAGAATGGATGGCTCGTCCCTGCCTCCATGCAAATCGGAACTATTTCAGCATTTTTTACGAACATAATACATATAGCGCAAATTTAGTCACACGCACATCTAAAAGTCCCAACTACAGATGAACCGTCAACCTCAGTTACCATCATCGATTAATCAAATAATTGTTCAGAAAGAAAAAGGTAACATTTTTTATTTAATTTTAATCATGTCGATTATCTTACGTTAAACATACACATTTAATTTTTACTTTCTTTGTATTTTTGTACAGATGGCGATAATGAAGACATGGTGGCAGATAGTTCTGACACCGACTCTGACAGCGAATCAGAAGATGAGAGCAACTCGGGCCGAAACGAAAATGAATATGATTAAATTACAAAATGGAATTGAATAACTCTTTATAATAAATATTATATACTACATATTTAAGTTTCAATAAATTATTAATTAATTAATTTGCTTATCACAGTATTTCATCATTTATGTATTTCTATGTTTATCAATTTTAAAGTATCTATAAAGAATATTGAAGTAAATGGAACATCACAATAAAATTACATCTTACAGTTAGAGCATGGAGCGTAATGTCGAATAACTTAAGATATGTTATTTCCTACGGATGAATATCCGCAAGCTGATAGTTAATATAATCCTGCAAGTAATTAAAAAAAAAAATCAGCCGAGGGAAAACTCGTCAGTTGGTGCATTTAAATAAGTGATAGGTGCTGCTGTCTGACTCCTATGTTGCACCCTTCAGGGTATCAGCTGACAATTTTTCTACTGAGATATAGCCAGCTGACATGTTTATTTATTTAAAATAGCATATATACTGTCATATGATAAATTTGCAATTGAGAAGAAATCACTAAATATGTGTGTATTTTTTTATGTTCGTGTGACTAGCTGACGTATTTACCACCACTTTATAAACAGCTGACTTTTTTCTGCAAGATATTGGGTTAACTATCTTTTGATACATTTTCAATCGGGAGAAAATGACTATTTTTTTTTTTTTTTGTTTCCTTCGTTCGTGGAAGGATCACGCTGCTCAACCCACCCACGGAACCACAACTGACGTTCAAAGAGCTTCATGATATAACACTTTGAAGCATTTTAAAAGTTATCAGCCGAGAGGAAATAATTCACGAAATTTGTACCTGGCGTGGACTATTATACATGTACAGTCCTATACCATTTAAACTTATTGACAGTACAGATACATCCTATATTTTGAAAGAATGTAAGAGTGATTTAAAATACAATAAACTCTCAACTGCATCATCAAGAACATTCTTTAAAGGAAGGATTCAGTTCATTGACTTTGACAGTGCCAAGATTCTTTAAACACAAGACCATCCGTTTAAAGCAATTATTCGGGAATTTCTAGAGATTTATTTAAGAAGTCAAGAAATCTGTAATGATCAGGCTTCATTTTCAATTTCAGATGTCTGGATCAGTATTTTGATCATCAGGATTTTGATCTTTTGGATAATATCTCCAGTGATGTTGTTTTAATTTATCATTGGATAACAGAAAGCGCCTCCGAGTTTTATTTAAAATTTTTTTCGTGAAATTTCTGTTACTTCTTGATCTCTTTCAGTTTGAACTAATCTTCTAATATAATTCATCTAATATCAGTTTGAATATAACTTCGGTCATGAAACATGTAAATAATTTTTGTCATTTTGTATTTAAGAAAATTAACTCCTGAAAATAGCTTTAAAGATAAATCAAAACATCAAGAGTAGTTTTTATTTTTCTGACTTCAATTTTTAGAACTTTGCTTAAAATCTCGGAATGAAGTGTGCGTCGGATAGTAACTTATTGTTTTGTTTTCAGATATATATGCGTGCATGCAATAAATCTTATATCATGTTAGATTACAAAATGAGACAAACAAGTGAGCTGAATTATTGAGACCAGTGTTAAGATGTAAAATCCCCGGTAATAATAACTTTAAGACTATACTGACCTGGAAGCCACCACAGTCGTCTGACATATTAAACACCTTGCCTTGCCCGAATCCGCTGGTTGATGTTTTAAATATATTAATTTTAGCTTTTCAGTTTTCCCCAGTGGCATCGTTCGTTATCGGGCAACTACCATTTAAGTCAGTAACTGAAGAAATGGAGCAGATTTTCCCTTTTCTACAAATACTGGCAGCCACATCATACATCTCATGAAAATTAAAAGCAAAAATATTCTATCTCTCCAATCAATGGAATATAAAGCTTCACGGGTCAAGATGATGATGGAGAATGCCGTTGTTTGAATTACATACCTGCAAAGATGTCAATTTTGAAGTCAATACAATTAATGAAGAAATCAGGTGTTGCCCAGAGAACAGACCCCGAGCCCCCTCTTTGCCAATGAATATTATTGCCTAACAGCTCCCTTCAGCTTCAGCAATGGTAATGAAAAAATTATTTCAAATATCATTTGAGAGAAAATTTTTTGTATTAGGATATATTTGGGCTGTACATTTATCAACTTTATGGATATTTTGGACCCCTCCTGTTACGATTTTGATACATTATCATTCCTGGACTCCCCCCCCCCTCCTCTTCTACTTGTGATATGATTATCGGTGCCTAAAAATTCTTTTTATTTTTACAATTGTTTTTTTCGTTTCACTTTTATAGATTTTCAATGATATACAGATAGGTATCCATAGATCAGCTTACTTTGTGCGAGTTTTAAATGAATAAACTACAAGATCTTTTACAGCATTTATACATATCTGTGTGTTTGAACGTTGTAAAAAATCTTATAGCTTATACACAGATAGGGTCATACATTTATTATTTACATAATTTACTGACTCAAGATGAAGGAGTGAATAAAATATAACTATTATACAAGAAATAACTTTATATCAATGGAAATATAAAACAGTTACTAAATAAAGTCATAAGACGAAGTGCAAGATTTCACCTTCATTCAATCGCAATATACACAACATGAATTTTAAAAACCCGCCCATTTTATTTAAAAGGCGACGAAAGTAAAATAGATGTTACAAGTTAAAGATATATAATTTATATAAAGTTTCTTAGATCTTTCCGCCTGCATTTCCCCACAGCCATCATCAGAAAATTATAAAAATCAATAAAGATTAATTAAGAGAATCAGATTACTTATAAAAATGTTCTCTGATGATGGCCGTGGGAAATGTAGGCAAAAAGTACTATGAAATTTTAAATAAAATTTATTATTTTAACTTGTAACGTGTTTTTTATTATTTTCGTCGCCTTTTAAGTAAAATGGTGAGCTTTTTAAGGTTCACATTATGTATTTCGAGATAGTTACTTTTTAAAAGTACTTAATAATAGCTTTTTTTTTGTTACATAATTCATTCAACAGTAATATTGTTTCCTTGCACTTATCAACAAAACAGGTAGACGACGTTCTTTCTGCAATAAACATAACAAATGTCATTTCAAACAAACTTTGTTCATGGTTTCTCTAACAGTGGACACATACGGCAGCAGAATAGGAATGCCGAACGTTGGGGTATTCCATATTTTGGAATGAAATCATTATGTTATTATTTAATGTTTTTAATAATTACTTTGTACATGTACAGTTACAGTCACTCAAATCCACACAGTTTGGGACCAGAGGTTGTGCGTGGTTTAGAATTTTGTGGAATTCTGGTCATTGCTTTGTTTAAATTTTTTAAAGAGTAATTTGAATGAAATAATGCAAACAAAATTATAATGAATGCTTGCAGTATAGAATAATATTAAAATAAGTAATAAACTAAAATGATAAAAAGTAAGATAATTTTTAAAATGATTAAATTATTAAAAGTAAAGGTCAAGTAAAATAAATGTATAATTAAACATGCATATAAGAATGAGATACATTTTCCTTGAATTATTCAATGAAACTTGCTCATAACTATTAATTCACATCAAAATCACAAAGTAAGGAAGTTTTATTTCAGGTTTGGTGAAGTCTTAATGGTAGAAAAAAGCTTCATTATTACATAAGTATACAAGGTGCAATATGTTATCTATCTTCTCAACCGTCAACATATAGTTCCAATTACAAAAACGTTTCAAATGAGGTAAATATTCATGTTGCAACATTATTTAAATTAAAAAATCAATCTTATAAAAATTACGAAATCTAAGTTTTTATACAGTCCCCCAGTCCCTATAGTTATATTTAGTAAAAGTTTACACATATCATAACACAAAAAGTTTGACATCTGTACTACAAATTTGAAGCAGTTATTACATTTCAAAGTTTGAGATTTTTGCATATGATTTTGTCTTTCATTGAGGGATCAGTTAAAAGGTGAATTAAAGTAATTCGAGATCAAAATCAGGATGCAACATCCTTTTTACGGCGAAACCACCTTTAGCCGGTATCGCCAAATCGGGGAATCACCAAAGAGGGTTATTTCATCTAAAAATGTGATCTAACTTTTATGGATCGAACAACATTCAAACATCAAAATAGGTAGAATCGACAAGCGGAAAATGAAACATACTCACTAAGGACTACATAAATGGCAGCGCAATGCAAACGACCAGTCGAGCTATAACGAGCATGGAAATTGAGATTATATAAATTACAATAGTACTGCAGCGCCACACGTTTGGGATAAAACACGAATATATCAGTGGGCATGCTAGTCAGCGCTGAGATTGTAATGGCAAGCTATGCTATGTAAAATGGTCATTGCAGCCTGATTTTGATCTCGAATTACTTTAATTCATCTTTTACCTGATCCCTCAATGAAAGGCAAAATCATGTGCAAAAATCTCAAACTTTGAAATTTAATAACTGTGTCAATTTTTGTAGTACAGATGTCAAACCTTTTGTGTTATATCTGTTATGATATGTGTAAACTTTTACTAAATATAACTATAGGGACTAGGAGACCGTATAAAAAGTCAGTTTTCGTAATTTTTATAAAATGGATTTTTTACTTTAAATAATGCCACATCATGAATATTTACCTCATTTCAAATGCTTTTGTAATTGGGACTGTATATCTACTACCAACGGTTGAGAAATTAAAGGTCGGCGATAGATAACATATTGCACCGTGTATATTTGGTAAAAAAATTGTGATTATCAGTGATATCATGATATTTTTCACAAATAAATTTATACTTCTTTCATGAAAAACCATTATCATGAATTACATATTAAAATACATACAAGATGATATAAAACTAAATAATTTTGTAATTTTGCCCCTACATCTGAACTGAATGTTTCATTGTTTACGTCTGTGATACAGATTTTAGGATTGCAGATTTGAGGGAGTTTACTGCATTTTCTTAAAAATAGATAACAGACTAAAAAAGGACAGCAGGCTATTTTGATGTAAAGAAAAGGTTACAAAAAAGAAAATTTTAGTTGGATCAAAAATGATAACCATATCAAGCCAATTTTTCTCTTTCCCTACAGATATCTTACGATATCAAAAGCCAAACACTTTCTTTCCCCCTAAAGTGACAATATTCTAAATGCACAGCCCCATTGCACTCATGATATCGATAGTTGTTTTAAAAAAGGCTACAAAATATGCAACATGATAATAATACTGCTTTACCTCTTTTTCTTTCTGTTATAAAATTGTTTAAAAATGACTGAGCTCATCAGCCAGAACATTCTAACGAGCAACATGTAATTGAATATCAAGTTGGTGCCATTGAGATAGGCTGACACACATCTTCTTGTAATGGAAGTTATAAGTCCTAAATAAATGACCGACTCTATTAAGTACAGTTCAATTCAGTTTTAGTTTTTAAACGATGCTAATAATTACACAGTGAATCAAGAGAATGGACCTGTACTGGCTGTTAAAAACAATCAGCTATTTAGAAAAACTTTTACAAAAGTTTTTCATACAACACATGTTAACCTGTGTTACATGGAAAACTGAATAATGGCATTTCAGATCATTGCGTCATATACTGTGCAATTTCAGAATATCATTATTTATTTGTTTTGAAAATTGACTCGGGTAGAGTTGAAACAAGTCAACAGTCAAATAAAACTATTTTACTCTTTTTAAAGTTTTAAGTAACAAATAGAAATAATAAGTAGTTTGAATGCAATAATGCATTCAAAATTATAATAAATGCTTACAGTATAGAAAAATATTAAAATAATTATGTAAAATAATAAAGTAAAATAACAAAAATTATGAAAATTTTATCAATGTTAAAATATTAAAAGTAGAGAAAAAGTAAATAATTAATAATGCACATTTAAAGGCACCGATGCCATATACGCACCACATTAGCGCGATTTGTTTCTGATGCAAATGTCGGCACACCGGGTACTTAACTGCCACCAAAATACCATATTTTGCTTGATATGATAACCTGGATGTTGTTGTTTATTTATTAATACAGTGTTTATTTACATTTATTATCTTTTTAAAATTATATTAATTGTTTTGTTCTATAGTTATTAATGAAACTTTTATACATTGAAAGATATAATAATGTCTATGTGAAAACGCAGAATTTAAACTAAACGTTTTTAAAAAGGCAGAAGATATTGATCATTTAAAAACAGCAATTATTATAGAATTATCTGTTTTCACAAGATATTCTACATTTTAGATATAAGATTCAATGAAATAAAAGTATCTGTATTTCTTAACTTGCAATTATTTTATAATTGTTTATATTTTTTGCAATTATTTTATTACAATTATCATTTAAATAGAGCAACTAAATAAATAAGGAGGTGTTTTATTAGTAGTACTTTGGAATGTTGAAAAGAATGAGTTATCCTCCTATAGTCCGGTGTATAATCTGCAGATTATACGCCGGTGCAGATTATCTGCTGAATTTTTTTAAAAGGGCTAAAAATTTTGGCAGTGGATTATACACCGCCGTGGATTATAAGCCGTAAATTATGGTAGTTTTTTGCTCCAGATTTTTAGATTTTTACAAGTTTCTTGCTCTGGATTTTTAGATTCTTACAGCTTTATTGCTCCAGATTTTCAAATTCTTAAAAGTTTTTCACTTCAGATTTTTAGATTTTCACAAAGTTTTTGCTCCTGAGTTTTAGATTTTTATAAATTTTTTTCTACAGATTTGTAGAATAACAAATTTTTTGCTCCATATTTTTTGATTTACAAATTTTTTGCTCCAGATTTTTAGATTTTGAACAATTTTTTTGCTCCACATTTTTAGATTTTTATAAATCTTTTGCTACAGATTTTTAGATTAACAAATTTTTTACTCCATATTGTTTGATTTATGAATTTTTTGCTCCAGATTTTTAGATTTTGAAAATTTTTTTGATTTTTACAAATTTTTTCTTTGTTTTTTTAAATTTTACATATTTGTAACAATTTTTTCCACTATAAAAACCACACTGCATATACGAAACTCCATGTGCAACACTTTCCAAAATGCATTAAAATGAAATATACTTATCAAATAAATTCAATAAAAATTCACTTATTTTTATTTCTCATATATATAAGTAGACTCCCTCAAATCCGCACAGCTTGGGACCAGAGGTTGTGCAGATTTTAGAATTTTGTGGATTTCTGGTCATTGATTTGTTTACATTTTTGAAACATTAATTTGATTGGTTTTTAAGCAAGGGAAATTATAAGAAATGCTTACAATAAAGTGAAACATTAAAATAAGTACAATATTAAAATAATATTTTAGTTTAAAAGTAAGTAATTATTAAAATAATTATGTAAAAATTTTTTTTGAGAAATATTAAATTATTACCGATGAAATCGATTGAATTCGATTCCAAAAGTACTATGCTGCCATCTAGTGGTAAAGCGATCGTAAGATCGATAGGGGAGACTTGATCCCTTTTTCAGTTTTTAATTTTTATTTTGGAAAAAACAAAACTTTTAAAAAATGTTTCCAGTTATTATTAAAGGCTCGTGTGTCTTTCCTGTTGTAGTATTTTTTTTTTCCTTAAATCATTTTTAAAATAAAAATAAATTATTTTCCAAAAAATAAAAAAAGGATCAAGTCTCCCCAGTTGCAGGGAGACTTGATCCCTGAAACAGTTTCTTAGTTGAAAGTTGAAGTTGTAGAAATCTTATTTATTGTTGACTAACATGTAAGAACATGTGGGGGGGAAAACATGATTAATGATAAAAAAAATTTCAAAGCTTTAAAAATCAAATGTAAATATTAAAATTATTGCAGTTCGAAGAATTCTACCAAGCATGGTTGGTTTGGGTAGTTTTTTGACAATGTCATCATTGTCCACAACACTATTGTCAACATTTTCTAGATAAATAAATTGGTCGAAATTAAGTCCTCGTTTTCTTAGAAAATTGATTTCAA
The DNA here is from genome assembly GCA_963932465.1 of Maratus speciosus. NCBI lineage: Eukaryota > Metazoa > Arthropoda > Arachnida > Araneae > Salticidae > Maratus > Maratus speciosus. Next base: position 35,096,180 of record OZ010794.1, on the reverse strand, counting down.
ATTCAGATGATAAAATCTTCTTTTAAATTTTTCGAACGAAATGACTAATTTTCATTTTACTGTTTTTACTTTTTTTTTCTTGAGATGAACTGATAGTTCTAGACAACTTGAGTTTTTCCAGATTTTTGTTTCTTGTTGACAATCTTGTATTTCTTCTTCATTCTGTCTTTCAGTTGGTGTGCTAGTCAAAAATTTTGAAGAACCTTTTTTCATTTCTTTAGATTTTCCCATTTTTGGTAATGAAACTTTAGGGAAAGCTTGTATGTCTTCTGGTGTGACTGTGTTTGGTTTAACTGTAATTTTTTTACTGCTTGTTGGAGTTAATGGGTGATTTGTGATGAAAGATGATAAAAAATCATCTTCAGAAATTCCTATTTAAGGGATATATTCCAGTGACTTTAAATCCATTTATTATGTTAGTTGTCACCATGGCTTTAGGATAGACAATTCCAATCAATTCTGCAATTTGATAAATCGTTGTCATAAAGCAGGAGGATTAATCATCCAGTCTTGAGCTGCCACATTAAAATATCTTTTAAGTGGTCCATATACAGTATGATCCTGAGGCTGTAATTTGTGAGAAGTGTGCAGTGATATTTTTTCCATTTTCTTTGGCATAATTCAAACTCTCAATGCTAATATGATTATCATGATTATTCATTATGATTAACACTTTACTGTTTTGATTATAATATCTTACATTCTTTACGAAGTGCTGTAAAAATTTTGCAAAATTTGACGCATGTCTCACATGTGCATTCATCCACCATGTTCTTGCTAACCATCATATGCAGCCGCATATTAACTTTCTATCTTTGTCAACCATCTAAAATCAAGGCAACCATATTCTAACTAATACAGATAATATCGAAATGTCACAATGAGAAATAGGGGGTTAATAAAATTTAACATTAATTTAGCTTAACTTTGATTTGGGGACACTCGATCCCCAGGATCAAGTCTCCCCATACAACAGGGATCAAGTGTCCCTAATGTGCATGTTTGGGGGAAAAATTGCTAAATAAAAAATAAAGAAGCTGTATTGGATTTAAATAACAACATTTAAGCAGTAAGGAATGTTAGTATATTATATCAATAAAATTAAGTAATTTAGTTATATTTAGCAAAAAATTTGATGGTAAGAAAACACAGATTCCTTTCTTACAACAAAAATAAAAATGTTTGAATGAAATTATGTTGCTAGATCTATTGATAAGGAAGCACTTTATTAATGTTTCCAGCTTCAGAAACTTAATTGCATTTTTTCTCTGGTTTTAGACCTAGGGATCAAGTCTCCCTAAGGATCAACTCTCCCAAGTCTCCCCTACGTTATTATTCGTTCTCAGCACTTTTAACTTTAGTAACTTTTTTCATTGTTATTTAGAGTCTTGAATGCTTTTTTTATACTGCTTTGTATGTTTAGAAATAAATTTGTTTATAATTTTAAAAACAAATTCCACAAACAATAATTTTAAAATAGCGTTCTGGTTCATGGATTTTTCCATTTCGAACCCTAGAATTTTTTAGATAGATATGCTAATTTATATCAAAATCAATAGTAATGTAAAATTTTTTAGTAATAAATCAGCTGTAATAGCCAAGAGAGAATGATTAACAAAAAATTTAGTAAAAAAAACATTGCGGTAGTCGCTGATTTCGGCGCCATCTTGAATTTTGTTCCTGCAACTTAACTGTAGATTTCATTGTTTACATCTGAAAAAATACACTGATTTTAGGGTCGCGGATTTAAGGGAGTCTACCATATATATACTTTTAGGATGGACCAGATTTGTGTATATCATCTACATCATTATCACTCAGCGACACAGAAACATTATCCTCTATCTCATTCTCTCCATCTGCCAATTAATGGAAAATGGTTCCAGGAAACAGAACTGCTCACCCCACATGACAAAAGTTAAACTTAACCCTAAATCACAAAAAAAAAAAAGCCACAATATATGCAAAATCCACGAAAACAAATTTCAACAACATCCATTTTCACTGACGAAACCACACAGAAACTCTCAAAAACTACTGCACGTCAAATCATCACTTCACAAAATACACAACAACTAAACACAAAACTCACGTCACAAACGCATTTAAAAAAATCCAACCGTCTAAAAGACAATAATCCGATAAAACCAATCCAAATTCCAGATCAAGACACATTAGGCATGTAAAGAATTTAAGAAACAAATTGGTAACAAAAAAAAACTCATTTATCACTTTGCCAAGTGTCTCGCTTAATCTAGGATTCAGCTGTAGTTTCTTAAGTTATGTGTCCTTTTATGTAAATTTACATTAACTTTATAGAGGCTTCATTATGCGATCAATTATTTAAAAATTATTTACTTTCAATTAAACAGAATACAATCAAATTCGGTTTATGGTTATTTTCAAGGTATTTTTTCGGTTATTTCAAGTCTTAAAATTAAACGATAAAATACTTTCAAACCAATTTGCTGTTTCTAAATTGAAATTTAAGTAATATTCACTAAACAACTTAAAAATTAGGTAAATAAATAACAATAAAAATAATTATCTGCTGTAGGTAAATAAAACATTTTAATAATGCTTTAAATCACTCAATGGTCAATCAGCAAAAATTTAAGTTGGGACACATGAAATTTCATATGGTCGTTATCAAATAGCAAATTATAGAGTTGAAAAGTAACGAAAGAAACTATCGTACCTTAGCATTTTCTTTTTTTAGTAAAGAGGTTGGGTACAATAAATTTGTTTTAAAAGTTACCTTATATTACATACAACGCAAGAGACAAGACGCCAAAGACAGAATGAATCGTGAATTACATCATGATTCATTCAAAATGATTCATGCATTCCGTTAATACTAATTGCTAATATTATTTATAAATTAAACTCTAGCAATGGCGATATGATGGGTACCACCTCCCCCCCCCCCCCCCGCCTTATTGTAATACTGGTTACCAGACAGCCATTAGAAGAAACAAGCTTTACCAATGAATCAAAACTTAATTTTCCTGAGTTATTTCAAAATCAAATGACATCCAATTTTTAACCCGTGAGTTTATTTAAGTGCTAGATTCGCAAATTTTGATAAATACTTTCTATTTCTATTTTATAAATAAATATTTTGTTTTGTTAATTAAAAATTAGTTTAACATTTTTGTATTGATTGAATCAATATTCATGAATGATTTTTTTTCGTGATTCATTCTTTGTGTTGGCGTCTTTGATAAAATGGACAAAATGAGAGTTCTCTGCTTGTAACAGTTGCTAATTCTTTAAATCAATTTACTGAACCATCTTCCCTACTAAAATAAATTAATGGTAAGATATGTTTCTTTAGTTATTCTCCTGCTGAAAATTCTCGAACTTGGGATTTGATCGTATGATGACATAAAATTTTATGTGTCCAACTTTCATTTTTGCTGACATTTATAGTCATTTAAAATATTCAGCACACAGGTAAACTGAATGTTTGACTAGTCGAATAGGCTTAGATGTGTTATTATCCCGGGGTCTGCCATCTCAAATTTTTTTCTTGCATAAAAACTCCTTTTCGCCAAATTGTAATGCCGCCAATGGTTAAATATTTTTGATAGGTTAATATAATATTGAAAAGTTGTATTTAAAAGTGAAAAGAAACAGCAGTTTTTGGACCTATGCTGTTTTTGCCAGGAATAACTTGATGTGTACAGGACCCATTATCTGGAATTCTGAAATCCAGAAAACTTTTTTATTCGAAAATTTTATAGGTTCCTAATTTTTTAAGTCCATTGTTTCAGTGTGTTAACAACTAAAATCATAGGTTACGTCAGTGACATAGGCAGGGAATTAAGAACAGCCTCCCACTTTCCCTAAAGTAAAAGAATAATTTTCTCATAATGTCATCATAATAATTCGCTCTTAGTTTTTTTTTTTTTTTCAAAATATTTTATCTTCTATTTTTTTTTTTTTGTTGTTGTTGTTGTTGAAAATATGTAACTTTTCTTTCTTTTATTAATAAAATCTAGTTACATATTATATGGGCATATTATAGTTATGTATTATTTGAACCATGAGATAGATTTCCAAAAATGGTTGACAGTTGCCCATTTTGTTTATCATTGCCAATCCTTTTCAAAACAGTCATTTAACATCATTTAATATGTAATATTGTTAAAAATGATAATGTCAAAAAAATAAAAAAATTTAATAAATGAACTATAATGCATACATATTTAAAAAAATGTTAACCGTAATAAATAATTTATAATAAATAAATAAATTATAGTACATTTTATTATTATTATATTATAGCTCTTATTACGTATGATATGCTATAAAGTTGTTAAAACAAAAAAGTGTTACTCTAATTAGTATAATTGCCAGCATGCTTAGTGCATGTGTATCTGACACGGCTTGTATAATAAGCAAGTACCAAAAAAATTTCTATGTACGGTTTCTTTCTGCATAATGAAAACGTATTAACCACCTAAAACTAATGATCTTATTCTGATGATGTTCGACTTCCGACTTTACGGAGTTGAATAAACAAAACAAACTGTTTTGTTTATTCCCACTCCTTTTTTTTCAGTTTCTCTATAGTGTGCTTTTTGTGGCATGCTCGAATTTTAGGTAGATTTCATGAGAAATATTGCCTATTCCAACCCCCCCCTATGTTGGAATTTCTGTAATTTTTTGGAGATCTATGCTAGACTAATCATGACCCCTAGAACCCCAAACCTCCCAGTTCAAAACCTCATCTATCTATCTATGTCACTTTTTTATGGGCACAATAACTTCCATAATTTTGTACACATCTCTTCCAAACTGATGCATAAAATCAAGAGCTAGACAAGTTTTTGATAGGACTAACTCGTATAGCAAAAAAAGAGGAGGGAAGGAGTTGAAGAAAAAAAATCACAACTTTGTCAATTCATAAGATATAAAATCCAATTAAATTTATTATGAATCTCCTTAATATTATCTACAACTTTTATATTGACAAGTTTTTAGATATGACCAACTCTTATAGAAAAAATAAAAGGAGGGGGGGGGGGGAAGTGTAGAAGAAAAAAAAACAACATATCCGTTAATCCGTGTCTAAGGTGATAGAATAAGTATCATTGGTGTGATGAAAACTTTTCACAACCCTCAGAAATACTGTATATAGGACTGCATTATTAAAGGTGCACGTGTCTCAATAAAAAGTTTATCAGAATTTAAAATAGAGTGTGCTTTCATTTAATGAAACAAAACTTTTGTAGTAAGAAGTTTTTGATAAAATGAACTCTACTGATTAGAGATATTGCTAAAACTATTCTGTAGGAATGAAAAAAATAGGGATTGAAGAACAATTTATTATATTAATATGATTCTGATAAAACCAACTTTTACAGAAAAATCCAATTAAAAACTCATCAAAAGTGGTCAAATAAAAATGGTTAAACTGGGTTTTCTCTAATCTTTATTTAGTTTTTGTTGGTGAAATTACTATTTAACTTCGAAATCTACCTCCGCCTATAGGCCAAGCTGAATTTTTAAAAATGGTTTGTTAGTTTCTTTTCTTTGTGCGAGTTGAGTCAGGCATTGCCATTCAAATTACAGCAATTGAAACAAGATTTGGTGAATTATAAATGGCAGAAAACATAAAAGTATCAAAAATTTTAATTACATTCTTAGTGAAATGTTGGTGAAAATAAATAATATACAATATACCTTTTGGTAATAGCATCTGGTCTCTGATCGAAACATATTAATGACAGACCAGATCCTGTTACCAAGAAGTTGTCTGGGGGAATTGTGTCGGCCAGTAGTGGGTCCAGGTAGGCAGAGTGTTGGCCAGAGATCTTAGTCCTAGACACTTTTTCACTCAGTTGAAAGTCAATTTGTAAGATATGTTGTCAATTTGTAAGATAAAATGTCAATTTGTAAGATATTTTTTATGCACCACTAGGACTGAGTTAAAAATAATCAGCAATTATTTGAATGGGTTTTTTTACTCATAAAGTTGCTTCTTCAGCAAAATCCTTGAAATTGTTTGGGATGAAATAAATGTATGACCTATCAAAAGCCCATTGATTTTCTTTATTTTATACATTCATGTGTATTATAATCTTTTTGTCATAAAATTGCTCAGTAATGCAGAAGTGGTAGGGAAATTGCACTTGCCTTCATTTTCAGCCATTTCAGTCCAGTTAAGTGTAATCCAATAATCTCCACGATAGTACTTAAAATAATTTGTTTGATCGAGATTGATATTGTAAAATAAATCCAGTGTGAATGCTTTTTTGCCAACTAAAAATATAATAGTTATTAGTAGATTAGGTTCAGCATTTAAAAATATTATTTTGATGTTATTTGACTTTAAATTTCTTTATGTAAATCTAAAAAATGTACATAAATATATGAACACACCTATTGGCTCCCTTTGAAATACAGAAACTTTTTGTAGGTTAAAATAAACTTTTTTACCAAAAATAAAACCGACTTCAAAAACTACTACAAAGTAAAAAATAATTGTTTTACATAATATAGTTAATAAGAAATTAAATTAAGAGCATTGTATTTACCAGGCGTATTATTATATTTATGTACATTAATTTGATTTTTTGGAGTCGGTGCCAGCCAAACGAAGTTAAGTAGAATCATCCAAATATCTACGAGTTTTTTTACGATTTGTTATTTAGTTAAAAAATTTGAATTTTACCATTTTTGAAACATTTCATCTGATTTTATAAACGTGTATTTTCAAGTGAGATTAGCTGTAATTATGTGTGCTAAATTAAGGGTTATTATAAAATTAGTGCGTTTATACAGGCTATTATGTAAAAAAATCGTAGCCAAACAGATTTTCAAATGCAGGATGGTGTCAAAGTTGATTGAGAATGGAATTTTTTTCCTAAACGGCTTTGCTGAATCTTGTTACGATGTGTATTGGATGAACAATTTTAATTTTGAACTTGGCTTGGCTGACACCGACTCCAAAAAATCAGATTAATGTACATAAATATAATAATACGCATGATAAATACAATTCTCTTAATTTAATTTCTTATTAACTATTATGTAAAACAATTATTTTTTACTTTGTAGTAGTTTTTGAAGTCGGTTTTATTTTTGGTAAAAAAGTTTATTTTTCACTTTTTAGTTTTTTCGCATTACAATTTTTGCATGATTCTTTTGGAGGAAATTACGGACTTTTAAAGATGTTATTTTGATAAGTAAATACTTTTGTCCAGATTTGTGTGTACATTAATAACACAGGTTTTCTGTGAAAATTCTTTATATATATATGTTACATTTATTCTTCTTCAGATTTAATAGCTTTATTTTTAAATTGAATATTTTTGTTTCTTTATTTGGACATGGGTAGAACAACAAGAGATGCTACTCGCATGAAAAAATATCGAACTTAAACTGACAAAAAGTTCTTCGGCTTACTAAAAATGCTCTATGAAATAGAGAACAAAGACCCAATGACTCATTTTTCATACTTTCTAACCAATGACCAGGCCCTTATCTTCCGGGTTGCCCTAGATGAACGGGTTTTTGATACCTGTCATCGGCGTAAGAGACCACCTAATCGCCATGTAGCGGCAATAAACCTGATGAGCGCCTAGTTCGTTTTTTCTATCGGCAGTGCCTATTTCTTAATTATGAACTTTTTTATGCCAGTTACTTAACATTTATATCTTGTTGTTTAGCACCTGTGCATTGCTACTCATGTTAATCTCGTAATTTAGAAGCTTAATCAGATGACGAGACCTTTACCTGGCAAGGCACCTCAGAGATATAATTCATAGGTAACTTAGAGGTCTTCGCATCCGCGACGGAGTTTACATGCACCATGAGCCATTAGGGTACATGAAAACCGAATAACTTATCAAAAAATGATCGTGAAAAGACTACAGCGGAAAGTCTTAAATGGTGTTCCGTCAAATGGCTGGTCATTGATGAAATTTTTATAGTATCAAAAGAGAATTTATATATAATTCATTTGTGACTTCAAGAATTTAAAAACAAATTATTTTTTGGTGGCATTAATGTTTTCTTATATGGAGATATTATGCAAGTGCCAATATGTAATGTATAATGTATACGCAATGCCAATCTGCTTAAATGAATGTATGCTAAGCATTTCAGCATGGTACTTTCATTCATAATTTAAATTATTTGCTTAATCTTTCGCCAAATCTAAAGATTCTGATAGAGAAATTGAGAACTCATTGCATCATGACGGCATTTTGTTTATTTTTGGTTGTTATGTATCTAATCTTTCTTGACAAAATAAGCTTAACTCACTTAGGCATTTATGCTTCTTATTGCCTCATCATTTGCAATACGTTAGGCAGTGGAGATTTGAAAACTATTAAGTAATCTACCGTTATTGAGTCCACTGCCAATTGTTGTTTCTGAGCTAATATGATTTAGTGCATTGAAGCGTTTTGCGAATTAAATATTTTATGATACCCACATTTACATTAAACCACATTGCTGCTGATATTTTTTTTGTTTCACGCTAGCCTTAACTGTGGGCTCGATTACGGAAGATAATTCATCGTCATGCTCATTTAATAGTCTTGGTTAAAGTGTCATCAGTCTGCATAGTAACTGACGTATTTTAGTGAATATAGTACTGCAAAATATATAGAACTTTCGGAAGCAACTTATGATATTCGCATTTCCTTTACACCATGTTTGATCTTAGTATCGCGCACTTTTTGCTTTTATCGGGCAATCTGATTCAAATTTACTTGCTCTCATTTCTTGATACAATTCAAATGTTTTCATGACTGCGTAACTCACTGACTTGCTTTCGCAATTATGCTTATGCCTACTGATGTTTAAGTTCTGTGCCATGTAAATACAACGCAACATAACAATGCCGCCTATAATACTAATTAGTTTGGTTTGGTTTGGTTTGTGTCGGCCAATTATCAACACGTGGGATATGCGCCCTGGTGGGGGAAGTGTCCTCCGTGGGGGTCTTTCTAAGGGAACCTAGCCCGTATTTACGCGTGGGAATCCACGGCTTCGAAGAAAACCACGAAAACTCCGAAACGGTTAGGCCGACGGGCGCGATTGGGATCGAACCCATCACCTCCCGTCTACCAGCTTCGAGAGCAGAACCTCTCAGCCACTGGTGGGGCCATAATACTAATTAGAGTAACTCCTTTTTTTTCTTTGTTTGTTGTTAATCCTGTAACAGCATAAGGGATCTTGGCTCAACTTGTGTTTGCATATAAAAATAGACAAATGGTGTTTAGAATAAATAAATTTATAAATATTGAAAAAAACTTGTTTGTGTATATGAGACAGGGGTACTACTTAGTTATCCCGTCGACCAAAAATCTATCGCCAAATTATAAGATTAAATGCCAATAATGGTTGATCGTAAATGTTACATTCACTTGACTTTAAGCAAGATACATGTGTTTACGTCATCAAGTGATTTTTATTTCGACGTTTTATTTGTATTTTTATTAATGTTATATTAATATATTTGTTCTTTCGTTATTTAAAATAAAAATTACGTCAATTTGTATAATTTGGCGAGTGGTTTGGCGATTTATATAATTTGGCGAAATTGGTCGACGGGATAACTAAGTAGTACCGAGGCAGTTAATAGGTTGTCAGAAAATATGCGTGAAATTTTCATTTTCTCTCCAAAGCCCCTATACAGGAAAATTATCATTGATGTTATCTAGTGGAAGTTGCCAATTGAGAATTTTAAATAGGACTGTCGATTAGAAAATGCGAAGAAACAGATTGGGGAATATCCATTACTGAATTTGAATGGGAATATCGCCAAATTAGTCAGTTACAGCCAAGTTGGCTTCATTTATGGCGACTTATTTTGGCCGCCAAATTTGGCGATAATTCACCTAACTGCGCCATGTTTGGCGACAACTTGGCGCTAACGTATATGAATACATAGTTTTATGCTTATGATTGAGAAACTGGTTGCAACAATGAAAGATAATCTGGGTGAAATCCTTCATTTTATTGGTTTTTGTTGAATTATTAAAAAACTACTCAACCAATTTCGATGAAACGGAAGTGGTACCAATTCGAGAGTATCCTCTTTCAATTAAAACAAAAATCACATAAATCGGACAAAAAGTTCCGGAGCAATCGGTGAACATACATAAAAAAAAAAAAAACATACATACGCGTCGAATTGATAACCTCCTCCTTTTTGAAGTCGGTAATAACTTGCATTAAAAAGGTTATATGAATTTGTAAGAGTCTCTTATATAATGGTAACCTTTAAATGCATACTCATGCATATCTGCATCACTTTTTATTTAAATCATAGCAACCACTATATTTATATAGAAATATTAATCCTGTAAAAATTACAAAAGTATGCTACTAAATATAGTTAAAATTCTATCTTAAAATTTCTTGTGTCTAATTCTTAATATATGAATAAAAAACATAATTCATGTGTTTAAGGGTTAAGTTTTACAAAATAAAAATTTATATGAAATAAGGTATTTAGATTCATACTTATTAAAATATTTAATAATTAGCAATATTTTAGTTATGATAGTTTTTACTTATGTTGCAGATGTGCAACATAAGAAAAGGTTGACGTATTAAACAAAAAAATGTATCTGATTTTTTTCATTATTTTTCGTGTGTAATAAACCTTTCTGAGAATCATATATAATTTTTTTGGAACAAAATAAAAAATCATGTAACTAAGGGTTAAGGTGCTTGATTGTATGAGAGTTCTTTCATCTTTAGAGTGAAATACTTGTTGCTGATGAGTTCAAGGTCTCTCTGTTCTTTCATTATTCGTGTTGAGAACATCAAATTTGAGGAGATTTTATTATTTTCGTCGTAACGCCTTTAAACATTGTTTATTAAATCATAAAGATTTTGAATGAAGAATGTTCATTTTTTTCCATTCCATAAAAAATGTAGAAGTTTTTTGTTTATTTCTACATTGGCAAAGGAGTGTTTTTTCCTTCTTTTTTACTATTTCAGATTCAGAAAAAGAATCCGTGGCATGGGTAATAATGCCCAGTGTAGAATTCATGGGGGACATCCCCCCCCCCTGAGCAATGAAATGCCCCCCCCCCCCCGTAAATTTTCAGATTTTGTGTTTTCATTGGTCAAAAAGTGCAATTCCCCCCCCCGGAACTTTACGATGTCCCCCCCCTCCACAGAGCCACAGAAATCCCTCCCAGAGAAAAGTGCCTGAAATCAACACTGATAACGCCAAATAGCATTGGGCAGGAAATCACGCCACTACATTTTATGAATACATATCTGCTAAAATATTTTTTCTTGTATACATAATCAATAAGTTGCTGTATCAAATCCTATACTTATTTGGATAAAAAAATCTAAAAAAGTCCTTTTGGCCAGTGCTGGGAGGAAGAGGTACCTTTCATATTTCTTGGTTTTAAAATTTTGCAAGTTTTACTCGAAGCTAATTTTACTCAAATTTTAAAAAGCTAAAATACGACGAATCCGATAAGAGAATATTCGTCAATACTGAATTTAAATGAGAATTGCTTAAATATTAATAATATTTAAGCATTGCGTGGCAGTGCACAGTTCAAATAGCCGCCATCTTGAAACAACGTGGTGGATTAAGCTGGCCAACGAACTCGGACGAGACATTCGTATGTACTATGCGTACAATCAATCTCATCCAAATCAGTTTATAAATACGAGAGTTACAGCATGACAACATCAGATTGTTTGAAAATGTCAGCCATCCTAGAAATTCAAACTGCTATATCTCTGGCATTTTTTAAGAGAAAGACGAAAATAAATATGATACAGAATCCTTGTATTAAGGTCAAACTCTTAAGAAAAAAATATTTTTCATATTTTAATTTATTCGCACCACTTTTAAATTAAAATATTTTTTTAATTTTTTAAATGGTCGCCATTTTGAAACAAGATGGCGGATTAAGGTGGGCAACGAACTCGGTCGATACATTGGTATGTACTATGCATACAATTAATTACACCCAAATCGGTTGATAAATACTAGTTTTATCGCATGGCAAAAATCAGATTGTTTGAAAATGTCAGCTACCCTAGAAATTCAAACTGCCATCTCAGCCATTTTTTAAGATAAAGAGAAAACAAAATATGCTCTGGAATCCTTGTATTAAGGTCAAACCCTTAAGAAAAAAATATTTCTCAGTTTTTAATTTATTCGCACCACTTTTTAAATTTAAAAAAATTCAAATGGCCTCCATTTTGAAACAAGATGGCGGATGAAGCTGGCCAACGAACTCGGTCGAGACATTGGTATGTACTATGCATAATTAATTTTATCCAAATTGGTTAATAAATACCAGAGTTATCACATGACAAAAATCGGGTTATTTGAAAATGTCAGCCACCCTAGAAATTCAAACTGCTATATGTCAGCCATTTTTTAAGATAAAGGGAAAACAAAATGGTCAAACTCTTAAGAAAAAACATTTTTCAGTTTTCTATTTATTCGCACAGCTTTTTAAATTAAAAAAAAATTCAAATGGCCTCCATTTTGAAACAAGATAGCGGATGAAGCTGGACAATGAATTCAGTCGAGACGTTGGTATGTACTATGCATACAATTAATTTCATCGAAATCGGTTAATATAATGTCACATTTTAACGGAGGGTGGTTTTGGGGCCTGGGGGTAATGATCGTTGAAAATATACCAAAATTTTCCGGAAGTGTTTTCCTCCGGACAGCTGCAATAGATAGCTTTTTACTTTTTGTAAGGAAAGTTGCCTAACTAAGACGTGAAAATTGGTAGAACCTTAACGTGGCGTTATTACCGCAGAACCCTTATATTAATTATCAGATGATATAGGTGTGATACAGAAATGATATGATTTTTTAATTAAAATATATTTTAATTTAAAAAATAATTTCATATCTTGGATATTTTATTACTTACCCATCACACGCAGTATAGAGTAAGTCTTGTAATCGTTTTAAAAATCGAAAAAAAAAATTGACGGATTTACACGTTCCAGACACTGCAGATTCCGAAAAACATATTTTTAGAAGAAAAAAAATTGCTGTCTGTGTGTTTGTAAACGTTCTATCTTCCGAAGAAATTGGGATAGAGACTTGAAATTTGGTGTGCACTTAGTATGTAATAATGGGAAGAAGCCTATTGAATATTAATAACCTCGATTATCCGAAACTATTTTTTTAGGACTCTGGAAATATTTGTTCTGATAAAAGGTATATAAAAATTTTCGAAATTGTGTATTTTAAGGAGTGAATATAAAAAACAATAAAAAACATAAATTTTGCATAAAAAAATGAACTTAATCGGATAACTAGATGCCAAGATATTTGTAATCCTATTTTCCACACTCTTCGATTTTTTTACGACCCTGTGTTTCATTCAAATTTTAATTCAAAGATATATTTTAATTGGAAATGAAACGCTTAATCCAATGCAGTAAACTGTTAGTTAATATGATTATCATTTTTGGAGTGATAAGGGTGTTTCTTTTAATCAATTCGGTACTACTTGATTATCCCGTCAACCAAAAAACTATCGCCAAACTATCAGATTAAATTCCAATAATGACTTATCGTAAATGTCAAATTCACTTGACATTAAATATGTTGCACGTGTTTGTTACGTCATCAAGTGATTTTTAATTCGACGTTTTATTTGTATTTTTATTAATCTTTTACTAATTTATTTGTTCTTTCGTTATTTAAAATAAAAATTATACCAATTTGTATAATTTTGCGAGTAGTTTGGCGATTTGTATAATTTGTCGAAATGGGTCGACGGGATAATCAAGTAGCACCCGCAATTCAGTAATAGAGCATTACTATGTATTAAAAATATTTAAATATACGTTTAAATTTTATTTTGGAATTGCTATGCATTTCATGCATAGTTTACACATGTTTTATTTTCATATTTTATATTATGCATATCCATGATGGATAGGTATTACTGTGGCCCACAACGACTAGTTTTTGCTTAAAACTTGGTAGGATCTACGATCATCACGAGTGGTTACTATTCAGTTTAGCCAGTTTTACCAATAAAAGTCAATCATCGAATTTTGAGTATTGCTCGCCGGTTGTCGAGAGGCGAATACTAATTTTGTCATATAGGTCCGGATTTGGGAGTGTCTACGGTATTTCATGCACACCTACACAATATGTATCTATGAAAAAAAGTTCTGTTGTACATAAGAATGGGTCATTCCATGTCAGTTCAGGCAGGCATGTAACCCACCATCACAGATTTTGATGAAACTGCGTGTGTTTGTTCCTTTTATTAAGATATGATTCCCAGTATTTTTTTTTTACTCCTTGGTCAAATAGTTTCTGAGAAAAAAATTGTCAAAATTTTGAAAAACTGCCATCAGTTGGCATTCTTGACTGCTCGATTTTCAAATGTAGCATGACATAAATATGATCATATTTCAATATCTATTCCACAAATCATCTTCAAATAATTTATGCATAATATATAGGGTACGTATTTTATGAAAAAAATACTGTTACGCTTATATAACATTTTAAGTGTGTCTAAAAAAATGTTTAATCTTTGAAGTCGTGATTTTTTTATGAAAAATAATGCATTAACTAAAATAGCATTATTAACAAAAGGCGGTATTTTTATTAAATTTATTTTTTGTGGGGGATATACTTAAAGGTGTCCTTTACCTGATTCTGAAATAAAAGTAGTGGGATTTTGGGTGTTTTTAGTAGTATTTCATATTTAAAAATATTTTGAGGCGTATTTCAAATCAAATCAAGCAGAGTCATTCCATGTCAGTTCGCCTAAGACATTTAATTCACTGTCACAAATTTCAATGAAACTGGGTATGTTTATAGCTCATTTTAAGACAGGATCAAGGAAATTAAAGGTGATTACAAGTAAAATATTTTAAGATAAAAAAAATATCTAAATTTTGAAATTTTTTAAAAATGTTTTTAATGACAGATCTATATTTAAAGACTGCATAAAAAAAGTCATTTCAATATAAAATCACTAAATAAGTTTCAAATAATGTATATGTGACAAATAATGTAGGCAGATTATTATTTATTGTTGTTTGTCATGTTTAAATGCTAAGAGTGTGTTTAATCTTGTGAATTCTTAAAATCAAGAATTTTGTGAAAAATAATGTGTTAATCAAAAATGTATTATTAACCGAAGGCAGGCTGTTATTACTTTTTTTAATTGTACGTAAAAATATCTTTTCAATAGTTATAAAATAAAAATAGTGAAAATATGAGCAATTTTAACAAAATTTTCATAAAATGTGAATGTTTAATGATAAATATTGAAGCTTTTCATGCTAAGATGTACTAAAATGACTACGATATCGTGTATTTCTACTCTTGCTTAAATATAATACATACAATAATAAAATAACAAATATTATTTACAGCAATAAAAATTAAATTAAATAGTACCAGTTCCTTTACCAACACTACATTGCTCAACAGCCGACTTAAAATCAACAGCCCACTCTTATTAAAAAATACTTTCAACTCTTCAAATAATAAATAAACTGCATTTAAAAATTTTAATATCAACTTATTATCTTAAGACGATAATAATAACTAAACAACATGATGAATTTATAAATCAGCTTTTAATTGAAAAGTCATGAAATGGTCCCTTTAAATATTGTTGTTCATCGAGTCAATCAAAACAAATTATATGAAAAAAAATAGTGAGCCTAATATGCTGACTGCAATGACACTTCTAACAAAACTAATTAATTCATTACCATCTGAAATCAAACCCGAAAGATCAAAAAGAAAAAAAAATCATCTGTAGTGTGAATGTGACATACTCACTGGTTGTTGAAGTAGGAATGTCTTTGTGACATTTTCACCTGTACTTCAATAAAATATAAACATATAAGCTTTTTTCATTCATCCAAATTAAGTAAAACAATTATAAAATTTTGTTGTCATTACACCACATGTTAAATTTTTCGTTACATACTATTAGATAAGTTCTTTACTTTTAGACATTATTGACATAATATCATAAAATTTACTATATGTATTTTCTATAAGTGTATAAACAATATATATATGCTTTATTAAACATAAATGAATAATTTTTAAATAATTTGTTTGAGAACAGGGATATATATACACACATATATATGTTGAAAATCCATCTTTCAGCAATATTGTGATAAAATAAATCAAATTACCGTAATTTCCGGTGTATAGCCCGCGGATCAAACAATCGTGTTTCGACCCAGAAATTTTTAAAAATAAAATGTAACTTTTTAGATCACAGTAAATATTGGTCTTCAAATACTGAATAAAATTTCTGGGTCCAAACTGAATTGTTTGATCTGCGGGCTATACATCCGAAATTACGGTACATATCATTAGAAACTGAATAAAGTTACAAAAGTGCAACTCATTAAGTTTTAAATATTTTTTTAGATATAGTTATTTGAAAGATATAAATATAATGGATTATGCATTTTTTGCATATATTTAAAGCACAATACGTCAAAATTTTCTTCAAAAGAGTGAAATTTGGTATTTTTTTTTTTCAATATTAGCAGCTAAATGCTAAATTTTCAATATTAACAGCCAAATATGAGTTTAAAGATTAGGACTGTTATTTTGAAAATTTCTATTGGGCGGTGAGGAGCTAGTGATTTTTCTCTTTTTTTGGAAAGGGATAATTGCTCTTCGCCCTAGAAGTTTTACTAAAAAACAATATTGTTTATTTTTTTCCTTAAGAAACGAACATAAAAGATAATTTGAAAAATAAAATAAATGTATAAATAAAAATATTTCCAGGGATGATACATTGGATAGGTTTTACATTTGAAAATATTGATAATTTTAAATATGATTTAAATACTACTAAAACCAACCAAAATCCCACTATTTTTATTTCAGATCCAGTTATAATGTAGTATTATGTACAATTTAAAATTAAAAAACTAGTCATAGAAACTCCGCCTCTGATTGATAAAGATTTTTTAATAATTTCATTATTTTTTGTAAAATATTTTTGATTTCAAAGATTATACAATTTTTTTGACACATTTAAATATTTTTTAACATTACAGCAATATTTTTTTTCATAATCTACATACTTTATTTACCTTGCTTAAATTATTCGAAGACGATTTCTTTATTAGTTATTGAAATATGATTTTATATATAAAATGAGGCCTTTGAAAATTGAACAATCATTAATGGCAACTCGTGACATTTTTCCAAAATTTTGATAATTTTTTCTCATATGTTCACTATTTTTATTTTATAACCATTTAAAAGATATTTTTACGTACAATTAAAAAAAAGCAATAACACCCTGCCTTCGGTTAATAATAAATTTTTGATTAACACATTATTTTTGACAAAATTCTTGATTTTAGAAATTCATAAGATAAAAGACACTCTTAGTGTTTAAACATGATAAAAAACAAGAAATAATAATCAGCCTACATTATTTGTCACATATACATTATTTGAAACCTATTTAGTGATTTTATATTGAAATGACTTTTTTTTTTTTTTAATGCAGTCTTTGAATATCGAACTGTCATTAAAAAAATTTAAAACAATTTTTCAAAATTTTGATATTTTTTATCTTAAAAAATATTTTACTTAGGATCAAGAAAATTAAAGGTGATTACGTCTTAAAATAAGCTATAAACAAACCCAATTTCATTGAAATTTGTGACAGTGATTAAATGGCTTAGGGGAACTGACATGGAATGACTCTGCTTGATTTGATATGAAATGCACCTCAAAATATATTTAAATAGGAAATACTACCAAAAACACCCAAAATCCCACTATTTTTATTTCAGAATCAGGTAAAGGACACCTTTAAGTATATCTCCCATAAAAAATAAATTTAATAAAAATACCGCCTTTTGTTGATAATGCTTTTTTTGTTAATGCATTATTTTTCATAAAAAATTCACGACTTCAAAGTTTAAATATTTTTTTAGACACACTTAAAATGTTATAAGCGTAACAATATATTTTTTTCATAAGCTGCGTCCCCTAAATATTGTGCATAAATTATTTGAAGATGATTTGTAGAGTAGATATTGAAATATGATTATATATATGACATGCTACATTTGAAAACCGAGCTATCAAGAATGCCAACTGACGGCAGTTTTTCAAAATTTTGACAATTTTTTTCTCAGAAACTATTTCACCAAGGAGCAAAAAAAATTACTGGTGATCATATCTTAATAGTAAGAACAAACACACGCAGTTTCATTAAAATCTGTGATGGTGGGTTACATATTGATATTTTACTGCCTGATTTGACGTGGAATGCCCCAATATGTAATGTGATAGTTTAATGTGTGAATTTTGTACTGTTTAAAGAAAGTCAAATCTGATATTTAATTCAGAGTTAAAATTTAGTGCAGTTTATTAAAAAATGTGTTGCTTTATTATTTTTATTTCTGTTTTTAGATTCAGAGGTATATAAAACTTTTTTACTGAAAGAATGTTTTCAGACGATTTTTTACTTTAAGGAAGTTTCTGTTTTCATCCGAAACAAAACTTTTTCACTTCAGGAAATGTCATCATTTACAGAAGAAAACTCTTCCTCTGGTGAACAGCACTTCGTTTCTCAAAATGGTGATAAAGAAAAACGTACCTCCATTGACACAGAAGAAAAAGCTTTTATTTGTGAAGTATGTTCCAAAACATTTTCTAAGAAGAGTAATCTAAGAAGACATCTCTTGACACATACAGGAGAGAAACCCTTTGTTTGCGAAATATGTTCCAAGGGATTTTCTGATAAGAGTACTCTAAGAAAACATATTTTGACTCACACTGGAGAAAAACCTTTTGTTTGTGAAATATGTTCTAAAGGATTTAGAGATAACTGTACTTTCAGAAACCATCTTTTGATGCATACAGGAGAGAAACCTTTTGTTTGTGAAATATGTTTTAAAGGATTTAGAGATAACTATACTTTGAGAAACCATCTTTTGATACATACAGGAGAAAAACCCTTTGTTGGTAATAAAGAAAAAAATACCTCCTTTGACACAAAAGAAAAATCTTTTGTATGTGAAGTATGTTCCAAAACATTTTCTAACAATTTTACTTTAAGAAGACATTGCTTCACTCATACTGGAGAGAAACCCTTTGTATGTGAAATATGTTTCAAAGGATTTTCTCTGAATAGTAATCTAAGAAGCCATCTCTTGACTCACACTGGAGAGAAACCCTTTGTTTGTGAAATATGTTCCACAGCATTTTCTCAGTCTAGTAATCTAAGACAACATCTTTTGGTACATACAGGGGAAAAACCTTTTAGTTGTGAAGTATGCTCCAAAGGATTTTCTGATAAGAGTACTCTAAGAAGACATCTTTTGATTCATACTGGAGAGAAACCTTTTGTTTGTAAAATATGTTCTAAAGGATTTTCTGATAATAAAAGTCTAAGAAGCCATCTCTTGACTCATACTGGAGAGAAATCCTTTGTTTGTGAAATATGTTCCAAAGCATTTTCTCATAATCATGATCTAAGAAGACATCTCTCGATTCATACAGGTGAAAAACCCTTTGTTTGTGAAATATGTTCCAAAGGATTTACTGATAAACATTATCTAAGAAAACATTTTTCGTCTCATACCAAATAGACACCTGAATATCTGGTATATTTCTATTTCCAAAGTTGGGAATAAACTCAGTGTATGCCACTTTATTTGCTGTAATAGCATCTCTTGTGTTCTAGCATTTAGGAATAAAATAAAAAATTGACCCTTTTTGTTCCAAATCTTCAAAAATTCTTCCACAACATATTGTATTTTTGATAATAAGCAAATAACTGTTTACCTGTTCATTAAATTTCAGTAAACTGTTATGTAAAGCCTTTTTGATAGTTAATTTTAATATTTTTTTTCGTTTCACTATAAAGTAAATTTTCCCCTAAATAAAAAATTAATGTGACCTGAAAGGACAAATTCTACTACAACGTTTTATGCAATAAGAAAGGTTTTATTAAATTAAAACTTTTGAAAATAATATGAGAAGTGTGCTAAAAATACGTTTTTGTGCAAAAAAAAAAAAAAAAAAAAAAAAAAAAAAAAATCTTACTTTTTTGTTAAATCTTTAAAAAAATACCCAGGGTTTAAATGAAGCCTATTTCATTGTCATGCGAAAAGAAAATACAGGGTGTTCCATCAAGACCACCAAAACTTTCGACAGCCAGATTCCTCGCTTTGAGTGCGTAAAAATACACCTAAAGAACTATATCTTGATGACTCCTACTTTCCAAGGAAAATGCGGGGAAACGAGTGACATGTTCGGTGCAAGAAAAAAAAACTTTATTGGAAACGTGAACTTCGGCATTTGCATATGTTTACAAAAGAAAAATTTCAAGATGTCCACCATGCATATTGAGGCGTGGATGTGCATGAAATAAATTGCTGATTGCCCACGTTGCAGCAGTGTAGTGTCCACAAAAGAATACCTGTTAGAAGCAACCTTTTATATACTATTCAAACAACCACTTGGCATCATTTCCAGGCACGTGCATGCATGTCTCGATATGCGCAGTGGATATTTTGCGCATCTTCATCTGCAGACATTCTGATACTGATGTTAAGAGCTATATTTACCCAGTAGCAGAAAATTCTCCAAATGTGTGCGACAGATAATTCAGAGGCAAAAAATAATCTGCAGGTAAATTATTTTACAGACTTGCCAAGTCTCCTACTTTTGGCAGTAGGCTCCTGAAAGGGTACTTCAGTTGAGAGATAAAAACTGCAATCTAGATGTACCTGTTCTTTAATTATGTGTTTAATTATGTGTGTATTATGTTAAACCACATTCACATTTATTATAAGGGATGATTTTTTAAAACATTGTGATTGTTTCTATAAGCATGTTTTTGATTATTATCAATAATTTGTGTATATTAAGACTTGTTGAAGAATTTCACTATAGTTTTATGTATCTAGGGAATCAATGACTATGTGTTAAAACATCCCAAATATCACGTCCTTAAGTTTTTAAACATTTGGAAAAATGGTTATTGTCTTCGTCAGGGTAGGAAATCAAAAGCATATCTGAAGCTTTTTATTGGTTTAATCCACATTTTATTGCTTTTCTGATTGGTCTATACAGTAATCTGTATTTCCCTTTACTTTCAACAGAGATGGATACCTTCTGTTGCCACTATGACAAACAACTGGGTAAGTGTGATCACAGATCGCACAGAGGGTTTCGTTTAATACTCCTTTAAAAACATTTTATACTTTTGAAAAATCTGTTAGTTCCACATTTCGCAACCAGGGGCGCACTCTATTCTAAACAAACCTCGATCCGAACGAAATCCCGTTTTACATACTATCTGTATATATATTAGTCGAAGGGATTGGGCTCATAGCACCCGAGATAAGTAGGCGCCCCTGGCGGTAAAAAGTGGAACTAAAATATGTAAGGCTATGGTGCATAGCATGAAAGAATGGTCAAAGGGGTGTCGGCAAAAGTTGGAAAAGTGCTCCCCAGGTGAAAAGGGCGAAGGTTAGAAAAATTGCTTAAAATATACAAGTTAGAGCCCGGAGGAGTAAATAATATAAAACTTTTTGAAAATTTTATGATTTGTCGTGTGGTCTGAGGTATTCAGCTATACGTGTGCAAAAATCCATGTTTCCAACTTAATTAGGGGCTCTCTTAGAAAGAATTGCTTAAAATACATATGTGGTAGCTCAAAGGGTTAAACGTAACACTTTTTCAAGATTTTATGATTTGTCTCCTGGCCTCAGGTGTTCTGCTATAAGTATGAAAAATTTCAAATCTCCAATTTAATAAGGGGCTCAGTTAGAAAGAATTGCTTAAAATAAGCATGTGGGAGCCCAAAGGGTTAAATGTACGACTTTTTCAAATTTTTATGATTTGTCGCATGATGGTGTAGTATAGACCTATAAGTATGCAAAGTTTCACGCCTCCAACCTAAATAGGGTGTCACTTAGAAAGAAATGTTTAAAATACACATGTAGGAGCCCAAAAGGTTAAATGTACGACTTTTTCAAAATTTTATGATTTGCCGTTTGATGTGAGGTGCTCAGCTGTAAGTATGCAAAATTTTACGCCTCCAACCTAGTTAGGGGCTCACTTAGAAAGAATTGTTTAAAATACGCACGTGGGAGCCTAAAGGGTTAAATGTACCACTTTTTCAAAATGTTATGGTTTGTCGTTTGATGTAAGGTATTCAGCTATAAGTATGCAAAATTTCACTCCTCCAACCTAATTACAGGCTCACTTAGAAAGAATTGTTTAAAATACACATGTGGAGCCCAAAGGGTTAAATGTACGACTTTTTCAAAATTTTATAGTTTGATGTGAGGTGTTCAGCTATAAGTATGTAAAATTTCACGCCTCCAAACTAATTAGAGGCTCTCATAGAAAGAATTGTTTAAAATACACATGTGGGAGGCCAAAGGGTTAAATGTATGACTTTTTGAAAATTTTATGATTTGTCATTTGATGTGAGGTATTCAGCTATAAGTATGCACAATTTCACGCCTCCAGCCTAATTAGAGGTTCACATAGAAAGAATTGTTTAAAATACACATGTGGGAGCTCAATGGGTTAAATGTACAGCTTTTTCAAAATTTTATGATTTGTCGTTTGATCTGAGGTGTCCATATATAAGTACGCAAAATTTCACGCCTGCAACCTAATTAGGGACTCACTTTGAAAAAATTGTTTAAAATACACATGTGGGAGCCCAAAGGGTTAAATGTGCGACTTTTTCAAAACTTTATGATTTGTTGTATGATGTGTGGTGTTCATCTATATGTGTGCAAAATTTCAAGCCTCCAACATGTATAGTTTCTGAGAACGGGCTCTGTGACGGACAGACAGACAGACAGAAGCCAGACGAATAGGGTTTCGTAAGATGAACGAAACCCTAAAAATGGAGAAATTAACAATAAATATGCAAAAGCAAAATTGTTGAACTCTTCTGAGGTAACTTATAATGCATCTGCAATTACCTAACATAAAAGAAATGAAATTAAAAAAAAAGAATTATCACTAAAACAATCGTTATGTAAAATCTGAATACAGTAAAAAAAAAAAAAAAAAAAAAAAAAAAAAAAAAATTGAAAACTAACTCTAAGACAGAAAAATATACCAAAAGAGAACGTTCCATTTCGAATAAAAACAGCACCGACGACCCATATTACATCTGGAATAAATTTTGTTTATTTATTGTAGTAACTAGCTGATACATTGGTTGTAAGATGTCCATCTAAGCCAAGACTGATAACTTTCCAATGTATTAGGAATAAACAGGGTTGACTTAATTTTGTCCAATCCGAAAAAAAACCGGTTGGGTTATTTCGAAAAAAAACCCACATGAAAAAAACCAAGTGGGTTTATTCAAAAAACTTATTTAAAACTAGTTCATTCACCCAATGCTGTCCGGATCCATTGAAAAATAGAGAGTAAAATTTCAAAAAAAAAAAAAAAAAAAAAAATCGTGCAAAATTTAAAATTGCATCACGAATTTCGAATAAGCTTATTTGAAAAGTAAAAAAATACTATATTAAACTAGAAGATTAAAACCGCATTCCTTTTACTAATATTGAAAAATCGCAGCGCATTGCGAAAATCTACTAAAATGAAATGCAGGGAACAGAAATTACTATATTCAGCTACAGGATTGATTAATAAATATCTGCGAAAAGCGAAAAACAGACCTGCCAACCTTTGAAAATGAAAAATCGTAGCACACAAAATTAAAACTAATCCGAAGATCGGTAGGTTGGTTTTTCGTGTTACACAGCCATCTTTTGGCATTTGTAAAAGGAATAAGGTTTCAGTTTCAACTCAATATAGTAATTTTTTCCTCTGAAAATTATTATACGATTTTTAGAGTTTCTCTTCGTTTCACAGCATTTTTTTACATTTGTAAAAGGAGCCAATTTCCAATTTTTTAGCCCAGTGCAGTAAATTTTGACGAAATTCGCGATTATTTCAGGTTATTCCCAATTTTTTCCTTTACAATCGTAATTCCCATTTTTCTATCCCGATTCTTTGTTGAAATCTGCACTTTTTACCATGAAACTTGACCAAATTCGCGTTTTTTATCGCGATCCTTTGGCAAATTTTGCGTTTTTTACCACGATCCTTTGACGAAATTAGTGTTTTCTTTATGCGATCCTTCGGTGAAATTTGCATTTTCCTACTGATCTTTCGACGAAATTCACGTTTTCTTTATGTGATATTTTGACTAAATTCACGTTTTTACCAGAATCCTTTGACGAAATTTATTTTCTTTGTGCGACCAATTGATGAAATTAATTTTTTTTACACAGTCATTTGTCGAAATTCGCGATAGTTTATAACAAATCTTGCGATTTTGCACACTATTTCAAACCTTGCCCCTCAAAGAACCCCCCCCCCCCCATTCTAGAAATTCTTAAAATAGCACACTTGTTTCTATGGAAGGGAATACCTGCATAAATATTTACAGAAACAAGATTCACCCGAGTTTAATATACATAAAAGAGTGTTTTATGTTAAGAAGTTTGTTTTGCAGCCCACATTTTTTTTCCAATGGGTATTTTTTAATGACCGAATTTTCGGAGTAATGGCTAATTTTTTTAAACTTTCGGAAATGAATACTTTGAAATTTTGGAAATCTCGGAGCAGAATCACTCCTGAAAAATATGCAGTTCGGGATAAAAATCGCAACTAGAAACAAAAAATGCGTTTGGGTTTTTTCCAAAAAATCGTAGTTTAAGACCGATTTTCATAGCATCGTAGTTTATAGGTCCAAATCGTAGCAACTACGATTTTTTCGTAGCAGTTGGCAGGTTTGGAAAAAACTATAATAATCAGAAAATAATCGGAAAAAAATATGAAAAATTCGAAAATTGCTGTACGAAATCCGATAAAACTGTATTGAAAAGACGAGGGAATCTTACTACATTAGGCCGTAAATCGCCGCGCATCACAAAGACACGTAACAATCGCAAAAACTTCAAAAATCACGAAGATCAAAATTCACTATATTAGAGGAACTAGTATGTTGTGGCCATCACAAAACTTTCTTCTATATAAATCACAACAATTAAATCATTTAAATAGTACAAGAAATAACAACGATTTAGCACCAATTCATATCAAAGTATATCTGAATTTGAAGTTGGGTGAAAATTCGTGCATTAGTTCTTGAGATAGAGCTATAGCGGAAATTCTGAAGTTTGATGAAAATCCCTGCAATAGTTCTTGAGATACAGCTCTTGTAAAAATCGTGAAAAATGCAGCACAGCAGCGCCACCTGTTGGGCGATTTACACAAAAAATTAAACAGTACTAATTTATATCAGGGACTAACTGAATCTGAAGTTTGATGAAAATTCGAGCATTTTTTCTTGAGTTAGAGCTATTGCGATAATCATGAACAATGCAGCATACCAGCGCCACCTGTTTGGCGATTTTCACAAAAAAGTAATCAGCTCAAAACTATATCTTGGACTAACTGAATCTAAAGTCTTATGAAAATCCGTGCAGTAGTTCTTGAGATATAGCTATTGCAGAAATCGTGAAAAATGCCGCATAGCAGCGCCACCTGTTGGGCGATTTTCACCAAAAACTAATCAGGTCCAGTTTATATCAAGGTCTAACTAAATATGATGTTTTGTGAAATTCCGTACATTAGTTCTTAAGATAGAGCGCCCAAAAAATGTTTGTCACATACAGACTCACAGAGTGACAGACAGACTCACAGACAGACATTTTCTAAAAACCTTTAAGTCGTGTTCCGGGCATTCTAAAACGTATAAATCCGTCGAAAACCGGAAGTCGAAATTTTTCACGAATCCAATACTTTCTTCTTGTAAAGATAGAAGAAAGTAAACATTAGACATCTAACTCCTTTTATAAATGTCAATAAATTGCTGTGAAACGCGAAAAACGGTGAAAATTCCGATAGAAATTGCCTCCGGTGTCAGCGGCACCGTACAGCTGGAGTGCTGCACACGATATGCAAAATCAGTTCTACTTTCCATTGACAGCGGTCAAACGCTGTTTCAAACAGACACGTACCGAACTAAACCTCGACACGTGTCCTCCGGCAACGTGCCTCGCATTTGCTACACAATATTTTAGTTCCACCTTTCGCCGTCATGGAGGTGCAATGTGTCTTATACGAACATCAGACACAGGCCCCGCTGCCTGCATCTTTGTATAGCAAGTATGCTGCGCAAGCGCTGCAAAAGTAACGTAACCGAAACTTAACCTAATTGTAAAGGAATCGTAACGTAATTGTAACGTAACCGTAACCTACCTGTAACCTATCTAAAACCAAATTGCAACGTATCCATAATCTAACAGTAACGTAATTGTAACGGAACGGTAACCTAATTGTGAAAAGTACTTCATAATCCAACTTATGCGCATGGTTTTTCGTTCTTGTTAATTACGTTTTGTTCTTTGAACAGAGCAATATTCCTGCAGATGGATGAAAATGATAGGTGCCACAGTTTCAGAATGTGTTGGAAAGTGTTTCATAATCTATGCGGTGCGCAAGAATTTTCGTTCTTGTAAATTATGTTTTGTTAATTCTACAAGGTGCAAGAATTACTGCACACGGATGAAAAAGGTAGGTGTTACAAAATTCAGAATGTGTTGGAAAGTGTTTCATACATGTGCAATACGCATGATTTTTCTTACTTGTTAATTATGTACTGTGATACTCAAATTGGAAATCTCATAAAAATTCACAAAATTTTCAAAAATGGTAGGTGACAAAATTTACTACGATAGAGTAAAGCATTGTTATCGGCATTCTTTCACGAATGACAAAAAATCGATGCAAAATTCTAAAAATCGCACTGAATATGGCATTAAAAATTTCTAAAGTACAAAATTCGCACTGAACATAATTTAATACATTTGGCTAAAAGTTTGAAACCAAATTCCTTTTACCAATGTCTAAAAATCACCGCAAAATGGAGAAAAACACTAAAACTCTCATTAAAAAAATCGCTGTACGAATTCCTAATAAACTTTATTAAAAAGAGGACAAAATGCACTATATTGAGTTCAAAAAATGAAACTGTATTCATTGCACTACTTTGAAAAAATCACCTCGAAACATAAAAAACCTGTTAAAAATCGCATAAAAATTTTAATTTAAAAAATCTAATTAAAAATCTGGCTGCGATGTGCAGAACTACATTCACAGAGATACCTTTAAAAAAATTATGTTTTATATAACAAAAGTTTAAATACAAAATAATTTGTTTTTATTGGAAAATTTGAATAGAATTAATTGTAAGCCTGGCTGTTTTTATTGATAAAAATAAAAATAAAGACATGTAACTTACATCAATAAAATCGTGATGAACGAATGTATAAACGTTTAAGATATAAAACTTAATCTGAAATTTAAAAACAATGTTCTTTCCAAAAAGGAATTGGAAAGAATGATGAAAATACTTGTTGCCATTAGCTTACAACAAATATATGACGTCACACGAATCAAAAAGAAAATATTGTGCTAAATCAGTAAAATGTTTAATATCTGTACTAATAAAAGAACAAGTCGCTCTGTGTGAGTGTGTGTGTGTTCGTGCGATAGCTAGCAAAATCTGTGGCAAGTACGAGGCTCAAATTTTTTGTGAAGATAGTCCAAGGCCTTTCCTACTATACTTGAGCCTCAGAAATTTAAAATTCTTATAATTAAAGAAAATAAAAAAGAGAAAGTCTATAAGAAATAAGAAAAAGTCTCTTATAATTATTCGAGTTATTAATTAGCAACCGTAACTCATTCTCATTAAAAAGCCATCAAACGGCCTATCTAAAAAAAAAAAGCATTTATTTCCTCAAAACCACACGTTGACTCAATTTGCACCTCGATTCAAGGCTAGACATGACTGTCCAATCAAAACGCACCCCTTGAAATCTCAGCTGTGAGGAGAGGCTAGCATTTTGCAAAAGTTACAGACATTATGTCTCCTTTGAAAAACACCTGCTTTTATTTTGGAGAGTGGATAAAAAAAAAAAAAAAAAAAACTACAGTGTAAAATTTTAATGGGAGTTCAGATTTAAATCAAAATTTTAAAAATACAATTAAATGTAAATTTTAAAAAAATGATTCAGAACTTTTTGCTTTATAAAAAAAATTGACTTTTAAAAAGAAAAAGAAACCTCTTTTTTTTTTTAAATAGAGAATGAACACGAATTTGTTAAAATTTCGAAAACAAACTAACCGATGGACTTGAAACTTTCACGTAAGTTATAACAGCCCTTTAACCACTGTTTCGTAGAGTAATGTTTGTAAAGAACATACTGCGCTCCCTGTCGATGGAAGGTTGGATTAATTACTATTTTCGAATAGTAATTTAAGCAAATTTCTTAATTCATTATTTTAGTCATAGTCCTTATTTTAACGCAGTGTTTATCGAAGCATCCAAATAGACCAAATTTACATCTCCTACAAAAATTTTGAAGCGTTCGGAAGGGTAGAAATATTTTTTACAAAATAAATTGTTTGAAAATGTCCACGAAACCAGTAAAAACCTGAGTGTTTTGTTGCAGTTTCGCTCGCTTTCGGTACGCATAGACTCCAAAAATCAACTTACGCAAAATAGCACGTACCTTCAATTCAGTATTTTTCTTGCGATTTTTTTCATTTAAAAATATAAATTTAGACAAAAGGGAATTAAAGGTATAAAATCATACAAATTTGAGGTTCATTCATCACGGGCCGGGGCAACGACGGACGAGTCAGCTAGTGAATTAATATAATATATCTAAAACACTTGAATAATGGTAAAAACAAAATATATATATATATATATATAGACATTTACTTCAAAAAAATATTAAACCTTCCAAAATATTGTGTATACAGTTTCCTGCCTCAGTGAATTATTTGACGGTGTCATGAAGATAATCTATCTTCCACGACGCTGTTTAACTTTAAACAACCAACCATGCGGATTTATTTCAACTGTCTATAAATGTATGAACAACTGAACCTGTTATTGAATTTTTGTAAACGATAAAACGAAATCATCAACTAAGAAAAGTAACTTCCTGAAATATAATATTGGAATTTAGCAAAGACAAAGGCGTCTTTTGTGAATGTATGCGAATTAATGCAAAAAAAAAAAAAAAAAAAAAAATCATTTTTGTAATACGTTTGACAATTCTAGTGAACGAAGGCAAAATACAGCAATAAAAGGTAAATTCGGGAAAGTGGCTTATAGAGTAAATAAAACATTTTCTATTACCATTTCGCCGGGCGTGCAAATTGTCATCACATGAGCGGGCGCGCGTCGTAAATTGTACAACAGGGGAAAAGCATTCAATTATTGCTGCTTTATTTTAATTTTGTAAATAATTTAACATACAAATATCATATAGTTATCTCTTATCGCAATTTATGAAAGTGTTTCGTAATATATATAGATTAATTTTATTATAATACATTAAAGCAGAGGTTTCAAATGTATAAAATGCTATTTACTACTACAATCACAAAGTAAAAAATATATTTATTAGTGCAATCAACTATTTCATCAATCATGTTCAGATGAATCAATTTTAGAAAGGTATCGATTTCAGAAGTAGTTCCTCTTGAATATGCACTTGGTCCTGGCATTTTCTTTATAATATTTTTATACTTGGTTTTGGAGGTTTTACGAGATCCTCTTTTTTTTCCATTTTGTGACTTAATATTTTCCTGTATAAAAATATTCGTCACTATTATTTTTAATAATCTCATTATCAGATGCATTTATTTCAGAGTCACTTCTGTGATTTTCCTCTTCTAAATTTTTATCATTCAAATCTTCGTCGCATTCAGGAAATTGCATTCTTCAATATCAATATTATCACTATCACTGTCTTCATTAAAAATTTTCGTTAGATAATCCACCATTTCGTTGTTATCTTTAAAATACTGTTTTTTGTTTAAACATTATTTTAACTCAAATCTCATTAAAAGGACTTAGAAAAAATTTCACTGAGAAAGTTTCTACTGAGATAAAATTTCACAAGCAGGCGCGCGTTGCATAAAGTACAACATCACAAATGTTCATATATTAAAATGATAAGTGCAGCTAATTGCGCAATCTGAAATGCAAATAACTTTCAGGAGGTGGGAATGGAGATTCAATAGACGAATACAAATGGTTATTAAGGCCCTCTACTACTTGAATTTTATTTTAAAGAAAAAAGATAGCTAATGTTGCACTTTTTACAACGGCGCGCCCGGCGGAAGGTTAAACTTAATTTCCTCTAGAAACTAAAAATAAAAGAGAAAAGTGTTCAGTTGAATTGATGGCATTGAGCTCACGGGCTATTCACACTAAATGTATATTATACTAACCTCCAAATCTAATCGCCCCACCAGTGGCTGAGAGGCTCTGCTCTCGAAGCTGGTAGACGGGAGGTGCTGGGTTCGAACCCAATCGCGCCCGTCGGCCTAATCGTTCGGAGTTTTCGTGGTTTTCTTCGAACCGTGGATTTCCATGCGTTAATACGGATTAGGTTCCCTTAGAAAGACCTCCACGGAAGGCACTCCCCCCAGGGCCCATATCCCTCGTGTAGATAACTGGCCGTCAACAATCAGCCCAATCAGCCCAAATCTAATCATGGAAGTGTCTTACCAGAATAAACTTGTATACCAAATTTGAAGCAAATCGGATAATTCTGCATGGAAAACGCATTTAGCTAAATTAAGGGGGGGGGGGGGTAGCTCCCTCATTTCCCGTTTTATACCTAATCAATGAACCTCTAAATTTAATCATGGAAGCGCCTTAATAGAATAAACTGGTTACCAAATTTGAAGTAAATCGGACACTTCTGCATGAAAAACCCATGTAGCTAAATTAAGGGGTGGATTAGATCCCCCGTCCCCACCCTTTACAGTTAACCAATGAATCCCCAAAACTACTCAGGGAAGCAAGTTGGCTTCATATATGGCAACATTTTTGCCGCCAAACTTGGCGATATTTTGCCAAGTTTGACAAAATTTTGTGCTATTGTTGTAACCCTGTATTTATACATTTCAACAATTACTCATTTTTTGAAGCTGATATCAATTTCTCCATAGGAATCGTAACATGGCCGCGATTAACGAGGTGATCCAACTGCAGTTGTGAGGGACACACAGAGACTTGTATTTTATACAAATAGATGTCAAAGTTTAAAAGCTATCTATTTTCTAGTTTTTCACATTTTAATAAATTCCCGTCAATTGTCTGTTCGAAAATGCATCTCTTTTATAAGTTTAAAAATCGATTTTTTCATAAATCGGAGAGTTGCGGTGCGATTTTTTTTAATTTAGATTTTCTGAATCAGAGTACAAAATAACATCCGGATGCGAAAGAACCAAATTTGTGAAATCAATAGTTAAAAAATTTTGTGCTGCGATTATTAAACCCTAGTATAAAAATTTATGTATTTTTCTTCACGTGTCAAGTGACTTGCCGTGCATAAAATTCAGTTCTGACATTAATTACCAAAAAATTATCTTCGCTTCCGATTGCGGAAATAAGGAAATAAAGACATATTCTAAAAGCTATCTGCCTCCAATTTAAGTAGGAATTCTGTTAAATTAACAAATCAAAATTGGTAATTTAAAAATTAATTCCTTGCATAAATGGCAGCACCATTACATTTAGGAATACTCCCCCCCCCCCCCAAAAAAAAATCATCCATTACCCTATTTCAAATTTTTCTATTTCACTAATAATATTTAGTGGGGTGTCTTCAAAATTTAGAAAAGTAGCCCCTTGGGGGGAAAGTGGGGGATGGACACCGAACATGTAAAAATTGATTAAGCGGTCACAGGCCTTTCTAGCGATATGTGACATGACGGGTATCGTGAAAATTTAGAACCCCCCGGGTGGGTTAAATGCTCTCCCCCCTCACCATGATTTTTGACGCGGCTGATTTTTAAAATTTTTGTTATGTTTTATAAGTTATATTAAAGTTTCAAACAGATCGTCCAGCTATAATTCCTAATTTTGCTAACGCCCCTCCCGCCCCCCCCCTCGAAATGCGACACGCCATTCTTTTTTATACTTCATTATCATTTGTTATAAAGTATCTTAAAGTTTAAAATAGATCGCATTGTTAGATTTCCTACTTTAAATGAAATCGTGGTCTGTGAGTTCCACATTCCACCACCAGGGAGCGTACTGTATTCTTAACAAAAGCGTATCTGAACGAAACTCCTTTACACAACCTATTAGTAGATATGTTACTCGAGGGGGTGGCGGTCTTCAGCAAGAATTTAAGATAATTGCGGAAATTACTATTCGGAAATAGTGGTAATTTAACTTTTGACATATTTATATTTAATAAGTAGCCTGTATCTGAGGACTCCGTCCAAAAAACGCACTTGAAACGGTATGAAACAAAAAAGAAATATTTTGCCCCTCCCCCTCTCCCCACCTGCCCGAAATTTCACGCGCCATTTTTTATAAACTTTTTCTTATGTGTTATAAACTATGTTAAAGTTTCAGACAGATCGCCTTGTTAGATTTCCCACTTTAAATGAAATCGCGGTCTGTTAGTTCCACATTCCACCACAAGGGAGCGCACTCTATTCTTAACAAAACTGTATCTGAACTCCTCTAAACTACCTATCAGGAGATATGCTAGTCGAGGGAATTGCGGTCTTAACCAAGAATTTATTATGTTTGCTGATATTACTATTCGAAAATAGTGGTATCAATAATTCTGATATTTTTATCTGGCATAAGTAACATTTGTGCTGTATTTTTAAAAATCGGACACCGTTCAGAAGTATACTGCAATGAAACATCACGTGACTGCCTTGTAAAATAAGTATATAATAGAAATAAATCAATTAGGGAAATTAGCGCCCCCTCCCCTGCCCGAAATTTCACACGCCATTTTTATAAACTTTTTCTTATGTGTTATAAACTATCTTAAAGTTTCAAACAGCGCCTTGTTATATTTCCTAATTTTAACAAAATCGTGTTATGTTAGTTCCACATTCCAGCACCAGGGAGCGCACTCTATTCTTAACAAAACTTAATCGGAAGGAAACTCCGTTAAACAACCTATAAGTAGATATGTTACTCGAGGTGGTGGCGGTCTTAATAAGAAATTAAGATATTTGCTGAAATTACTATTCGGAAATAGTGGTAACTAAACTTTAGACAATTTTATATTAAATAAGTAGCATATATCTCAGGACTCCCTCAAAAATAGCACCTGAAGCGGTCAGAAACGTTAATTTTTGAAACAGAAATCTAGCGTCCCCCACCCCCGGAATTTCACGTGTCATTCTTTTTTACACTTTATCTTATGTGTTATAAAATATCTTAAAGTTTCAAATAGATCGACTTGTTAGATTTCCTAATTTTAACAAAATCGCGTTATGTTAGTTCCACATTCCACCACCAGGGAATGCACTCTATTCTTATTAAAAGCATATCTGAACGAAACTCCTTTACGCAATCTTTCCGTGGATACATGGGTCGGGATGGTGGCGGTCTTAAACAAGAATTTAAAACATTTGCTGCGGTAACAAACGCTAAGATTTAAAAAATAATTCTAGCTCCCCCCCCCCCCCCTCCTCGAAATATCACACTCCATTCTTTTTTACACTTTTTCTTATGCGTTATAAACTATCTTAAAGTTTCAAACAGATCGAGTAGCGGTCTTAACCAATAATTCACGGTATTTCCTGAAATTACTATTCAAAAATAGTGGTATGAAGTAAACTTTCTGATGATGAATGAGTTATACTTATCTTATATCGCTGTTTAAAAAGCCTACGCAAATTATTAGATTTCCTAATTTAAGTTAATTTGTGGTTAAAAAAGCGCGTGTCTCCATTTTAATCGACGCATTTGATAGAAATAAACCGATTAATTAAATAATAATTAATATTTCAGCTTGTAATTAAGATAGGACTTAGATATGGGTATCAATGAAATCAGCTAGAAATTTGACATCGGGATGCCAAAAAACTTAATCGAAAAATTTAATATTTAAAAAGTTAAAATTTCGTATTAAAATATGCTATTATGGAAAACCGCAGCGTCGTCATGTCTACCTGCTTTCCCGACGAATTGAAATCTTTTTTTTCCTTGTCTTTCCAATTAAAGAAATTAAATTTTTATCGATCGATTTTTAGTGGATATTTTAACTTATACACATCGCAGAAATGTGAACCTTATACCAAATGAAAGTAGATTTTTTTCTGCGTCTGTCTATTCCATTTACAAATTTCTCGGACCAATATTTTCTAATATGCGATTTCGCTTTAAAATCTCCACTTCATTTTTCGGCTTAATTTCCTCCGTGGTAACCGTGCATTCGGCTGATTTTACTGGCAACCTTTAGGAGAAACACGGATGATTTCTGAACCTGCGTTAAAAAGGTGGATTGGTTAATTTTAGAAGTTAATTAGCCCGTAATTCGGTTAATTACCAATTTTTTCAAAATTTTATGATTTGTTGTTTGATGTGGGGTGTTCAGCTATAAGTACCCAAAATTTCAAGTGTCTAACATGTATAGTTTCTGAGAACGGGCTTTGTGACGGACAGACAGACAGACAGACAGACAGACAGACAAAGGAGTGAGACGAATAGGGTTTCGTCAGATGAACGAAACCCTAAAAACACAAAAAAGTGTATTGAAATAAAAATTATTATTCTGGGACATGAAAGTCAAAAGATTGTTAGGATGCCCCATATATATTTCTTATTATCTGATCGATTAGGAATTCTTATGAATTTATAACGTTTCGAACCCTTTGTTTAATTTTCGAGCTAAAATGATGATATTTAGTGGCAAAATGCCTGCAAATCGACGGAAAAGCTGCGCGCGTATTCAGGATTTCAGTCAACAATCACAAAAAACCCTAAAGTGAATTCCAGAAACAAACTTCTTTGAAAGGGTAAATATTACTATTATTTAAAACCGAAGACGTATTTTTTAAGACCTAGATATATGTTTTCTATGCGTGTATGATTTGTTTTTTCGTATATTTAGAATAAAAATTCCGGGTGAAAATGTTTAATATTTGGTGAAAAGAAATTAACGACAGGGAATTATGGAAGATATTTTATGAAAGGGTTAATATTAATATTATTTTAAACGGATTTCGGCTTTAAAAGGAAAAATGAACGTAGATATGGTTTGGTATCTTTGGTGTTTTTTGTATTTTGATTTCCGAAGCCGATGCTTTTTTTTTAAATCATCGCACAAAAGAAAACAGAAATCGCGAAAGTGACCTACGGAAGTGAATGGTTAAGAATTAATATTAATATTTTTTAAACTGGATTGCGGCATTCGAGAAGAAAATGCACGCAAGTGTGGTTTACCATCATTGATTTTTTTTCGTATTTTGATTTTCGAAACCGCAGAGAAAACGGACTATGCAAAAGTGAGATTCACAAAAGATTTTTTTTAAAAACGGCTAATATTCCTATTTTTCGAAACAGATTGCAGAATTCAAAAGGAAAATGAATGTAGATATGACCTGATGATTTTTAAAGATGGCAGAAATCGCAAAATATTCTGAAAGGATTCGCGGGAACCATTTTTTAAGTGTTTAACATTGATATTTTTTGAGTGGATTGCAACGTTTTAA
Source organism: Maratus speciosus (assembly GCA_963932465.1). Taxonomy (NCBI): domain Eukaryota; kingdom Metazoa; phylum Arthropoda; class Arachnida; order Araneae; family Salticidae; genus Maratus; species Maratus speciosus. The sequence goes on along the minus strand of OZ010794.1, from coordinate 35,060,614 downwards.
GCGAAAAGTGCGATCTTTAATTTGGAGTAACGTATTTTCTGTATTTTGGTTAGTTAAATGAATGCAGGCTTCGAAAAACGGGGAATAAAAAATACGAACTCGACTTTTCTTAATTTTCTTGAATGGGTTTGTATTAATATATTTTTTAAACGGCTTGCTCCCTTAGAAAGCTTAAAGAACGTTGATGCAGCTTTGTATAGTATAAAGTATAAATACTGGTGGGGTGGATACGAGGTTCGTTTGGAAAGATTTTCGATTAAAAGTATAAATTCTTACAAAATCTGATTAAAGATGTGTACAAATTTGAAGTCTATTTAAGGTTATTATCACGGTGCTGGATAACGCCGGGTGAGTCAGCTGGTACAGAGTCAGCTGGTACAGAGCTGGTAAAAGTGACGTAAATGCAGTTCGCTGAGGCAAGAGAGTAGTTTTTCAATACAAACTCGTATGAGGTTGCCATGCATGACGATTAACCGCTTCGCAACAAGTGTCACATATACATGACTTAAAAAGTTCTCAGAATCCTTGATAATTTAAACTAGTTCATTTAAATTGAATAGAAAATGTTGCCTTTTTTAATTGCAGAATTTCTGCAATTAAATTGGACAAAAATTTATTTTCTGAATTATCGGTGATAAAAGATTAGAAATTCTTTAAACAACGCTTGTTGCGAAGGGGTCAATAGTCTAAAATGTCTCTTATATTATACTGATGATAATACTATATCATCATTTATAAAATATAATAAACTTATATTAACTTTTAACTCATGTTACCGGTCTCACAGACCGGTGCTTTTTTCGATTTTCATAGTTTAACTTGCAAATTTCAGTTTATCTACAAACACTACTGAAATTTTGTCTCGTTTGGAACTTTAGTACTAACACCAGCAACTTTTGAATAGGTGGATTTTAATTATAACATTCCTGTACAAAAAGTTTAGTACAAAAACAACATCCTATGAGTTAATCGCGGCTTTTATTCATCTTTCGATGGAGCGGTCTCACAGATCACTTCACACTAGTTATGTGACAATTTCTGTGACATCAGGTAAAGGTTAAGTAAAAAATCTTTGAAACTTTTTTATATTAAATTATCTATATAATAAGAACAGGGATTTCGTCCATGTGTTTTCTGCTTGTTTGTTTGTTGGTTTGACTATAGCTAGGAAAGTCTGTCGCCCTTATAATTTTGCACATTTGAATAAGGATAGACAAAAACGGATCCGAATCCATCTGCGGCTGAGATTTTTCATTTTTTGATAATTATATAAATTAGTCATTCCTTGAACTAATTCCTGGAACAAAATCTCTTTAGCATAAGCCTTTTGTTATGCACGAGATTTTATCACAGATTTGTTCAATCCAAGCAACCAAACGAAAAATAATTATACACCATTTTGAAAATTAAAGATTTTATTGAAAGATTGTTTGTTATATTGGAAATATGCAGCTTTAAGTATAATTATGAAAGTAATCTTCACATAATCTAAGAGCTAATTTGTTTGTTATTGGTGCTATATACGGTTATCCTTTGCATATGTGGGATAAACAGACCGGGATCACCATTTAAAGTGAAATCCGACTCACTACACACATCCATGCATGATTGGGATTCGAATCAATCACCTCTTGTGCAGTAGCCAGCGCGGAAATCACTATAAACAAGACATGAGCTTGAATCTGATCGAAATACTTTGAACGACGTATCATTTTATCATAGAAAATCAAGAGGTGTCTTTACTTTTTTATTCTAAAGTACAGATTTAAATCTATTGCGTTTCCAAATTTTGACTCTGAATTAAACTAGAAAAAAAGCTGTAAGAAAGCACATTTTTCTGGAAACTTTACTTTAATAGACAACGGGGAGATATTTTTTAACCTATTTTGAGCGGGGGGGGGGGGTCGGGCCCCTAACCCCCCTTATACTGCTTGGACATATCAGACACTTCTCCGCATTCTTACATTAAAACATCCTTTCATCTAAATTAATTCAGTTTTTGTGCAAGAAATTTACACCTCAGCATTAATATAAATTTTAATGGAAAGAGAAGAATAATCTGTTTCTAGGTCGAGGCCCGTGTTTTCATTATGGTCACTGGGTCCTTTTTTCACGATCAGAAATATGGGTCAGTAAAAAACACGTCGTCAAGTGAATTAAAGGAAATTTGGGAAGCAACTTTAATACTACGGTTCAATTTCTCTGCAAAGCAGCAAACATGATCACCAAGATTTGATTTTTCATTAGACACAGTAGGTACAGGACTAGGGACCAAAACGTTTAAGGGGGTGGGGGGTAGATTTTGAATATTTTAAATTTTGCTTATAGTGAATTTCATGTATAATGAAGTTATAAGTGAGTTTAATATTTTAAAAGATACTGATAAAAAATATTAACATATTTCTGTTTTCAGAGGTTTTCTTTCTTTTTAGTCCTCTCATAATAATGGTTTTAGATTAAACTCGCTCGCCAGGGGTAGAAGAAAAAAATTGGAGGCCTGGAATAGAGGTGAGATGGCCCCTCTTGCATATCCTTTATATAATGTATGCGTATACTGAATACAAAATCGGTCCTCACGGGGCCCTTTTCAGCTCAGGGCCTGATATAACTGTACCCCCTGTCACCCACTGTGCATGTCTCTGTCCTGTCACTCGCACAATAATAATTTAGGTTAAATGATTACTGAAATCCGCTGTCTGGTACCAATATAAGGCCCAACGAGACATGAGAGACACATTGAAGTAAGCGATGACCCTTTTTTGCCTGAAGACAGTGGAGCGGCTGGCGATCTGAGAAGAAGACAGGAAGTTTCAGAATATTTGTAACACAATATATTATTTCACAGCTTTTATAGTCCTTTCAGTGGGAAGTTTCCTGTACCTTTGTTGGAAACATTCTAAACTATACTTCTAGGAAATGTTTTTCTGCTTGTAAAGGAAAAAAGTATGACCAATTTAAGATTTGGAACATTATAAAATTACCGTACTTGTTCCATCCGAAACCGGGCCCTCTTTGGTCCCAGGCCCCTGGGCAGTTGCCCCCTGTGCCCCCCCCTCTCTCTCACCGGCCCTGAATGGAGGTCAAAGAGCCTCACGAAGTTCAATCGTGAAAATCTACGATGGCACTGCAGATCTCTGAAAATAGTTTTAATGCTAAAAAAGAAAAGAATAAATATAATAACAGTTATAAACATTTTAGCAATTATAAACGCGACATTCCTTCAGCCTCTGCATTGACTACTATTGTAAAAAAATGTTTGTATATTTTGCGAAAATGAACATGATTCAAAATTGTGTAAAGAGTGTACTATTTCTCGAAAACGGGATAAATTGCGCACACAGAGACGTTGTTTCTCCTGTTTTCGGAAATTCCACGTGTCGGCCAAATATAAATTTAATTCATAACATTGTAAATTTTGCAATGGAAATTTTCATCACTATTCGATTTGTTTAAAGAATTCTAGTCAAACAGTCCACAAAGAAATTAGATCAGCCGATTCTATTATTAGTTCGATATCTCACTGTAAAACTCATTCAAATGAAAATACATTTAAAGAGGTGATAAACGGTTTTACAAACGGATTGCGTAAATGTGGAATCTGAAATAAATTCCGAGCTTCCATTATGCTTATATAACTTGGATAGTCAAAGGTCGTTTGTTACAAAGCAATTAGTTTCAAAATTAAATTCTCGAATTATTCGTCAAAAAACTTCAAATTTATTCCTTTGCAGCTATTAAACCAAAAATAAAAACATTTGAAGTTGTGCAATTAAAATTGTCCCGTATTGAAAATAAATCGCGGTTCATATTTATTGAGGCATTAGTCACGGATGTAATTTCTAACTGTATGATTTCTCCCCCTTTTCTCTCCAGACAGATAAAAAATAAACTGACGCCTTTTAAATTGTCGAATGTTGTTGCACCATACGATGCTAAAATAAATGTTCTTATTGGGGCGGTTTATTTTTATCAAATCTGTTACGATGAGGAAATAAAAAAAATAACTAAATCTCTCCTTTTATGTGATAGTTTATTCGGATATTCACTTAGTGGTTTTTATGAGGATGAAAAAAGAAAAATGGAATGCGCTTCTGTTTTAAATATGTTGGTTACACGGGCAGGTGGGAAAGATTTGAATTTTTTACGGGAAATTGAATCTTTTGGTATCACTCAGTCAAATGATAATATTTCTGATGTTGATAAGGAAATTGTGAATAAATTTGAGAATAACTTAAAATTCGTAACTAATAGGTATGAAACGGGTTATTGTGGAAGGATGAGAAAATCAAAGTCGGGAATAATTTTAGAATAGCTAGAAGTCGCTTTGAGGACTTAAATTGTAAACTCGAGAAGGATAATGACTTATGTAAAAATTATAAAGCTATTGCATTAGAACAAATAACTACTGGAATTGTAGAAGAATGTCCTGATAAAATAATTGAGAGTGGATATTTTATGCCGCACAGACCGGTTTTAAGAGAGGATAAATTAACTACCAAAGTAAGGATGGTTTTCGATGCTTCTTCTAAAGGAAAACATCTACATTCTCTAAATGATAATATCCAGGACCTAATCTTAATCCGAACATACTTAATGTAATATTTAATTTCAGAATACATAATGTTGCATTTTGCGCTGACTTAGAAAAAGCGTTTTTGCAAATTGTGATAACAGAAGGAGATCGGGATTATTTAGAATTTTTATAGTTTGGTGACGAAAAGGATGATTTAAAATTTTTGAGATTTACACGAGCTGCTTTTGGGGTAACTTGCAGTCCCTTTCTTTTGGCTGCGACGATTAAATCCCATATACGTAAATATAGTGATCATCCTGAAGTTGTTAAGATTTTGGACTCTTCTTTTTACGTAGATGATTTGATAACGGGATCAAAATCTGATGAAGACGCTTATTATCTATCCTCAACAGCTTCGCATATTTTTAAAGAAGCTAGCATGAATTTGCAAAAATTCAGTATACTAATTCTGACTTAGAAATTTATGGAAGGAAAATACATTATGTGACTTAGAAGAAAATTTGAATAATTCTTTAAAAAGTTTGGGATTATTATGGGATACTAATTGGGATATTTTACGTTTTGACGTACAATCCTTTCCTGATGATTGGAAATTTAATCCAACGAAACGCGTTGTTCTTAAAGCCATGTTAAATGTCTTTGATCCTATTGGATTCACCGCACCATTTTCTATTCGTATGAAAAGTTTGCTGGAAACATGGAAAAGGGGTTTGGAATGGGATGAAAAATTCCCTAATGATTTAAAAATTGAATGGGAAAATCAGTGTGCAGAATTCGAACATTTACATAAATTTGAGGTACCCCGCAAATATTTTCCACAGGGCCTGGAATTTTCGGACCCAATCGAAATTAATATTTTCTCAGATGCTAGTCCTAAGGCTTATGGGGCCGTAGCTTATTTTCGATGTACCACAAGAGATAATGAAATTATGACCAGTCTTATTTGGGCAAAATGTAGAGTCGCCCCGATTACATGTTTGACAATTCCTTGTCTTCAGTTAATGGGGGCTTTGATAGCTGCAAGGATGTCTAAATATCTGAAAACTACATTTAATTTTCAAAATTTGAATATTCATATCTGGTCAGATTCCATTATTACGTTATATTGGATTAAGGGATCAGCAATGGATTGGAAGCCCTTTGTGGCTAATAGGGTTGTAGAAATACAATCTTTAACTAATCCTAAAATATGGAAGTATATTCTTAGTAAGGATAATCCGAGTGTTCTACTTACTAGAGGTGAGAATTTGCATAACCTCCTGGAAAATAAATTATGGTATTACGGTCCTGAATGGTTGTCATTACCAAAGGACAATTGGCCAAAACCTGAAAATATACCATTTAATGAAAATGTTTTGAATGAAAGTCATCAAATTTGAGTTCTGCTCAATTATCTTGTGCAGTAGGTGTTGTACCTTCAGAGTCGTTGTTAAAATTAGAAAATTTTAGTTCTCTTTCCAAATTACTTAACATCACAACCTGGATTTTAAGATTCTTAAATAATATTAACAAAATAAAAATAAAAATTTCAGGTGAGCTTACAGCTCCAGAAATTGAAAAGGCAGAATTTTATTGGTTAAAACAAACCCGGTTATCTGTTTTTAATCATGAAATTGATTTCTTGAAAAGGGGAAAACCCATCGATAAAGATTCAGCTTTGTATAGTCTGAACCCAAAATTGGATGAGAATGATTTGTTAATTTTATCTGGAAGATTACAATTTTCAGAATTATCTCAAAGGGAAAAGCACCCTTTTATACTTCCAAATGGGAGTGCTTATACCAAATTGTTGATTCAGAATGCCCATGAAAAGGTTTTCTGCAACAACTTTAGCTCATTTACGTGAAAAATATTTTATAATTAGAGGACGAAAATTTATAAAATCTGTACTGAAACATTGACTTATTTGTACAAAATTTAAAGCTTCTCCTGCGAAGCAAGAAATTGCACCATTAACAAAAGATCGTATTATCGAATCACCACCCTTCTATACCTGTGCTGTGGATTTTGCAGGACCTATTTATGTGAAAGCAAAAACTGGCCAAGAAAAGGCATATATAGTTCTTTTCACGTGCGCAGTCACTAGAGGTGTGCATCTTGAACTGTGTACCAATTTAGCTACAAAAACTTTCCTTTTATCATTTAAAAGGTTTATATCTCGTAGAGGAATTTGTCGAACAATCTACAGTGATAATGCGAAAACGTTTATCAAAATTGATAATTTACTTAAAGAAGTTTGGAGTCGAAATTCGATAGAGGAAGTTTTACGGTATTTTAATAAAAACAGCATTATTTGGAAATTTAATTTTCCAAGAGCCAGTTGGTGGGACGGATTTTGGGAACGCATGGTACGTTCGGGAAAACTCCTTTGAAGAAAGTCTCGGAAGATCTTGTCTCTCATATGAAGAAATTCAAGCCACTTTAACTGAAATCGAAGCTATGATTGATAGTCGTCCATTAACATACGTTTATGAAGAAAACAGTGAACCGCTCCCACAACATTTCCTGGTCGGCAAGCGAATAAATTCTCTACCAGACATTCATTGTGTTACTGAACCTAAATCGAATAAAGCAATACTAACAAAAATATTCAGATATCGATATCAAGTTTTAAATCATTTCTGGAAACGTTGGAAGCAAGAATATTTGCTAGAACTTCGTTATGCCATTTTTTTAGTTCCAGTCAAAGCTCCGACTAAATTTGAAATTGGTGATGTTATATTGATTAATGAAGATAAACTCCAAAACACATGTGGAAATGCGGTCGAATTACAGAGCTCTTTTTAGGAAGAGATTCGAAAGTTAGATCATGTGCAATTCAAACTGTTCCCGGTATTATAAAAAGACCAGTACAATTGATACATAAACTGGAACAAGACATTATGGACTGATTATTGACTTTGCATCTGTAATGAACACTATGTTTACATTTTCATTTTTTAACCCTTTCTAATCCAATCATTTTGTATATTTTAGTTTCAGTAGTTGTTCCTGTGAAAATAGAATTATTTGTATGCCTCATTATTGTATGTTCTAACTTTTAATTGCCTTATTAATGTAGTTAGAAAATTTTAATAAAAATTTAATTTGAATGATGAAGAATGATAATTGTTCATCCGGGAAAGTGTGTTAAAACCCCATTTTTTCTGTTTGACTTGGCGGAAATGAGTCATCGCCAAAGAATTATTGCACCCATTTCTTTATTTTACTGTTTTTCATATTGTTTCAATGTAGATGTAATTAAATTCTGGAAGCGAGCAATCAGCGCTATACCTGATCTGAACCAAGGGTTTTCTTGGTCATAATAAAACTTATTCATATTCAATTTCCCGAGTCTTCATTATTAGAGTTATGATTTACTTTGAAGGTATAAAAATCGTTCTGCATATGTTATTAAATTATACGACTAATTTCTGATTTGAAGAATATATTTTATTACCGTCTGTTGGGAATTCTATCACAGGGATACCATTTCAAGAGATTTTTTTAAAATTATGTCTATGTGTGTGGTGGGTGGGGGTGGAGAGCACAATTTTGTTGAGGGGCAATATTTGCAATACCATGCGGGATTTCAAGAATTTTGCATAAAATAGGAAAATGCTGCATAATAAAAAATGCCGTGTGTTCATCCCCCCCCCCCCCCGGGAAAGTGATTTTTATTCTTTTGCGCGATTTTGCAAAATTATTTTCTGAATTTCTTCAAATGATGGTAGAAAAATATTGTGAATTTTGCCATGAGTCAAAAGATGAAATGACAAGATTTCCTAATCAACCAGAACGACCAATCGGCAGATTTTGCGATTTTTTTGCAACGACTGTTTCAAGAATTTCTGACAGTTCACAGATGAACTTCACATTACTTTAAAGCAAGTGATTAAAGGATTTTGAGTTTGTTTCGATTGTCAACTGGCAATCTTCACGATTTTTTCTGAAGAATGAAGGGAGAATGTTGCAATATTTTCCCTACAATTGATTTTTCCAGTACTTTTCTTTTTTTTCTACCGATTGGGTAATTTTTGTGATTTTTTATGCAACAAATTTTATGATTTTTCCCTCACAACCAACTGTCGATTTTTCTTTTTCCTCTGCGACTGATTGATGAATTTTGTGATTTTTTACGCGATGGATGGACAATTTTTGCGATTTTTGTTTTCTTGCCCAACTGAAGAATTTCTTGTAACCGACTTATGAATTTTTCAATTTTTTTTCCTTCACAAGTGCGATTTAGAAATTTCTCTACATACATTTATAATTTACACTGATCATAGACAAAATTCATGCGTTAACAGAATCCTGTTTGCTAAGGATTCTGTTTCCATTATTTTTTCTCTTTTTTTTCATTCCATAAATTCAGAATTATATAATACAGACAACCTGAATTAAGCCTGCAAATCCATTTTACAGACATGTTACTTTTCCACGGACTTGCGCTTTTTTGGCACTGAATTTCATTATCCCTTGGAACTATGCAAATGCGCATTAAAGTTTGTTGAAATTTTTATGGGGGGCGGAGAGATAACGGAAGAAATACCAGAAAAACGCGAGTACCAACTGTGCCAAATTGAGCAAATTTCATCAAAGGATTGCGGGGAAACGCAAATTTTTTAAAGGATCGCAAAAATTGTCAAAGGAGTGCGGAAAAGACGCGATTAACGTCAAAGGATTGTGAAAAAAAGTGTGATTTTCTTTAAAGGATCGCGGGAAAAAATTGGATTTCCATCAAAGGATCGCAAAAAAAAATACGATTCCCGTCAAAAGATTGCGGGAAAAACGCAATTTTTGTTAAAGGATCACGAAAAACACACAATTTTTGTCAAAGATGCGATTTTTATCAAATGATCGTGTAAAATATATGAATTTTGTCAAAGGATCGTGGAAAATATGCAAATTTCGTCGAAGGATCGTGGAAAATGCACGAATTTCATCGAAAGATCGTGGAATAAAACGTGAATTTCGTCAAAAGATCGCAGCGTAAACGTGAATTTTATTAAAAGGGCTGCAGAAAAAGTACGATTTTCGTCAAATGGCCACTGAAAACACTAATTTTGTCAAAAGAAACGCAAAATAAATGCAAGTTTCCTCAAAATGTTGCGGAAAATGCGAATTCGGTCAAAAGTCGTCAAGGCTGTGAAAGTTCAGCCTTTTTTTTTTTCGCTTAGCCTGTACCACGTTATTTTAAGTCAACACGACCCGAACCTGCAAAAATTATTTTCGAAATATGAAAAATATTATCAATATTTTGTTTTTGATACACACAAAAACACATGTATCATATTTTTGATAGTTTATGTACACATACACATGTTACATGTGTTTAGATTGAGAGGTGCCTGCTGTTCAAACATATATAAACGTTCAAATATATAAATTTTAGGATTTATAAAGTGTTTTCTAAATAGAAATGTCTGCCTTTCGGGAGAAAAGCCGCTATAGAGGTCTTAGTGTACATATATCTTTAACATGAAAAAATACTTTGGATATCGTATGAAATTCGGTCGACACGCTAGAGTCAAAACCCAAACCAAAACAATGAAAGTGAACCCGGCCTGCAACAAAAAAATCTACCACTGATCCGACCCAAACCGCGAGTCTGTTCGGGTAAAAGCAAGTAACCCGACCTGATGCAGGACTCTAGACTATGCAGATATCTTTCAGTCAGTGAAGTAAATTTTTACATGCTTCCTCAATTAGTGTGCGAAGCACAAAACTAGTTACACTGTTTTTTCCCAGCAAGATGGTGATCATTATTCAGCAATTGGTAAGTTTTCTATTAATTAAATTAATCAGTTTGTAGGTTTAAAGCAATTAAACTGTAATGCAAAAAATTTAATCAAGTCGTATATTTAAAAAAGCACTTTATGATAAGTAAGTTAACATAATTAATCTAAAGAATTGCTGTAATACAGATTAAAAATTAAGACACTTTGTACTGTTTCTTGACTGATTGTACATATTTTTAAAATTTATACATTAATATGCGAGTGCACTTAAGTGAGCAAAAATGTTTTTATTATTATTATTATTCTGTAATTGTATAGTTCACGACACATGGCCGAAACAGTACCCAGTACAATTTTATTCAGAAATAAATTAAAAACATAATATAATTAAGAAATATTTAAAAAATATATATTTTTTAAATATTCCAATCATTAAGTATCAAGACATTTGATTTGCATTGTGTGATAAAAAAAATTGTGTATTTATACATGTAAGCATTCACTGTTTTCTTTGGTAAAAATCTGTTTGTACTTCAATGCAAATAACTTAAAAGCGCTTTTCCATCGATCAGCATGATACCGATATATATTGTACAGTACACTTTTGTCATTATGTAACATTAGTGCACACAGAATGCATTTGCATACACTACATGCTCTATCATCGACCGATTCTGATAAGGATTTTATGATCGTAGTAGATATAAATGTATTTTATATGAAATTAGTATCAAATAATCACAGATTTATTTATGTTGTTATGTCAGTAAATAACATTTTAAAGAGTTGGACTTTTTTATTTGGTGCCATCAAGTTGCTTGCCGTCAAGTTTTGACGGGTTTCATCTAGTTTATTCATTGAATGCAATTTTTAAATTACTTAAATTTATCATAATTGCCTGCGTATGAATGATGCCTCAACTTGATAATAATGTACTTAAAACATATCTAAACATATTATTAAGTGACATCATAATAAATTTTTTTTATCCCTGAAGAGAGAAGAAAGATGTTAAAATACTTTCTAGCAAGATTTCTTTATATTTTATGAAATCATCAGATTAACTTATGAAATAATAAATATGAGTTTGATGAGCACATCAAACACACAAGCAATTTTATCAATATTTACACTCTTTAAAGTATACATTGAATTATAAGTAGAGTCTTGTATTATCTGTATATTAATACATACAGGAATGAAACATAAAATAGCGTAATACAAAATATATAGTTTATTGTTACATAAATAAGAAGTTTAAAATTAGAGAATTTTAACTGACCACCTATTCATCTTGGCGATTTTTTATAATGTTTGGCAAGAAATCGCATTCCCTTAAGAGTAATGCCAAGGTCCCTATAAAAGAATTAAAACCTAAGTTAGTTGATAGCAAATCTAAAATCATGAGAGCATAGATAAACATTTAGATCAGTCTTTCCTGCAACTTTCACGTTACATATCTAACACGCAACAGGTTTTTCATCAGTATGAATTAACAGATGTTTTCTTAAAGCAATTTTCCAAGAGAATTTCTTGTTGCATTTCTCACACACAAATGGCTTCTCATCAGTATGAATTAACAGATGTAATTTTAAACTACTCTTTTGAGAGAATTTCTTGTTGCATATTTCACATACAAAAGGTTTCTCACCAGTATGAATTAACAGATGGTTACTTAAATTAGTCTTTTGAGAGAATTGCTTGTTGCATATCTCACACACAAAAGGTTTCTCACCAGTATGAGTTAACAGATGGTTACTTAAATTACTCTTACGAGAGAATTTTTTGTTGCATATCTCGCAAACAAAACATTTCTCACCAGTATGAATTAACAAATGCGATTTTAAATTAACCTTTTGAGTGAATTTCTTGTTGCATATCTCACATTGAAAAGGTTTCTCAATAGTATGAATTAACAGATGCCTGCTTAAAGCACTGCTTTGAGAGAATTTCTTGTTGCATGTTTCACATACAAAAGATTTCTCAGCAGTATGAGTTAACAGATGGTTACTTAAATTACTCTTACGAGAAAATTTCTTGTTGCATGTTTCACATACAAAAGATTTCTCACCAGTATGAGTTAACAGATGGTTACTTAAATTACTCTTACGAGAGAATTTTTTGTTGCACATCTCGCAAACAAAACATTTCTCACCACTATGAATTAATAGATGCCTGCTTAGGTTACTCACTTGAGAGAATTTCTTGTTGCATATCTCACACACAAAAGCCTTCTCACCCGTATGAATTAACAGATGATTACTTAAACTACACTTATGAGAGAATTTCTTGTTGCATATCTCACAAACAAAATATTTCTCACCAGTATGAATTAACAGATGTTTACTTAAGTTACACTTATGAGAGAATTTCTTGTTGCATGTCTCACACACAAACGGTTTTTCACCAGTATGAATTAGAAGATGGTCATTTAATGATTTCTTATGAGAGAATTTCTTGTTGCATATCTCACACACAAAAGGTTTTTCACCAGTATGAATTAACAGATGCTCACTTAAACTACACTTCTGAGAGAATTTCTTGTTGCATATCGCACAAACAAAAGATTTCTCACCAGTATGAATTAACAGATGCTTAATTAAATTACACTTATAAGAGAATTTCTTGCTGCATATCTCACACACAAAAGATTTCTCTCCAGTATGAATTAACAGATGTTTACTTAAGTTACACTTACGAGAGAATTTCTTGTTGCATGTCTCACACACAAACGGTTTTTCACCAGTATGAATTAAAAGATGGTCATTTAATGATTTCTTATGAGCGAATTTCTTGCTGCATATCTCACACACAAAAGCTTTTTCACCAGTAGAATTAGCAAATGCATGCTTAAATAATTCTTCCGAGAGAATTTCTTTTGGCATACTTCACAAACAAAAGCTTTCTCACAAGTATGCATCAACAGATGCCTACTTAAATTACACTTATGAGAGAATTTCTTGTTGCATATATCACATACAAAAGATTTCTTCCCAGTACCAATTAACATGACTTTTTAAATTACCATTATAAAAATTTCTTGTTGCATATTTCACACTTAATAGGTTTTCTGTCAGAATGAATTAATAGATGATGTTTCAAATTACGCTATTCAGGGAAATTATCATTGCATACCTCACAAACAAATAATTTTCCTTGGTGCAAGTTTGAAGATCCTTTTCCAAATCACTATCTCACAATTTAAATATTTTTATGTGCTGTGATTGAAATCATGAATATCAAAGTGACCTTTTCTCTGTAACTGCCTTCATACTTTATGAACCTGCAATAAATAAAACTATATTAATCTATAACATTTTACAATTAATCAAACAGAGAAAAACTAAAATCACTGCAGAAAACCAAATTCAGATAATTTTTTTAACATAATATTAAACATTATACTAATTTCCAAATTCTACGGAAAAAGACAAAAATTCATAAACAACGCCTTCTCATTTAAAAGCATATCAATCAATAAGCACAAACAGCATGGACATGACTGAAGAGTAAAACAGCAGAACTCACTGAGAAAAAGAAACATGGAATAAGCCAGTTCATTATAGTGACTTTGAGGCACTACAAAAGAATTGGGATGGATGAGTTTTAGGATATTACACAGCTCAAAATTAGAGAGATGTGGCCAGATAGTTAAATATATATCTTCATGACATTCATGATCTTCATCATATAAGCCAGTCATATAAAGTCAGTCATACACACTTTAATCACACATTTGTCATGCAGAAGGTTAAGTCATTATTATTTGAATCTAACGAAAAAGACAGGCTAAAGTGCCTTCCACGAGTTTTTTTTTACAGACCGCTGGAGTTACGTGATGCTCTAATGCACCAAAAGAGCATCACGTCATTCTAGCGGTCTGTAAAAAAAAGACTCGTGGAAGGCACCGCGGCCTCGGTATTATTGAGTACAACTAACCAATATATGAAGTTGTGCACAGTTGGAGGAATTTGTTCCACTTTCTCGCTACAGCCACTGGAAGAATTGTATCAAAAGTGAAGTGCACACAGAAGGTACCATGCAGGTGTAAGTATTTCAATGATAGATCAGCCATTGATTAGGGATGCCACAGGCGACTATTTTTTAATTCTACCTCACCCCACTTTCTCAAAACAAAAATTATTGACATAATGATCGAAAACATAGGCAACAGAAATATACTACAACATCTGTTTTTTTTAAATAGTGGTGCGAATTGAATTGAAAATAGTCGCCTGTGGCAGCCCTGAATGTTGTACCACTCATCTTCTGTCACATGAGGAGGTGTCAGAGGGGATATGTTATATTTATATGCACTACAGTCAGTAAATTAATAGAAGTTAAGGATGTCTTCAAATCTAATTAATTTCTGACACATTACTGAATTCATTTTTGTTTGTAAATATACAAAATTGGTAGATGTTTTATTAAAAAACTTTGAAATTGAAGTTTTCTTTTTTCCAGAAAAGAAAGAGGATCATTCAGAAAACGTTGACAAAGTTGGTATTAAGAAGTGAATTTCCATTCACAGGATCTTGAAGAATGTTCCTAACAGCTAATCTATTTTAAACCAAGTGTGAATTCATTTATGGATAAAAGAAAAGCTGTACAATTCTAAATCACTTCATTAGTTACGCTTGCAAATTCCATCTACTTACATTTAAAAATGAATGTGAAACAAGCCTATATGCATTTACATAAAAACATTCCCAAAGTAATTCTTCCAAATTACTCATTTTCTCATATCAAGGAAGAAGCATGCCAAATAGCAGTGATTGCTAAGTAATGAAAACTTAAAATACAGATTGGATATTTTTCCAGATTTTGGGAAAAAATAATCAGCTTTTCCGTGAATTTCATTGTCGAACAATTTTTCTGATAGGTCTTCTTGAGGAATACAAGGTGCAATGAAAAAAAAAACTTTTTTCATTACTTTTGCTATATCTCAAAAAGAAACTTAGAAAAAAATACATTTTTTAATTTATTACCACAACTCAACAATATATATGTTGACAGGATCAACAATATATATGTTGTTGTTATAATAATAGTGTAACATTTGTAGTGATATAAATATCTTATATATTAAAATAGAAAGGTCGAAATTTCAGTTAAGACCGCTAAAAAGAAATATCTGCTCATGCGTCATAAATCTCTTCCAAGTGGTCCTATCTCTTTTACTGAAATGAACAATTCACCACAGACAGAAAATCATCTTCAGAAGAACCAATCAGAAAGACCACTCCATGTAAACAGACGCTGATCCAATGGCGAGCAAGACACATTCTTGTCTAGATACAGATAGATTCACTAGGCAATTCACACAACATAACTATCTGCCATGGCGTCAAAGCTTTTTGGATTACTCTTTATAGGTATTTTGTTAATTTATTGTTTGTTTGTTTATTCTGATTTACTGTTATTCCATTTTTAACTTTTCTTTTGAATTAGTTACTTAGACTTATTCGCAGAAAAAAAAAGATTAACGTCAAAGCTAAGATTTGAATGTAATGTTATTGTACTACGAACTGTTCAATTTCTATTGAAATATCTCTTTGCATGTATTCGTGTTAAAGAAACTTGGTATCATTGAAAACAATTCATTTATTTTTTCTGTTATTGTTAGCTGGTGATGCAATTATCTATTCTTCCAACTGTCGTTTTATAGCTTTTAGCCAGTTTATCGCTTTACACGTTGGAAATGTTTTAATACCCACCAGTAACTATTTTGACAGCACCCTATAGCTTCATAGTTTAAAATTTTTCTGCTGAATAGCACATATTTCTATGTTCTGATAACTTTTCTATTGGTTATACATCAATTAACCGAAAACGATTTTGTGTCTCTAAAAAGTGCGACTGAAACGATTTCCTGAAAAGTTTTTTTTTTTTTTTACATGTCGATTAACTAAAAATGCTCTTGGCTCTTTAGAAAATGCAACTGAAAAAAATTTAATATATATGATGTTAAATTAAGCATGATAAACTTGGAAACTCTGAGACTGAAAAATTAAATACTTAAACAAATAAAGTTTTTTAATTCTGAGATTTAACTTTTTGCGAAAAAAGGTACTAAACAACTGAAAACTATTTAGCTAGAAAAGACTACAATTTTTCTGTTGAAAAATAAATGGATTTGAATGCTTACATTAAAGTAAGTTTAAAATTCAATGTCAGAATCACAAATTAATTTAATTGTTTATTTTGGGATCTCCATTACTCAAAAAGTATTTGAACATAAGTTACCTCTGTTTTTCATTTGTTTGTTGATAAAAGATTGTAATTTGTGTTTAAAAAAAACACCAAACGTTCCTTGTGCCCTACCGTATCACACATACCGATAACTTCTAAATAGTTTCTTTTTGAGAATCCAAAGACCATTACAATTACTAAATCAAAAGAAAAGTTTGTGAATACTCCCTAATAATAAATCAGAGTGAATAAATTTCAAAATACTTAAATGAGTGTAATCCTACTTTAAAAAGCTTTTGCCAAAAAACAAAAATACATTCACATGCAATTAAGTACATCAGTGCTTTCCAGTATGGCATGATTTATGTTTTTTTTTGGGTTAAATCTATAGTCAGTTCAAACAACCAGACACAAAAAAAATAATTTTTTCTTAACCTTAAAAACTTCATATGGATATTAATCATGAATGAATCGTACTTTTATGAACATTTACACGTGAAATTCCCATCCTTTTTTGCAGGGATACCATTTCAAGAGATTTTTTTTTTTAATTATGTGTGTGTTTGGGGAGGGGGGGGGTGGCGAGCACAATTTTTTTGAGGGGCAAGATGTGCAAAACTATGCAGGATTTCATGAATCTTGCACAAAACAGGAAAATGATGCATAATAAAAAATGTCGTGTGTTCCCCTCATTAAAATTTGCTCTACATGAGATTCTTTCCGATTACACCCCCTCCCGCGAGAATGTGATTTTTATTCTTTTGCGCGATTTTGCAAAAATATTTTCTGAATTTCTTTAAATGATGATAGGAAAATATTGTGAATTTTGCCAGAGAGTCACAAGATGAAATGACAAGATTTCTTAATCAACCAGAACGACCAACCGACAGATTTTGCGATTTTTTGCAACTAGTGTTTGAAGAATTTCTGACAGTTCACAGATGAACATCACAATATTTTAAAGCAACTGATTAAAGGATTTTGAGTTTGTTACGATGATCAACTGGCAATCTTCACGATTTTTTCTGAAGAATGAAGAGAGAATGTTGCAATTTTCCCCCACAATTGATGAATTTTCCAGTACTTTTCTTTTTATTCTACCAATTGGGTAATTTTTGTGTTTTGTCTTATGCGACAAATTTCATGATTTTTCCCTCACAACCGACTGTCGATTTTTCTTTTTCCCCTGCGACTGATTGATGAATTTTGTGATTTTTTTAAACAGTGAATAGACAAATTTTGCGTGATTAACTGAAGAATTTCCTGTAACAGACTGGTGAATTTTTCGATTTACTTTTTCCTTCACAAGAGCGATTTAGAAATTTCTCTACATACATTTATAATCTACACTGATCATAGACAAAATTCATTCATTAACATAATCCTGTTTGCTGAGGATTCCGTTTCCATTATTTTTTTCTCCCTTTTTTTCATTCCATTAATGCAGAATCTTATGCATTAAAATAGAAAGCTAAAAATTTCAGTTAAGACCGCTAAAAAGGAATATCTGCGCATGCGTCCAAAATCTCTTCCGGGCGGTTCTATCTCTTTCACTGAAGTGAACGATTCACCGTAGACAGAGAATCATCTTCAGAAGAACCAATCAGAAAGACCATCAGTGTAAACAGACACTGAACTCCTATGGCGTGAAAGAGACATTCCTGTCTAGATACAGATAGATTCACTAGGCCATGCACACAACATAACTATCTGCCGTGCTGTCAAAGCTTTTTGGATTACTGTTTATAGGTATTTCGTTAATTTATTGTTTGTTTATTCTGATTTACTGTTATTCCATTTTTAACTTTTTTTTTATTTAGTTACTTAGATTTAATCACAGAAAAAACCCAATTAACGTCAAAGCTAAGATTTGAATGTAATGTTATTTACTACGAACCGTTCAATTTCTATTGAAATATCTCTTTACATGTATTCGTGTTAAAGAAACTTGGTATCATTGAAAATAATTCATTTATTTTTCCTGTTATTGTTAGCTGGTGGTGCAATTATCTATTCTCCTTACTGTCGTTTTATAACTTTTAGCCAGTTTATCGCTTTACACGTAGGAAAAGTTTTAATATCCACCAGTAACTATTTTGATAGCCCCCTATAGCTTCATAGTTTAAAATTTCTCTGCTGAATAGCACATATTTCTATGTTCTGATAACTTTTCTATTAGTTCTACATCAATTATCCGAAAACGATTTTGTGTCTCTAAAACGTGCGTCTGAAACGATTTCCGGAAAAGTTTTGTTTTTCAGGATGTTAAATTAAGCATGATAAACTTAGAAACTCAGAAATTGAAAAATTAAATACTTAAACAAATAAAGTTTTTTAATTCTGAGATTTAATTTTTCGCGAAAAAAGGTACTAAACAATTTAAAACTATTTAGCTAGAAAAGACTACATTTTTTTCTGTTGACAAATAAATGGATTTGAATGCTTACATTAAAGTAAGTTTAAAATTCCATGTCAAATTTACAAATTAAAAGAATTGTTTATTTTGGGATCTCCATAACATAAAAAGTATTTGAAAATAAGTTACCTCTGTTTTTCATTTGTTTGTTGATAAACGATTGCGATTTGTGTTAAAAAACACTTAAATAACGTTGCCTGTGCCCTATCGTATCATACATACCGATAGTTTTCTAAACAGTTTCTGTTTGAGAATCCAACGACCGTTACAATTACTAAATCAAAAGCAACGTTTGTGAATACTCCCTAATAATAAATCAGAGTGAATGAATTTCAAAATACTTAAATGAGTGTAATCCTACTTTAAAAAGCTTTTGCCAAAACACAAAAATACATTGAAATGCAATTGAGTATTATCAGTGCTGTCCAGTATGGCATGGTTTATGGTTGTTCTTTTTTTTTTTTTTTTTTTGGTTAAATCGATACTCAGTCCAAACAATCAGACACAAAAAAATCACTTTTTCTTAACCTTAAAAACCTCATATGGATATTAATCATGAATGAATTGTACTTCTGTGAACATTTACACGTCAAA
Organism: Maratus speciosus; assembly: GCA_963932465.1. Classification (NCBI taxonomy): domain Eukaryota; kingdom Metazoa; phylum Arthropoda; class Arachnida; order Araneae; family Salticidae; genus Maratus; species Maratus speciosus. Next base: position 35,041,158 of record OZ010794.1, on the reverse strand, counting down.
TTCCCATCCTTATTTGCAGGGATATCATTTCAAGAGATTTTTTTTTTTAATTATGTGTGTTTGGGGGTGGGAGGGGGAGAGCACAATTTTGTTGATGGGCAAGATTTGCAATACCATGCAGGATTTCATAAGTCTTGTACAAAATAGGAAAATGCTGCATAAAATATGCCGTGTGTTCCCCCCTCATTAAATTTTTTTCTACATGTGACTCTTTCCCATTTTCCCATTACCCCCCCCCCCCCCCGAGAAAGTGATTTTTATTCTTTTGCGCGATTTTGCAAAATTATTTTCTGAATTTCTTCAAATGATGGTAGAAAAATATTGTGAATTTTCCCAGTGAATCACAAGATGAAATGACAAGATTTCCTAATCAACCAGATCGACCAACCGATAGATTTTGCGATTTTTTGCAACGACTGTTTGAAGAATTTCTGACAGTTCACAGATGAACTTCACAATATTTCAAAGCAACTGATTAAAGGATTTTGAGTTTGTTCCAATGATCAACTGGCAATCATTACGATTTTTTATGAGGAATGAAGAGAGAATGTTGCAATTTTTTCCTCACAATTGATGAATTTTCTAGTACTTTTATTTTTCTTCTGCCGATTATGTAATTTTTGTGTTTTTTTATGCGACAAATTTCATGATTTTTTCCTTACAGCCAACTGTCGATTTTTCTTTTTCCTCTGCGACTGATTGATGAATTTCGTGGTTTTTTAAGCGATAGATGGACAAATATTGCGATTTTTTTTTTTTTTTTTTTTTTTTTTTGCATGACCAATTGAAGAATTTCCTGTAACTGACTGGCGAATTTTTCGATTTTTTTTCCTTTTCCGACTTAAAAAAATTTCTACATACATATATAATTTACACTGATCATAGGCAAAATTCATGCATTAACAGATTCCTGTTTACTAAGGATTCTGTTTCCATTATTTTTTCTCTTTTTTTTTTATTCCATAAATGCAGAATTATATAATACAGAGACCTGAATTGAACCTGCAAACCCATTTTACAGACATTTTACTTTTCCGCGGAATTGCGCTTTTTTGGCACTGAATTTTATTAGCCCTTGATCTATGCAAATATGCACTAAAATTTGTTGAAAATGTTATGGGGGGGGGGGAGAGAACGGAAGAAATACAAGAAGAACGCGAGTACCAACTGTGCCAAATTGAGCAAATTTCTTCAAAGGATTGCGGGAAAAACGCAAATTTTTTAAAGGATGGCAAAAATTGTCAAAGGGGTGCGGAAAAAACGCGATTAACGTCAAAGGATTGTGAAAAAAAAGTGTAATTTTCTTTAAAGGATCGCGGGAAAAAAATTAGATTTCCATCAAAGGATCGCGGAAAAAAAATACGATTCCCGTCAAAGGATTGCGGAAAAAACGCAATTTTTGTTAAAGGATCACAGAAAAGACATGATTTTCGTCAACGATGCGATTTTTATCAAAGAATCGTGTAAAATATATGAATTTTGTCAAAGGATCGTGGAAAATACGCAAATTTCGTCGAATGATCGTGGAAAATACACGGATTTTATCGAAAGATCGTGGAATACAACGCGAATTTCGTCAATGAATCGCAGAGTAAACGTGAATTTTATTAAAAGGACTGCAAAAATGTACGATTTTTGTCAAATGGCCACGAAAAACACTAATTTTGTCAAAGAATCAACAGAATAAATGCAAATTTCCTCAAAGTGTTGCGGAAAAATGCGAATTTCGTCTAAAGTCCGTGAGGCTGTGGAAGTTCAGCCTTTTTTTTATTTTTTGCTGAGCCTGTACCACATCTGATTTTAAGTCAACACGACCCGAACCTGCAAAAATAATTTTCGAAATATGAAAACTAATATCAATATTTTGTATTTGGTACACACAAAACACATGTATCATATTTTTGATAGTTTATGTATGCATACACATGTTACATGTGTTTAGATTGAGAGGTGCCTGCTATTCAAACTTATATAAACGTTCAAATATATAAATTTTAGGAATTAAAAAGTGTTTTCTAAATAGAAATGTCTGCCTTTCGGGAGAAAAGCCGCTATAGAGGTCTTAGTGTACATAGATCTTTAACATGAAAAAATACTTGGATATCGTTTGAAATTCGGGTCAACCCGCTAGAGTCAAAACCCAAACCAAAACAATGAAAGTGAACCCGAGCTGCAACAAAAAATCTACAATTGATCTGACCCAAACCGCGAGTCGGTTCGGGTAAAAGCCAGTAACTCGACCTGATGCAGGACTCTAATGTAGATACCTTTCAGTTAGTGAAGTAAATTTTTTACATGCTTCCTCAATTAGTGTGCGAAGCACAAAACTAGTTACACTATTTTTTTCCCAGCAAGATTGTGACCATTACTCAGCAATTGGTAAGTTTTATATTAAATAAGTTAACCAGTTTGTAGGTTTAAAGCAATTAAACTGTAATGCAAAAACTTTTAATAAAGTCGAGTATTTAAAAAGTATTTTATGATAAGTAAGTTAACATAATTAATCTAAAGAATTGTTGTAATGCAGATTGTTCGGTAGTTTTTATGCTTTGTATTATTGGCAATAACTTTTATCGTCTGCGTTTGTTTAGACTAGTTCATAGAAAGTTTTGTTGTGAAAGAGGTAGCCATGATCGGCTCTTCTTGTGATATTATTTAATAAAAAACAGTGCACTGCAGTTTTGTTATTTGAGTATTTGCGAGTATTTAACATGAGCTATCATAATGGCCCGACGAGCATCGATGAAGCACCCTGGGATTAAATCCAACGAGCTTCAAAAGTAATATTTAAGTTGAGTGAAACGCCGACATGAATGATAAGTGATAAGAATTCCATGCTACGAAATTCATCAAAAGCTTATTCGAAAAGTAAATGAATATGATTTTTCTTATCTTTACTGTTTTATGCATACATTAAAGAATGTTTAAAGGTGCAAAAAAGAGGATTTAAGGTTAATAGCCACTGAAATAAATCTAAATGTTAATGAAAATATGACGATTGCTGATTTAAACGTTATTATTGAAGACAGTGAAGTGCATAAAAATAAACCAGATTTTGTGAAAGATATAGCAAACGATATAATTGAAAATCGTAAACATGAGGAGTAATGGCAAATTGATGAGGAGCAGGAACAAGGGCGAATTGATAAGGAACAAAATAAATATATTTCATCGGAACAAAATAAACAAGGAAAGGTAAATGGGGAAGAATGTTCAGATTCTAGGCCAACAAATCATGGCACATCAGTCTTGAATGCTAATGTAGAAGAGTTCGTACAGAAAACCTTTATTAGTAACTATTCGAATAAAAAGAGCAAAGTTTTACTTTCAACTGTAATATGTTTTCTAATTGATGAATCGGGATGTAAACATATAGTAAAGTGTTTATTAAATGTAGGCAGCGAGTCTAATTTTTTATCCTGCCATTTAATAGAGCTAATGCATTTAAAAAAGAGAGAACAAACATCTTAGCGTCAGGTCTAAATGATGCTACCTTGGTAATAAATCATAAAGTTAATGCATCAATATGCAATAGAGATGTAAGTTTTGTAAAAAATTTAGATTTCTTGGTAGTTCCAAAAATAACTGCAGATTTAAAGCCTTCGCCTCCAATTGAAATCTCAATACAAGATTTATCTAATGTAAAATTAGTAGATGCTAGTTTCAATATCCCAGAACATGTAGATATGCTCTTAAGAGAAGGGATTTTTATGAGCTTTTGATACCGGGACAAATTCGTGTTAATAATTCTGATGTTATTTTGTAAAACACAGTTTTCGGTTTTGTTGTATCAGGAAGTTTTCCGACAGAGAATGAAAATAAAGTTCATTGTGGGTTTATAAAGAAAGAAACTAATCTAGATAAACACTTAGAAAATTCTGGGAGATAGAAAATATCGAGGTTGAAAAACCAAGAAGTAAAGAGGCTTTAATTTGTGAGAAACATTTTGTAGAAAATTATACACGAGACAAAAACGGTAAATATGTTGTTAAAATGCCCTTAAAAGAGGATCCAGCTATTTTAGGAAACTCAAAACAAATTGCCACGAAAAAATTAAATTCTTTATGGAATCGTCTAGCAAAAGATCCTAAGTACTTAAAATTATATTCAGATTTCTTAAAAAAATATCAACAGTTAGGCCACATGGTTGAAGTTAACGAAAGCGAGGAAGAAAGTGGATCCTATTACATTCCCCATCTTGGAGTGTATAGAGGAATAGAAAAAAGTATATCAACGCCTTCGAGAGATGTATTTAACGCGTCTTCCTTAACAACTAAAGGAAACTCACTTAATTCTATTCAATATAACGGAGATGTAATACAAGATGAGTTATTCTCAATTATGGTGAGATTTAGAAAATATATCGTCGCTTTCACTGCAGACATTCAAAAAATGTATAGATCAATCTCTATTCATCCAGATCTGAGGAAGCTGCAAAAAGTCTTATGGAAGGAGGGTCTTAACGAGCCAATTAAAAATTTTGAATTAACGAATGTTACTTATGGTACTGTTAGCGCACCTTTTTTGGCCATGAGAACACTACTTCAATTGTCTAAGGATGATGGAAGCAAGTTTCCTTTAGCAGCACCCGTACTGAGAGAAGACATGTGTATGGATGACATTCTATCTGGAGCTGATTCTTTAAGTTCTGCATTAGAACTCCAAAATCAATTAATAGAAATTTTAAACAGTGCAAGAATGTTATTACATAAATGATGCAGTAATGCTCCACAACTTTGTCAAACAAATGACAAGATATACCCCTTTGGTGATTCAGAAGAATCTAAAGCGTTAGGTGTTTTGTGGAAATCGAAAAAAGATTGTTTAAGTTTCAATGTCAAAATTTATAATGATGTAAATGTCACTAAGAGACAAGTGTTATCAACTATATCAAGTATATTTGATCCCTTAGGTTTAGTATCTCCTGTTATAATTAAAGCAAAAATATTTATGCAGAAGTTGTGATTATTACAATTGAAATAGGATGATTTGCTATCGGAGAAAGAGGCTAAGGAATGGAGAGAGCTTTCTGATACCCTACAATTAATTAATAAATTTGAGATTAGAAGGTGTATTTAATTGAAAGGTACAATTATTATCGAGTTACATGGTTTCAGCGACGCGTCTGAAGCAGCCTATGGTGCGGTAATTTACTGCAAATCAATGACAGAATCAGGTCAAGTGTCTGTAAAATTAGTGACAAGTAAATCCAGAGTTCCCTTAAAGCAATTAACTGTTCCAAAACTTGAGCTTTGTGCAGCAATTTTATTGACAAAGCTTATTAAACGAGTGATTTCTGCGCTCAAGATTAGTGTAAACAAAATCTTCTTGTGGTCAGATTCCATGATAGTATTATCCTGGATTAAAAAAGGACGATACGTTCTAAAAACATTTGTTGCTAATAGGATTTCAACAATACAAGAACTAACTGAAGGGATGCAGTGGCGACACGTTCCCTCTCAGCATAACCCTGCTGACCTTCTAACAATAGGAGCTCATCCTGATAAACTCTTCTCAAATGAGTTTTGGTGGAGTGGTCCATTGTTCCTAAAGGAAAAAGACTATCCCAATACAAACATTCATGTAGCAGTTAATTCCAATGTCTTTTCAAACGAACTTAAAAATATTAATATAAGTGACTTTAAAAGCATATCTGTTTTTACAGTTTTTATTAATTCTTTTGTGCATGATATAATTGATTTAAGTAATAACTATAGTAAAATAATTCGCATTTTAGGATTTATTTTCAGGTTCCTTAGTAATTGTAAAAAAGAAAAAAAGGAGGGTCCTCTGGACCTCGAAAAGCTCAACAAAGCAGAAAGTTTTTGTTAAAAAGTGTTCAACGTGAGTTTTTTGACAAGGAAATAAAATCCTTGCAAAAATCAGGTAATATTAATCCTAATAGTCAGGTAAAAAACCTCCATCCATTTCTTGATAAAGAAGGTCTTCTAAAAGTAAGAGGTAGGTTAGCGAACAGTAGCTTAAATGCCAACCAAAAATTTCCAATTTTACTACATAATAAAAGTAAACTTACTCAAACGATAGTAGAATACTTTCATAAACGGTATTTACATTTAGGTCCACAAGCTTTACTTTTTCAGTTAAGACAGAAGTTTTGGCCTTTAAATGGTCGTGCAATATGTAGAAAAACAGTTTAGGTCCACAAGCTTTACTTTTTCAGTTAAGGCAGAAGTTTTGGCCTTTAAATGGTCGTGCAATATGTAGAAAAACAGTTCAAAACTGTATTATTTGCTTTAAAGCGAAACCCATCTCATGTCAACAGTTCATGGAAATTTACCAAAAGAAAGAGTAACTGAGAACTATTCATTTAATTGTTCAGGTGTTGATTTCACTGGGTCTTTTCTCATAAAGTATAAGTACCAACGTAAAGGAATTTATCATAAAGTATATGTAGCCATATTTATTTGTTTTGTAACACGTGCAATCCATTTAGAGGTTGTTACTGAATTAACTTCGCAAGCTTTCATAGAAGCTTTAAACAGGTTTTTTGCTAGGAGAGGAAATATTGCTTGTCTTTTTTCTGATAAAGCTCAAAATTTTGTAGGCAGTAATAATGAACTCAAACGGTTACATAATTTAGTTAGAATTCCTAATGATAATTTGTCTGGATACTTGAGCAGTGAGGGTGTTAACTGGAAATTTATTCCACCAAGGGCTCCAAACTTTGGAGACCTTTGGGAAGCAGGAGTCAAATCCTTCAAATATTATCTGAAGCGTGTGATGGGAAATGTAAAATTAACTTAGGAGGGCTTTTTGACTATAATAACACAAATTGAAGGAATCCTAAATCCACGTCCTCTTGTGCCTTTCTCATCTGATCCAGATGATTTGAACTCTTTGACTCCTGGCCACTTTCTTATTGGTAGGCCAATCAACCCTATTGTTGAACCTGAAATAACTAATGTTCATGATTCTAAACTAAAATTATAGAAAAGAACAACGAGCTAGAAGATTTACTGCGAGTTCTACGAACTAGGGTCTAAACAAGAAACAGGTTTTTTTGCTGGCATGTGAATTTGGGAATGCATTAAAAGGAAAATTGCCTGCTGCATGGATCAAAACAAGTTGTGCTGGAAATGACTGGTACTATTGATCTCATAGATCGTCAACCAGCTCATTCACTAAGAACACCTGAAGCCACAAATGTAGGAAGGTCCACCCACTTCAACAAAGTGAATGTGGATACATTTTTGAAAAATTAAAAAAGTAGTTTTGAGAGAAACACTTTCACTCCAGACCGTGTTTATAATTGTGATGAAATTGGGATAACTACTGCCCACAAACCTCAATAATAGAAGTTTCTAAAAGAAAACAGCAAGTGGGACAGGTTTCTTCTGCTGAACGTGGTGAGCTAGTGACTTTGTTACAGTAAACTCCCGACTATCTGGCCCACTGTACTATCCGGCCTAGTAAAAAAAATGAGGAATGTTGCAAGCAGCCGGGACAGGCAGGTTCCCGTCCGTGGAAAAGTGCTGACTTTCAACAAGAAGGGATTGCAGAATGCAATAGCAGAACAATGACAGACAACCAGGAAGGAGGTTAAGGCTTGATAACCTGTTTCATCAGTTCTGCTTCGTATGGTAACAAATACGGACATTATTTGCCGTTGTCCTTGGTTACGTTCGTATAGACTTTTGGTGTGCTTTGTGTTTATTTATTGAAGGATAACCAAATGAATGATATACGAAGAAAGGTTGTTGGGACTATGGAGGAGAAACTGTGCACTACATATCGACTGCAGTCTGAGATAATGGCAAAACTATACTTTCGGAGTTAGGAGTTAAAAAAAATACAGCGAGTGACTGAAAGAAAAAAATAAGCAGAAATTGGAAAGGGGTGTGCTGCCCAAACCAGTGGAAGTGAAATGAAATAAAGGAAAGCCATGCTGAAAGGTGAGCAGAAAGAAGTCTGAGGAAATTTTATTTTTGTGGCATCAACACTTTCAAAGAAATGGCTTGCCTGTTACTGGGCCGATATTGCAGGAACAAGCATTGTGATTTTCCCGACCATTAGAAGGAGTAAGATTCAAAATTTACTGCCAGTGAAGGATGGTTAGATCATTTTAAAAAACAATTCCGTATTGTCAGGTTATCATAAGTGGGGAGGCTTTATCTGCTGATAAAGAGGCTGTATATTTGCTCAAAGACTATCTTGCTAAACTTATTTAATTGAAGGAAATTTCTCGAGCAGTTTGTACAACTGCAATGAGATTGGTTTAAATAATAAGATAAAGTTTAATTACTAAAATGATAATTAATAATTTAGTATTCATTCTAGAAAGAAAAAGCGGCAGCATGCTAGTTTGGAAAAAGGGCACTAGTTCATGAGGAAATATATTAGTAATGTGTTTAGCAACGATAAGAAAAAAAGAAGTATAAATTTTTTTAGTATGATATATAAACTGTTATTAATTTTTAATAATTTTATGAATTACAAATTGAAAAATTCAATTAAATAACAACATGCTTTAATAATATTCTGGTTTTTTTCTTAAGAAATATAGTTCTATCATTTTTGTAAGATCTTGGGCACATCGATTTAGAAATAACGTGGAATGGAGAAATTTTTTTACAGGAAATTACTTCAACTTCAGGTGAATTTCACAATTTTTTTTTAAAAAGCAGGTTGCATTTTGTCACTTTTAAAAGGGTAGGTTGCAATTCATATATATATATATATATATATATATATATATATATATATATTAATATTAATTTCATAATTCATATTATAAGAATTTTAAAAAGAAAAACTCAGTCTTTGTGGGTTTTTTAGTACTGTAACCACACAAAAAATGATCACATTAGGATTATAATTTCAGGAGAAATTAATAAAAACATGAAAATGAAATTTAAGAAGAAGTTCTCAATTTTGAATGGTTATAAATCAAAAACTGACTTCCAAATTACTTTAAATTTTGCTTCTAGCCATAGTCTGAACTGGATATTTAAAATATAATGTCAAAATTGTGTGCTACCATTAAAAAAAAACAGTTTGGTCTGGTTTTGATAGGTAGATGTCTTCCTAAGGCAATTTTATAGACATCATTTAAAAGTAGATTTTATTTTTAATCATTTGGTACAAGTCATTTTCTTCTACTAATAATTTGTTGCAATTTTAGAAGGAAATGTTTTTTTTCCACTACTTTACCTTTTCGTTCTGTAACACTAATTATAACGGGCTTAAAATCGTAAACAAACACTAAATTCCATTTAAGGCATCTGCCTTCTGAACAAATTTTTTGAGATTTTGTAAATTTTAAATTGCTAATAATTATTAAAAATGTCATAATAATGCGACATAAACATACAAAAAAGTAATTTAATTTTTTATTTAAAAAAATAGTATAAAATTAAGTGAAAATTGCTATTTTCTTAAAACCATTTAAGGCTATTTTAAATGTTTATGGCATCTTAAATATGATAAACATCTTATATGAGGTTTATATATGACATTTTACGTATATCATACACATGACATTTTACATATGATATCATATATATGACATCTTAAGTTGTTTTAAATAACATTTAAACTATTTTAATTTAAAACAATTTATATTTTTCTTAAAACTATTTCAATTTTTGTCAAATCCAAAAAAAAAAAAAAAAATACATTTTATGAATGTCATAATACCATAAAATTCTAAAAATAAGCCCACTCCTCTTTTGACAACATGAAATATTGACAAAAGTGAGAAGGGGGCTTATAAATGTAATTTTCTTGAAAATATTTTAATATTAGCATAAAAAAAACCCTGCAAAAAAAATCAATAAAATAAAAAAGTCTTTGCAGCGGTCGACCTCAGCTATCGAACGAAAAAAAAAAAAAATCATTTAAAAATATTGAAATGCAAGATTTTTTAAAAACCCTTTAAACTCCATATTATGAATTCATGAAAATTTCATCTTCCAAAGCATTTTTCGTGAATTTTTGAAACTAGATTAGAAGATTGACGCAATCATTTAATAAATTTCAGAAGGATTTTGCGAATTAAAATTAATTAAATTTGAATTTATAGGGATTTTGTGTAATATTTAAATCTTCACTCAAATCTTTTAATCAAAATCTTTTTTTTTTTTTTTTTTTAGTATTTTATATAATTTGGAAATGTACAAATATAAAGCTGTTACAATAGAAATATAGGAATAATTCCAAGCAAATTTTTTACCCACAATCTTTCAACGTCAAGAAAGCTGAAAAGATGCAAAGGCAAAAAATATCATCCTTTAAAAAATAATTTTGTTTTTTTCAACCCATAATGCTTTTGGAATAAGACAAAGTATCTATAACTCACTCTAAACTGTATTATTACTAATCAATGTATTAAATGAATTTTATAACACGTTATTTTGATAGTACTTTAAAATACCGTGAAGGTATAAAGAAAGGATTAAAAAGCTATAGGATTAACATTAAGGAGCGGGTGTTTTCACTTGAGGAAAGTAGCCCCTCAAAATGCAGTGACAATGCAAAACTTTCCTGTTTAGCAAGAGAGAAACAATTAAAATTAAAATTTTTACATATAAAAAGGACTTCGTGGATGTGTCAGCATGTTTGCGTGAGAGTAAAAGAAATGATTAAGCTGCAAGCAAACAGAAAAAATGATTAAAAGAAAAAAATTGAAAAGCAAAACATATTTTTTCCCTTACTGTTATAAAAAGGGGTAAAAATGATATTGCCGTTGTTCATTGACAGATTTTGTTCAAATTTTCAGCAAGTTGCAATAACAGTAAATTAGGCTGTGTAACAAATTTGTATTAAAATACAATAAGGTATTTCATTTTAAAAATCTGTCGCCTTCACCGACAGACGGAGGTAGATTTCAAAGTTAAGTACTAATTTCAACAACAAAATCTAAATAAAGAATAGAGAAAACCCAGTTTAACAATTTTATCCAGCCATTTTTGATGAGTGTTTAATTTCATTTTTCTGTAAGAGTTGGTTTTATCAGAATCATGTTAATACAATAATTTTTTCTTTGATCCCCATATTTTCACCCCTTCAGAATATTTTTAGTAACATCATTCATTCATTACTAGAGTTCATCTTATCAAAAACTTATTACTACAAAAGTTTTGTTTCATTAAATGAACACACACTCTATTTTAAATTCTCAGAAACTTTTTATTTAGAGGCGTGCACCTTTAATAATGCAACCCTATATACAGTATTTCTGAGGGTTGTTAGAAGTTTTCATCACACCAATGATATGTTTTTTGAATCACCTTAGTGGCGGATTAACGGAAATGTGTTTTTTTATCCTTCTACAACCCACCCCCCTTTTTTTTTGCTGCAAGATTTGATCCTATCAAAAAATTGTCAATATAAAATTTGTAGATAACATTAAGGAAATTCAAAATAAATTTAAGTGGATTGATACCTTTTGAATTGACAAGGTTATGATTTTTATTTTTGTTCTTCAACTCCCTCCCCCCCCCCTTTTTTTTTTGCTGTAAGAGTTAGTCCTGCCAAAAACTTTTCTGGCGCTTGATTTTATGTTTCAGTTTGGAAGATATTTTTGCAAAATTATGTAAGTTATTGTGCCCATAAAAAAGTGACATAGATAGATGGATAGATAAAGTTTTGAACTGGGGGTGGTCTGGGATTCTAGGGGTCATGGTTAGCATAGATCTGCAAAACTTTTACAAAAATTCCAACATAGCGCGATTGTAATAAAGGTAATTTCTTACGAAATCTAGATAAAATTCGAGTATGCCACAAAAAAGCACTTTACAGAAAAGGAGAGGGCTATCTACAGTTTGTTTTGTTTATTCAACTCCATAAAGTCGAACATTATCAGAATCAGATAACTAGCTTTGGGTGATTAATCTGTTTCCATTATGCAGAAATAAACCGTGCACAGAATTTTTTTTTGGTACTTATGTTTTATATATATGTGTGTGTCAGATACAACTGCACCAAGCATTCTGCCACTTACACTAATTACAGCAACCCTTTCTTTTATAACAACCTTATAACATTATCATACATAATAAAATCTATAATATAATAATAATATGCAATGTAGTTTATTTATTTATTATGGTTTACAGTTTTTTTATTTATGCATTATAGTTTATTTATTATATTTTATTTTACTTATTTGCTATTAATTACACTGGTCGACAAAATAATAAAAAAAAAATTCCTACCTGCAAACTAAAAATACGTAAAGTGTACAGATCTAACATTCCTATTTCTGAATATGTTATCCAAATTGCTCCAGCATGTATTATTTTCCCAAGAAACAGTTTTATAACAACAAATAGTGAAGGATTATTATATTAATTTGCAATGGTAGATAAAATTGAAATCAGGGGAAAGGTGTTTTCAATGAATTAGATATCAAATTGATAAAATATAGCATGAAAATCTTGTTTGTTGATATTTGTATCGTGCATTTTTCTTTTTATATCTCCACGCCTTTTCTTGTCCGAATTTACTAATTGCTATCCGCTAATATATTTTCATACCTTATGTCGCTGTAACTCATGTAATCATATTTTATATGTTTATTTACAGGTAATATATGCATTATTATCTACATTTTATGTTTTACAAAATTTCCTCTTATGATTTAGCAGGATATAAAACATCCTAATTTTAAAAGCCAACACTCCTACCAAAAGAATGGTAGGTGATACAGTAATTTCGTTACCATATTTTTATTTAGCAGAGTGAAATCTGTAAGAATTGACTATTATTTTTACAGAGAGGATTTTGGTACTGACCAGTGTTATCATTTATAACAATGTTATTTATTTAAAAAATGTTAAATTACTATTTTGAACAGGATTGGAAGCCATTTTTGCCGATCTATCTCATGGCATGTATAATACGTAAACAGTACATTTAATTACATTTTTTTAATAAAAGATAAAAAAGGTCATATTTTTCAGAAAAAAACGGGAGATTATTATTGTGATCACGCTATGAAAAAATTATTTTTTTTTCATTTTGGGAAAGGGTGGGGTGGGGGGGGGGAGGGGGGGCTTGGTTCCTAGCATAGGCCACTGATGTAAACATTCATTTCAGTTCTTAACACATTGAAATAATGGGCTTAAAAAATTAGGAACCTGTAAAACTTTCAAATAAAAAAAGTTAACAGATTTCAGAATTCCAGATATTGGGTCCTATAGGCGTTGATTTATTCCTAGCAGAAACAGCCTAACTCCAAAAGTTATTTTTTTTTTCAGCTTTAAATATCATAAAGTAATTAACTGATAATCAGACTATTAAGTTAAAAGATCTAAAAAACACAGCACAAAAAATTTTAAAAATGTAATAGCATTTGTGAGTAGAATTTTTTTTAATAGATTCATGAAAATTTTTTGAATCTGACTTATATATTATCAAACAAAATAGAGGTTGTTATTTAACATATACTTAAACTGGATAGCAACCTGTATTTCATTTACTATTCGGTATTACAACGTAAAGTCCTCAATTATTCTGGCTTATGTAGTTTAATATTGATTCAGTGAATGACTCCAAAAACTGAAATGTCGACTTACTTTTTTTTATGCTGAACGAAAAAAAGGTTCCAATCGTGTGATGTAACCTCATTAAGGTGATTTAATCCAACTTTCTCATAACAGGAATGAAAACAAAAGTATCTTTGTTAATGGTTAAAGAAATAAAATACAATATTATAGTCACAAAATGATACCATAAACTATAGGAGTATTAAAATATGCGGCCAACAGAAATAGCTGATAAACTTCCATGAATGTAAAGTATAAACAAATGATCCAACACCATTTTAGCCAATGTTGTGTAACAAGAGTGGTAGAGAGAGCATTTACAAGACATTTAAAAAAAATTAACAAAGTTACTCTAGAGTTTGGTACTTGTGTATTATTTGGGACAGGTCCTATTCACTGTACCAACAATGGCGCCAAAAATATTAATTAGAGTAAACCTATTTTTGCTTTTTACATTTTAAACGAATAGCTAGTATTACAAAACAGGTTGTGTATTCCAGATCAGCAACAAAATTCCCTGACTTTTCCAGGTATATTGAGATTTTGTGATGTTACACACAAAAACTCTTAAAAGTTGTGAATTTGAGAGTAAAACTTTCACAACTGTTTTTGAAGTAACAACTTTTGAACTGCCAATCAAATTCTTATAAAATTTACAAATTTTTGAACGTTTTACAGACATACATTTAATATTGTTTTTCAGGTATACAAGGGTGGGGAATTTCTAAAAAGTCTTACCAGCCAAGGATTTATTTTACCAGCCAACAAAATGCAATGTACAGTTGAAAATGTTTCTTACAAAATTTATGTAACTGCAAAAATAGTCAATTACTGTTACCCTGGATTGGCTAGTTTTTGACATTATGATGTTTTTAACGTCGTGTCAAAAACCTAAAATTGAGTGCAAAACATTATTTTTACAGCAACATTAAATTTACAATTTTTCATATTTTTTTGTTTTAGGCACTTAATAAACTTTTTGACAGTTTTAGACATTAAAAACCACATATCCTGTATAAAACCCAAAACATGTTTTTGGTTCAACAAGTTGCTTAGACAGTAGAAAATAATTGAAAGCTATAAATATTGAATAAAAAATAATTAAAAGTATTGTTACATTAAAAATATGTACTAAACAAACTATGAAACACTTTATTTTTTAAAAATGAAAGTACATGTAGAAAATACTTGTATGATTTAATGTATAAAATTACATATAAATATTTTTATATTGTTTTAATGTTAGACCCATTCCAAGTCTTTTCCACAAAAAAAGATTAAGGATAGACTTACAGCTACAAACTTGAAATAATATGCTCAAATAAGAAAAAATATGCCAACTATTTTACAATGTATAAAAATAAAATTTATCATAAACAAATTGTCCTTCATAATTAAACTGAATCTAACATAATAAAGTGAAGATATATTATATATGTGTTAATACTGAAATTAACAAACCACCTACTTTTAAGTTATTGATTTAAAGAATGTTTAATTATATTGATTTCATATTATAATTTATTTAATTACTCAGAGAATATCTGTGTTGCAACTGTGGTTTATATCTAATGTTTGTATACAAAAACAAACATTTTTAGAATCATTAAAAATCTAGGCAACTTATTGCCAGTTATTGAATAGTTGCCCCCTTAGCATTAGACAAGCAGGCTTTTTTTAAGCATACATTACATTTCTAATTTTTTTAATAACAAACTGAACTATAATAGTAATAGTAATAAATATATAAATAGTACCTGAAAAGTGCATTTAATAGTAGTTTCAATATTTTTAGCTATTTTTACGAGCATGACAACTGACAAATAATTTGAATTAGGATATATAATTTTATTACAACTTAAATACAGTACAACTAAATAAAAATAGTTTATATAACATATAAATTATCATTTAATCAGTTTTTAACTTGATTTAATATAAAATAACACTAATGGACTAATGCTAAAAAAATGTGTATAAGTTTTTTGAGACTTTTCGACAGGTTTGTTGACACATCATGTCAAAAACCCAACCCTGATGTTACTTAAATGCATTTTCATATTATTTTTTGCTATAAAATTAAGAAATATATACAAGGCAGGCAAGTTTAATACAGAATAGAACTTAGTACCATGTTGACATCAAAGACATTTGGAAAGTTGCAAAATACAGTTAACTAGTTAAAAAAAAAAAAGTTTCAGAATATCTGTATAGTTTATGGTTTTTAATGACTACCTAAAAATTCACTCACCAGTGGTGAGTAAAATGATCTATTTCCCCAACCCTGGGTATATACACTTTTAGCATTGGGTTCTATCCATTTTTTTCCAATCAGAATGTATGATCAGAATATAGTGTTATGTGTCTTAAAAGATACTGCCGAGCTTAAATTGAAACATTCACCATCGTAGAGGTGTACACATGT
The DNA here is from genome assembly GCA_963932465.1 of Maratus speciosus. Taxonomy (NCBI): domain Eukaryota; kingdom Metazoa; phylum Arthropoda; class Arachnida; order Araneae; family Salticidae; genus Maratus; species Maratus speciosus. The sequence continues at coordinate 35,025,225 of OZ010794.1, read as the reverse complement.
TCAGGTTTCTATATAATATGAGAAAATGAAGGTTAGAACGTCAGACATTTAATAACCATTACATAGAGTGCTCAATCTACAGCAACTAAAGTTACAGTTAACACTGGTTCTGCAGGTAACAAATATCAAAAGGTGTGAATAACACAGATAATGCCACAAAATTCTTTATCAAATTAGTCACAGTTAAATACAGATTGTTATGACATTTTTTAATACAAATAATAAATATTCAATAAATTAAGCTAACAGTGCTCGCAAACAAAGTTAAGTATACTGAAACATCTAATCAATCCTACAACATTCAGTACAATGTTTCAGTGTGAAACTGGAGTTGAAAACCTCAGAGTTATAAGAAAGAATTGAAAGACAAAATTATTTCCATGACAGGTACTGTTATACTATGCGGTATACTGTTTACAGTACTCATAAAGAGCAAAATTTGATTTCCCTGGCACTGCAATTTTAAATGCTTAGTTTTATAACAAGAAATTTTTTCTTGGAAGTTTAAAATTTTTGTAACCCTTTCTCAGAATTTTCAAATTTTCTTGACTTTTCCAAGTAGTTAGAAACCATGTTTCAACAGCAGTTTATTCATTTTACTGAACCACGTAAATTGGAAACTTAAAAAAAAAAAAAAAAAAAAAAAAAAAAAAAAAAAAACTAGAAAAGGTCAGTCAATAAACATTGATTTTTGTCCCATCACCTTTCCCTCCCTCCCAAGCTTTAAATGGCACGTCTCTAATTCGAGACAGACGTTTCCCTTTCACACAGTTTTATTTAACTTAACTTAGTGCATTTCATGTAAAGATGGTATCCTCACTCGATTCCAGATGTGCTACTGTTGTGTCTTCATGATAATAATAAAATAATCTTATGTTTTCAGAAGTAGTTTTTTGGTCGATGGGATAATCAAGTATTAGGGTCACCCGGGGTAATTCCTGGTCTGCAAGTTTCTGGGGTAATTCCTGGTCACAGTCCTTTGTATGTTTTAAGAACCCTTCACCAAAATGAAAAAAATGATAGAGGTACACAGAACTATCCTCATTGGAATTTAATACTTAATTATGAGTTTATTGCTTATTTATTTTGAAAAAAAAAATCTTTTTGTAATGGCTTGTTAAATTTCTGTAAAACAACATTGGCCTTAGTCATGATACATTTTTACAAAGATCTTTGTCACAACTCAAATTTTAAATATTTTTCTTTTCTTTCTTTTTGGTTCAATTATCAACTACTTTAGTCTTGAACTAATAAGTCTGATAAGTACTAATAGTCTTGAAAAATTTCATACTATTTTAAATAATTTACAGAAGTTGGTCAAATATTGCCCCATGTATCTGGGGTAAATCTTGGTCACTGGGGTAATTCCTGATCAATGTTTTTATCATCATTTAATTCCTTTTTATTGTCATATTTAGTGATTTTAATTTTCACAAACCCTTTGAGAATTAACTGCAACCACACTGTTCACCACATTTCAGTTAATTGTTGTTCTTAATAAAGTAGAGTCACCCGTGGTAATTCCTGGTCACTGAGTTTCTGAGGTAATTCTTGATCATTTTCCCTTTTGTTATAAAAATAACAATTTATGAAACTGTAAAAAATCTCAAAGATGCTTTGAAATATATGCCTTAATTATTCATTTAGTTGAAATTAAATATTTAAAAAAATTTATGTTCAAAGCTGCTACTCGAATTTCTGCAAAACATCGATCTTGATTGTTACACATTTTACAACAGATCATTGTCATTCTTGCAGTTTTAATTATTTTATTTCAACTAATCACATATCACAGTCTTTTAAAAAAGATTATAAAATTTTCCTCTACTACATTAAAACTTTTAAAAGCAGAAAACAGTAAGTGCTCAGAGAATAAGACACACTCTATGACTGAACAATTTAAGTAGAAATAATATCTCATTGCAAAATGCCAAAATGGTGCATAACAATATACATAATGCAATAGAGGAACCTAATTATTATGCTGTGTATTATATTAAAGGTCTGTATTGAAACTTTCTTGAAAAGGGAGCTGAAAACTTCAGTTGGCCTAGAAGCAAAATAAAATTGATAACAAACATTCAGTTATATTTCTTATGGACCAATAAATTTGCAAGTTATTAATAAATTCAATTCACAATGGATACTAATGAAGTAATAAATACTGCTTATAAATGTTGTAAAAACACATAAAAATTCTTTGGCTAATTAATGTTTTGTAAAATGTACAAGAGTCTTTTACACATCAAATAACTTAGTATTTAGGCCCAAAACAAAATCTATGCTTTATTATTCCACAATTATGATATGAACAAAACTTTTAGAAGGTTGATTCAACTTATTTTATTACTCAGTCACAAAAAAATTAACTGTACTACTTAATTTAGATGAAAAAGGATGCTGACCGATAATTACCCCAGAAGTGACCAAGAATTACCCCATGTCCGGGGTAATTCTTCGTCATTTAAAAATTATAATTATTTTAATTATAAGTGCATATATATTTAAGTAAGCATTTTATAATATAGCCATCAGAGGGTGCTTATTCCACAAACAAATTGGGAACAATACCTTTAATAGTTTTTATAATAATTAGATGTTGATGCTTTTTGGCCAGGAATTACCCCGGGTGACCCTACCAAGAAATGTAAATAAAATAATGACCAGAAATTCACAAAATTCTAAAATATGCACAACCTCTGGTTCATGTGAATTTAAAGGAGTCTACTGTATATGGGGCATTCTCACAATCTTTTGAATTCCATGTCCCTGAATAATAATTTTTATATTAATACACTTTTTTTTCATATACTTGGGAACACCCCATTGCATGATTGCACAACAATATTAACGAGATAAATAAGTTTTAGACGATGTTGGGGGCCCAAACACCTGGAAAACTCCTATACTGTCACGTGTCCCTGAAGCTGATTTTTAAGTTTGGAGCTGTCTGGATAAAATTGTTTCAATAAAAATAATTCGATGTAATTTTTTTCTGAAACTGGAACTATCACTTTATAAGTAGCTAAAAATTCGCCTGCACATATTTTTAGGGTTGTTATTATTTTTTAAACTCTGTCCCTAGGTTTTAGATTTTTTACCATCCCTCTTCTAAAATTATACAGAAAATCACTTCAGATGCAGCCACAGAATTTTTTTCAAGTTTTTTCTCATGCAGAAGTACGCTAGAGAAAGAATGTCTAAAATTCTTTGGCATGGAATTTACTGTAGAATTTAAATCAGCATTTAAATATCAATTTCAATGGTAGTCTCACCATCCCCAAGCTTTATTCCTGCACTTTTCGAGGTAAATTAATTTTTTTTTTTCATTTAATCCAATGTAAATAACTGTTTCTAAAAATCAATGAACATTTTGGCTACCACTTAGTCTTAACATGATCTGCCTAAAATAGGTGGTAATTTTCCTTGCTGTTCCATCCTTACCGTCCTTTTTTTTTCCATTTCGTCCCTTTTTTCCTATACCATCCCCGTTTTTTACACTACAGTCTCTTCTTTAACACCCCTTTAAGACAATGTTATACCAAAATATTGTACTAAAAATACTACATTGTCATTATTTCTCATTTGAATGTCCTGTGCATAATATGCAAATTCATTATAAGTAGAAATTTAGAAGAAAATAAAAAGTCATAGTGGTAAAATGGTAAGGAAAATTAAACTTGCAAGTTTAACTTAAACCTCAGTTAAACAAAAAAATTTTCGCTGCTGACCATTTTTTCTTTATTTTTAATCATTAAGGCATTCGTCTATCAGATTAAAATGTTATTTTAGCAAGTTTAATTTCTCCAGATTTTTTTCCCCAAAAGTCAAAAGATTGTGAGAATGCCCCATATGAAAAACAATAATACGTATATATAAATATATATATATAAGATATTTAGATAATTATACATAAATGGATAGAAAAACGAGCATAAGTTCATTAGGTTTGTTTACCAAGCTGTTTATATATCATTTGGCAACAGATCCAACTGTCAGAAGCCGAATTAAGCCAACCTTTTTTAGAAAATGTCAAGACCCCTATAGTGAAAAAATACCATATATTTATTAAATTAATCAATAATATTTATATTCAATTATAAAAACAAAAAGATAAAACCAAAAAAATGTGATCACATATTGATAAATAATGTATGATGTAAACAAAGCCATTGCTAAGAGATTTTTATGGGGGGGGGGGGGGGATATTAAATACGGCAAGTCAAATTTCAATATTTGCCAACTGATTGAGAAGCAAAAATAAACAGTTCTTGACATTTGCCAACCAGTTTTAAAATTTTGCCACTTTTTTTTTTAGTAGTAAGTTTAATTAATAAATATTTATTAAGAATATTGACCTCGGAAAAGTAATTAATGTTTTCATCTACCTTTGCTGAATAATACATGACTAAAACAAAACAAAACAAAAAAACTTTAAAATGTGCATTTTTAATGCAGGTATTTATTTATATTTTTTTAAGGAAAAAATTCTTGCTATTTAAATTTTAAGTAAACAATAAGCAAAAATTGACAGCATACTTACCTATTTAAAAGCATGTAAAAAATATTAACAAATGTCTAATTTTAAACAATGTTTGGCACAGATGTCATATATGCCCAATATTGACGCGATTTTTTTCTGACGCCAATTTTATATATGCACCGGGTACTTAACTGGTGCCAAAGTGTCGTTATTTTACTTCATATGGTAACGGAGTTTCCACCAAATTGGCGTCAGAAAGAATCGCGCCAATATGGGGTGTATATGACATCTGTGCCCAATGTTTTGAAAGTTAAATGCAAAAAATTATGTTCTGTTTTAAGATTACTAAAGGGGTTAAAATGGATTTTTTTTACATATTTCCACATATTCCTAAGTTTTGGCTCCAGGTGGGGTGGTAATTAATACCATTTGATTCGAAATAACAAATAAAGTATAATAATGTAAAAATGTTGGATCTGCAAAAATTTCAAACTTTTTTTTTTTTTGCTACGGGGGGAGGGGGGGGGGGAGGTATATAATATATTTACTTTTGCTACAACTTAACAAATAGGGTTAAAAAAATCATTTTAAATGCTGTAAGTTTTATGGATAAGAGTAATTTTACATGATTATTATTACCATTGTAATTTTACAAGATTATAATCATTACAAAGAAATGCAAAATGTCATTTAAAAAAATAATAACAATAAAAAAAAATAAATGCTTTAAGTTCTGTATGGTACAGTTTTGTTACATTATTCTGAATGTGTTGAAAAGTGTTTCATAAAGTATGCTTGATGCATAATTTTTTCTTTCTTGATTAAATATACAGTAGACTCCCTCAAATCCGCACAGCTTGGGACCAGAGGTTGTGCGGATTTTAGAATTTTGCAGATTTCTGGTCATTGATTTGTTTACATTTTTTAAACATTAAATTCATTGGTAGTTAAGCAAGGGAAATTATAATGAATGCTTACAATAAAGTGAAACATTAAAAAAAGTAAAATATTAAAATAATTAATTAGTTTAAAAGTAAGTAATTATTAAAATAATTATGTAAAATAAAAATTAAGAAAAATATTAAATTATTACAAATGAAATCGATTGAATTCGATTCCAAAAGTCCTATGCTGCCATCTAGTGATAGCAAGGAGAACAGTGTTAATGCTGTTACCAGTATATATAGCTTATTGCGCTCACTGTAACTTTTTTCATTGTTATTTAGGGTCTTTAATGCTTTTCTTATACTGTTTTGTATGTTTAGAAATAAATTTGTCTATCCTTTAAAAAAAAATCCGCGAAAAATAATTTTAAAATAGCGTTCCAGTTCGGAGATTTTTCCATTTCGAACCCTGGAATTTTTGATATAGATATGCTAATTTATATCAAAATCAAAATTAATGTAAATTTATTTAGTAATAAATCATCTGTAATAGCCAAAAGGGAATGATTAACAAAAAATTTAGTAAAAAAAACATTGCGGTAGTCGCTGATTTCGGCGCCATCTTGAATTTTGTTCCTGCAACTCAACTGTAAATTTCATTGTTTACATCTGAAAAAATACGCGGATTTTAGGCGTTTGTGGATTTTAGGGTCGCGGATTTAAGGGAGCCTACTGTATATATACCTTATTTTCAAATTCAGGGATGTAGTGGAGGGTATACGGTGGTATACACTGTATACCTTCTGGATTTTTTTAAGGAACACCATATACCCTCTGCTTCTGAAAAAAGCTGTAATATATACACTGTACGGTATACGCTCTGCTTAGAGCGCATGCCCTCGGCTTTTTTTAAGACTACACCACTGAAATTGTTACTTAAAAATTTACATTATTGTACCATTTTCAATGTAAAGGGGAAATAAAAAGATAGATTAACAAAAAATTAATTCATAATATATTTCAAATAATACTTAACAGTGGACTACTGTGACCCAGCGTGCTCTGCTTCTGGGGCACATTGTCTCACTTTATGAATAAGATTTTTTTTTTTTTTTTTTTTTTTGTAAAATGTATCGGAAGCAATTTTCTGAAAAAATTCTGAGAGATACAAAACAGCTCATGGAATATTCAAGAATATTTTTGGACAGATTGAACTCTCAGTTAAAGAACAAAATATGTAAACTGTAATAAGTCTGTATAAGCCCCAGTCTTCCCTAATGCCAAAGCCTGTCAATTTGATGTTATATAAACATAGTGTAAATTACTATTTTATGCTATTTTAGTTTGCTTGTTATATTATTAATTTTTTTAATGCTGTAATGATTTTATTAATTGTATACTGAATTACCATTTTGAACATGACTGGCAACAACAAACAAAATTTTGGATTGACAACCACTTTCGACAATCTATTTATCTGGCCCAGGTGATACGTGAGTACCAAATTAACAGCAATTTCCCAAAAATATTATTTTAATATATCTCAAAGGGCAGGGGATTTTCAAAAATCTATAAATTATACCAAACAGGTTATTTTATACTGAGGTACGTATTTTTAAAACAGTGATAGGAATTGGGAAATAAAAGGTAGGTGTCAAATGATGACTACTGTAAAAATCTTAGATGTCAAATTAAAATTTTTAGTTGCAATTTCTAAAATTCTTTTTTTACATTACTGTAGATACTCTATGCTACATTTTAGAAAATTACCAATACAGTCGAACCTCGTTAAGACGAAAACGCTTAACACGAAATTTCTCTTAAGACGAAGGAAAATAGTTTCCCCATCACATTATCTTGGAAAACAATAATAATTGCATCGTTTAATACGAACATGAAGACAAAGTTCTCCCGTTTAAGACGAAGTAAATATTACGCCTAATAAAAAAATTTCCTCCTTGCGACCGTTGCGATGATGCACCTTGAAACAAGTTAATCACTTTTCCTGAACTGGACGCGGGAGGATATGCGTTTGTTCTTGGAGTTGGGTGTAGTGGTGAGCGTGGAGAAAAAAAGAGTAGCATTCTTTCTCTGCTGATGTTGAAAGTCTTCAAGCATGGTGGTTTTCAGAGGAAGATGTTTTGCAAATAGATAAAACAGAAATGGACGATGTGATAGAAGAAGCTGAAAAAAGGTATAATATCCCCCCCTGTTGTTTGCAGATAAGACATTTTGGCCGATTTAAATGGAAAGGAGAATGAAGAAGAAGAGCTGAATAAAATGGAGGCTGATGCAGAGGTCGAAATCCCTTCCGTGTCCTTCAATGAAGCGACAAAGGCTTTAAAAACTGTTCAGCAATCTGTTTCAACAAGTCAATCTGTTAAATCTGTTGCAACAAGAAAATGCCAATTGTGCTTTGGGCAATTTAGAAAAAGGTGGATACCTTTATAAACAAATGTAGGATGCAAAAATTGAAACAAAAGTCAATAAAATATTTTTTTTAATTAAATTTATAGAGGCAAATATATTTTTTGCATTTTATTTCTCCTTACTCATTTATTTTTTAATAAGAATATTACAGTACATGTAGTACTACTATCTTCATGTGTGTATCTGTGTGAGTATAGGTTTTGTGTTTGTATAGTGATATTAGAAATGTACGTTTTGCAAAAAAATACTAATTAACATAAAATGACTATAAAATATTTCTCTGCAGGTATCATTTACCTTCTTTGATCTCTTTGTTTTAGAGATTTATTTTTTAAATCATCCTAAATGCCGTTTGCTGTTTTATCGGTTAATACAAAAACATTTTAGCTCCCCTTAGACTTCGTCTTAACGAGGTTCGGCTGTACTTGTTTTTATTTAAAATTATTGAAGTTCTTAATTTCCAAGATTATAATACAGTAGAACCTCGATTATCCGAAGTAATTGGGGCCGACCCTCTTTCGGAAAATTGAAATTTTCAGATAATCGAGAATGCCTCAATTTTAAGATTAAGGAGAAATATATGCCCTATTTCTTATTATGGTAATAAGTGCTTAATAAAAATAACTCAATAACAAGATAGAAACAAGAATAAATTACCTGAGTTTTAATTGTGAAATTTAGTACAGTATAACATCAATCCGGACATCTCTAATATGGAAACTTCTGTAATCCGGACATTTCGGTACGTTTATTCATCTTTGTTTTCAATTAAAGAGTATAGATGGCGCCATAGAACATATGTGAATAAATTTCGAAAATTATTAAGGAAAATGACAAGACTGCCTAATTTACTACTTTTTTCGGTTTTAAAATTGTAAGAATTTTCGAAATTTGTATGTAATTAATATAGGTGTCTTTTTTTAATATTAATTCGTAAAAATTCAGAATTAATGGTAATTTTACAATTTTTCTTTTTCCAAGAAGATGGCGCCTAAACATCGCAAAATCGAATTTTATTACTATTATTTCTTCTAAGTATTTAATTTGTGATTTACTTCGATATTTGTAGGTTCTATATATTTAATTTTTTATAACACTAGCCTTATATATCACTATTTTAAATATGTTGATGTAATTGTAAAGTTATTTTTTAATTTAATTGTAAGTCTTATTTAAATTTTTACTATAAATTTTCTTGGTTTTAGAATTTTTTTTTCAATAATTTTCATGATATGTCTGTTATTCTTGTGTTTTGTATTATTTATTGAGTATTTATAAATCATAAATTGTAATTTTTAAAAAATCGTACGGTTGTTTTTTGCAATTTACAACAGATGGCGACACTGCATAAAATATATTTAATTATTTTGAAAATATATACATTTTAGAGCATTTTGAATTGATTTTTCACAAAGTTTTTCAATTACTTTAAATTACCAAGTTCTTTGCATTTTTGTATTGCCATATTAATAAAAGATATTAGTATTAATATTTATCTAAATGTATTCTAGTTTCAAAACTTCTGTAATCCGGAGTTTTCTATAATCCGGAATCACTGAAATCGCGATGATTCTGGATTAAAGAAGTTTTACTGTATACCTTTTGCATATTTCACAAGGGTTTGAAACAATGTTTTGTTTGTCGCAGTTTTGATTGCCTTTGCTTTGAAACACTATCACGAAGTTTTTTAATATTATTAGTTCACAAGTATCACAGTCTTTCTTCTGCTCCAGCCATGCCAAACCTTTTGAAAAACATTCAAAAGCTTCAGAATTGCTAATTTGTTAGTTCCACTCCGCAGCTTATGGGAGCTCAACTTAAATTCAAAGGAACTCTAAGAAAGGGGATTGAAAATAGTTATATGTATTCGTAGTTCGGAATGGACCGCTTGCGCACAAGGAATACAATAGTTAAAAAAAAGAAAGCTTTGAAAATGTATTTTGCACACAAGGAATGTAATTCTAAAAAAAAAAAAAAAAGGCTTTAAAAATGGATTTTGGTTAACCGAGAGTTTCGGATAAAAGAGGTTCTACTGTAATTGAAGAAACTTAAAAGTGATGAAAAGCTTTTTTAATTATTGCTATACTTAGAAATTAATAGAAAAGTGCACTTAATCATGTTAAATAAATTAAAAACTTGATAACTTCTTAGCAAAACAAAAACAAATTTTATAGTGTTGATAGTTACAATTGAATCTAGAAAAATTAAAAAAATATGTAATGCATCTACATTTGAATCTTCTTACATGAAATCAAAAGGTACACTAATTATTTTCACCGTTAAAATAATACAATATTTTTTGTAGAAAGCTAGGGGTCAAACTTGATGACAAAGAATAATTTTGTAGTCGTCAAATGTAATAATTTGGTTGCATTTGATGACTAATGACTGCTAATTTCAAACACTGTGTTTGAAAATCATGAACATATTAATAGCACCAGTTCATACTTTGCATTTTAAAAGATGCTTTATTTATTTAAAAATGTGATGTACCTTCTATGGCAATTATTGAAAACTTTATACGAATATATTTTTAGCACATGATCAAATGTTCATAAAATCTTATGCCTTTCTTAATATATACTTAATTAATCAATATATGAAGTTTAAACAATCATGAGACAGTGAATGCTGAACAAAGCTGATTTCACTTTAACTGAACTAATGACTGAAAAAAAGCTAATTTAACTTAACTTCAGTGAATCATTAAGACTGTGGCAGATAAATCATTACATAGCTGCCAACTTGTACAGATTGATTGTGCAATGTTCTATGTGTGTGTACAGTTTTAAGAGTGAACAGTAAACTGTATGGTTTTGTGCAAAGCTTAGTAATGAATCATAAAATACTAGAAAATCTGCAGACCAGGAGCTTCATCATCAGCAATTCTAATTTTGATATCACTTTACATAATATTTTATATTTTATAATCTGTAGTTATTGTAAGTTGCATACATATATTTATGAGGATTAAAATTTCTCCAAGACTGAGAACATAGCTTTTAGAAACTGTTAAACATTAAACAGTATTGCATGCAACGATAGTCTTGAAATTCTTATTTTTGTAATTATTTTTAAATAAAATGTACATTTTTCAGAAACTTTATTCCACAAACCCCAGTTTTCTCACTAATTTTGGTAATTTATGTTAGTTGGGTGCCAGTGATAACTCGCTAAATCTTGTTTCAATTAATCATTGAATTGCAGGCCTTGGCTAAATTCATGTGAAATTAGATTTACACTTTCCTTATAAATAAAAAGTTTTTAGTTTATGTTTTCTCTTGTTTAAACATTTCTGTTCTTGGCTAGCCTAATCATAAACAGTACCAAATTATATGATATTTTGTTGTTTGTCTTCGTATCTCTGTGTTTGCTTATTTGATCATTATTTTTTAGTTTTTCAGCTAAGTTTTTAATAGGGATGCACCGAATAGTGATTTTGGCCGAATGCCGAATATTCGGCCTACAAGCAAACCAAATACTGAATATTCGGCTAGCCGAATAGTAACTATTTGGTCGAATACCGAATATTCAGCTTGTCGAATAATTTTATATTTCAGAATTTAAAGGCAGTAAAATGTTAAAATTTAAAACAGTTTTACATAATAATTAAAACAGAAACTTTCATTTTGAAAATCAAGAGCTTTTTTCAAGTAAACTTTAAGCTGAAAAAAATCTGCTTTTAAGTTATTTAAGAAGAGGATAGTTATAAAACTTTTTTAATTAATAAAATTTTAAATTTCATGGCTTCTTCTCGGATTTAAAACAAATGAATAAAATTTTCTTAAATTCTAAAACAACCATTTTAAAATTAAAGAGAAATTATGAAAAAATTGGAAGAAAAATTGTACAGGATCATATATTATTTGTTTGTCAGAGAGACTAAAGTAAAAGTAAATAAATAAAACAATCTATTCAAATTTTATAGGGTAGCAACTCGGCAAGAATAACTGTTCTACAGGGGTGCAGAAAATGTTTCTATTCCCAATATTTCCCCCAATCCACTTGAAAATTTCCCCAAAATTTTTCGGTATGTTATAGGCACATGCTGTATTACCGTAGGTATAGAAAATTTATTTTTTCAATATTTCTCAACTTATGCTCAAGTATATATGGCAGGGGTCACGGGGTGATTCTGAATGAAAAAAAAATTTCTGAAATTCACAGCAAATTTTCTAAAAGGTTACAGCAGAGAGGGGGAAGGGGGGGGTGGTTTTTTACGTGCCTCTCTGACGGAATTCGCATTTTTCGGGATCTTTTGACGAAATTTGCGTTTTGACGAGTTTTGCTGTTTTTTGCCTTCTTTTAAATGAAACTCGCAGCTATTTCGCTCCCTTTTGGTGAAATTCGCGATTCTTTCGTGATCGTTTGACGAAATTTGCGGGCCTATTTCGATCTTTTGTGAAATGCGCAGTTGTTTTGCGATCTTATGACGAAATGTGCGGTTGTTTGCGATCTCTTGACGAAATTTGTGGTAGTTTCGCGATTTTTTGACGAAATTTGTGGTTGTTTCGCGATCTTTTGACGAAATTTGCGTTCATTTCGCTATCTTTTTACGAAATTTGCGGGTTTTTTCGTGTTCCTTTGGCGAAATTCACGATTGTTTCACGATCTATTGACGAAATTTGCGATTGTTTCGCGGTCTATTGACGAAATTTGCGGTTTCGCGATCTATTGACAAAATTTGCTGTACTCTCGCGATCTTTTGACAAAATTTACGTGCATTTCGCGATCTTTTGACAAAATTTACGTGCATTTCGCGATCTTTTGGCAAAATTTGCATTGATTTCGCGATCTTTTGATGAAACTTGCGGTTCTTTCGCAATCTTTTGACGCAATTTGGGGTTATTTCGCGATCTTTTCATGAAACTTGCAGTTCTTTCGCAATCTTTTGACGAAACATGCGGTTCTTTCGCAATCTTTTGACGAAACTTGCAGTTCTTTCGCTATCTTTTCACGAAACTTGCGGTATTTTCGCGATCTTTTGACGAAATTTGTCGGGTTTTTTTCGCGTTCCTTTGACGAAATTTGCGATCTTGTGACGAAACTCGCGTTTTTTCCGTAATTCTTGAACAAAATTAGCGATATTTTTAAGTCCGAAATTTCAGATCGATGACCGATTTTTTTTTAATTTTCGGAACCGGGTGAATCGGAAAATTCGGAACAGAATTGCCCCTGACATGTATATTATTCTGAGAACGATTTTGTGAACGTCGCCATACGGATCTTTTTATTTGTAGTGGAATTTTTCTATCTCAGGGAATTATGGAATTTGTTGTTAAAATCGAAATTAATTGTATATATTTATGCAAAATTTCCCCAGGTGGTTAAAATTTCCCCCAATCCTAGATCGCCGGATCGGACATATTCTGCACCCCTGCTGTTCTACTCCTTTTTATTAAGCAAGGAAGTGTTTTAATACATCCTAGATCAGTGTCTGGAGTGAGCGATCCTTTTCAGAGATTATAAATGTTGTTCTTAAAATCTTAGCAAGAAACAGATTATTTACTGGACAATGTTCAGGAACTTGCATTTGTACATAATTAATTCCTATGAAAATCCTCGTGATTGGTTAATTTTCTTAAATAATATTTAATAATCAGCAAATAAATAATGTAAAAACATTCTCTTTTATTTAAATATATGATTCTGTTTCAAATTATTCTGAATATCTTTATAAGTTGACTGTTAAACATATAAGTGGTATAAGATTTTTAAAAATATGTTTTAAAAGTTTTTTTTAAGTAAAAAAGTTTTGTTTAAGTTGGTCGAATATTTCGATATTCGGCCAAACTGAATATTCAGCGCCGAATATTCGGTATACCGAATAGTTTGATATTCGGCCAAACCGAATATTCGGTAACATGGCCGAATACCGAAAAGATACCGAATATTCAGTGCATTCCTAGTTTTTAAAGATATTATAATAAAAATGACCAATTTTTTATAACTAATCTTAATTATTTTTTGTCAAAATACTTAAATGTATATTCATTCATTCACACAAAGGTATAACCTTTGTGTGAATGAATGATATGGGAATGAATGAATGAATGATATGTCACTGCAATGTTAAAATAATGACTATTTGTTAAAGGCTAATTTTATAAGGTTGGCGAGATTAAAAAGATTTTGGCTAACATAAAAGTACCCTAATTTCTCTTAACTGTACTACTATTTCTTTATTCAGTGAAAAGAAATGAATCGAAATTGGAAAAGCGAAACCGAATCAGTATAATAAAATTTTCATAGAATGATACGTCAGAGAATTTTCGGAGGTAGAAAAATATAAAATAATATTTTGACAGACTAAACATTTAAATAAATTGAGCATAAGAAATCATTGTTGCTTACAAACTTCAAGCACGTCGTAAAAGTACATTGTAATGATTGCAGTTTTTTAATTTGCCATGTTGTCGGGTAAGTGATAAATAAATTAACCTGAAAAAAAACTCTATTGATAAAAAGAATCAAATGCACAAAAGCACAAAATGTCATAGAAGTTATGCAAAATGTAATGCATTTTAGACGCCAAATGATTTATACAATCTGAATGATTCGTATTCGATGTAATGAATCATTCAAAATCAAAGGTAGCTTGAGCGGTGTCAAATTTCACCAAAAATTCATAAAAAATTCAAATCTAAAACAGTTTTGATTTTTAATAACTAAATTTATTAAGATTTATAAAGAAACAATGTCATGGACATTCTTCTATCATGCGATAAAATGATTACCATGGGTAATATTCGCAAATCGCAAAGCGTCTTCCACACCTTACGCTCCTAGGCCTATTTTTAAATGTATACTAAAAATTAAGATATTTCTTCAATTTCAATATTATTATCCCTCTTTTAAATAATAATACTAATTAGTTGTATCTCGAGAGCGAAGTTGGTTTTTGTAAGCATTTTGCAGTATGACTTTGGTTTGAAAAGAATCCACCTAATTAAATTCGTTATTAAAATTTTGTATGTGAAGAATTTATGAATGAGTTGAGAATCTCTGCGATAACTTTGTGTATAAATAGTGAGAAAAGTTTGTTTTTAACCCAAAATTACGAAATAATTTTCATTCATACATCAAACAGTTTTTTTTTTTAAACCTTGCTCTAATTTTACTGTAAAGGAAATGTATTTTCAGTGTATGATTGCAAATATAGTATTGAAACAATGTTTCCACCACTAAAAACATAAAATCTCAATAGTAATCACCAAACTGTGATTTTTAATCTAAAGTTGCATCATTTTTTAATTTCCATATCGCTGTTTAAAATTTATAAAAGCACTATTAAATTGTCGCTGTTAATTTACACATACATTCAAAAACATTTCTCTTCTTACAAATGACTTGAAAATTACTGTGGTAAACTTCTGTATAAATATTGATTATTGTTGGAAGCTACCAAGAGTATGTTTTTTCATGAGAAAAGTTTAAACTTTATTCTTAAAATTATAAAATAATTTCCATCCATCATATACATGTACAAGTTTTGAGATTAAAAAAGAAAAAATAAGTGTTGCTTTATTTTGTCTGTGAAGGGAATGCATTTTTCATGTATTACTGGGCAGTATGAATGTATCGAAACTTTGCACCACTAAAGAATAAAAATGACGTAAAAATCACCAAGCAGCTTATTTGTAATATAAAGCTGCATCACTTTCAGTTGTAGTGTTTAAAATTCTTAAAAGTTTTAAAAGCACTATTAAAAAGTTCTGTTTTAATTTACATATTGACATGTTTTATTTAAATTCTCATAAAAAGAGAAATATTCTTAAAGTAAGGACTGTTTTTTTCTTTTTTTCCCGAAAGGTAAGTTAAAAACCATTTAAGGGTTTTTTTTCCACAGAAAAGAACTTACAAACCGTGATTCTTAGTATCATGCGTCTTCAATGCAGCATGGCAATGATTTAAAACAGATTGATAAATTTCGATAATTATAATCACGATTTTAATCAGGCAACTAGAAAAGATATTTATTATAATAATGTAATTTCTACATTTTTAAAATTATGCAAAACTAAAAAACAGAATCAAATATAAATATGTTGTAATATTCCAATCACATTATAATTATTAAAAAACAAGAAATTGTTTACATTTCTTAAATAAATTTAGTAAGTTTTTTTAGGAATGAAAAGCGCTTTATTTAAATTTGTTGTTTAATTAAATTAAATTGATGTATGCCTTTGTCCCTTTCATTCCCAGTGTGTAATACATATTTTGTTAATTTATTCTATATATAAGTGAAGAGATTAATAACTTTATTTGAGTAATCAAATGATCACAGAATTTTAATATAATTTAATTTTTTACTACTAAAAATAGCAATAAATTAAGCATTTAAAATCTGTTGAAATTCTGAGATTGAATGACGTAAGAGTTTAATTGTGTTTTATTTATACATTTATTTTGGGTTATATTCATATAAAGAGATAACAATTTTTGGTACTTTTCAGTTCGCCGGGTGCCAGTGTTATATATACATATATGTATGAATATATATATGTATATATACAGTACAGAACCATTTATCCAGAATGCTTGGGGTCGGATGTATTCCGGATAACTGGTTTTTCCGGTTAACTGGTTGTGCATTAAAGCAGCATCCATTTGATAAGTTTTGTGGAATATGTGTGGTTGTGACATTATTACTGATTTTAAATTATTAGATTACTTGAATTAAAAATCAATGCAAGAAAGATCAAAAGTTAACCAGAGTTTAAAAGAAGGTAATTTGTGGCAATCCTTTAGGAACAAAAATTCTCCTGTTTCCTCTGCATAAAAATTAAAACATGTAAAATACAACTAAATATGTTTCAATTTCAAATACTAGATGTTGTCATCAAATTATACAATTGTTTCAAGCAAAGCCTATGTCAAACTAGCAGTGTAT
The DNA here is from genome assembly GCA_963932465.1 of Maratus speciosus. Classification (NCBI taxonomy): domain Eukaryota; kingdom Metazoa; phylum Arthropoda; class Arachnida; order Araneae; family Salticidae; genus Maratus; species Maratus speciosus. Next base: position 35,008,532 of record OZ010794.1, on the reverse strand, counting down.
GACACTTTTTTCTGCAAAGATTCTGAAATCAGTCTTATCAGAAATATCATTCCGGATAACTGGTTTTCCGGTTAACTGGTTTCCGGATAAATGGTTCCATACTGTATATCTATACATATATTGTGTATAAACACATATGTATGAATATATATCTATACATATATCATATATTGTGTATAAATACACATATATAGATGTATATATAACACTGGTGCCCGGATAACCAAAAAGTACCAATTCTTTAAAAGCCTAAAAAGTAATTTTTTTTTTTATGTTTTCAAAGAAACATTTTGCAATGGAAGTTTTTGGGTGAATCCTAGAACAGGCGAGATACAGTAGGCTCCCTCAAATCAGCAATCCTAAAATCCACACATTATTGCAGATGTAAACAATGAAAATTTCAATTCAGATGTAGGGGCAAAATTACAAAACTTTTTATCTTTATATAATTCTGTATGTATTTTAGAATATAATTCTCGATCATATTACTGAACACGTGATTTTTCATGAAGGAAATATAAATTTATTTCGTAAAAAAATCAATAAATTGCTGGTATCACTGGTAATCACAATCTTTTTACCGAATATATCTATGTATTAATCAATCTTTTTTGGTTTTTAAGATTGGCTAAACCTGAAATAAAACTTCCTTACTTTATAATTTTAATGTGAAATAATAGGTTACTTTTATGAGGAAAGTTTCATTGAATAATTCAAGGGAAATGCATCTCATCCTTATTATGCATATTTAATTATATAATTAGGTATTTAGTTGGCCTTTACTTTTAATAATTTGTACTGTACAACCTTTGGTCAACTACAATTCGCATAACCTCTGGTCCCAAGTGTTGTGGATTAGAGGGAGTCTACTGTACTTGGCATCATTGAATTTGGCGAGGAGATAAATGAGTTTTTGTTACCAGTTTCTTACCTGAATTCTTTCCCTGTCTACTGTAGTTTGATTTGTAATTTGGATTGGTTTATCAGGAAATTCGATTTGAGTGGTTGGATTGGTTGTTTTTTTAAAAATGTGTTTATGATGTAAATGTTTTGTGTTGTATTTATATTTGTGTGTTTTGTGAAGTGACTTTAAAGTGATGGCTTGACTTGGAATGTATTCCTGTGAAAGTAATTTCATTGTAGTTATGTTGTTTATTTATTGCTATTTTGTGTTTCATCTTTGCAAATGCATGTTATTTTTGTAATTTCTTTATGCTTATTTTGGGAATAAGCATATTTAGGAGCAGAGCGGATTAAGGGTGTCTGGGGCCCATGACCTTTTCAAGTGCCCCTCAACATCAAAATGACTAGAATTTTCGGCACAGATGCCATATAGTGCGATTTTTTTCTGATGCCAATTTGGTGAAAACCTCGTTACTATGTCATCTATATCCGGGTTACCATATGAAGCAAAATAAGGACACGTTTTCACCAGTTAAAGTACCCGGTGCGTATATGACATTGGCACCAGAAAAAAATTGCACCAATATATGACATCTGTGCCGAACTTTCTTTAGGGAATATTTTGAAGTTATCAGATATGATGCAGTTTCCACGTTAACATTTTTTTTTTTTTTTTTTTTTGAGCAAATTGTAGAAAAGTGCATTTGTAAGAATTCGTTTCTAAATTATTTTACTCATTTTAGAGCCCTCATCAGCAGTGGCCCTAAGGCCACGACTTAGTTGGCCTGTGTGGTAATCAGCCCCGTTTTAGGAGTAATTTTAACTTTTGTCCTCTGTAATGAGCTGTTGTGGTTTTCGGGTCTTTTATGTAATTTTTTAAATGTCCCTTCATAAGGATTTTATTTTAGGTGTAACGATATATCTCAAAGAATGAAAGGAATTATTTGCATTATCTGTTTTAGATTATTAAGAGGCGGAATTTAATGGAAACTGGGGATATTTCTGATTGTTGCAGTTAACTTTTATTGATTTTATTTGAAAAGTATTGTATTTGTGCATTTTAGAAATTGGTATACAACGCGATTTTTATATCCAGTTATGTTTTTTCTGGTTTAACTGAATAGGGGAGAGTGGGTCGCCTTGGCACAGGGTCACCTCGGGACAGCTTTATCTTTTGCCCTAAATTTTAATTATCTCTTGCAGATAGATAGCAGCACAATCTAACTTTCAGACAGGTTTTTGATTCCATTGATAAAACAGGTAAGAATTTATTAAGATTTTTACTTTGCAAACGTGTCTACTAACTTCCAAGTTAAAATTTGATAAGTTGCAAAGTGGAATTTGATTGAAAATATTTTAAAATGAAAGGTAATGTAATGAAATTTAAAGCTTTCTCTATAAAACTGATATATAATAATAGTTCTAGTGCTAAGCTTAACTGCATGACATTCTAAAATTTCATAGTGGTTATAGGGTGCACCTTGGGACACAAGATATGCCTAGTTAACTTTTATTTGAAATATTTTAACAAAAAGACATTGTGTTTAAAACATTTTTTATTTAATCTACATAACATGTATTTATTAATAGTTATTATTTCTTATTTTAAGAAGTCATTAGGCTTATCAATGGAAAGAATTAGAATTTAGAATACAAAAAAAAAAAAAAAAATAAAATAAATAAATAAGGCAGCAATTCATTGCTGACGATATTCAGAAAGCTGCTGCAAAAATTTTATTAGCTGAAATGTCTTTTCAGTTTAAATACATTCCTTTTCCTGAACAAACATGTATATTGTAATTCAATTATTGAACTTTTCAGATATATTTTTAACTGTCCCAAGGTGCCCCAACGCGTGTTACACCTTGGGACAAAGCACAAGTTTAATAAATAGTTTTTAAAAAAATTTCTATAATGGATATAAGATCAAAAGCTATTTAATAATGTAGGCAATGGTTAAATGAATGAACACCAGATAAAATTTTGACAATTGATCAATATAAGAAAAAGGTAGTGTTATATACAGGGTGATTCAGCTCGTCGGTGACAAACTTTAAGGATCGATAGAGCACACCTAGACGAACTATTTTGAATAGGGAATGTAGGGTCCCTGACGCGATGGTAAGGCGCTAGGCGCTTTCGAAAATTTGGGTGCCGAAATTCGAAACGTCATAAAAACTAGGGAAATGGTTAGATTTTCTTGCTTGTTGCGTCGAAATGATTCTGTTTGTTTAGACTTTCTTCAGTACCAATTTGATAAGCGTATCTCTTAAAACATGGATAGGGGGCGCTGCAGACTTTGGAGAGCTAGACAACAACTTTAAGCCCGTTATTTTGATAATTTAACACATGCTCGCCAAAGTTTATACTCTAACTTAAAGTTTGAACCCAAAAGTAGAGCCCTGCAAAAAGCGTAAGAGCCGGAATAAAATGTCAAAGTACAGGGTGGTCAAAACTCGAAGGCTCCTAAGAGATAAACAAACAGATTTCTTGACTTATGGCATGCATTTTCATGATTCTGTTTGCTGGGGCTCTCTGAAACTCAGTTGAACGGTACAAAAAGAAACATCGATAGGGGGCGCTTTGGGCAAAAAACATAATTCGTTGACATTTCGGACGCTAACTGGAAACGGGGCGCTACGATCAGTTAGTAATAATGAAAACACATTTTCTACCTCTGCTCAACACTTCTGAATAAATTTAGACCAAAAACATCAATGATACTGGAAATTTATTTACAAAAAATAACACTACAGAAGATGCTCGAAATTTCGACCTTGGGCCATGATGCAGGCTTCGCACCTCCGTCGCATTGAGGAGTGTGTGTTTCCAACAATGCCAGGAGTATCTCTGATCTGCCCTGCAGCTGCCACAATGCGCGCCACAAGTTCTTCAGCACTGCTGACAGGTGTATGGTATACCTCGGCCTTCAGGTAACCCCAAAGGAAGAAATCCAAGCAGGTGAGGTCTGGTGATCGGGCAGGCCAGTGAACTGGACCCCCACGCCCGATCCACCGCTGGCCATACCTTGCGTTTAGATGGAGACGCACGTCGTTCGTGTAATGGGCCGGAGCTCCATCGTGCTGGAACCACATCTGGCGACGCGAACCTTCGGGTACGTGCGCCTCATCCAGAAGCTGCGGCAGCACTTGATCCAGGAAAATCAGGTAATTTCCACCTGTCAGCCGTTCAGGTAACAAATAAGGGCCAATGAGGCAATCCCCCAGAATGCCGGCCCACACATTTACTGAGAAACGCTCCTGGGCTGCTCGGCTTCTGGTTTCATGTGGATTTTCATCACACCACACATGACTGTTGTGGGCGTTCCACATTCCCTCCCGGCTGAAGGTGGACTCGTCCGTAAACAAAATGCTGTTTACAAAACGGGGATCCCTGGATCTCATCGCCAAGTACCATCTTGAGAATTCCACTCGAGGGCCAAAATCCTGCTCTCTGAGCAACTGCACCCGCTGGATGTGGTAGGGGTGCAGATTCCGGGAACGTAAGATGCGCCACGCAGTTGCTTGCGAAATGCCAACATGTCTGGCGATATCTCTCGTGCTAAGACCTGGGTTGTCCTCAACCAGGTTAAGCACAGCCTCTTCGTTGTCGGGGGTGCTCACTGATCGCTCCCGTTCAGGCCTGCCTCCGTCGAAAGATCCCGTTGTGGACAACCTCTGGTGTACTCGAGCGAAGAAGGCATGGCAGGGGATTTGCCTGTTGGGGTAACGCTCGGCGTACAACCGCTGAGCGGCTCGTCCATTACAACCAGCAGCGCCATACGCCAAATGCATGTCAGCCAATTCAGAGTTTGTGTACCGTTCCATCCTACTACCGATCTGCAGACAAGTAACCCGAAGCTTAAGTAGGTACCGCACGTTCAAAAGACGTGTCTGCGCATACAACTACGTCATCTCGCGTTGTCGTCTACGCATTACGTATCTTTTGCATATCGATATGGTACGATATCTTTTGCATAAATCAGCAAAAAGCACCTTATGTAAATTTTATTGCGCGCATTGTGCATGATTGAAACCAGCTATGTTTGTTAAAAAAAACAAACAAACTGCAGTTTTAATAGCTTCTTATGATAAGTAAATTACTCTCTTGTTTTGTTTCTAACTGATCGTAGCGCCCCGTTTCCAGTTAGCGTCCGAAATGTCAACGAATTATGTTTTTTGCCCAAAGCGCCCCCTATCGATGTTTCTTTTTGTACCGTTCAACTGAGTTTCAGAGAGCCCCAGCAAACAGAATCATGAAAATGCATGCCATAAGTCAAGAAATCTGTTTGTTTATCTCCTAGGAGCCTTCGAGTTTCGACCACCCTGTACTTTGACATTTTATTCCGGCTCTTACGCTTTTTGCAGGGCTCTACTTTTGGGTTCAAACTTTAAGTTAGAGTATAAACTTTGGCGAGCATGTGTTAAATTATCAAAATAACGGGCTTAAAGTTGTTGTCTAGCTCTCCAAAGTCTGCAGCGCCCCCTATCCATGTTTTAAGAGATACGCTTATCAAATTGGTACTGAAGAAAGTCTAAACAAACAGAATCATTTCGACGCAACAAGCAAGAAAATCTAACCATTTCCCTAGTTTTTATGACGTTTCGAATTTCGGCACCCAAATTTTCGAAAGCGCCTAGCGCCTTACCATCGCGTCAGGGACCCTACATTCCCTATTCAAAAATGTTCGTCTAGGTGTGCTCTATCGATCCTTAAAGTTTGTCACCGACGAGCTGAATCACCCTGTATACATATATGTATGAATATATATGGGGCATTCTCACAATCTTTTGACTGTTGGGGAAAAAAATCTGACAAAATTAAACTTGCTAAAGTAACATTTTAATCTGATAGACGAATGCCTTAATGATTCAAAATAAAGAAAAAATGGTCAGAAGCGAAATATTTTTTATTTAACTAAGGTTTAAGTTAAACTTGCGAGTTTAATTTTCCTTACAATTTTACCCCTATAACTTTTTATTTTCTTCTAAATTTTTACTTATAATGAATTTGCATAGTACCCACAGGACATTCAAATAAGTAATAATAACAATGTAATACTTTTAATACAAAATTTTTGTATAGCATTGTCTTAAAGGGGTGTTAAAGAAGGGATGGTAAGGTAAAAAAGGGGATGGTATTGGAAAAAATGGACGAAATGGTTAAAAAGGGGATGGTAAGTATAAAACGGTGAGGAAAATTACCACCTATTTTTAGGAAAATTATGTTAAGACTAAGTGGTAGCCACAATGTTCATTGATTTGTAGAAACAGTTGTTAACATTGAATTAAATTGTTATTTTTTTTAAAATTTATCTCGAAAAGTGCAGGAATAAACCTTGGGGATGGTGAAACTACCAATAAAGCCACGATGCTTGAAATTGATATTTAAATGCTGATTTAAATTCTACAGTAAATTTCCTGCCAAAGAATTTTAGATATTATTTCTCTAGCATACTTCTACATGAGAAAAAACTTGAAAAAAAATTGTGGCATCTGAAATGATTTTCTGTATAATTTTAGAAGAGGGGTGGTAAGGAATCTAAAATCCAGGGACAGAGTTTAAAAAATAATTACAAACCTAAAAATGTATGCAGGTTAATTTTTAGCTACATATTTATATAAAAAAATAGTTCCAGTTTCAGAAAAAAAAATTACATCAAATTATTTTTATTGAAACAATTTTATCCAGACAGCTCCAAACTTAAAAATCAGCATCAGGGACACCGACGGTATAGGAGTTTTCCAGGTGTTTGGACCCTCAACATCGTCCAAAACTTATTTATCTCGTTAATATTGTTGTGCAATCATGCAATGGGATGTTCCCCAGTGTATGAAATAAAAAAAAATACACAAAAAAGTGTATTAAAATAAAAATTATTATTCTGGGACATGATAGTCAAAAGATTATGAGAATGTCCCATATATGTATATATACATGTATATATATCTATACATATATTGTGTATAAACACACATATATATGTATGTGTGTTTATATATAAATGCATTTATACATAGATATGTATATATAACACTGGTGCCCGAATAACTGAGAAGTACCAATTCTCTAAAAGCTTAAAAATTATTTGTGTTATGTTTTCAAAGAAACATTTTATAAGGGATGTTTTTGGGGGAATCATAGAACAGGCGAGATACTATAGACTCCCCCAAATCAGCAATCCTAAAATCTGCACATCATTGCAGAAGTAAACAATCAAAATTTCAATTCAGATGTAGGGGCAAAATTACAGAACTTTTTAGCTTTATGTAATTCCATATGTACTTTAATACATAATTCACGATCATATTACTGAACATGTGATGTTTCATGAAGGAAATATAAATTTATTTCTGAAAAAAATCAATAAGTTGCTGATATCATTGGTAATCACAGTCTTTTTACCGAATATATTTATGTATTAATCAAGCTTTTTTTATTATTAAGATTGGCTAAACCTGAAATAAAACTTCCTTACTTTATAATTTTAATGTGAAATAATAGTTACCTTTATGAGGAAAGTTTCATTGAATAATTCAAGGGAAATGTGTCTGATCTTTATTATGCATATTTAATTATACATTAAGTATTTAGTTGACCTTTACTTTTAATAATTTTTTTTAATTATCTTACTTTTTATCTTTTTAGTTTATCACTTGATTTTAATATTTTATGATATTGCAAGCATTTTTTATGATTTTGATTGTATTATTACATTCAAATTACTGTTTAAAAAATGCAAACAAAGCTATAACCAGAAATCTGCAAAGTTCTAAAATCCGCACAACCTCTGGTCCCAAGCGTTGTGTATTTGAGAGAGTCTATTATATCTCAAAAACTAGACATGTTGGAGAAATCATCATTGAATTTGGCGAGGAGATAAATGAGTTTTTGTTGTTACCAGTTTCTTTCTTAAATTCTTTCCCTTCCTACTGTAGCTTGATTTGTACTAATTTGAATTGGTTTATCAGGGAATTCAATTTGAGTGGTCAGATTGGTTGTTTTTTTAAAAATGTGTTTGTGATGTAAATGTTTTGTGTTGAGTTGTCTTTATATTTCTGTGTTTTGTGAAGTAACTTAAAGTGATGGCATGACGTGGAATGTATTCCTGTGAAAGTAATTTCCTTGTAGTTATGTTTTTTATTTATTGCTATTTTGTGTTTCGTCTTTGTAAAAGCATGTTATTTTTGTAGTAATTGCTTTACGTTTATTTTGGGAATAAGCATATTTAGGAGCGGAGCCCGATTAAGGGTGTCTGGGGCCCATCAAAATGGTTAGAATTTTCGGCACAGGTGTCATATAAGCCCCATATTTGTGCGATTTTTTTCTGACGCCAATTTGGGTAAAACCTCGTTACCATGTCATCTATGTCCGAGTTACCATATCAAGCAAAATAAGTACACTTTTGCACCAGTTAAAGTACCCGGTGCGTATATGACATTGGCGTCAGAAAAAAATTGCGCCAATATATGACATCTGTGCCGAATTTTCTTTACCGAATATTTGAAAGTTATCAGATCTTTATGATGCAGTTTCCATGTTAACTTTTAGTTTTTGAGCAAGTTGCAGAAAAATGCATTTTTAAGAATTCATTTCTAAATTAATTTACTCTACTCATTTTAGGGCCCCCATCAGCAGTGGCCGCAAGGCCACAACTTAGTTGGCCTGTGTGGTAATCAGGCCCGTTTTAGGAGTAATTTTAACTTTTGTCCTCTGTAATGAGCTGTTGTGGTTTTCGGGTCTTTTGTGTAAATTTTTAAATGTCCCTTCATAAGGATTTTATTTTAGTTGTAACGATGTGTCTCAAAGAATGAAAGAAAGATTTGCATTATCTGTTTTAGGTTATTAAAAGGTGGAATTTAATGGGAACTGAAGATATTTGTGATTGTTGCAGTCTTATCGTGGAGCCATGGTGATGACTGTTATAAGAGAAATTCCGTCAATCGTAAATTATTAAAAAAAAAGTATGAAAAATAACGTTTAAGATAACTTTTATTGATTTTATTTGATAAACATTGTATTTGTACATTTTAGAAATTGGTATACAGTGAGTTTTTTATATCCAATGATGTTTTTTCTGGTTTAACTGAATAGGGGAGTGTGGATCACCTTGGGACATGGTACACCTCGGGAAGGCTTTATATTTTGCCCTAAATTTTAATTAACTCTTGCAGATAGGTAGCAGCACAATCTAACTTTCGGACATGTTTTAATTCCTGTGGTGAAGCAGGGAAGAATTTATTAAGAATTTAGTTAGCTTTCATTACAAAAATCTACCAATTGCAGCCGCTCGGAGGAAAACGATTCCGGAAAATTTTGGTATATTTTCACCGATCATGACCCCTAGACCCCGAAACCACCCTCCGTTCAAAATTGATATATATATATATATTTATATCTATCAATCTATCTATCTATATATATATATATATATATATATGATCTTTGTCATACTGTAACTCTCGTATTTATGAACCGATTTCGATAAAATTTCGTGTGTACATAGTACATACCAATGTCTCGACCGAGTTCGTTGGCGAGCTTCATCCGCCGTCTTGTTTCAAAATGGCGGCCATTTAAAAAAAATTTAAATTTAAAATGAGGCACAAAAAAATTAGACATTAAAAAAGATTTTTTTCTTATGTGCTTGGGCTTGATACAAAGATTCTGGAGCATTTTTTGTTTCGTCTATATCTTAAAAAATGGCTGAGTTATAGCACTTTGAATTTCTAGCATGGCTGAGATTTTGAAACGATCTGATTTTGTCACGCGATAATACACGTATTAGGTAGCTTTCATTACAAAAATCTACCTATTGCATCCTTTCGGAGAAAAGCGATTTAAAAAAAATTTGGTATATTTTCATCGATCATGACCCCCAGACCCCGAAACCACCCTCCGTTCAAAAGTTTATATATATATATATATATATATATATATATATATATATATCTGATCTTTGTCACACTGTAACTCTCATATTTATGAACCGATTTGGATGTAATTCGGTGTGTACATAGTACATACTATTGTCTCGGCCGAGTTCGTTGGCCAGCTTCATCCGCCATCTTGTTTAAAAATGGCGGCCATTTAAAATTAAAAAAAAAATTAAAATTTGAAATGTGGTACCAAAAAATTGAAAATGGAAAAATATTTTTTTCTTATGTATTTGACCTTTATACAAAGATTCCGGAACAGTTTTTGTTTCGTCTATATCCAAACAAGTTGGAAATTGCTCGTCAAACGTGGCAAATGAGGTGCGTTCGTACTATAACTAGTTTTAAAATTATTTTTTGCACCCCATATTGTACTGAATGTATAATTTTTTGCACTTCATAACGTGCATAGTCTGATACATCATTAAAATGCACTTCCAATAATTTTTTCGGAACACTTTTGACTGTCCCTGTAATTAAACTATACATCCGATTTTCCTAAAATTTGAAATAGCTCAACAAAATTTTGCAACAATTATATCTTTAAAATTTCAGACCATTCGGAAGGCTGTAATATCATTAAAATGCACTTGCAATAATTTTTCCCATTGGCCGTAATGTAAAGAAAAACTTTTGACTGTCCCTGTAATTAAACTATACGTCCGATTTTTCTAAAATTTGAAATGGCTCGACAAAATTTTACAACAATTATATCTTTAAAATTTCAGATCATTCGGAAGGCTCTAATATCATTAAAATCCACTTGCAATAATTTTTCCCATTGGCCGTAATGTAAAGAAAATCTTTTGACTGTCCCTGTAATTAAACTATACATCCGATTTTCATAAAATTTGAAATGGCTCGACAAAATTTTGCAACAATCACATATTTGAAATTTCAGACTATTCGGTTGGGTAGTTTTTGCTCTGTTACATGCGGACAGACGGACAGACGGACGGACTGAACGACGACTATAGGTGCTACGTATTTATATAATTACGAACGCACCTAAAAAAGGGTTGAGTTATAGCATTTTGAATTTCTATTTTGGCTGACATTTTAAAACGACCTGATTTTTGTCACGCGATAACAGGCGTATTTATGAACCGATTTGGATGTAACTTGGTGTGTACATAGTACATACCAATGTCTCGACCGAGTTCGTTGGCCAGCTTCATTTGCCATCTTGTTTCAAAAGGGTTTCCATTTAAAAAAAAATAAATTTTAAATGAGGTATTAAAAATTGGAAAATGAAAAAGATTATTTTTATGTGCTTGGCCTTGATACAAAGATACCGGAGCAGTTTTTGTTTCTGAAAATTTGTTCTTTTGTTTATATCTTAAAAAATGGTTGAATTATAGCACTTTGAATTTGTAGCATGGCTAACATTTTGAAACGATCTTGTATTTATCACGCGATAACACACGTATTAGCCTATTTCGATGTAAGAAGGCATGCGGGATAGTATACATCAATATCTCGACCAAGTTCGCTGGCTAGCTTCATCAGCCATCTTGTTTCAGAATGGCGGCCATTAAATTAAAAAAAATTATATTTAAAGTGAGGTGCAAAAAAAAAAAAAAAAAAAAAAAAAAAAAAAAAAAAATAGAAATTGAAAAAGGTTTCTTTCTTAAGTATTTGACCTTGATATAAGGATTCAGGAGCATTTTTTTGTTTGTCTTTATCTTAAAAATGGTTCAGATATAGGAATTTCAATATCTAATGTGGGTGACATTTTGAAAAATCTGATTTTTGCCTGCGATAGCACTCGTATATATCAATCGATTCCGATGTGAGTGAGCATGTGCACAGTAATTACTAAGGTCTCGACTAAGTTCACTGGTTAGCCTCATCCACCATGTTGTCCTAAAATGGCCGGCACTTTAAGAAATCGCCGAATTTGGCAGCCAAATATAAGTTACTTTAAATAAAAGCAGCTTGGATAAAGCTGACTAATTTCCCAAAATTCTCATTCATAATGATTTAGTATTGATAAAAATTAGTATTGAACCTCCTATATTCGGTTTCCACTAAATTGAGCTTCGTGTATTTGAATAATATAAGTTGGCTTTTTTAAAATAAGGAATATGAAAGCTACCTCTTCCTCCCGGCACTGGCCGGAAGGACTTTTTATGAACCGATTTGGAAGTGACAAGGAATGTACATAGCAATGTCTCGACCGAGTTCGTTGGCCAGCCTCATCCGCCATCCTGTTTCAAAATGGCGGCCATTTAAAAAAATTTTTAAATTAAATTTAAAATGAGGAACAAAAAAATTAGACATTGAAAAATATTTTTTCGTTATGTGTTTGGGATTGATACAAAGATTTTGGAGCATTTTTAGTTTCGTCTATATCTTAAAAAATGGCTGAGTTATAGCACTTTGAATTTCTAGCATGGCTGACATTTTGAAAGGATCTGATTTTTGTCACCCGATAATACACGTATTTATGAACCGATTTGGATGCGACAAAGAATGTGCATAGTACATAGCAATGTCTCGATCGAGTTCGTTGGCCAGCCTCGTCCGCCATCTTGTTTCAAAATGGCGGTCATTTAAAATTTAAAAAAAAATTAAATTTAAAAGTGAGGTACAAAATAATTAGAAATTGAAAAAGATTTTTTCCTTATGTGTTTGAGCTTGATACAAAGATTCCGGAGCATTTTTTGTTTCGTCTATGTCTTTAAAAATGGCTGAGTTATAGCACTTTGAATTTCTAGCAAGGCTGACATTTTGAAACGATCTGATTTTTGTCACGCGATAATATGCGTTTTTATGAACCGATTTGGATGTGACAAGGCATGTGCATAGTACATAGCGATGTCTCGACCGAGTTCGTTGGCCAGCTTCATACGCCATCTTGTTTCAAAATGTCGGCCATTTAAAATTAATAAAAGAATTAAATTTAAAATGAAGTACAAAAATATTATAAATCGAAAAAGATTTTTTTCTTATGTGTTTGAACTTGATACGAAGATTCCGGAGCATTTTTTGTTTCGTCTATATCTTAAAAACGGTTGAGTTATAGCACTTTGGAATTCTAGTGTGGCTGACATTTTGAAACGATCTGATTTTTGTCACGCGATAACACCCGTATTTATGAACGGATTTGGATATAACTTGGTGTGTACATAGTACATACCAATGTCTCGACCGAGTACGTTGGCCAACATCATCCGCCATCTTGTTTCAAAATGGCGGCCATGAATTTTTTTTCTATTTTAATTTAAAATGAGGCACAAAAAAAATTAGAAATTGAAAACGATTTTTTTCTTATGTATTTGACTTTGATACAAATATTTTGGAGCATTTTTCGTTTCGTCTATATCTTAAAAAATGGCTGAGTTATAGCACTTTGAATTTCTAGCATGGCTGACATTTTGAAACGATCTAATTTTTGTCACTCGATAACACGCGTATTTATGAACCGATTAGGATGTGACAAGGCATGTGCATAGTACATAGCAATCTCCTGGCCAAGTTCGCTTGCTAACTTCATCCGCCATCGTGTTTCAAAATGGCGGCCATTTAAGAATTTAAAAAAAAAATTAATTTTAAATGAAGTACAAAAAAATTAGAAATTGAAAAAGATTTTTTTCTTATGTGTTTCAGCTTGTTACAAAAATTCCGGATCATTTTTTGTTTTGCTTTTATCTAAAAAAAAGGCCGAGATATAGCAGTTTGAATTTCGAATATGTGTGACATTTTGAAAAATCTGATTTTTTGCCTGCAACAGCACTCGTATATATCAACCGATTTAGATATGAGTAAGCATGTGCACAGGAATACTAAGGTCTCGACCAAGTTCATTGGTGAGCTTTGTTGCACCCATTATGTTGTTTTAAAATGGCGGGCTATCACCGATAATTCGGGTTAATATAATTATTAATATAATTCGGAATATCACCGAATTTCGCGACTAAAAAAACCCAGCTTTGTTAACGCTGACTAATTTGGCGAAATTTTCATTCTTATTCAATATTAACAAAAATTAATATTTAATCTTCTATAATCGGGTTCCACTAATTTGAGTTCCGTGTGTTTGAATAATATAAGTTGGATTTTAAAAAATAAGGAATATGAAAGCTACCTCTTCCTTCCGGCACTAGCCGGAAGGACTTTTTATTTTGCAAACATCTCTTGTAACTTTCATGTAAAAATTTGATAAGTTGCAAAGTGGAATTTGATTGAAAATATTTTAAAATAAAAGGTAATATAATGAAATTTATAGCTTTCTCTATAAAACTGATGTATAATAATAGTTCTAGTGCTAAGCTTAACTGCATTACATTCTAAAATTTCATAATGGGTATAGGGTCCACCTTGGGACACAAGATATGCCTAGCTAACTTTTATTTGAAATATTTTAATAAAAAGGTATTGTGTTTAAAACATTTTTTTAAATCTACATAACATGTATTTATTAATAGTTATTATTTCTTCTTTTAAGAAATCATTAGGCTTATCAATGGAAAGGATTAGAATTTAGAATACAAAAATAATGCAGCAATTCATTGCTGACGATATTCAGAGAGCTGCTGCAAAAATTTTATCAGCTGAAATGTCTTTTCAGTTTAAATACATTCCTTTTCCTGAACAAACATGTATATTGTAATTCAATTATTGAACTTTTCAGATATATTTTTAACTGTCCCAAGGTGCCCCAACAGGTGTTACACCTTGGGACGAAGCACAAGTTTAATAAACTGCTTAAAAAAAATTTTATAATGGATATAAGATCAAAAGCTATTTAATAATGTAGGCAATGGTTAAAAGAAAGAACACTATATAGAATTTTGACAATTGATTAATATAAAAAAAAGAAAGTAAAAAAGTGTCAAGGTGAGCCACTCCTCCCTATTAGTACACGGAATTAGTAAGACATAGTGGAAAAAATTGCTAAAGATTTGTAAGAATCTGAAAATCCGAAGCAAAAAATGTAAAAATCTGGAGTGAAGGTATCTAATAATCCAGAGAGAAAAAATTGTAAAAATCTAAATTTCTGGAGTGAAAAATTTGTAAACATCTAGAAACCTGGGCAAAAGGTTGTAAAAAATGAAAATTATCCGGAGCAAAAAAAAATGTGAAAAATAGAAAAATCCAGAGTAAAAGAAAATCTAAAAAGCCGTTGCGAAGAATTTGTAAAAACTTCAAAATCCGGAGCAAAAAGGTTGTAAAAGTTGAAAAATTTGTAGCAAAAAAAAATTATATAAACTGAAAAATTTGTTGCAAAATATTTGTAAAAGTCTAGAAATTTGGGCCGAAAAATTTGCAAAAATTGAAAAATCCGGAACGAAAAATTTGTATAAATTGAAAAATTTGGGCCAAAAAATTTATGTAAATTGAAAAATCCGGAGCTAAAATCTTGTACAAATTGTAAATTTCAGAGTGAAAAATTTGTATAAATTGAAAAATCTGGAATGATAAATTTGTATAAACTGAAAAATCTGTGGCTAAAAATTTGTATAAATTGAAAATTACATAGCCAAAATTTTGTATAAATCGAAAAATCTGGAGCTAAAAATTTGTATAAATCAAATAATCCTGAACGAAAAAAGCTAAACGTTTGTAAATATCTTTATTATTGTGTGGAGTATTTCCTGTATGAAAGCAACTGGTATTTGAACTTTGTAAGTGGGTAGTTGTATGTCGAAAAGCACACATTGCGATTTAGGAGAAGTTTGAACTGCCGAGTTCTCGGTTGGCATGCATGTCAAAATCGGGTCTCTCTTATTTTGGGATTGTACCAAGTTTTTAATTGTAGGAAAATGATATTTTCCGATTTTTCCAGAAAAAGCTGAAAAAATTATTTTTTTCCACACAACTTCAAAATTTACAGAAACTTCATGTGATGTCAGATTGATTGGCAAAACAAAAGTACTATTAGCGGTTCAAAAATTGAAATTTTCATTTATATACATTTCAGATTCAAGATATTTCTACTTTGACGACTGTACTGTGTAATATTTTATTGTTTTTCATGTTTTACTCATTTTTTAAACATTGTCATTTAAAGATTTTTTAAATATTGTCATTTAAAGATTTTTTAAATATTGTCATTTAACTATGTTTACTTTCTAATATTACTTATTTATTTTTCAGAGTTTAGCATATACAATGGGGTGCAAAATGATATGAACAATCCATAAACGTAGAAATCAATTCGCGTTTGCTACGCAAATGCACATATCTTTGTGTTAAATTAAATACATAATATTCCCATTAATATTAAAGTAATTGCTTACAAAAATTGTACATTTTTTTAATATATTTAAAAATATATATTTTGCTAAATTTATACATTAGCAAAATGATAAGAATGCAGTATATTTCATAACCACGAATCATGATTGGCGGATATTTTTAGCATATGATTTAAAACCGCATTTAAACGGATTCTGAGCACATTCGTTTAATTCGCAAAACATTTGGACTACAGGGTGAAGCAAAATATTTTGTGACTTCAAAAGAGGGCGAATTCCTGGAGCCTCCCCCCAAAAACTTTTGTGAATGTTGTTACACTTGTCACGTTTACAAACTTAGTTGGAAAATTTGTTTAAAACTTTAATAAGAACTATAATACATTTTCTATTTCTGATAGATTTGGCAAAAGTTACAAATCTAAATGGGAATATTATTAAACTTTTTGCAAATAAGAACTATGTTACATTTTTTAATTGTGGTAACTTGGCAAAATTATAAAACTAGTTGGCAGATACTGAAATTTGGCATGGTAATTTAAGGTCCTCCCCCCCCCCCCCCCCCCCGAAGAAAAAGTCTTAGCGATGGCGCTGGCAAATTCTAGCTTATAACAATATCAAAATGTCACTTGAAAGAATTGCTGATAAAATTAAGCGTTCAAAGATTGTTATTTTTAATTTCTTACAGAACCCAACTATTTATATTACTACAAAATCTACAGAAAAGTCGAAAATTCTTTCGAAACTATCCGAAAGTTTGATTGTTTGCATGTTTTTAAGTAAAAGAATGACAGCAAAAGAAACTGGAAGCTTGGTAATAACACTAACACTGGCATCAATATTGACTGTACAAAGATGAATACAAATTTCGGGAGTTATTAAAAATGCAAAATCACACCCGTGTTGAATTTAACATCTGCCAATAAAATAGCCCGCATTCCGTTTGCATAGGAACACCTAAAGCAACAAATGAATTGGTCTAAAATTATCTTCAGTACTGAAAAAAAAAATTAAATCTTGATATTCCAGATGGTATTCATTTATATTAGCATGACCTTCAAAATGAAAAGTCCGTATTTTCCACGTGTCAGTTAGGTGGAGGCTCCCTAAAAATTTGGGCTGCTTTATTCTCGTAAGGTAAGCTTATTATTTCTTTTCCAGGCAGATAAACAAAACAGACATACTTGTATTAACATGTTAGAATGCTGTTTCTTGAACCTAGGTGAAAAAAATTGCCAGCTTTAACAAAGTTTTCAGCAAAAGAAAGCTTAAATTCACTCTGAAAAAAGACACAAAGAAGTGGTTTAACGATATACAAGACTCCGAAATTTGATTGGCCAGTCAATAAACCAAACCTAAATACCATGAAGAACGTTTGGAATATTATAGTGTGCAATATATAACGAAAATTGGTCAAATTGTGAAGTATAAACAGAAAGCAGAAATGATGTGTTTTTTCACCCCAACAAATTCGAAACTATGTAAACTCAATGCTACAATGTTGCATTGAAATTATTAAACAAAAGAAGCCCAATTGAAAAGTAATATTTCCATAATTTGTAAAAATATGTTTTGTTCTTATCATTTTACCCCCAGTGGATGTTGAATAACAATGCAACGCATTATATTATATTTATAACAATTGTTTTAGAATATTTTCAGCATGTCTATATTCACTATTTAGTTTGAGAAATTAAATTCATATGGTTTATATATGGATTAATATAATTATATTTTTTATTTAGACAATTACATGATTGTTCCTACCATTTTGCACCCCGGTGTATTTGTGAAAGCATGTATTGTATTTCCTAACTAACTTTCAATGCATTTGTGAAGAAAAATTAATTTCAGTGGGATAATTTGAGTTGAAATTCATCAAGGAAGATATCCAAAGTTCTTGTTAGTTTCATAGGTATATTTACTTGTAATGGAGTTTTACAAATTGTTATTGTATTTCTAATGCATACTTATGGGTGTAATAACAGTTGCAAAATCACACAAAAAAACAGCTCTTACTGACTTGTATTTTTCTCAGAAACTACTCAAGTATTTAGAAATTTTCCATCTAATTTAATAATTGGGTCATATTTCAATCCTTTTATTTTTTTAAAAAATCAATTCTTTTTTTTAGTAAAGCTAATTTAACAAAACATGATATTTAGTATTTTTCCTTTTTTAAATCACATAACTATTGCAATTTTCATTTTTATTTCCTGCGTAATGATAGATTTATTGTTTACCTCTGTTTTACAACTTGGGCAATTTGTTTTTTATTCAGATTGCATGATTTCTACCGCCTATGTGAAATTGTGATATTTTGTAAAAGATGAATATTTCCAAAATTATTTTAAAGAAAATATTGAAATCGCTTCAGTAGTTCACATGAAAAAAGTAATTTAATATTATATGTTTTTCATGTAATTTTGCAATTGTTGTTACCCACTTAAATGTTTAACATAAATGTTTCTTTCTTTATTTAGTTTTAATGTTTCGTTCTGAATCTTATAACAATTCAGGGCTTGAAATTTAATTTTTCCTAGGAGGGAGGTCTCTCTCTCAACATTTATAAATGCAGGGGAGTTGAACTGTTTGGGAGGAAGAAAAAAATCTTTGGTTCGGGTTAAACCCAATTTTCAAATGTTAGTTCAGTGTATTATTTCAGATTAAAAACTATACCTGTAATAATAAACAAAGCTATTTGTACGTGTGCTGTTTTCTAAAGACACCGTTGCGTTTTTTCCGGGACAATTTAACGAAATTCGCAATTTTTCTGTGGCCCTTTGACGAAATTCGCCTTTTTTTCCACGATCATTTGAAGAAATTCGTGTTTTTGTGATCTTTTGATGAAATTCGGCTTTTTTCCACGATCATTTGAATAAATTCGTGTTTTTTCCGTGATCCTTTGTCAAAATTCGTGTTTTTTCCACATCCTTCACTGTCAGAAAAACTCGTCAATATACACTAAATTATTCCTCATTTTTTACAAGTAATTTCCGTACTCCTAAAAAACATGTTTTATCCGTGAATTCCCCCCGAACGTCTAAAAAAGAGGGAAGAAATTCCGTTCATTCTTAGCAGGCATGCATATTGGGTCTATTAATAATAAATCCGAATTTATTTTAAAAATGAAAAACTAAAAATTCTATAAATTAAGATTTCTAATTTAACTAAAACAGACAAAAAAGTTATAAAATTTCAAAATAAATAACAATTACTTTTCTCATTCATTCAAAAGTACTCACAATTTATTTTTTAAAGTTGAATAAAATTAAATAAAGTCGAATTTCTAAAGTTGTTTATAAGTAAATATTCGCATTTAAGAAATACTTTAAATGAACGCATTTAAAAGGTATTTTAATTGAGAAAATTAAACGGAAAAAAATCGATATTACTCAAAAAAAAAAAATCTTATCGAATAAAAGTATAATATTAGTATTTTATTTCTAGCAATCTACCTAAAACTATTTAAAATTCTTATTTTTGTACTATATTAATGCTAAGGTATAAAAACACCAGCCACAATCTCATTAAATGCGAAATCTTCCCGAAATAAACTTCAAAATTAAAAGCTTTGATCAAAATTGATCAAGTCATACCCATCTGAAGCAAACATATTTACTTCAACGCGTTTCGCTGCTGCAAAACTGTAGCTCATTTCTAGCGCGTTCTTCCAATAACGATGAGATTGCTCGGGTGGGTGGGAGGATGTTAAATGAATTTTTATTGTCATTGTTACAAGATAATAGATCAAAGAAAGTTTAAAAAAATTAAATTGACAGAAAATAAAAGAATTAAACAATTGAAAATTCTTTAAATTTTGCATGCTAGGAAAAAAGGGGCGCTAAGGGAGAAGCAACAATTTTGGATGGAGGTTTGATTTTAGATGTTTAATTACATATTGGTTGTGCAAAAAGTAACATAGAACAAAAAATAAAAAGAAAAAAAGACTTTTAAAAGATTTTAAACTTAGTGAGCATGGGGGAGGGTGAGTGAAAAAGCAGTTTTATTTGGGAGGTGGGGACTTTATTACATAACTCATTATTTACCTTACTAGAGATTTTCAAATAGGACAGCGTTGTGAAGGGAGGTGGAAACGTCAGTTTTATTTGTTTGTGGAGATCGTGTGATCTTTCATTTATTGCTGGGATAAAGTAACATATCAGAAAAAGTTTAAAAAAAATCTTTTAAAGATTTAAAACTTTGGTGATTTTGAAGGGTTGGGGGTGGGGGTGCTGGTAAAGGGGCAAAGGTTTTCTTTAGCGGGGTGAGTAAACATTAGAAAACATTTATTTTTCTCACTAAATATTTACAAATGGAACATTAAAATTAAAACAAGAGATTTAACATTAAATTTTGTGTGTTTGGTTAAGAGTGGGGGGAAGAAGGAGAAACGCCAAATTTGGTGGAGGAAAAAATTATATGACTGATTATTAATTAAGAGATAGAGGAGAAAATGTTTTAAAAAATGAATTTTAGGCTTTTAAACTTTAGAGATAGCAAAAGGGAATACGTTTTTGGGGGGTGTTGGGGGGGATAAGGCAGAGTTATTAAATAATTTATTATTTATTTACCGTACTAAATATTTATAAATAGGTTAAAAAAAACTTAAACAAAGGAGTTTTAAAGACTTTAAATTTTATGTGCTTGGTAAGAGAAGGCAGGAGGAAACGAAAAGGAAAATCCAATTTCGAGTGGGTGGAGAAGAAATTTTTATGATCGATTACTTAATATTACATTAAAATAAACAAATAGAGCAGAAAAAGTTTTTTTTTAATTAAAGAGTCTTAAAGATTTTAATCTTCCGGTTTTGTGGGGGGCGCGAAAGGGGAGGGAGAAAGTTATTTTTTGGGGTGTGAGGATTTTAGATAAAATTATATTAAAATTTATATTCATTGTTATAATAAAGTAATAAAAATAACAGAAAAGTTTTAAACATTAAGGAGTTTTTAAGATAGTGAACGTTGGACACTGTGGCGAGGGAAACAACATTTCAGAAGAAGGGGAATTTAGATGATTTTTTTAAAAATCAGAAGTACCGTGAAACAAAGAAGAGTTTCACTCTTGATTAAGAGATAATAGGAAAATAAAATTAAAGACTTTTAAGGACCTTTTGCAAATTTTGGATAAAAATAAGGACGCTCAAGGACCGTACGATCGTTTTATCAATATTCCTAGCACAAACATACATTTCATAAATATTTTTCTTAAAGTGTAACTAATACATTACGATATTTGTTGGACAGTAATGAAAATATTTATTTTGAATTTGTAAATGTCATAATGCACCCGCTGAATGGTTATGCCAACTCTACCCCTATCGAAAGGTTCATTTCGAAGTTTGATCTAATCGAGAATACACTATGAAATTGTCTGATTTTAATACAACACTGGTATTCCTTTTCTTTTTTAAGCTCTAAGTAAAATTTCTGTATAAAAATTGTGCAATAAAAAAAAGTTGTACAAGTTCAAGTGTAACACTGAGTACAATTTGCAAACACCTGCAAATGTTATATTCAATATTTTTAAGTGTTAATGTGAAAAATCCTTTCAAATGTTGCACTAAATTTATCATTTACAAAAATAAGTCTTTATTTCTTTGACCACTGATGGTCAAAACATATTTTGACCAGGATTGTTAAAGCTTGTTTTACACCTGGGGCTAGTTAAAACCAATACAATCCTACTTCGGAGGGAATTGATTCGCAGTGCAGGTTTGCAAGGCAATTTTTATAAAAAGGAATTCAAAAAGCATAAAATTCAGTGTGAACTTTTAAAAGCTTAAAAAAATTATGAAAAAAAAGCATAACGCTAATGCTTGAGAATATGAATAACTATTCGAACAACTTATAAGAAACAGAGGTGGAATTAATTTGGGACTGATTGTATGGACAGCAAAGAGGCAAAAATTTTGTTTGGATATCTTTCGTGAATATGCCGAACAAGTAGGCTGAATTTTAAGGGAAACAAAGGTGCATTTACAAGAGTGCAATGAAATAAATTTCGAGTTTTTATCAGTCCGGATATGAGAGAGCCGGATATGCGAGTATTTCTGATATTGCATGCACACCTACACATATGCATCTGTATCTATGAATGTTCTATTGTTCCTAAGAATATATAATGTGATAGCTTAATGTATGAATCTTTGTAATGATTTAGGAAATTAAACTTGCCAAATATGACAGATAATTCAGTAGAGTGCAGTTTATTAAAAAATGTACTGTTTATTGTTCTTGTTTCTGTTTTTAGATTCAAAGGTAGATAAATCTTTTTTATTGGAGTTCAATAAGTCATTTTCTTGGATGAAAATGGTGGCAATATCTTCATACTGATACTTTAAGGAAGTTTCTGTTATCATCTAAAACTACACTTTTTTACTTAAGAAAATGTCTACAGAAGAAAATTCTTCCTCTAGGGAACAGCACTTAGTTCCTCAAAATGATGATAAAGAAAAACATTCCTTCTTTGATACAAAAGAAAAATCTTTTATTTGTGAAGTATGTTCCAAAACATTTTCTAGGAATACTCATTTAAGAAGACACCTCTTGACTCATACAGGAGAGAAACCCTTTGTTTGTGAAACATGTTCCAAAGGATTTTTTGATAAGAGTAATCTAAGAAGACATCTCTCGACTCATACTGGGGAGAAACCCTTTGTTTGTGAAATATGTTCCATAGGATTTTTTCATAATAGTGAACTAAGAAGCCATGTCTCGATTCATACTGGAGAGAAACCCTTTGTTTGTGAAATATGTTCCAAAGGATTTTCTCAGAGTTGTAATTTAAGAAGTCATCTCTCCACTCATACAGGAGAGAAACCCTTTGTATGTGAAACATGCTCCAAAGGATTTTCTGATAAGAGTAATCTAAGAAGCCATCTGAAGACTCACACTGGAGAGAAACCCTTTGTTTGTGAAATATGTTGCAAAGCATTTTCTCAGAATTGTAATCTAAGAAGCCATCTCTTGACGCATACATTAGAAAAACCCTTTATTTGTGAACTATGTTCTAAAGGGTTTAATAATAAGAGTACCCTAAATAGACATCGCCTCATTCATACGGGAGATAAACCTTTTGTTTGTGAAATATGTTCCAAAGGATTTTCTCAGAATGGTTCTCTGAGAGCCCATCGCTTGACTCACGTTTGAGAAAAGAAATCCTTTTGTTTGTAAAATATGTTTAATAGGAGTATCTAATAACCATTATTTAAAAAACATTTTTCTCATATCAAATAGACAATTCATAAAAATCTCCCGTAGTTTTATTTTCAAAATTGAGTATGAACCCTCTATACGTCATTGGATTTGCTATGATCGTTTTTATGTTTTAACGTTTAGTAATAAATTTTAAAAAATTACGTTTCTTCCATGGCTTAGTCTCTTTTTTATAATAAGGAAATAACTCCAGATATATTCATTAGATTTCTGTAAAACATTTTCGTTGTTGCTTTCAATTTTTTTATTTCACTGTAAAGTAATTTTCCCCTAAATTGAAAAAATAATGTAACCTGAAAGTATGAATTGTATCTCAATAACGTATGTGATAGGATGTTGAAGTAGGGTCATTCCGTGTCAAATCAACGAGAAAAATGTAATTTTTGGACCTCGACTTCTCAGATTTCTATAATTTTTGGTTTATACTTTGTATCCATGGAGTATATGAAAAATCTGATTTTTTTATTTTTTTTTCTTAGCGTTTTTTTTTTTTTTTTTTTTACGGAATTTTAAAAATGGCCAAAAATACCATATTTAACCAAATTCTCAATCACAAAATCCTCTATAATTCTTTAACAAATTGGGCTAGAGAGTTAAGTCATATCTTATTTGAAAGCTCTTTTTATGGGCTTTAATATGATATGCAACACTAAATATTTTTAATAAAATAAATTTTAAGACAAATTTTCAAAATTTTTGAATTTAAATTTTTTAAAAACACCATTTTTGATTTTTTCCAAAAAAATATATGTTAATCTTCGACTTTTTGGCTACAAGTATGCCAAATTTCAAGATGGAGGAATGATGGGATTTCGAGCTATTAATTTTTGAATAAGAATGGTTTTTTGAAACTTTTCAAGATTAACTGGTACCTTATACCTGGAAATAAGGAGTTCTATATTACTACTTGTTATATAAGTAATTACTTGAAAGAATATAAGTTGAAACTGGTGTGAAACAACAAGAACTAAAAGATCTTCTTAAAACACCATTAAACAACTAAACAAAAAATAAATTAATGGTGTTTTAATAAGATATTTCAGTTCTTATTTATAGAAATTCTAATATACTTGATGTTTTACTTAATTACAGTTTTACTTTCTTGTTTGTAATTTTGGTTTCAGTTGACTGTAGTCATTCAGGTAGAGACGCTTTTTATTCTAGTTTTGGTTTAGGTTTTAGTTTAATCAGACCAGCCAACAGAGAGTTTTCTTTTTTAGTTTAGGTTTGCATTACAAGTGCACTGCAATTTTTGTGGTTGTGCACTCAGTGATATAAATTCTGCATATTAACAGTTTTTGTAAAAGTGTGTCCTACTTTAATTTTCTTTTAACTAGGGGGACACTGTCCCCTGCTCGCTACAGTCACCAAATCCCTGAGTGGTCACTTTGCTATCCCGTTCCGTATCGCGAAGCAATCCCTATTTTCTATCCAACCCCATACGTAATTGTTTCGCGTTTCCGTTCTGGATCTTATTTTCTATGCATTCAATTTTTAGATTCCACTTGGTAAAAACACGCTCCTCCCCAACTCCTGACAATTTTATTTTCTTATTTATGAGTTCATAATCATTAAAGCTTACAGTGCTTCATGATTATAAGAATTATTAAATATAAAATCATTAAAAAAAGATAAAATGTATACTTTATTTGAATAATTACAAAATAAATAAATTTATAATTAAATAAAATTATAAATTAATAGAAAATTTAAAATATTGAAAATTTAAAAAATATGTTAAATTTAAAAAGTAACAAATTTATTAAAATATTGAAAATTTAAAAAATATGTTAAATTTAAAAAGTAACAAATTTATTAAAATTTTTTGAAATTTTTTTTCTCACTTTTGTAATGAAGTCGATAATTTGTAACTACAGTAAATAATCTTATCATATAAATCTGCTCTCCTCTGAAATTTTCACTTCGCCGCCAACATATATGTGTAAAATTATATATTTTCTTCCATCTTTTTTTATAATATTACCGTAATTTCCGGCCTATAATCCGCACCGGTGTATAATCCGCAGTCGCAATTTTTATCCCTTATAAAAAAATTTCAACAGATAATCCGCATTGGCGTATAATCCGCGGATTATACGCCGGACTATACGGGGATTACTCATTTTTTTCAACATTCGAAACTACCACTAATAAACTACCTCCCTATTTATTTAGTTGCTCTATTTAAATGATAATTGTACTAAAATAATTGAAAAAAAATAACAATAAAATAATTACAAGTTAAAAAAATACAAAAATTTTTTCCATTGAATCTTTTATCTAAAACGTAGAATATCTTGTGATCGATTTGGCTGTAGATTTATGATAATAATCGCCATCTATATCGATTTGACTTTAGATTTATGCTGGATTATTTTGTAATTTTATGGTATGGTTCAAAACAGCTGAAACTCAGGATTAAAATCTTCTTATCTTTCCAAACAATGACTCTTGTAATAGGCATACACGAGGGAATACATGTCTATATTGACTCAAACAAAATCTAAATCATTTCAGAATAATCGAGCTTCAATGGATATTTGTAATCGAATCATCGAATGTTAGTTGTTTTCGTTGGATATGATTGATGTGGTATATTATTATATTATACTATTTTTAATTTTATATATTTTAATCCCCAATAGCACGTTAGTATCTAAAATAATGCTTTTATGTTATTACATATATTGTGTCGGATTAAATTCTTATTGAATATGTAATCTAAAAGATTATTAACACAATGTTAACAAGTTATTTTGAAAAGTATTTCACAAAAATTGACCCATTGAAGCAAACAAAAAACAACTGATTTTAAAAATAATAACGTTTATTTTTTACTGTGATTGTATATCGTAACACTCAGCGCGTTACAGTTTAAAAAGCTTTTTCATATTTGACAATAGATTTATGCTAATTCCGATACCTATATTGATTTTGGGCCTACAGTTATGCTAATTCCGATACCTATATCGATTTGGCTATATATTTATGCTAATAATCGGTACCTATTTCGATTTAACTATAGATTCATGCTAATTGCAGTACCTACATCGATTTGGCCCTATGTTTACCATAATTCCGATACCTATATCGATTTGGCTATAGATTTATGCTAATAATCAATACCTATATCGAAATCACCTTCCACTTTTTAAATAACGTTCAGTTTAAATTCTGTAGTTTTAAATAACACGTTTTCTCTTAGACATTATTATAACTTTGAACGTCATAACAATACAATATTTCATAAATGATTGAGATTGAAATTTTTGAAAGAGATGAGTTGAGAAACGCTTTGTTCAGCATCGAAACATTTTGCCAAAAGGCTAAAAAAATAACATAAAAATCGGAAGCCACTCCCACTAGCAGCACGTCATATGTGAACCAATCAGGAGCAACTCCGCGAATGGTCGACAGTAGACAATCGTGCGGTAGAATCTGGATGTCTGACATAAACTTCTGCTTAAAAAAATTTCAACAGATAATCCGCACTTAAAATTTTTGAGGTTTTTTAACAGATAATACGCGGATTATAGGCCGGAAATTACGGTAATAATTAGATAATCTACATGCCCTCCCCCATAAAAAATAGCAGAAGGCTATTGAAACGCAGATGACCCCCCCCCCTCCTTTCTCATTAGTTAATGGAAATTATCTTTCTGTAAAAATCACTTTAGCCATTGACCCCTTAAAAAAAAGTCTATCGAAATGCAGAAGATTCTTCCCTTTCCCCACCCATCCTATCTATATTCTCTATTTTCATGGTTTTCGCCAAGTACAATTCCTGCTAAGAAAAGTCAGAAAGCTCTGACCAATCAGATGCATTTCGAGGTATTTATGCAGATTTTCATTGGCTCATTTCAAAATCGTTTGGCACATTCCCAAATCGTTGGATATTTATTTATTAAATAAGCTTCATTTTAATTTAATAAAAGGCTTTAATAAAGAAGTCTTGAATTACTACAATTAATAATGTCAGAAGATAAGATAGACTGGGCATTATTTTCTGTTAAATGCTGCAATCCTTATAAAAGTTGGCTGTATTGGGTTTTATGGCACAAAATCCCTTTAGGGACATGCTGCGCCAAATAAAGAATAATAATTTTTAAAAAAAGTGTGTTTAAGAAAAAGTCATAATTAAATGTGTTAAAATGGAAATAGAAAAGCTGTGTGGATGGGGTAACCCATCCAGATCAATCCGTATAAAGAAACAATTCATTCAAAATCAGCCAAATTTAGGAATGTAACAACTTGATAGTGCAGTTTAAGATTTAATATTCAAAAGGGCATGAAAATATGTGATGACTGTAGAATTAAACTATCAAAAGATAGAAATGCCAAGTCAAAACACTCTTCACTCTCTTGAAAACATGCGCTTGGTAATGTTAAACCTATGGGCAGGTTGTTTTCGAATTTCTTGTTTAAATTTGAATATTTTTAAACCATTTTTGAGAGGATAGCTGGGGTCAATCTTTAATAGTAAAATTTTGTACTTTTTCAATTTTGGTTGCAGATTTTTTTAATGAAGGTGCTGTCACTTTCGAAACCAGTCCGAAAGTGAAAGTACCTTTATTAAAAAAATCTGCGACCAAAATCGAAAAATTAAAAAATAGACATATGAAAGATCAATCTCAGCTATCCTATGCAAGAAAAAAATTCGTTTAAAAATATTCAAATTTAAACGAGAAATTCGAAAACAATCTGCCTATACGTTTAAATTTACCGAGCAGGTGCTTTCAAGTGAATGAAGGGTCCCCTTAAGGATAAATTATAGAATTATATTCTGAGAAATATGCTTTAGAAAATTTCCATGCCTTAAAACTAAATTTGCTTAGCATCAAACTCTGAAATTTTTAATGAAAAAGAAGTGTGAATTATATATGGAAAGAAATTGTACAATTGTTAATTTTCCCCTGATACTTGAAAATTTTGATGTACAACTCATGTTTAAAAGTTAATAGTTCAAAACCCCATCATTTCTCGATCTTGAAATTTGGCATACTTGTAGCCAAAAAGTCAAAGATTAACATATATTTTTTTGAAAAAAATTAAAGAAGGTGTTTTTGAAAAACTTTCAAAAATTTTGAAAATTTGTCAAAAAATTTATTTTATTCAAAATATTTAGTGTTGCATATCATATTAAAGCCCATAAAAAGAGCTTTCAAATGAGATATAACTTAACTCACTAGGCCAATTTGTTAAAGAATTGTAGAGGATTTTGTGATTGAGAATTTGGTTAAATTTGGTACTTTTAGCCATTTTTAAAATTCTGTAAAAAAAAAAAAAAAAAAAAAAAAAAAAAAAAAAAAAAATCCGCTAAGGGAAAAAAAAATAGATTTTTCATATACTTCATGGATATAAACTATAAACCAAAAATTATGGAAATATGAGATGTTGAGGTCCGGACCTCACGTTGATTTGACATGGAATGACCCAGTAATACTTTTTTAAAAATATGAGAAGCGTGCTAAAAATATGTTTGTATGCAAAAAAATCTTACTCATTTGTTAAATTTTCCTCTTAAAATATTTCCCAATGATATAAATGAAACATATCTCATTATCAGGGATGGGGGAAATACACAATTTTACTCACCACTGGCTAGTGAATTTTTAGGTAGTCTTTGAAACCAACTCTAAATTGCATTTTGCTGTCTGGTTTAATAATTCCTTGGCTGGTAATATTTTCTAGAAATTACCCATCCCTGCTCATTATCATGTATTTTTTCATCCATCATGAGCTAAGTGTTTTTTAAATACGAGGGTGAATCAAATATTAACCGGAATTTCTGCCGGGAGGCCTGAAGATCATCTCGAGGATGCTCAAACATCTGCGCATGGCAGGTGAGGATGTCATATGAATATTTACGCGCCAATATGTGCTACCCTCTCCTTTCCTCTGTCGGCATCAGCATGAATAAGGGAGATGTTCATCGCAACGTTGCGCAACGCATTATCGTTAATTTTCTCACAAATGAAGGTGCAAGACCGGCTGAAATCTTACGAAGACTTCAAGCACAGTTTGGGGAGACATGCCTGCAGAAATTCCAAGTGTATGACTGGCACAGAATGTTTGTGGAAGGATGAACAGAAGTTGAAAACACCCCCTCACGCCTCCCCCTCCCCTCGAACAAGTTCGACTGAGGAAAACATAGGCGCCATTCGGGACATTCTGTGTTTCTACACGAGTGCTGCCTACTACTGCCAGCTGTTGGATGAAACAAAATGTGCATATCGGCGG
This sequence comes from Maratus speciosus, assembly GCA_963932465.1. Lineage (NCBI taxonomy): Eukaryota > Metazoa > Arthropoda > Arachnida > Araneae > Salticidae > Maratus > Maratus speciosus. The sequence continues at coordinate 34,979,036 of OZ010794.1, read as the reverse complement.
AAAAAACGCGAATTTCCGATCAGAGAAGTGATTTTGCTTCATGACAGTGTACGGCCCCATACAGTCAATCCAACTCGCGAAAAGTTGGAGGAAATGCATTGATCATCACTGGAACACCCTCCCTATAGTCCCCCTGTGATTATCACGTGTTTGGGCCTTTGAAAGAAGCATTAGGAGGTGAACGATTCGGCGATGACACTGCTGTTGAAGCCTTCTTGCGCAAATGGATGGAGATACAACCCTCTTCTTTCTATGATGACGGCATCAAAAAACTTCCGACCCGTTAGGAAAAATGTGTTTTGAAATCAGGACATTATATAGAAAAATAATATGTAACTTTCTGTTTTGTATCTTGTATCAATAAACTAAAAAACAAAAATTCCGGTTTATATTTGATTCACCCTCGTACATAAACAATTAATTGAATATTTATTCGGCATGTTTACTCAATTCATAAATAACGGTTGTTCATACAAAACAAAGTGTAGCAGCAAGACATTGGTAAACAAAGTGCATCTGTCGTGCACTTTGAGACTTTCTAAGACCTTCTTTTGCTTCTTGTTTGTGTCTTGTCTCAACGAATTCAGAGATTTTTGCGGCACAGCAGTATTCTCTCTTGTCATCATATATTATAATGGGAGCAAATGATGTGTGTTTGGAAATTTTATCTAAAAAGCATCTCTTATAGACTGGGAGCCGGCAGACCATCACCTCATCGAGTTCACGGACGAAATTCTAGAACTTGTTAAATCTTGATTCGCATATTAAAACGCAATTGGTCTGCCACTTCCTATCTTGGTGGAAAACACCTGAAAACCCGATTTTAGCAGCTGACTCGTAGGTTTACCATTGTGTTTTCCTGCTCCCAGTCCTCCCTGTTTTCATACCTTTGGGAAGAGTAAAACGCAATGGTAAACCTACAAGTCAACCGTTAAAATCGGGTTTTCAGGTGTTCTCCACCAAGATAGGACTTGGCTGACCGATTGCGTTTTAATATGCGAATCAAGACTATTTCTTTTATTTCGTCGCTGCAGCTTACAATCATTTTCGCGAGTTCGATCTAATATTCCACGAGCCATTTAGTTCAATTTCAGGCCTACATGGTCGTAGGTTGTGCAGGCATCTCAAATGGGCAAAATCTAATCTTTTTCATGCGCGTTCTTGCTAATATGTTGGGGATTGTAATATTTTCCAGCAGGGGGCGAAGGTATCAGTTTGTAGGAACATTTGGTTTAATTTTCATATTAGCTTTTTATTGACCTGTGGTCAAGCCCCGCACAATTACAGGCACCGCCCTCTGAATAATAGGCCTGAGCGCTGACACAAAAATGGCGGCATCCGAAGTCGGATTTTTTTTCATGGTGTGTACGTCCCCTTGAATTTACGTACCACTAAGTTTTTAAAGTTTTTTTCGCTTTACTTTTCTGATATTAAATAAAGAAATCTTTTATAAAATACTGATGTCAAAATTTAGGCGACCGTGCATAGGTTTTAAGGTTATTTATATATATATAACCCCTACTATTCAGGGGGCGGTGTTCCAGGGAAATTTGACGTACAAGGCTTGAACCACAAATGAAGGAGAATTGTCCAAATTGAATTTTAAAAAGATTTTATTTATTATTCCCTTCATCTCTCTTTCTATATATATAGTATATACATATATTTCTCTAGATATCTGACACTCTTCATGTGACTGCGGTCATATTTATAAACTATGTTTATTAAGATCTCGACCTAATTCATTGGACATCTTGATCCGCCATCCTGTTTCAAGATGGCGGCTCTTTAAGGATTTCAAACTATATATATATATATATATATATATATATACAAAAAATTATAATTGTAAATTTATTTCTTGCATATTCGTTAGGTCTTGATAGACGGATTCAAGAACATTTTTTGATTTCCCCTCTATCTTAAAAAATGGATGAGTATAGCAAATTAAAATTCTAGGGTGGCTGCCGTTTTGAAACAAGAGATATTTTTCCATAACCGCGCGTAATTTAGGAGTTTTAGCAAATGTGTGTTTTTTTTTTAAATTTATTTTCAATTTTGCTATTCCCATACTCTTAAAACAACAATAATTTCTGATAGAGTTCGCTAAGCTTTTGAAATTCTCATCCAAAATCAGTATTGAGGAAAACTACAAATCTTCTATAATAGGGTTCCACGCATTTTAGTTTCGTTTGTTTGAGTAAACTTAGCTGAATCCTTAAAAACAAGAAAGAGTTAAGCTGCCTTTTCCTCCCGGTACAAGCCAAAACGTCTTTTGTTTCATCTTGAGGGAAAAGATTGTAATTATATTTTCTTTAGGGCGGGGGGGGGGGCGCAAAATTTCTTCCTGCCCCGGGTGCCAAAAAATGTAGCTACGCCAATGTGCACACCTACACATACGTATGTATCTGTATCTACGAAAAAATACTCAAGTTCTATTGTGCCAAAGAATATATAATGTGATAGTTTAATATATGAATCTTTGCACTGTTTAAGAAAATGAAACTTGCCAAATATGACAGTTAATTCAGTAAAGTACAGTGCAGTTTATTAAAAAATGTACTATTTATTATTTTTGTTTCTGTTTATAGATTCAAAGATAGACAAAACTTTTTTACTGAAGTTCAATAAGTCATTTTCTTGGATGAAAATGGCAACAATCTGTTCGTACTAATACTTTGGAGAAGTTTCTGTTATCTTCCGAAACAAAGCTTTTTCACTTAAGAAAATGTCTACAGAAGAAAATTTTTCCGTTAGTAAACAGCAGCATGTTCCTCAAAATGGTGATAAAGAAAAGCATTCCTCCTTTGATACAAAAGAAAAATCTTTTATTTGTGAAGTATGTTCCAAAGCATTTTCTAAGATTGGTGATCTAAGAAGACATCTCTCGACTCATACGGGAGAGAAACCCTTTGTTTGTGAACTATGTTCTAAAGGATTTTCAGAGAATGGTAGTCTAAGAAGCCATCTCTTGACTCACACTGGAGAGAAACCTTTTGTTTGTGATATATGTTCTAAAGGATTTTCTCAAAATAGTAATCTAAGAACGCATATCTTGATGCATACTGGAGAAAAACCCTTTGTTTGTGAACTATGTTCCAAAGGATTTAATGATAAGAGTAAACTAGGAAGACATCTCTTGACGCATACTGGAGAAAAAACCTTTGTGTGTGAAATATGTTCCAAAAGATTTTCTCAGAATAGTGATCTAAGAACCCATCTCTTGACGCACACAGGAGAAAAACCCTTTGTTTGTGAAATATGTTTCAAAGGATTTTCTCGGAATCGTGCTCTAAGAACCCATCTCTTGATGCATACAGGAGAAAAACCCTTTGTTTGTGAACTATGTTCCAAAAGATTTAATGATAAGAGAAATCTAAGAAGACATCTCTTCATGCATACAGGAGAAAAACCCTTTGCTTGTGAAATACGTTCCAAAGGATTTTCTCAGAAAAGATATCTTAGAAAACATGTATTAACGCACACAGGAGAAAAACCCTTTGTTTGTGAACTATGTTCCAGAGGATTTAATGATAAGAGAACTCTAACAAACCATCTCTTCATTCATACAGGAGAAAAACCTTTTCTTTGTGAAATATGTTCCAAAGGATTTTCAAGGAATAGTAATCTAAGAGCCCATCTCCTGACGCACACAGGAGAAAAACCCTTTGTTTGTGAACTATGTTCCAGAGGATTTAATGATAAGAGTACTCTAAGAAAACATCTCTTCATTCACACAGAAGAAAAACCTTTTGTTTGTGAAACATGTTCCAAAGGATTTTCTCAGAATGGTAATCTAAGTTCCCATCGCTTGACTCATTTTAAAGAAAAGAAAACCTAACCTGTGTAAAATATGTTCCAAAGGATTACACTGGTCAACAAATTTGAACTTTTGCTCTGTCCTAAAAGAGAAATTAGTTGTTTTTTATGCCGTTTTTCGTGCTTATTCCAAATCTAGTTTTAGATTTACTCCGGCACGTCAAGTTTGAGAGATATTTGCATATTTCAATTTATACAAATTTAGTAAATTTTATACAATTATTTGCAAATTTAAGGTATAAAGCAATATCAGACAGGGTTTTTTGTTTTATGTTATGATTACTACCTAATTTACTTCACAAAAACGTTATTTCTGAGATTTTACTGACATGTGACTGTGAAATATTGTACCTAATTTGCATATTTTTCGTGTTTTTCTAATAATGTTTCTTGACGTTCAAATATTTCTGCCGCACGAGTACGCTAATATGTTTCTAAAGCAGTTTTTTGAGCTGATTTCAAATTTTGTATCTGTTTTCTTCTATCACGTCTGGTTTTTGAAAAAAGTGAAATTTTAGTCTTTAGTCAAAAAAGCCAGAAATAGCTTTTTATGATACTTTGTATAATAAACTTCAACTAGTTACGATAGATTCTACTACTTATTTTTTTCGATTATATAAATTTTTGAAAATGTCTCTGATATGAATCTGGCCCTGTTCACCTTCTTGTCAATGAATTACACACCCCTAAAAAGCATCTTATATCAAACCTGTGTTAATGCCGTGCAAAAGTAGAAATTCATCTTACTCAAAAACTAGACATGACATAAGAAAATAGACTGCAGATTTGGAATCAGCATAAAAATCTAGTCTAGAAAAACATTACGTCAATTCTGTGGCAACTATTTTAAAGTTGATAGTGATGTAAACACTACACCATTGAAAAATATGCAAATTAGGCTTAATAACTGATAAATAAATGTTAAGAATATGCAAATCGTGACATTTATCTGAAGCAAATAGTCAAGTAGTCATTATCTAGAAAACGTAATTAGATGCGACATATATTGTATCTAAAATTTGCATAAAATAGCACAAAAAAGCTTAAATTTGCATAATTTTAAATTTGCAAATTTCTCAAAAACTTGACCAACTAGAGATAAACGGAAAGCATATTCGGAATCAGCACCAAAAACTGATCTAGAATCAATTAATTTTAGTTCTAGGACAAAACCACTGTTGTACAGTGTTATCTGATAACCATTATTTAAGAAAACATTTGTCTCATCCCAAATAGACAATTCCTTAAAATCTCCTATATTTTTATTTCCAAAATTGAATATGAACCCTGTTTATGTCATTGCATTTACTATTATCACATTTTATGTTTTAGCATTTAGTAATAAAATAAAAATGTACACTTCTTGCATGGCTTAGTGTCTTTTTGATAATAAGCAAATAACTGTCGCATATTCATTAGATTACAGCAGAAACTTTTTGGTAGTTGCTTTTATTTTTTTTATTTCACTGTAAAATAATTTTCCCCTAAATTAAAGAATTAATCTGATCTGAAAGGATAAATTGTACCTCACTCTCTTATGTGATAGGAAAGGCTTTATTGAAGTAATACTTTTGAAAAAATATAAGTCGTGTGCTAAAAACATGTTTGCATGCAAATATATATATATATATATTACTCATTTGTTAAATTTTCCTCTTAAAAAATTTCCCAAGGATTTAAATTAAACATATCTCATTATCAGGGGTGGGGAAATACATCATTTTACTCTCCACTGGCGAGTGATTTTTTAGATAGTCTTCGAAACCAACTGTACGTTGCATTTTGGCTGGCTGTAACGAATTCAGAAATTTTTTCCGCGCAGTAATATTGTCTCCTATCATCAGACATGGTGTGTTCACAAAGTTTCAAGACTGGTCCTAGAATACAAGAGTTATTAAACCTTTTTTTTACAGCGAACTAAAATTCTTCAAAATATGACCCTTGGTCATCAACATACTGCTGCCAGCATTTTTTCGATTATTCATAGGCTCCCTGGGGGTCTTCGTGTGCAAGGCTGTTAAAGGACCTCGTCGAAGCTGCTTGGATCGCTGGAATCGTGTCGAATCGCTTCCCATTCAGGTCTTTCTTCATCCGGGGAAACTAAAAAGTCGCTGGGAGCAAGGTTGGGGCTGTAGAGGGCTTGCGGCAGTATTGCCACGTTAAACTGAGCCAAAACATCGGCAACGGCGTGTGAGAGGGGGTATTGTCGGGGTGAACAATCCACGCGTCTCTGATGTCTGAGCGAGCACGCCGGACTCTATCCTTCAAATAGTGGTGCATTCCAGCGTAAAAATGACCTGACCCGACACTTCCGCCTAGACACCAGAGAAGATTCGATTGTTCTTCACGATAATGCGCCTTCTCACACGTCGCTCGCAGCCGCCAAAGTTTTGGCTAAGTTTAACGTGGCAGTACTGCCACAAGCCTCCCTACAGCCCCGACCTTGCTCCCAAATACTTTTTTATTCCTCCGGATCAAGAAAGACCTGAAAGGGAAGCAATTCGTCACGATTCCAGCTATCCACGATTCCGGCTTCGACGAGGTCACTTAACAGCCTTGCGCGCGAAGACCACCCAGGGAGCCTATGAATAATGGTAAAAACGCTGGCAGCGGTGTGTTGATACCCAAGGGTCATATTTCTAAGAATTTTTGTTCGCTATACAAAAATGTTTAATAACTTTTGTATTCTAGCATTAGTCTTGAAACTTTGTGAACACACCATGTATATTATAATAGGAGCAAATCTTGTGTGTTTTGAAATTTTATCTAAAAATCATCTCTGATGATTTTTAGTATATTTTGTATCTTACCATTTTGAGGTACGAGAAGACCATTGGGACAGGTCACATGGTTGAGGAAATTCGATGAGTGCGTCATTTTGGTATCACTATGGGTCATTGCATTTTAATGGGAATGAAGGTTCAAACTTAATACGTTGTTGAAAAGTTGGCAGTAAACGAAGTCGCAAAGCTGGCAACATTTCGTCAGATTTGGAAGGAAAATCAAATTTCAAGATTACCAATGCCAAAACGTGTGCTTGACGTCAAATGAAACAATGTCACCAAATATGGCAACCTGTCGAGAATGTATTGTTTTATCGAGTTGAACTGAAAGCTAATTTTGACCGAGCTACGCTCCGCCTTTCCTGCTGTTATGTTATAATACGTGCAAATGTTTGTATGTGTATGCAAATTTTATCTAAAAAATAACTAATGATCTGGGCTAAATTTTGTATCCTACCATTTTGGAGTATGGGAAGATCCAAATAGTTGAGAAAATTTGATGAGTAGGTCATTTAGGCGTCACTGCGTGTCAGTGGGATTTAAGGTTGAGATAGTTATTAAGTTGTTGGAATTTTTTTAAAAAGCTGCTTATTACAAAATTGTAATGAACAGCCGTAAGGATACCGTGATGGAAAGAGGGGGAGTATGACTGTTCGTTTTTATGCTTTCGTGAACTAAAAGTAGAATTTGCAGGAAGGAATTGTAACTTATTCATCTTTTCATCCTCTCCAAATGTTACTTTTTTATGTGTTTTCAATTATTTTTGTGCATACATTATTTTTTAAGCTTGTTTTTTGTACTGGTTTTTGAAAGTGAATGATCTTTTATACGAATGTTAAAATGCATGTTGGTTAATTTTATTTTTATTTTTATTTATTTTTTTTGCAAAGTGGCTTTGTTGTGGATTCATGAACCTGTTACAACATTGTTTCTACAGAAAAAAACATATTTTAACAAACTTTCTGATGAACGGTTATTATTATGAGGAACAACAATGCGATCATTCAAAAAAACAACAACAACTTTTAAGTGTTATTTTTTAGAAACACACATATAATAGTCTTGTCTGTGTTAGTTCATTGAAAAAGACATGAATTAGTGGAAAAAAATCATTTAAACAAAATGCAATACACAGTGTTATCAACTCTATAATAACTATATCTTTATCGATTTAAAAAGTTTATCTGTGTCGTAGTGTTGCCAGGTGTCCCGTGTAAATCGGGGCTTGAAATTCTCTGGACACCAGTATTTTCAAGTAATTTTTGTCTCCCTATCTAACGTCAGAATTTTCGCTGATTAAAGATGGCTAAATAAACTGTAAGAAATGAGTGGTATTTGGAGACCTGGTTTACACGGGACACCTGGCAACACTATCTGTGTATGATGTGGAACAGAGGATGGTGGTACCTTGTCTGTTGCCATTCTACCTTCGTCTATAATCATCAGAAAATCCATCTCTCAGTGGGGGTTTTCATTTGCATTCGTAAGGCTTCCGTTCAAAGGCTACTTCATTCACCCACTCTCTAATACTAATCCTATGGAAGAAATTTTTAAAGATATCTTGTTTACATTTCAATATTTTAAAATGATATTTTTGCATTGAATAGCTGAGGTCAGTCTGTACAAAGGCCCTTTTTTACTTTTTCGGTGTTGTTTGCAGGTTATTTTTATGAGGATGCTTTGACTTTCAAAACCAATTCCAAAAGTGAAAGTGTCCTCATTAAAAATATCTGAAAACAAAATTGAAAAAGTAAAAAACAGTTTTTATACAAACCGACCTCAGTTATCTAATGAAAAAAATGAAATGCTAACGAGTTGTCTTAAAAAAATTCTCCCATTGTATTAACATTGGCAAACGGATGTTTTCGCCTGATGGAAGGAGCCTCTTAAGTGTATTTGTTTTGAAGACTAAAATTTCAATGGGACAGGAGACATCGCGACAAGCAGTTACAAAAAAAATCATAAGTGGAAAAAAATGATTTTAAAGTTTTTCGGTGTCGTGCACGCCAATGAAAAATGCCCCCTATCTTTGTCATTTGTCTAAATTTCAGCCTATTGTTTTAGGAAAATGTATCTAAAAAGGGTTGAATTATGAAAGAAAAAAATTTGATTTTTTGAACCCGTCACCCTGTTGTTCCCCATTGTATAGCTGTTACTAGGCTGTAATTTCATTTTTTAAATTTAAAAGAATAATATCACACGCTAAATAAAAGTCCTGATTGTGTTATGAAATGTTTGAACTGTACTCTTCTGCTAAAAATGACTTTTTTTCATGTTGGGTTTAAAGGCGAGCGAACATCGTATTCACCTGTTGTAAATATTGAGTCATTTAGATTATTAATTGCACTTGCAGCTAAATTAAATTTGATTGTTAAGTTTTTTGATGTAAAAACAGCATATTTATACAGTGATTTGGAAGAAACTTTATATATGTCACCACCACCTGGATATGAAAAACTGATAGGGGTTAATAAAGTTTGTAAACTGAAAAAGAGTATTTATGGATTACCCCAATCGGGTAGAAATTGGTATTTAAAAATAAAAGAGGAACTCGGTAATATTGGATTAAATCAATTAGCTTCTGATAACTGTGTATTCATTAAAGTTGAAAATGATAACATTTTTATATTATGTATGTATGTGGACGATTTAGCTATCTTTTGTAATAATCAAACAATGTATGAAAATATTGTTTCTAAAATTAAAAATGTATTTGAATTGTACGAAAATAAGAATTCTAAATTTTTAGGTATAGAAATTGAAAAACATGAAAAAGGTATAAGTCTGTCACAAGTTGAATATATTGAATCATTGTTGGTAAAACATAATTTAGAAAATTGTAAATCTGTGAAAACACCTATTGTTAAAGGTGAAGATAAAAGTTTTCCTCCAACAAATGAATTGTTTGACATAACTATGTATCAGGAAATTATTGGTGAACTTTTATATTTAGCCAATAGAACACGTTCTGATATATCATTTGTCACAACTTATTTGTCTCAATTTAATCACAAACCAGAGAAAAGACATTACATTTTGGCTAAAAGAGTATTAAGGTATTTAAAAGGTACAAAAGACAAAAAATTATTTTACAGCAACGAATTTGGGTATTTAAATAGTAGTTCAGATGCTAGTTGGGGAAATGGAGAAAATGGAAGATCTTTTTCAGGGGGAGTTGTATTGTTAGGAAAGTCATTAGTATCTTGGAAATGTCGTAAACAAAAAAGCGTTAGTCTTTCTACATGTGAAGCAGAATTATTTTCTATTTCAGAAATTTGTAAGGATATAATATGGACTGTAAACTTATTGTCTGAGTTAAATTGTAACCAATTTATAAAAGATGCAATAATTTTAAGCACTGATAGCCAAGCAGCAATACAGTGGATTAAATGTACAAAATCCTCAAATAAATCTAGGCAAATGAACTTAAGATTTCATTTTGTCAGGGATTTATTGTCAGAAGGTATTATTTCATTGGAATATGTTCAAGGTGAACATATTATTTCTGATTTCCTTACTAAAGTTGTAAATGATGATAAGTTGTTATATTCTATGGAAAGTAGTTCACTATTATGATATGTGTAATTATTGTATGTAATTTGTGTGTAATTTTTGTATGTATATGTATTTTTTTGGAATTGTTTAAAGAGAAAAAAAAATGTATCTCTCGCAGGAGGGGTGTGTTGGGTTTAAAGGCGAGCGAACATTTTTTATGCGCATTATACCTGCTCACTGCCAGTCTTTTCTCCCGCCACACTCAGTCTGCGTGCGAACGATAGAAGAGTGTAGACGTAAAAATTATTCTGTGTGAAGTTGTTATGAAAAAGTAATCTGTGTGAGAAATTTATCTTTAAATTAATTGTTATGTGTTTGTGCAGTGTTTTTCGTTTAATAAACTATTTGTTCTGTCAACATCCACGGACTTAGTGATAATTAATATTAGAGATAGAACAACATTTCAATTTTGCCAGTACTTAAAAGAAATCAATTAAGAAAAAAAAAGTTTCAAATCCTAGCAACTGAAGTTTGTGTTTAATTGATGTATGAATTCTTTTAAAAATTTGTTACAAATGCACTGTATTTTTTTTCTTTTTGAAAATTTGTGGGTAGATTGATTGTTTGTACATACAATGTTCTTTTTTTAACAAAATGTAATTGTTTTAGATTAAAATTAAAAAATAAAAATTGTTGTTGATCAAGAGAATGTGTTTGTCTCATTGTGTTTCTATTTATTTGAATCGAAGACAATAGGGTAATTATGAGCTAGATTTTTTTTCTCCTTCATTCCAAGAATGAGGAGCTGGATTGATAAGCATTGAAGTTTTGTCACCTATTAAGCTCATATTTTCTTTTTCTTTCTAAGATATTTGATTGCTTTAACCCTTTATGCCTAAAACTATGAACCTAGAAAAGGCTCAACCTTAAGGGGCTGATACTTCACACCCGCAAGCTAAAGTTAATCAAATGTCAGAATTTTTAGAAATATCTCGTTTGCATTTCCATATATATTTAATTTTCACTGGATAGTTGTGATAGATCTGTACAAGGCTTGTTTTTAGGGTTCCGTACTTAAAAAGTAAAAGCGGAACCATTATAAGGTCACTCCTGTGTCTGTCTGTTTGTCTGTCACAACCATTTTACTCATAAACTATGGAACGTGGAAAGTTCAAATTGGGGGAAGTAATAATAACTATTGGCCTACATATTTTCAGATTATTAAATATTCATAAATATATTTAGTAAAAATGTAGAAGGGGTAATTATGCTACTTGAAAAAAAATCTTTTCTTTGTATATCGTGTGAAAGCTTTCGTAACGCTGATCTCAAAAATACATTCCTTTTAATTTTAGGTATTTATTTTCAAAGATATGGTCGAAAATGTAGCGCAAAAATATGTCCCCCCCCCCATCTAATTCCGAATCTACTGAAACTAAAATTATGAAAAAATTAGAGGTAGTAGACGTTAATTTAAACCTTGAAGGAAAATTATAGCGATTACCCTAGGTCACATAGTTTTTTAGAAAATCGCACATTTCTGTTACATACAAATTTCGATTTGCGGGCATTTAGCAAAAATGATGAGCAGCGCTGGAGGTACCTATCGTAGCAGAAGTATATAAGCATTGTTGATAATAATTTTTGAAAAAAATCGTCAGTGATTAGCACGGGCTTTTTGGACATACATAATCACAGGGGGCGACGTACTCTATGCCTAATTAATAACTTTTAATAATATATATGTGTAATGTAATATCCAGTAGCAGTATAAAGGCAATAAACGTCAAATTGTTAAAAACAAACTAATTTAATGGGTCTCAGGACTTTTAAATTGGAAAAAAAGAAAAAAAACAATTTCAACATTTAATGTCTTAAAATGTATATGATTTTAAAACACAATTTTTATTCGAAGGAAATATATAAGTATGTTCTTTCATGTCATGTATTTAAAAAATTGCAAGATGGAAATTAGTATTTAGGGGCCTCGAAACGGTTAGAGATTTGTCGAGCAGGAAATTGGCATATAACAGCTTACACGCAGGATTACGAAATAAATATTACTTTTTTTAATCTCCTTTTCTACAAATTTGTAATAAACAAAATATATCATATTTCAATTTTTTAACACTTTTCAATATAGTTGAAAAATGTTTCTGACTTTGGTTCTTTTGACTGCCGTTTGTCCACGCTCTAACATCCGAAAATCTGTTTTGATTACGACATGATTGATATCTGTTTTAGAGATTACTATAAGATGTTCCCTATTTCAAATGCAATGTGTAGCATTAAAGTTTGTATGCAGGAACACAAAAAAGAATTTTGTTATATAATGAAATTCTTTTGTGCTTCCCAGTAAACGAACTATAAATATTCTTTATTGTATACTCCTGAGAAAGCATCTATCGCAGTGATGCATATAAATCTCATTATGTTTGAAATATCATAACATCAATAAAATGCAGGGAAACTATTTTTCCCCATAGGCCATAACGTTATGAAATTGTTTTAAGTGTCGCTGTAAGCGAACTATAAATGGCCTAACTTTAACCTGGGCCTAACTTTATTTTTCCATACTCAGCCGAGACTGAATTTCATTCTTCTCAGAGGTCTGTATTGGTTGAAATTTTCAGATCCAGTCTCGACCCAGCGCGTATGAAAATCATTATCCTGGTCAGTGCAAAAATCAAAAATTAAGACAGCCCCAAAACCTTTTGCAAAAAGTCTATATATTTTTAAATTGCCATTATTATACAAGTAAAATTTATTATCTGTAAAGAAAAGTAAATTTCTAGGCAATAAGATTAAAACTATTTTTGCAGTAAAACCTGTAAAAAAGAACCTCACGGAATCATGATATAAATGGAAAAATGTGTTGCTCCATGCAAAATAAATACAATAGTATGTGAGAAAAGAATATAACACATTTATAAAAGACAATATACCTGCTAAGAAGGGAACTTGTCTAATAACTGACTTTTTTCTTTCCTATGCGATTTCGTCTTGAAAGATTTTACTGTATTTCTAAGCCTCATACTTTTAAGCCTCTAATACATGGAATATGAATTAATAATATTCATAATCACTGAAACATTTGCATACAAACAGGGATTCACTAAAAATAAATAAAATATCGTAACGCAGGGTGAGGGAGGGGGAAGCGTGTAGAAGAAGGAGTTTCCTTTAAATAGTTTTTGACAGTTGTTAAACCATAAATTGACTCTTCAATAAGAAATAAAAACAAAACTACGCGATTTCAAAGACTAAACTTTCTAGTTTTTTATTTAATTAATTTTATTCTAAAATAATTCATTCTTCAGGAAAATTGTGAACTTCATACAGCTAAGTATAATGTAAAAATAAATAAATAAATAAAATATCGAAATCGCTTCAAAAATTCCCGTCAAAACCTTATAACTCTCTGCCCCTCCCTCTTGATTGCGCCATTATAACGAATAAAGAATTTATAAAATAAAAACTATTTTTGACAACGATACACCAATTTTTAAATGTAGCAACTATGTAAAACATGATAAGGTATCGTAACTCACGCCCTCCCCCTCCCCCCAAAAAATAGAAAAAAGAAAATCAATTTAAAAATTAGGATAGATCTATTTTAAAGAATCAGTGTTACTTTCACTTTAAATATAATGGCTAATTGTTAAAACATTAATGAAATTATTCTGCTTAAAATTAATTTTCTATTGCGGTGGAATGCTGCTCTTTCAAAAAATAATCACTGTATCATTATGTGAATTCTTGGCAAATTTACGAAAAGTAAACAATGACAAGGAACTGCAATTTTTGTGAAACAAATTTCTCTTGTTTTATGGTAAACATTACTTTATGGTAAATAATATGGAAATAACAAAACTTTCTTTTAAAATTGAAGCTAATATAAGTTTCTCGTCACCACAACTTTTTTCATTAACTTTATTTAAAAAGAATTAACTTTCTAGAAAAAAAGGGACCTTCATATAACTAAGTGCAATACAAATAAAAAATAAAATAAAATATTGAAATTGCTTCAGACAATACCACGAAAACATTATAGCAATAGATCTTTGTTTCTTCGATTTAACTCTCTTATTTTTTTTTATTGGAACTTAAAAAAATTTTATTGTACATATATCTAAATAAAATCCATTGTTCTCAATTTCTTACAGAACTATATTGTTTTTATCAACCTTCTTTCCATCATTAAATGTAACTGCAAAAAAAAAAGAAGAAAAAGAAAGTGAGAAAAAAATAAAATACAAATAAAAAATCTCTAACTTGTAGTGAGTCGTAATAATGAAACTTTTCTGTAAGTGGTATTAAGAAATCTTCGAAATATAACTGAATGAAGAAAAATGCAATATTTACATTTTAATCTTTGCAGTATTAAGTACAGATTCGGTACGTGAATGGAAATAAAAGAAAACATTTCCTACCGCATTTCCCAACTTAAAAGATAATTTTTAGGAACAAATTCTAGCTAAAAGGGGAGTTGATCGTACAAAGACTTAAAACTTGAGCACTTTGGTGCAGTCAACAAGCAATTCGGTAACCTGTCAATAAGATCATTAAGCAGAGGGGGGAGATAGCACGGGATATTATGTGGGAAGCACTTTTGGCGATTATTATAGGAATACGAATAATACGTGAAATGTGCTTTTCGGGTCTTTTTTTTATACGGCATATTATGTGCAATGCATTTTTCGGACATGTTTTGAAATACGAATATTACTATCCAGACACATAGAGGAATATAGGCCTTGTAAATTAAAAAACCCATACGCAGCGATTAGTTATCTCTCAGAAAAATATCAGGTTGTTGGAACCTGTTAACCAAAAGTAACTCTATTTTTCATTTGTAATAACAAAGCAATATAAGAAAGTTAATAACAAAGTTCAGTAACCAAATTTCAAACATAAAATATCAGTACTTCCTTTAGGAAATCAGACATTTTTTCAATGCAAAAAATTATTATTATTATTATTTGAAGTGGAAAAATACATAATGATAATTAAATTAATTTTAAATAATATTTAATAATAAAAATATATACACCACTAAAACATAAATAGGATTTCAACTAAAAAGACTTTTGATTGAAAAAATGCTAATTATAGTATTTGAACATAACTTTTAACTGATTGAAAATAACAAGCGAATTTTTTTCTTGCCAAAAAACTATATAAAATAATAGTTCAGGTCTTTATTAATATTTTATGAATATCTCATATTTTCATAAATATGGATGAATGAGTACTATAATATATTAATTGCAAACCCCCTTGAAAACAAAATCTCCACCAACTTTTAAGCAATTTTGATTCTCTTTTTATTCCCAAACATAAAAACTTTCTCCACAAACTTTTTTTTTACAAAAAATGATTTAAAAAATCCAAGGAGGGGACTTTTCCATTTTTACACATTTTGGCAGATTTCTACTTCTTTTTATGTAATGTTAATGGAATCAATCCCCTTGCATGAAATGTTCGCTTCCCTTCTCTGCTCCTCCCCAGCACAAAAAATTTAAATCTGCTCTACTTGTCGCTGGCCAGTAACAATAAGTAAAAACTCAATCGTCTAAATTTCAACTTTGCACCTTCATCCAAATTTTACATTTCCCCTCTCTCAGCATACAAAATTTAAAACTCTATATTAAAAAAAGATGCTGTATTTTTTGCTCTCTAGTAACAAAAAATAAATAATCAGCCATTTAAACTAGCTCTCTTCCCCCAAAATGTCTGCTTTTCCTCATCTTTGTCACACTCTAGCAAAAAAAAATAATGATATCTATTTCGAAGAAATTCTTCTGTCATATTTGTTGTAATTTAGTAAGAATAAGTAAATAATCAGTCATCTAAATTACTCCCGTCCCTCCCTCTAAAATGTGCATTTCTCTTTCCCTCCCTCTTCTCACAGCATACAAAGTTTAAAATCTTTAAAACTATTTAAAAATATACATTCTATCTGTTGCTCTCTAGTAGCAATGAATAAATAATCAACCATTTCAGTTATCCGGCTACTCACAAAATGTTCGCATACCAATTTGCCATCCACTTTAAAAAGAAATCTGTGAAACTCTATTTGTAATAAAAATCTTCTGTCCTATTTCTTGATGCCATTAACAAATCATCTAAATTACAAATCATTTACAAATTACATTTTGGAATTTCTATTTCACCCTTATCCCCCCCCCCCCAAAAAAAAATACATAGTTATAAATTTTTAAAATACTTATTTAAAAAATAATCTTGTCCTATTTATTGCTCTCTAGTAAAAATAAATAATATTCCACTTAAAGTATATCTTTAACCTCAAAATGCAGGAACCCCCTTCACACACACACATCCTAAATTTAAAATCTCTGAAAATCTATTTTAAAATAATCTGCTGCTCTCTGGTATCAATAAATGAATAGTCAGTCGTGTAAATTACCCGCCTTTCTCCCAAAAGTTCCACTTCCCTTTCGGTCCTTCCACACAGCAAACAGTTTAAAATGTTTAATATTAAATTTCTAAAAAATTCTTCCCTATTTCTTATTTTATAGTAAGGTGACTCATCTAAAATCTTCACCCAGTTTGCTTCATTTTTTCAACCCAAACGGGTAGGAGAGGATTTCTATGTGGGAAAAGCAACAGTTTTCCTCTTTTTTACAATTTTACTATTCTTATCCTCGAATCACATGTACAATTTAGGATTTAATATCTCCTTTAAAATACCTCACCCCCTAACAAAATATATCATCAAGGGTAAGAACAACCAAATAACAAGAGATTAAAATCGTCTCTCTGCCTCACTCCTCACCGCCTCATTCACCCCTTTTTCTGGGGATGGAGAATGGAAATTTAAGGGGAGAATAAGATGATTATTTATCTATTGTTGCTACAAAGTAACGGTACAGTAAAAAAAAAAAATTAAAAGTTTGTATGCTGGGAAGAGGGAGTAATAGAATTTTTTTAAATGGAGGAAGAGGTAATTTAAATGATCGTTTTATTATTGTTACAAGAAAGTTATAAATAAAGCAAAAAAAAAAAAAAAGATGTTAAACTGAAAGGAGGGATAAAAAAGAGAACTTTTTGTAGAGACTGGGGGTGGGAAGAATTTAACATTATTAATTAAATATCGTTACAAGGAAATCTCAAATAGAGCAGAAAAAATAAAGAACTTAATTATTTTTTTAACTTTATGAAATGTGCTGGTAGGAGGGTGAGATCTTCATGAGATGAGGGGAATGCAAGTGGAGAAGTGTAGAGATTTTGGGAGGAGGATATAACATCGGTGATAGATTATATATTTATTACTACATATATACATATACACTATTACATATATGTTTATTTATTTGATGTCATTATTTATTTAGTAAATAAATCAGAAAATAAATTAATTTAAATTTAGAGTGATAAAGATTAAACTATGCGTGTTTGTTACCAGAGTGGGCAAAGTGGGAGAAGCAATCTCACGGGGAGGATTTCGACGATAGATTATTTATTGTTAAAATAAAATATCAAATGATGAAATAATATAAAAAAAAATAAAAATTTTAAATTTTGCATGCTGGGGAGGGAGGATTTTGCGGAGAGAATTTAGATAATTCCTTTTTCTAAGTAGAAATCTGCAGAAAGGCCGAAAATTCTCATTCCGGTATTTCACCTTTTTTACTTATAAGCTAATGATAAAATCGGTTTTTTAATGATTTATTTTAAATCGCGATTATAAGCTCCTCTTCCAATTTAACTGTTTTTGCTTTGGAAAAAAGAGGGTTTACAATCGACAATTTACAGCATGTAAATGTATAATAAATACTTTGCAGTCCCTATTCCACAGAAAGCATGTTTCAGGGAACCTCAGAAATTTCTTCTCATTTCATTCAATATGTAAATAATGTAAAGTAAACCACAAACGATTTTCGCCATCGACCATAATATAAAATGGAATCTCTTTCGGATAGAATGTCTCTCTGAATGAACTATAACTGCTACTCAATTGATTTTCAATAGCAAATGAGGCGTAATCAATCTCAGTATCTTACAATAATTACATGGTAATCTGCGTAATTCCAAAGAGTTAGATCATAGTCAGATGGGAGATGGTAAAATCGAAGTCATAAACAATTTTTAAGTATAATGGAAAGTTTTAAGAAGAGATGGAATTGGCTGAGGAAAGCAAAAATTTCAAACTCTTTTTACCAACATTTGTTGACATTTAAAAATTACAGCAGATCGTTATTACTTTATGAAAGAACAATCAAGATTAAGGAGATGTTGAAATTAAGGCACTTTAGTCAGGTATCAGTAATGACATCATAATGAAATTAAGGTACTTTTTTTTATAGAATCCTGATGAGAAGAGAATAATTTTAAAGCCTTTTTTAGCAACATTTATTTATGTTTTCAAACCTCATCATTACCTTTTAAAATATCAATCGGTGTATTAAACACACAAGCACACTTAATTATCTTTTACTTTCAATATTATGGAGAATATAGGGGCTGTACTTATTTTTAAAAAAAATATTTTTATTTAAAACGTTTATAAAACAATCACTTTTACAGTCAAAGAAATTTATTGTAAAAAATCATATTTAACAAAAGTTTTTTACTTTTAATATTATCAATCATAAAGCATATTTCAGGATAATAAATATATACGGTACAAAAAATAGAGATTTGTAATAATTTTAGGATAATATAAAGCATGATCAAAATAAAATTGTGGTTTCCAAAGCTGATAGAGAAGCTCCTTATCTGTTGATGTACTGGTTTAAATTGGCAAAATTTTTGTTCGTCCCTGTTTCATAATAGTCACTGTAATATTTGGCAAGAAATCTTTTTTAATACCAGAATATGCCAAGATTAGTCAGCTAAAAAAATAGTGGAAGTAAAAATGAATACTTAAATTGCTTGTTGGAGAAATATATTTTTTGCATATCTCACACACAAGTTTTCTCGCCAGTATGAATTAACAGATGTTTGCTTAAAGCACTCCTGTGAGCGAACTGCTTGTTGCATATCTCACACACAAAAGGTTTCTTACCAGTATGAAGCAACAGATGCCTATTTAAATCGCCCTTTTGAGAGAATTTATTGTTGCATACCTCACACACAAAAGGTTTCTCACCAGTATGAATTAACAGATGTTTTCTTAAAGCACTCCTGTGAGAGAACTTCTTGTTGCATATCTCACACACAAAAGGTTTCTCACCAGTATGAAGCAAAAGATGCCTATTTAAATCACCCTTTTGAGAGAATTTATTGTTGCATATCTCACACACAAAAGGTTTCTCACCAGTATGAATTAACAGATGTTTCCTTAAGTTATTCTTTGCAGAGAATTTCTTGTTGCATATGTCACATACAAAAGGTTTCTCCCCAGTATGAATTAACATATGAGTGTTTAAATGAACCTTTTGAGAGAAACTTTTGTTGCATGTCTCACACACAAAAGGTTTCTCACCAGTATGAATTAACAGGTGACTGTTTAAATTAACCTTTTGAGAGAATTTCTTGCTGCATATCTCACACACAAAAGGTTTCTCACCAGTATGAATTAACAGATGTTTCCTTAAGTTATTCTTTGCAGAGAACTTTTTCTTGCATATGTCACATACAAAAGGTTTCTCACGAGTGTGAATTAAAAGATGCTCGCTTAAATGACTCTGTCGAGGAAATCCTTTGCTGCATACCTCACATACAAAAGAGTTTCCTTGCTGTGAGTCAGAAGCTGCTTTTTTAAAAAGGTCTTGTACAGAAATATTTTGCTGCATATTTCACACCTTAAAGACAGTTTTAAGTTATGTGACGTGCATCTACATTTATTGCTTTTTTCTTCTGTAATATATCGAAATAAGTTAAACTACTACTTTTTAAGGTTCCTGAAAAAGAGGTTTACGAAAAAAATAAACTTATGAAAAATTAAATTAACACAGAAAACTGAAGTGAACTAAAATTATTACCGCAATATTAAAATCTACAATAGATTTCCTAATTATCTGATGCTCGTGGAACCAATGATGTGAAAGATGAATTTCCTAATTTTATAAATATTAAACCATAACTAAAATTAGAACAAATATAATATATAACTACCATTATAAAATAAATAACCTATCGTAAGGAAAATGTTATAAATAAACTATTTAACTCCCCCGGGATTGCTCATGTCTGTCGAATTTTCCAAACAAATACGAATATTTAAATTCTCGATTTATATTAAAAATTTAAAAAAGAATATCCGAAAATGGACGTTTAGAATGGGGCTCCGCTGTCTTAGGCAGTGTAGACTGAATTTGCATCACAATTTGCCCAAAACATACCTTGAGTTCCTACTGTTTATCCCTTAAAAAAATTTCTTGTAAGAATTCTATAACAAAAACTTATAGAAAAAGTATTATAGGATCCCATAGAACTATGGCTCGTTTTTCTATAAGGTAGTTTCACCAAAATCTATAGAAATAACTGTAGAAATTCAATAGAAATGTCTATAGAATTTCTATAAAATATTTGAATATATTCTATAAAACTATTCGAATATATTCTATAAAAATATTCGATAAAATATATACACCCTCCCAAGTACTAACCGTGCTCGATGCTTTTTGGCTTCAGTTATTGGACGTGAACCAGTTCTTTCAGCGCATTCTACGACTGTTCACAGTTTGCCAACTCTCATTACACTATTTCAAGTTTGTTTCTTTTGTGATTTGCATTCCCAATCATTAAATTTGTATAGAAATTATTGTATTGTATAGAAATCATATATTTTATGCAATGATTAATTCACAACAGTTTAAATTATGAAAACCGAAATCATTT
Source organism: Maratus speciosus (assembly GCA_963932465.1). Taxonomy (NCBI): domain Eukaryota; kingdom Metazoa; phylum Arthropoda; class Arachnida; order Araneae; family Salticidae; genus Maratus; species Maratus speciosus. The sequence continues at coordinate 34,958,130 of OZ010794.1, read as the reverse complement.
GTAAATTAGAAAACCAGATTTAAGCAGAAAAAAAGTCCGTTAAAATAAAGAATTTATTTATTTATTCATTTACTTATTTATTTTGTTGGTGGTAGTGGTGCTATAATATTTACAGTTTCAAGTGATCTTCACAGTGTAAGTCGTGTTAAGATATTTATTTCAGATTTCTCATTTCTGTTAAAATTCATTCATCTGGCAGCATCGGATGCGGGGTGATAAAAATAACTCGTATTTTAATATAGACTAGAAAAAATATTTTAAAGTCTAATAAATCATTATTTGTTAAACTTGAAACGTATTGTTTAAATATTTTTATACTTCAGATTAAAATATTTGAATAAAAATTACAATTAGTGAATAAAGTTTATTAAATTAGATGAATTAACATTAGTGAATAAAGTTTATTAAATTAGATGAATTAACATTAGTGAATAAAGTTTATTAAATTAGATGAATTAACATTAGTGAATAAAGTTTATTAAAGTAGATGAATGTTTTTATGAAGTTAACAGCAAATTAATAAATGAAAATATTAAATGAAAAATTAATGAATCATAAACAAACAAATTAATTTAAAAAATATAGTTCGATTGATATATTATTACATTAACAAATAAATCCCAATGTATTAGAATTAAGAATTAAATTATAATGATATTAAATCTATGGAGTACTATTATATTACACTGATGTTTTACAAAGTTAATTATTATTATTATTTAATATGTATAGATAAATTAGTACACATGAATTTTTAAAGGCTAAAAAATGTGTTTTTTTTTATTTTATAAAATTTCTATAGAATCATTAGTCTATAGAGCTTCTATAAGTTTTATTGTGCTGTATAGAAAAACTGTTCTATAGAAAAAATATTCTAACGAATTCTATAGAAATACTTTCTTTAGAAAAAGTATTCAATAGAACTCTTCGAAACTCTATAGAAACAGAAATCTATAGAACTTGTAAAGAATTCTATAGAGTTCTATTCAGCTCTATGAATTTTTTTCATAAGGGACGGCACCAATACACCGGGCGTATAGTGCATCTGCCAAAAATTTTCATCTTCCACTGCTACGGGTCGCATGTTCTAAGTAAACCTCCAACACGTGTCCCTGTGGCACCATATAGCAGGCATGCTGTGCATGCCCCGCATAATCTGTTAGTGCCCTCCTTAATCTGTTAGTTCTACTTTCTACAGTTAGAGGCGCACAACCTCTAAATAATCCCCCTTTCGAACGGAACTCCGACACGTGCCCACTGCTTCTGGCACCATATAGCAGGAAGCTGCGCATGCGCTTCAAAATTCTTTAGTTCCACCTTGCACTGTCAGGATGGCACAATATGTTTTATACGAACATCCGACAACGGTCTCTTCTGCCTGCAGCAGAATTTGTTGAATACTGTTTCAAAACTTTTACTGTATGCATGATTTTTCATTCTGGTTGATTACATTTTGTTTTTATACAGGGTGGTAGAATTACTGCTGTTCGATGAAAATGATAGGTGATACAGTATTCAGAAGTGTTGGAAATTGTTTCATAATATATGTTGTATGCATGATTTTTAGTTCTTCTGAATCATGTTTTGTTCTTTGCGCAGGATGGTAGAATTACTGGAGATGGATGAAAATGATAGCAGTAATGTGTTGGAAAGTTTTTCATAATATGTGCTGTATGCATGATTTTTTGTTCTTGTTAATTATGTTTTGTTCTTTTCACCGGTGATAGAATAACTGCAGATGGATGAACACTATATTTGTAACATTATTGAGAAAGTGTTGTAAAGTATTTCATAATCCATGCTGTACACAAGATCTTTTGTTCTTGTTAATTATGCTTTGTTTTTTCACAGGGTGGTAGAATTTCTGCAGAGGAATGAAAATCATAGGTGTTACAGAATTCAAAATGTGTTGATAAGTGTTCCGTAATCCATGCTGTGTGCATGACTTTTTCATTCTTGACGGGTTCGAAAACAGTTAGAAAAGTGCCACCCAGGAGTCAAGTTGGGTACAGAGGGCACGGGAGGTACATAGTATAAAAGAGTGGTCAAAGGGCTGTTTAATAATACATCGTTAGATGATACAAAAGTTAGAAAATTGTACACTCCTTGGGCCAACCATCGTTCCCCCTGAATTCCCCGCCTGTCTTTATGTTATAAATAATATGTATTGGGGGGTTCCATAAAAAAGTTCTAAAATCTAAGATCTAAATTGTAGAAAAAGCTACGATTATCCCCCCCCCCCTTATTCCTTGTCCCTTCCTGTTTTCACATTTGAGTTTTACATACACAGGTTTAATAATTTTATAGTTCGCAATTATTTTATTTCATTTTCCGAAAGTAAATGGAGGGATCGACCGAAGGGACCGGAGGGATCGACTCTTTATAATGAATATGCCGACCCTTGCTTTTGATCATTTTTGAATAATCTCGTTAGTTTTTTGCAAATATTTAGAAAAATTAAAGACTACTTTTTTCAAAATTAGATATTTAGATGCTGACTTTTTTTACTTATGTATTTAGTTTCAAATTGATACCTCAAATAGTTTTCCTAATTTTCTCAAATTAAAAAATTCCATCATCTGCCATTTCAAATGGAAGTAGATTTTCTATTTTCAGATAAAAAGGATTGCATCGAAATGAGCATGCTCTGGTTTTCTTCATATTTTCAGAAAAAGAATGCGTGTTTGATGAATTTTTAATAAATAACTCTGCTAATCATCAAAAAATTCAAATTCAGAGTTTCATGCGTACCAAGAGAATCTTTGAACTGAACTCACACAAATTTTCAGTCTTGCACTTACGGTAGATTTCGCTAACCACTGCGAAATCACACAGACTGGGCAGAACTTTCTCTTATTAGTGTAGATATTATAAATAATAAATAATTATAAATAAAAATTTAATCAAATATTAATAAATAAAGCATTTATAAGTAAAAGTATTTTTAATAGCCCTCATAAATAAAAAAAGCAAATTTACGGAGAAAATTCAATAATTTCATATCATCTACGAAAACAATGATACATTTTATAAGCAATGAGATAAAATAAGCAATTCTTATGGTGAAGGGAATTATAATACACAGAAGTGTTTAGTCAAAACTCCTCCAGATTTGTGAAGTTTTTCAATCTAAAATAAATGATGATTGGGACAACATTGTGCATGATTAATTTGGTTTACATTGATTTGCAATAATATAATTTATATTAGCATTTATACCGTGTTTAAAGCTCCATATAATAGATTATAGGTAAGAAAAAATATTTTTCTTTTTTAAATTTTGGTATACATTCTTGGATCTGTCTATGCAAAGTAATGATGAAATGTTTGAAGAGTATATTAAACAAAGTTATAACAAGAATCTGTAGAAAATACAACAGTTACAACAGAACATCAGATGGGAGGGAAAAAAGAAATATTTTATTCAAAAGCAAATTAGTCAATAAAACGTGCATTATGTTAAATCAAAATTTTGAAAACAGCAATATTTAAAATAATGGCACTGCACTTATAATGAGAGCCGTGGGGAAAAAAGTAAACACTCCTTCTAACTCTGCAACAAATTATCGTAGAAGAAAATTAGATACGAAACGATTGAAAATAAAGTCTAATTCTAAATGATGTATATAAAATTTGTCAGGGGGTCATCTACATATCAAAACGAACATAAAATTTTTTTTTTTTTCAATAGCAGTGCCTAAGTTTGATATAATAAATAAATTCTACACCCTTCAATTAGCCTAAATCCAAAATTTCATGAAATTCGTACGAGTAGTTTACGAGAAATTAATTAATTTAAAATGAGCCTATTTTAGGGGCTGTATCCAAATGGAAGTTCGGTACTCGATTGTTGAAATGCTACAGTATGATTATGTTACTTCAATTAATGTATTATTTCTTGCCAATAGCACCATTTCACTCGCTTAATATATTTCAACTATTGCCAGCCGAAATATTTCGATAAAAAGAGTAAAATATACTTTTTTCAAATATGCTTTTCGGCACATCATAGACGGCCCCTTAAACCACCATTTTGATGTTTTTTAATGATAAATCGAAAACTACTTGAAAAAAAAATTTAAAATTGAGGATTCGCATAAAGCAGGACATAATAAATATAAATCTATAAAAAAAATTGTAGGTTGCAATTCATATTTTTTTCGAATAATAATTTAACAATTCATGTTATCAATTTTTTTAATTACAAATTTAATGTATTTTTGTTTGGTTTTTTTATTATTATAAGCACACAAAAAATTATCTCATTAGGATTACAATTTCAGAAGATATTAATAAAAATAGGAAAATGTAATTTAACATTAGAAGCTTTAAATTTTGAATGTTTATAATTCAAAATCGTATCTTTCAAATGACTAGAAATTTCATTTCTGGGCATAGTTTGAACCGAAGATTTAAATTATATTGTCAAAATCGGGTGTTGCCATTGAAAAAACGAAGTTTGGTTTGGTTTTGATTTGTTGATGGGCCCCTAAGCAAACTTTATATGCATCATTTAAAAGCAGACTTTATTTTCAATCGATTGGTACCAGTAGCTTTCTTCTACTATAATTAGTTGCAGAGTTAATAGGGGTGCTTACTTTTTTTACCCCACGACTGTACAAGCAGTATAAAACTGCCTGTTTAAGAATAAGATTGTAGAATTTAGTATGAAAGTGTGAAAATAGATTTAGAATAAATAATTTATAATAGTGAGATGGAGTTGAATGATGAGCCTCCATTACTGGAGATTTAATAACTTTAAGTTTAATTAACATTGAAAAGGTAATTGATAGAAAAAAACTCGTAACACAAAGTCTGCTTTTTATTTAAAAATTATAAATATATATATATGTGTGTGTGTGTGTGCATTTATTTTCTCACTGTTTTCATACCTTCTATTAATACTATTTATTAGCATACTGCTTTATACATTTCAGTTTTATTGTTAATTTCTTTAGTTGCCAACTGTATACTCTTTTTTTAACTTATTCCAATAAACCTTTTTTTTTCTTTTTACAATATCTAGTGTTGAATGTATATTTTTAAAAATATGAATGAGTTTTATTGGAATGTAAAAATCGTTCACACATCTCCCACAGATGACTTCATTTTATCCCATTAGAGTCATCACGTTTGAGATAGAAGAGTCTTCTACATGGGTGTTTCCATAACGGTATTTATAGACTCATAGCTACCAAATTTATGAAATATATTCAAGGTGGCCACAAATGTTTTACATCAAAGTCCCCTCATATTTCCCATTAATGATAAAAAACTACTGATAATGAGTATTTTGTTAGAAATAACATCATTCCCAAGATACAGGCATAATTTTGTAAAATGGATATAATAAACATTGTCTTCGCAATGTAAACACAGAACCCTATTAGAGTAATGTAGAAGAGATGGGGGATGAAAGGGACATTTTGGCTTTACAAGCTTATAAAATAATGGCATGAAAAGATATCATTCTGATGTTTGCACCAAATTCTCGTTTAAAACCTTCACTTTGATAATAGAAAAACTTCTTATCCTCAAGTACAGTAATTTAAAATCTGTATGCATTTTTATAAATTGGGAGAAATGTCCCTTTAAACCACATTGTAGGGGATGAAAGGGACACTGTGCGGGGTCGAAAGAGTTACACATAAATAAAACACTTTTGTGAATTTTTTTCTTTTAAATGCGATTATATTATTCAAAAATAAAGATAATAATACACAAATAAAAATAAATATATTGCAACATATGATAAAACAAAAACAAGAAAAAGAACTTGTTTAGGCCTACTTGACATAAAACAACTTTAAATCAGTCAAAAATTTTAAGAAAGATGTAGCTCTATCTGTCTCACCACCAGTTACGGATTTAGGTAACTTCATCACAAAATCATTAACCCTTTCGACTTGGGCGTCTCTTACACACATTTCATTCGGTTGACAACAATTTTTTAAAAGAAGTTTCCTTCTATTCTACAATTTAAAAAATGCTCTAATTAAATAAGGCAAATTTCATTTTCCTTTATTACTGGTAGCAAAAAGAAATTTTGAAAAGAAAGATGATGTCTAGTCAGACTAGACACACAAGTGCAAAGGGTTAATATTCATGTCAATAGTATCAGTACATACAAAGTGGTTTTATTCTGTTTTTTCGGAAAAAATGTTCTTCGAATTCATTCCGAATGCTTTTCTGGAGTTTGTGGATAAATTGAGACAGGAATGTCACCATAATTATTCTGTTATCTTTTGCAAATTTTATTGTCTTAATATTTCTATTGATTTCATGATTATTAAAATAACATAAGCATGGGATGAGTTTTGGAATATCTAGAATATTTAGCTAATTCTCAATTGCTTTAAAAAATTCTGCAGTCATCCACCAACTTTGATGAGCAAGACCAAGCCTTTGGGATGAGGTAATTCTTCTTTTCTCTTCGTAATTCTTCCTTGGGAAAACGAATACTGTTAAACAGGGTTACCTGATGCAGAAACAAAAGTGTGACAAGTTTACCACGTTCAGCTGATATTACGTGAGAAAATTGTTTTCACCACGTTTTTCTACTATATTAGGCGGCTTGTGCTCTGTTATTAAATCTATTTCATCTCAGTTATATATTATATTCCGTGTGAATTTATAGCGATTCATAACTGCCTGAAGGTTTTAAAAAATATCAACATTAGCCTTGTTCAAACTTGTACTTCTTGTTAAACTAATAGCTATAGGTTTTCTTAAGAGAAAATAATGAATTTCGTTGATTAAAATCTTGGAACCAATCAATATGAGCTTGCTTGTTTGTTTGCCAGACAGCGACATATTTGGAGAATTCAAAGAACTTGAATTCGCATACATACAATATTGTCAAACCATAGTTCATATTAGATGCTTGGAACAAATATGAAGCTAACTCTTTTTATTGGGCTTCATAAAAAACTTTTCTATTATCAAATGGGCGTATTGAAATTCGTCTGCTTGGGTATTCTTAAATTTTAGAAATATTCTTTCTAAATAGGACTTATCAATGCCATAGGCTTTAGCTGTAGACACTCCTTTTTCCTCTACTTCAGATACAGCACACATCATTTCTTCTTCGGTAATTCGATTTTTTTCAATGTCCTTTTATATTTTCGAAGCATATTGACTTTTTGGTGGTTTTTGGAAAAGGAAAAAATACCTTAATTGTAGGTATATGTTATTGAAATATTTGCATACTTTTGTTTTACTTAATACTGCATTCATTCTTTCTACATAAAAAAACTAAAAACCATAACTTAAATTTTACAAAACGTAAATAATATTTTGTTGAAATAATCATAAACAAACCTCTCAGTTACGCTCGTATTCACGAATAACTTCGACCTAGGATTAAACCGCGAGTCCAGTAACCCCAGGTTGGTATTTTCAATAGGGAGTTGAAAACTCGTATTCAACGTTTACTTCGGATGAAAAGTTACCCAACTCAGAGATCTTTGACCCCGGTTGAATAAAGTGTGCTTATTGATTTTAAAAAATCACATGTTTTGTTTGGTTTCGCGTCGAGACATCGTTTGTTTTTACTTTTGAAGAAAAGCGCAGAAAAAAAAAGTTAGAAAGGAAAAGAAAGATTCAGATGTAGTGTGGATTTTTCTCCCCCCCCCCCCCACCAAATGTATGGACAAAATAAAAACTGTAATCACTAAATATGGATTAACTTAATTTAATTTCTTGAAAGTTTTAATATTTTTAAAATAATTCATTCATTCATTTTTTTTTTTATTGATAAATGAGTTAGATCAATGATATTAAACGTGTTAACTGCTAAAATAAATGTTAGAAGATTCTTTTTCAAAACAAATTTGCGCATAGTTTCTAAAAAATGAACTTGATTTCGACTAAAACTAATGAAACTTGATTTGAATAAAAACTGAAATTTTGTTTCAACGGCAACTATGTTGATTTCCATTATTAATAGCTCCAATTAGTAATTAATTAAACAATTTCTGATAAGGAAAACATTAAAATGGAGGAAAAAGTAAAAAAATGAAGAAAGTAAAAACCTGTTGTACTTTATATATATTATTTCTTTTATTAGTATAGATGGTATCCAAATGTATTCATTTTATTGTTTGGATTTTCAGCGAGCTAATTAAAATGATTAATTCTAATTGAATTAGATAGTAATTAATATTCCAGGTTGATTGGAAAAAAGTAGTGAAATAACATTAACAGAACTGCAGAAAAAGTGGAGCAGGTGATTCTGGCGGTGCCCTGGCACCAGGCACCAAGCCGCAGAGGCGCATCTAGCTATCACTTCCGATCGATTGATAAACATTTTTCATTTAACTAGTCGCTAAATAAAACTCCACACTTCCTTTAAGTTTAAACTGTGTACAGTGGAAATGTTTTATAAGATGTTATTTTTAGGAACACAGACATTTTAAATCTTTTAATCCTACTAGTGTATGAATTTCCATTCAACACACAGAATCAATCGAATAAAGCCTTTTCTAAATCATAAATGAATTCTGAACACTATCTAGACAAATAAATGTGAAATATTACAGAAAGTTAAATTTTTATTGACCAGCTTTTAGGACCCCCCCCCCCTCTTTGCATGACAATTTTTCCATTATCAGATTTATAAGATTAAAACTATTCAATTGATTCTCTTTGACTATTTTTTGGTATATTAGCCTAGTAATTACGAAATATTATTACATGAATGCATACACCTATGCTTGGATGCACCATTTAAAAGACTGTATTTATTAAGAAAATGATATTTTATTTTCTATATTTTTTCTAGCTCTTAATTTTATATTTGTTACTCATTTAGATATCACTTCTGATACATGTAATAAGGATTTTATTTAGAATAGAAATAAAAAGTGAGATATTATAATTATTGTTAATGATTGATTAATGATAGATTTCTAGACTAGATAGGCAGAGTAATGATAGTAATCTAACAAAACAGCTCAAATTCATTTTTGATAATTTCATATAATTCTACATTATCTAATAAATAAAATAGCTACCTTTTGTTTGTGAATCAGTGTAGCAGAACAAGTGTGCATTTGCACCACGCTACCCATTCCCTCTATTTTTTATATTATTATCATTTTTTTAATGTTAGTCGTTAATTAAAATAAATTAAAACGTTACTCCAGATGCTGTGTAAGATAAAGAAATAAAAAGAGAGTTTAAATTACATATTACCAAAAATATAAGAATGTATGTAATCTCATATATATATATATATATATATATATATATATATATATATATATATATATATTATGTGTAAATTTTTTAACTGGTTTGTTTATATTTATATATATCTCCTACATTATAGGTTGAATTGTTTGCTTTCATAAATACTCATGATCGCGAAGAATTTATTTGCCTTAAAAAATAGTCATTACTAAAAAGGCTGATAAAAGTATTTTTGGTGTGGGGTTATTTTAAAAAAGAAAAGTTTTTTATTAGCGTATTTCAACCCTTTAGTAATTTATTTTTATTTACCTATCAATTAAGAAGCAAAAATTATTAGTGATCTCAAGAAAAAAAAAAAAAAAAAAAAAAAAAAAAACTTTACAATTTTAGAGTATAACATTGAAAAGAGATTAATTTTTATTTTAAAACTCTGAGGCTCCTGTTTTAAATAGCCAAAACGGATTTAATATTACTATTATTATTTTCGTATAAAATAATTTTCTTGCAATATTTTGTATTATATATATAATTCTGAAATTAAAATACAATTGAAAAATAAATGTAATTAAAATAAATATCTCAAATTTCACAAAAAATTGGGAAACATAACATCAAAGCTTACAAACAATAACAACAATGTTATAGTGTTAATCAATGATAGAGGTATTTAATATGGTATTCATACTTAAAAAAAAATAAATAAACCTCCTAAATTTTTTTCAATAAAGTAATAAAACTCAAATGAATTTTCAAATTGTAAATTAAAATATCTAATTTATAGATCTGATATATATTTATCTAAGTTTGCACATAAACAATAATATTCCGTTCACACAATAGACCCAAAATTTAATTTTCAAACATTCTATTGATCAAAAATATACAGAGAATCTATGGATATTCGAAGATAATCTGTGTATTTCTTTACTTAAACAAAAAAATGCAAATTAGCCTGATGTCACATTTTAATTAGAACTTATGTAAGTATACGATATTTATTTCGGTACAGTTAAAATACATTAGTGAATTTTTTTAACATCAAAATTGCAAAAAATAAATGTTCTTAAACGCAACAGTTGTTACTTCAGTAGCAATTTATCGGCCATTTAACAAATGTTGGCTATTTTTAAGGCAAATAAATTTTTCGCGATCACGCGTATTTATGTAACCAAACAATTCAACATATAATATATAGAGGATACAAATATAAATATAAACAAATCAAATAAAAATATTGAGGCTAATACATATAATATGAGATTACATACCTTTACAGAATGTTCTTCTGTTTTATTTTAACAGAACTTTTATATTTTACACAGCACGAGCACTTCATTCAATAACGCCGCCGTTGTAAAATGTCCGTCCTCTCTCCCTCACCGCTTGTTTTTCGTTAACCATGCATGCTCGGTTGAGAAATTCTGACTTGAACCTGCTCTAGACCAGAGTTGGGTTACTGAACCCGGCGTTAGATTGCAAACTCGAACCGGTTCAGTGAAATAGACCATTTGAGCATTCGACCCTGGTTTTCAGCATAACTCGGGGTCGAAGTAATTCGTGAATATGAGCGTCACTGTCCCTTTCAACCCCATACCACCTAGCGAAATTAAAAATGTATTCATGCAAGACAGTATTTTAGCTAACAATATATACACATGCACATAAATAAGTGTATATACTAAGTATTCACATAAAGTGCATACTTTACATTGCTAAATAACATAAATATTATAATTCTAAACACAATATTAATTTTTAGAGAAAAATAGAAAAACAAGATCAAAATTTACTTTTTTATATCAAAAACAGGTTTTGCTTTAACCACCTACAACGCTTCAATTGCTGACGTCAGTTATAAGGATTACTTAAGACAGAACAAGTATCGTCATCGATTGAGCCAAAGTTGAAACTTTGTACATTTTTCTTTCTTCCTGAAATTTTGAGTGTAACTTTCATCCCCAGTCTCCCCTACAAATTATTTCATTTTTGAAGCTTTATAGTAAAAAATATAAGAAGGTTATTCGAAAAGTATAAATACAATGCTGCATGCTCATTCCAAAAACTTTTAATAAACAAAATATCCATTACAAAATACTTACTGATATATGCCTTATTTTTGACATAGTTGCTGTCATTGTCAAAGCATTTGTTAAGGCTGCCAGTCAGTTAGTTTCTGAATTCTCTTTAAGCCTATGGGCGTGCATTCTTATATTTAAAATATCTCGCCAGAATACTAACATTTTTTATTTCTTTTTTTCTGTATCTCTTCTTAAAAAATGTCTCTTTTTAGCTCACAGACTAACAAAGCCTGAGAGCTAATGAGCCCGCCGGTTCAGTATGTACGTAACGCGATAACTCTTGATAGAAGTATCCGATTTGCTTAAATTTTTTTTCTAGGTTCATTCTGATAAGGAACTTCTCTGATTAGTTTTAGGGGTTCATTATTTAAGTATAAAGGGGGTAACGGGGGGGGGGGGGTAATCCTCCCTTTAATTTAGATAAATCGTTTTTTTCATACAGAATTATTCGATTTGCTTAAAATTTTACATACCAGTTTATTATAATAAGGAGCTTCCCTGATTAGATTTGGAGGTTCATTGGTTAAGTACAAAGGGGATAAAAGGGGGGGGGTAGTGCCCCCTTAATTTAGATAAATGGGTTTTTCATGCTGAATTATTTGATTGGCTTCAAATTTGATTTATCGCTTTATTCCGATATAGGAGGTTAGATTTGGAGATTCATTGGCTAAGTAGGAAAGGGAGAAAGGGAGCAAGCCCCCCCCCCTTAATTTGGATAAATAGGTTTTCATGCAGAATTATCCAATTTTCTTGAAAAAAATTTCTTCAAATTTTGATAATGAGCTATTCTTGATTAGATTTGGGCGTTCTTTAGATAAGTATAAAGGGGGGAAAGAGGGAGTTAATAATCCCTTAATTTAGTGAAATGGTTTTTTCGTGGAGAATTATCTGATTTGCTTCAAATTTGATATACAGTTTGTTCTGATAAGGCGTATCCCTGATTAGATTTGAAGGTTCATTGGTTATAAAAGGGGGAAACGGGGGCTAATACTCTTCAATTTATTTTTGCAGGGGCATTATTCTTTGACTTAAGAGTAAATATACAATTAGTGTGAATAGCCTGTGAGCTCAATGCATCAGTTTAACTGGGCACTTTTCTTTTTTTATTTTCAGCATATATGCTGAATGAGAGTTACACAATGTATACAGAATACAATAGTATACACAATGAAAGTTAATTTAAGAGAATTGGAAGTAAAGAGGGATTCGCCATGGCAAATATAGCTTTATAACAGATTTTTTATTAGGTATAAAAAATAATAACCAAAATTGTTTCATGAAAATCTAAATATTAATCTACATTTGCAGTTATCATCCAAAATTGTCACTTTTTTTACTAAATCGGACATAAATTAAAAGAAAAAGAAACTAAATTATTGTCTGAGATAGAATGAATAGATGCTTGTATAAGATTTAACAAGGTATAGGTGATTAACAAGGATAAAATTTTAAAACTTTACTTCTCTTACAATTTTGAACTTTATTTTTTTGTTCCCATGGTTTCAGTAAAAGTGGGTTCTACAATGCCATAGATCAGGTTTATAAAAAAATAAATAGTTGAAGAAAATGTAAATAAAGTCTTAATACATGCATAAAAAATACACAGAAAGTTCAAATTTAAGATTTGTATATCTTTAAATATAATTTTATAATGTTCCTTTTGGATTGTCAAAAAGAGAGAAATAACAAGTCAGTTGAAAAGTACAGGTTGAACTTTAAGCATTTCGATCCTACTAATATAGTGAAAAATCACGAACTGAGGAAACTGAATTTGAAGATTGCAACTCTGAAATATTGAAAAGGAAATGGGTGCAGTCAAAAGCCTTTTTCACCTTTACATAACTTATGCAGAATAGACTAGGGATGTCTCAATACATTATAAGCGAAAAATTGGCAAATTGATATTCTATCCTTTTTTAGAAAGTCCCTCTAAGAGTTTTATTTGAAGAAATTAAATATACCCAAAAGGAATGCATCGCTGACTGTCCAGCATAAAAGCAAAATTGTAATGTTGTTTTCCCTGCAATTTTTTAAATATGCTAAAAAGTGACTTTTTCAACATGATAGGAAAAAATTCATTACATAATGAATATAATCCTTAAGCCAATCGCAATGAGCACATTTTACAGAATTTTCAATCTTTTATCACTGGCTTTTTAAAACAGAAATTTTTGCCTAATTTAATCAGGGAAAATACCCAGATTGGAAAGGCAAAATTTGCAATAAAAGTAACTGGTGGGAAAAATTAAAGACTCTGAGCACTTTATGCGCCATGTATACGGGACAATCCTTCGCAAGGGGTTGAGAGTATTAATTATTACTTAATGTTTTATAGTCATACCATATTAATTTTAATAATGTTTTTATAACAGTGAAAGCTGTAGCTTAGTGAACAGTTATATCATTTAACGGTGTTGAGAAGGTTAATTTAATAATGTTTATTTATTTATGGTAGCTTATAGTTAGCCTTCAATAACTCTGTCCATTTCTATTAGTGCAATGTTCTAAAAAATATAATTTTTACAATGTTTTATGAAATTCAACCTGGTATGTAAAGATGGACTATAGTATGTAATGATGCACAAATACAAGCTCGCCAAAATAGGCCAAATGGCTGAAAAACTGCAACACTTTTAAGGCTAAAAAGTAGAAAATAAATTATAAATAAAAAATGACGAGAATAATACTTAGAAAAAGTACGCTTTTATCAATTAATAGTTTAATATTAATTAATTTATGGTTATACATTAAGAAATCCTAAAAAGATGGTTTTAAAATATTTCACTTTTACTACTTTGTTGCCCTACCTTAAAAAAGAAACAGAGTATAAATTATGTATTTAAAAAAAATTCCTCACCTACACATTCTACCAAGTATAAAAAAGCAGTTTTTTCATAATTGAGTTCAGTGCACAATCCAAACGAATGTATTGTAATGGAAATTTTTGAGGAAAAATAAGAGTTGCAGAAAAAAAAAAATTATGTGATTTTTTTTAGAACAATGTAAACAAGATGAAAGAGTGTTTAAAAGAAAACTATTTTTACTTTTAAATTTATTTTTCATTTATTGTTATTTTTGACTTGTTAAAAATAAAACTCATGGTTTTTCTCTATTGACTTGCATTCTGTTGTCAACTGACTGACAGTTTTACAATTAGAGAGTCAGAGCAACAATTAAAATTTTAAGCAAAACACAAACCCCAATTTCATGCGAGTGATGTCAGCTGCTATCTTGTTAATGGGGACCATTACGGATTTAAATAATGAAAACTTGCTCATTAACTAACCTTTGGAAAACATGAGTTAAACAGGCAAAACAATATTTCCTTGTCTGAGGCATGACACTGATGTCTAATCAATCCTATCCTCTGTGAAATAAGCAGAACTCAGATAACTATGTTGCGATGGACTCCAAACTTTATGGCGAACTGCTATTACTCACTAGTGATGGGAGATTCTGGAAATTTAGAGAATCGATAAAAATCAACATCATATAAAACTGCATCAATCACAATAAGAATCGATTCCTAAATTCTAGTATCGATATTTTAATATTCAAATTCACACAGATAATCTCAAAATTAGTAATTCAAAAACTTAGCAAATCAGTTGGGAATTTGACAGTGAATTCTGATAATGGGATAGATCGATACTTCTGGCGCTAATTTCATAGCAATGTATATTTATTCTTTTGATTTCTACTATTTTAGTAGCAGAATTGCTATCAAATTTAGTATAATGGCTTTTTTCTTTCCGGGTTAAATTATAATATTTTTAGTTTAGAAGACTTGTTATTTGAGTTATTATCTTATTAAGTTGTACTTTTTCAAGATCATATCCTCTCACCTCCACCTTTCTACCCAATTCATGACTTTCTTCATTATGGTCCTTTATACAAGCTTGATACTTAATTCCAACAACTTAATTCAACATTGTATTCTTTATCCTGTATACATATATACGAGATAAAACAATGGTACAAAATTCTTGGAGGTACTTTGTTTAAATTGTTCAATATATTATTTGAAGAAAAGCATTTTAGCACACATTTTCATGTGTGTACCCTTGAAAAACATTAATGAAACAGTGTCGGAGAGCTTCAAAAATTCATAAACTTCAAAGTATCATAACTCCTTAAATTTGGTTGTAAATCACAGGAATTTTTAAAATGTAATTAACACAAACACTTTGATAAACCTGAGAGATACAATGCAACTAATGAGAACCCTCAGTAACGTGGCTTTAAACCAAGGATGACATTTTTGAACTGGAAATAAGCCTAAAATTTTTATTACTGTTTATAAATAATGCTCATAAGAGCTGTAGCTAGAATATCAATGTTTTGTTGGTAACCAAATGACGGGAAAAACATCAAACAAGGTCCCATTGAAACCGGGGCATCCCTGGTGGTAGAAAGATGAAACTAGAGTAAGAAGGTAGAGGAAGGTTTGAAGCTTGCATGTTATGAATTTCCTAATTTTTGGGCAAATAATTTTTCAAAAAGCAGTTTAAAAAAATAAAACTTTAAAGCGCCCTCCTGCAGAGAAAAAGGTAAGTTAAAATTATGTAACATATACCAATATTTTTTTCTCAAATTTAGACACAGATTGATATGTTTCACATGAGTGGAAGATACTGTACTAGAGTACGAAAAAACTGCTGGCAGGTGTCTTTTTTTTAAGAATTTTAGGCCCAGGGGCTTAAAATTATCGGTCGATTTACAAAAGAAAAGCAGATTGAGAAAGGTTAATGAAATGACCAAGTTTTTAAGGTATTACATGACGGGAGTAAAATAATTTTGAAAAATCCTCTCCTGTCGGAGAGTGTTAAAATCTCATAATATGCAGTGTAATTAAACATAGTAAAGATTAAAATGCTTGAGAAAGCTAAAATAAAGATAACCTTGAAAATAAGTGCCATTCTAATGCTAATTTCAATAGCAATCAGTGTAAAAATCTCTTATACGATATTTGACAGCAACTCTGCTTCTAAAATAGTAAAATCGACCCTAGACGATATAACAGGGTGCAAACTGATCTATCATAGCGATGCACTATGACAATTTCAAATGAAAGGTAAAATGAGCGATGCTACTACTACACTACTTGTTTCCAGTAGACCGCAGTGGCGATTTGTTTCAAAATAAAAAGAGTGGTTCTACCCAAATGATGTTGCCTTAATGCTGTCTGTGGATGCAAAAAATGAATGATTCTTATTGAGAGGATCCCTAGAGCGTACATTTAATCTTTATTCAATATCTCAAATGCTATGTGTCCGATCATCACAGAACTTGAACCATTCGTCTTGGTATCTTTTGCACCAAAAGCGCCACTATTTGAGTTTTGGTTCTCTCTGCTAGAGGTACTGCAATTTCCTGCTGCATAGTCTACTGTTCTTTATTCAGTATCTCAAGTTCTATGGGCCTGATCCTCGCACAACTTGGACCATTCATTTTGGTATCTTTTGTGCCAACACCACCATTATTTGAGTTCTAATTCTCTCTGCCTGGGGCTTGCAATTTCCTGATGCATAGTGTACTCTATTTCTTTATTTGATATCTCAGATGCTATGGATTCGATCATCACACAACTTCAAACATTTGTCTTGGTTTTCACTTCCCCTTTTTAATTGTGATCCTCTTTGCCATTAGATACTGCAATTTGCTTATTGGCTTTTATACTGTCTTCAGCTTCCATTTTTGACAGGCGTTCGGTGAACAACGCTTCCCTTAAGCTTTTTGACTTTCCTCGTCTTTTTAGAAACTCTGAACAAAATCTCAATATCTCGAGAGCTCATGTGAAACTTAGCATAAAATTAGTTATATTACAATGAAAGTAATATAACAGCAAAAGTAATCTTAATTTTTTTTATTGCAATTCTTCATAAAACCAGATCTGATGTCAGTTAAGAATAACATTGAATTGAGGCATAAAAAAAATTGATAGTATTGATATAATCAATTTGGTTATAGTATCAATTAAAAATATCGACATCGTCCATCATTAGTTCAGTAAAGAACTTTAGTTTGTAACATTTAATGATTTTATTTATTTAATTATTTTGTGTGTCTAGGGTAATACAGAATTCAAGTGTGAGACTTTAACGAGAAGTAGAACACATCATAACAAACATTTTTGTATAGCTAACCAAGTTACAGTCCACTTTTTTGATGAAAAATACAGAATGTCTAACTTCAATTAAAACACAGATGTTTTTCAGAACTTTCCGAATAAAGATATTGTAACCATATTTTTAATGTAAAATAAATTATCCATAATTCTGCAGATAAGTGAATAAAAATTCTTTGTCAGGGGGGCTCAGTGCCCTCGAACCCCTGGTAATCACTTTTCTTAAAACATGGATAATTTTCAAACTTAGAAGATACCTGGTCAAAAGGCAAAAGAAATGACTTGCTTTTAAATACAAAACAACTTTTTCCTTAAATTAAAAAAATATTACACAAATGAGTTTTCAAAGAAATTATGTTGAAATATGTTAAGCTGTCACAGCAATCTTTTTACTTTCTTACTAATTCTTTAATACGCAATTAAAAAACATTAAAATTCAAAACATTTCTATATCAAAAGACAAAAGTAATGTCCAAAACATCTACTTTTAAATAGAAAACAAAACATCTCTAAGATCCAAAGACAAAAGAAATGTCCAAAACACTTTGCTTTTAAAAACAAAGCAAACTATTTAAAAAAAAAAAAATTTAATTAAATTGTCACACATTTATATTACAATGGCTTAATGAAAAATCATAACTGAAATACTTGCTAGACGAGGATCAATTGAAAAAGATGCTACGTTATTTTCCCAGTAAATTCTCTTCTTATTTATCAATCAAGAACACCTAACACAAATAAGTAAACAGTACATGTGCTCTCTCTCACCAGAGACTTCTCTCTAGCACAAAGAGAAAATTCTGCTCGAAGAATTGCCAGTAAGAGCATGTCTCAAAGACTGGGGGTTGCCAGGCTTGGTGAGGTTATCGCACAGTGGAATAAACCGTTGCCAAGAAGGGGATTGAAGTCCCCAAAGTTTTGTTACTTTTATGTTAGCTGGATACAAAATATCACTAAATACTGTATTCATCCCCATCATTTGTTTTGCATATATTTAATTTAAATTACAAATAAAGATGACGATGATAATAATTATGGAACAGATGTGATAAGTTCCTGGGGCCGCCATCTTGAAATTTTTCTTGGCGGGAAAACCTCTTTTCCGCCAAGTAGTAAATGTCGCCAAGCACTGGTTTATATGCATGTTTGGCTTAACGAAAATAAAATGTAAATAATAAACAAAATTCGCTAAAGTGGCAATCAGTAATCGTTGTATGAGTGCTTCGCGCACATTAACTGAAAGAAAACATCACTGCATTCAGCAGTTCTTGCTGTGTAGCATTCTCAAAATTCAGCAGCTCTCGCTTTCTAGCAATCTCAAAATGTAAAAAACTCTTAAAGCAGCAAAATATACATAAAAAACGAAACTCGCTAAAGTGGCAATCAGTAATCGTTGTATGAGCGCTTTACGCACATTAACCAAAAAAAAAAAAAAAATCACTGGATTCAGCATTCTCAAAATTCTGCAGTTCTCGCTTTGTAGCAATTTCAAAATGTAAAAAACTCTTAAAGCAGCAAAATATACATAAAATTATCAACATACCTTAACAGACATCTGCTTTCTTGAAAGCTCCAGCATGAAATATCTCTCATAACATCACCGTCGTCATTTTCCAAAATAGGCTTATGAATACGCATTGACACACTATAAACAAACCTACTTTTCTTGTTAAAATTTCATCATATTTCTTAATTACTTCAGCAAGAGCATTTAAACGGACTACAGAAACCATAGTCAATGAAAGACATCCAATAAATTTAACATAAAAATAAAAAGACAGAACGATACAACACAATATCAAAATACATCCACAAGATTCTAACCTAAAATGAGCTTCTCACGGGTTGCCAGAACACGACATGTC
The DNA here is from genome assembly GCA_963932465.1 of Maratus speciosus. NCBI lineage: Eukaryota > Metazoa > Arthropoda > Arachnida > Araneae > Salticidae > Maratus > Maratus speciosus. Next base: position 34,938,868 of record OZ010794.1, on the reverse strand, counting down.
ACAACACATGTCACACACGGTTCCACATATAGAGGTTGCCATATCCATAAACAACGCCAACAAAAAATCGCCAAACAATTCAAAACAATGGTTGAATGAACATAAAGCATCTAAGCCATAATTATTATTATAATTAAAACATTTTATTTCAATATCAAAGCAGTGTTTTTAATTTACACTAACAAAAAATATGACATGATATTTGTGAGATTTGCGCCAGACTAACAGAAAGGTACCCTTTTTTTTTTTTTTTTTTTACCACCATAGGCACAGCACTTCTGTTTACCTATCTAACATTGCGAAAATACCAAAACTTAAAAATTTTTAGTTTTTTGAAGTTGTCATACTTACTTAAGCTGGCTTTATATTTTAGGTAAATTCTGATAAACATTATATAGGTACATTAGTATGCGATCAATTGTAAACATAAAATACTTACTTTCATTTAGAGCTGCACACACAATGTTTTAAAATGAAACGCTCCAAGAAAATGAAAATAAATTTCCTATTTTTAACATAAATCTGAATATAATCATCAAACTACTTACAGATAAACAAATAAATGAAATTATATGTCACAAAAAACATTTTAATAAATGACTATTGAAATTTCGTGCCATCGTATGATCAAATCACAAATTGTAGAAATTTTAATACAAAAGTTACCGAAGAAAAATATCTTAAATCTGGGACTACATAGTCCCTTAAATATTTCCTTTAACTTATTTTATTAAATAGTGTGGTGTGCGATAAAAAAATTCCTATGTCAAAGCCAAGATTACCGAGAGCAGGATTAAAGGACAAGACGCCAATAAAAGGAATGAATCATAGCCTATAACGAATGAATAATGAATCGAAATGATTCATTCGTGTTGATACATTAGAGATCATCTCTAAGCGGAACAATGTAAGGCTTCTCAATGGATTATCTAGTTGCAGGGCAACTTCACATCCAGTGTATAGGTAAGCGTCTGAGACATTGGGAAACCATAATAAAATATAAAGTTTAAATGCAGTTAAAACTTTGAATGATTCATTGCATAGACTACGAATCATTCAAATTGAATCAAATCATTTGGCGTCTCTTTAAAAATAATTATATTTTTGTGTATTTGATACTTTTTTATCAATTTAAGAGTTTTTTAAGGTTAGTTTATTAATCGCGTACCCGACAACATGAAAAATTAAAAAACTGTGCAATTATTACAATGTACTTTTACGACGTGCTGAAAGTTTGTAAGCTTCGATTTATTTAAATGTTTAGTTTGTCAAAATGTTATTTTATATGTTTGCTACCTCCGTAAGATTTGTCATATTGTGTGGTGCTCTCTACTTTAGTAAATAAATAAACATAATCAATAACTAACTACTTTTAATTATATTAATTTAAGCACATAAAGGATATGCCACACAGGCCTTTCATTTTTGCATTGAAGTCCACCGTAGTGGAGATTGCTTTGGGGCCTTTAGAAACATTTCATATTAACGTCTCGAAAACTAACTAGTAAATATTCGAACAACAACAGTTACAATTACAGTAGAAGTTGAAGTAGTAGTTAGGACGTATTATTACATGCACTTTCTTTTCAAAATAGCAGAAAAAAAATAAGGGATATTTAGAGTTCAAAGAAGAGTTTGAATGAAAAGTCTTAAAGAAAAACTTTAATGTAGTCTTTTTAGCGAGTGGGTGGTTTTATATTTCTTCTAGGTCTTTCTATATTTGGAGTAGATGGTACTGGCGAAGTAGGTTTGGGATTGATGGTGACTCTTTGACCTGATGGAGAATCAGGATGAATTAATGGACTGTCATGGAGTTGAGGACTTGACATTTTTGGAATCTCTGTATTAGTCAGGCTGCAAATTTTCTTGTGAATTTACAGGAACTTCCTTGGTCTTAAATGAATTCTGTTGTGATGAAGAATGAATCCTTCTGAAGATTTCACAATGTAAGATCTTGGACTGTGTATTTAATTTCTTGTATAGAAGAGTATCGTTTTTAAGTTGAAATTTTTATCAGAAAAATTAAATACCAGAATTGTGGAAATATGTATTATCTTATTACCCAATCAAATATTTATAGAAATGATCAATCTGGTTAAAATGTAGGCTCCTGCACTAAATTCCATTTAGAAGCTTGTTATTTTTTGTGAAATTTCATTCTATAAAAACAAATTCCCCCCACCCTTTTATTGGTAATATTTGAAATGAAAGGTGTGGGAGGGGGGAGGGGGGTAGAGGATTCTTAAGATTGAATTCCTAACCATTTAAATATAAACATTTTCTAAAGATGCTGAATTGTTTCAAAGGCTGTCTTAAATGTTTCTGGAATAATCTCTGACAAATTAACTCTGTACATAAAAAGGCACCACTATTACTAAATAGGGATTACATTCCTAACTGTTACATCTGCAGATCAAGGGTTCCTAGAGCCTCATTTTTATACATACTGAATTTGTTTTATTTGATTTCTTTGTTAATAATAAATAGCATTTATCGAATAAAAATTACATTAAACACAAAATGATTCATTATTAATAAACAGAAAATTCACTTTAGTTAATAATAAACGTTCAACTTCCAGTTTAATTTCTCTCACATTCGTATTACTAGTTTCATGTGACTTTGTGAGACATAACGCTCGCTCATTGTTATGAAAAATATGTTTAAGATTGTTTATTTTTTGTGAAGATTTTGGTGCTTGTATATTATCTGGTCTATGTCATATTCACTGTGGCAATAATGACATCAAAAATATTAGTTACAATAACCCTTATTATTATTAAAAAAGCAAAATAAAATAAATTAATATTAATTTATTTTATTTTGCTTTTTTCATTTTAACTGCAGTTATATTACATAATATAATTATATAATACGATATAGCATAGATATAAATATAACATATTTATATTCATTGATACAGTATATTTATATTATTCATTCTGGCAGGTATTAACAAACCGTAAAAAATAAAACTACAATTGTTCGTATTGTTTATTGCTAAAAGCCATCAATGATGCTGCACATTCATATTTAATAAATGTACGCTAATTGACTGTTTTTATAACTTTTGTTTGCTTTTATATTGTTCATCATTTTTAGGGATGTTTTTTATTTAATAAATGTAGTACATTAAATTATTATTTTGAATGAGATTGACTATTGACAACAAAATTGGTGATTATAGTATAGTACCATCATTTTTGACAATCTATCTACCTGGCACAGAGGATACGTAAGTATCAAAAATTCTTAGTAGGCAGAGCGCTCCTCAACACTCTGTTATCTCATTGTTATATTATTGTAACTACTACTATTTTCAGTCTATTAAATCTTGTATAAAAAAATCAAAATATTTATTTTGTGTTAAGGATTACTTCATAATTAGTTTGAACGATTATTTATTTTCATGCCTGTTTTCTAAATTAACGTAATTTCCAGAAGAAATGCCGTTTCAAGTTGACCCTTTAAAAAAAATAATAGTTATGGTGTAATAATCTGTAACAGAAGTTTTCAGCTTGTAAAAAAATATCGATAATCATTTATATTCAAATATAGTTTTTGTTTTAAATTGCAAAAATAATCTTTTTTAAAAATAAGGTAAAACCAGGGCAGGGTAGCATGAAAGCTGGCTATAATTTAAAAAAGCTACTCTGGTGTTTTTTATTTGTTTTAACCGGCTTTTTTTGGCCAAAATTGTCTTTTATACAGTGAAGCATTTCAATTATAAAGTGCACATTTTTAAGTGCTTTTTAAATATATTTAATGACATTTAACTGACTTAGAATTTAATAAATAACCCAATGTGTCAATAATGAAAACATTACAACTTGGCAGAAAAGGGGTTTTCATGCCGAGAAAAGATCCAAGGTGGCGGCTGTGAGAATATATAACATCTGTTTCAGAATTTGATTGAAAATATTTTGAAATAAAAGGTATTATAATGAAATTTAAAGCTTTCTCTATAAAACTGATGTATAGTAATAGTTCTAGTTCTAAACCTAACAGCATGACATTCTAAAATTTCATAGTGAGTATATGGTGCACCTTGGGTGGGGTTGGGACACAAGATAGATGCCTAACTAACTTTTATTTGAAATATTTAAAAAAAAAAAAAAAGACGTGTTTAAAATATTTTTTATTTGATCTATATAACATGTATTTATTAATAGTTATTATTTCTTCTTTTAAGAAGTCATTAGGCTTATCAATGGCAAAGATTAGAAATTTAAAATAAAGAAAAAAAAAGCAGCAATTCATGCTGACAATATTCAGAAAGCTGCTGCAAAAATTTATAAGCTGAAAGGTCTTTTCAGTTTAAATAAATTTATTTTCGTGGAAAAAAAAAATTCCATGTATATTGTAATTCAATTATTGAACTTTTCAAATCTATTTTTAACTGTCCCAAGGTGTCCCACCAATTGGGACACCTTGGGACAAAGCACAAGTTTGATAAATATATGCAGTAGAAGATCTTTATAACGCAAACCTAAAAACACAAGATTGTGCGTTATATGGATCACATTTCACACATCGTTAAATTTACCTTGTAAACATGGGCAAATATATCCGAAACATATCAAAATACATTACAGTATCTTTATACTGCATTTTTTGTTACCAGGAGTTAATAAATTTTTGCATAATATAAATTATTCTACACAATGTTCAATTTACTTTAGAAACATGGTCCAATCCAAATATACCTGTATCACATCATTCAATGTGTTACTCATTTTCAGAAATGTTTATTGTAATAATAGCAATTTTTTCATTAAAAAGTTCTGAATTTAGGATAGAAATGTGAGCTACTGTATTAAATTTAGTTTTCTAAAAAGTAGCAGTTTTTTATAGTGGAAATGCAGATGCTGTTGGGAAATAATTATTAATAATATTTGTGGCAACACCAAGTTTGTATTGCCGGATTGGCAACAGTATGTTATGTTGTTACTTAGAACTTAGAATGTAAAAAATGAATCTAGTTGCTGTGCCGGTGTTTCGGTTTGATGTAAGATGTTGTGAAGTCCGGAAAATTTTACTTAAATGTTTTCTTCTATTGTAAATAAACTGTTCTTCTTTTTTTTCTTACTTGGTCACTTAGCTGATATTTAAAAAACTCAACATGGTAGCGGATCGCGGTTGCAAATCGAGCTAGTGGCTAAGAACAATAGAAGCAACGTAAAAACGAAAGTTCAGTAAAATTCGCTTAAAAACAAAAATAAAATGACGAATATGTATGAAGATATTTCTCATGTTGAAAAGCTTCGTGATTCAAATTCATTCGCGCTTTGGAAATTTCAAGTAAACATTATATTAAAATCTAATTCCCTGTTGGACGTTGTAAATGGAACTGAAAAGAAAGAAGGCCTAACGGCAGATGCTAAGTTGTCGTGGGAAAGAAAGACGCTAAAGCTCAACAGGTAATTGTAACAACTATAGATAAGAAAGTGATGATGTATATTTTAAATTGCGAAAATTCTCATGAGATGTGCAAGAAATTATGTGGTATTTTTGAAAGAGATAGAACAACAAAAGTGTAACTTATTACAAGAGTTCTTCAACTACAGTTTTAGTGCAGAAACCGATATTGCTACTCATATAAGCAGATTAAAAAACATTGCTTTTAAATTGAAGGCCCTTAATAAACAAATTGATGATAAAATGGTCATATCTAAAATTTTATCCACACTTCCAGAAAATTATAAGCATTTTAGAACAGCATGGGACTCTACTAACACAGAAGAAAAAACGTTAGAAAATTTAACACCAAGATTATTGAATGAAGAGTCATGTACAAGAGGTGTAAATAAGAATGAAGAACCAGTTGCTTTCAAAATATTGGAGAAAAGATGTTTCAAATGTAATAGTGCTGATCATCTAGCAAGATCGTGTAACAAAAGTAAAAATCCAGTAAAAAGTGCTAAAGAACAGAGATGTTTTAAATGTGACAGCAAATTTCATTTGGCTAAAGATTGTAATAAAAGTAAAAATAATCGTTCTCGGTGCAGCATTTGTAAGAAAGATAATCCTTCTGAAAAAGATTGTTATTATCGTAAAAATGGTAAACCAGCAGTTTCCTTTCTTGCTCAAGAATCTAGTAGTACAAATAAATTTGTGGTAAATTCAGGATCTTCTTCCCATATGGTAAATAATAAAATAATGCTGAAAAATCCTGTGAAGATTTCTACTCAAATTGGATTAGCAAAGAAAGCTGAAGTAATGACAGCTGAATGTTTTGGAAAAATAGAAACTGATAGTTGTGCATTACAAAATGTACTCTATGTTCCACAGCTGAGTAAAAACCTGTTATCTGTTAATGCAATTACAGAAAATAATGGAGAAGTAAAATTTATTGAAGATAAAGTAGAAATTTCAAAAGATGGAAAAATTGTTCTAGAAGGCTATAAAAACAATAAAGGACTGTATGAAATAGATTTGAATCAACAAAATGAAGCTTTGATTTGTGAACAGAAAAATCTGACATTGTGGCAGCGAAAACTTGGACACTTAAGTAGTAAATATATAAAAATATTATTGAAAAATTCAAATGGTTTAGATTTAAAAGATGATGACATTAAAATGATAGAAGATCCGTGTGACATTTGTCTCAGAGCCAAACAGACTAGATTTCCGTTTAAATCACAAAGAACAAGAGCAACTAGACCATTGGAGCTGATTCATACCGATGTTTGTGGCCCAATAGAGGTGAGTACATGGGACAGAAAAAGGTATTTCTTAACATGTTTGGATGATTATACTCATTTTGTCATGGTCTTTCTATTGGAGAATAAGTTTGAAGTTGCAGATGTTCTTAAACAATATATTGAAGAAGTCGAAGGCAAGTGGTCACTCCGAGTCTCTAAATTACGCTGTGACAATGGAGGAGAATATGTTTCTCATACATTAGTTAACAGTTGCAAATATAAAGGGATTGTTTTGGATTATAGCATTCCACATACACCACAGCTTAATGGAAAAGTGGAACAGCTGAATCGAACACTCTTTGAAAAAGTCAGAGCTCTAATTTTTGATTCAGGAGTCGAGAAAGAAATGTGGGGTGAAGCATTGCGAACTGCAGCCTATCTCCTTAACAGAAGCCCAACAGAGTCTGTAAGTGTTACTCCTGCTGAAATGTGGTTCCAAAAGAAACCAGATTTGTCAAGATTACAAATATTTGGTAGTGTAGCTTATGCTAAAATACTTGGTTGACTGAAGAAATTGGATAGTCGAAGTAATAGGCTCATCTTTGTTGGATATGCTGAAAATGGCTACAGATTATGGAATCCCAAAACTAAGAAAATACAAATATCAAGAGATGTGATATTCCTTGAACCCAAAGTTGATAAACCGAATGATTTAATATCACCATTCAACTACTTTAATTTTCAAGATGACAGTAGTGAAGATGAGGAAAATCCTAACAACATAAAACAAACAACCTCGGAAGATCAAAACATTGAAGAATTTGGACGAGGAAAAAGAATAAAGAAACCTCCTGTTCACTTTGGTGATTATGCATTGCTGACATATGAAGAGGAACTTAGTGGAGATGATAAAGAATTGTGGAAAGAAGCTATAGAAGATGAAAAGAAATCCTTTGAAAAAAAATGAAACTTGGCAAGTGGTTGACAGAAATGCAGTAGGAAATAAAAAGATATTAAGTAACAAATGGATATTTAAAATGAAAGATAATGGTAAGTACAAAGCACGTTCGGTTGTGAGAGGTTGTGAACAAAAATATGGTCTTGATTATGAAGAAACTTATAGTCCAGTAGTGAGCATTATTCCATTGAGAATTATTTTTGGACTAGCATTGAAGAAACAATATAAAATGATAAAATTTGACATAAAAACAGCCTTTTTGTATGGAAAATTGGACGAAGAACTTTACATGAGTCAGAAGGATATGATGACAAATCTAATGTATGTAAACTTTCAAAAATCGTTATATGGTCTAAAACAAGCACCCGTAAAACGGAACAAAAGATTAACAGATTTTTTGAGGGAAAGTGGTTTTGTACAAATTAAATCTGAACAGTGCATTTTCATAACTGAAGACAAAGGCATAATATTAGCTATTTATGTTGATGACGGAATTCTAATTGGGTGTGATCATGCAAGATTAATTGATTTTCTTGAGAAATTAAAAAGTGAATTTGAGGTAACTTATGAAGAACCAAATTCATTTCTAGGTATGAATTTAGAATTAAATGAAGACACACTAAAAATTCATCAAGAACCGTATTCAAAACAAGTGTTAGAAAGATTTCGAATGCTAGATGCAAAGGCAACAAGTACACCTCTGTTGCAAAATGGAACAGTCAGCTGTGTTCAAGAAAAAGAAAGTGTGTTCCCTTATCGAGAAGCTATTGGCAGTCTTCTTTATTTATCATGCAGAACAAGACCTGATTTGTCCTTCGCTGTTGCTTATGGAAGTCGCCATGTAGAAAATCCATCCGACTGTGACATTTCTAATCTCAAAAGAACTTTAAGATATTTAAAAGGAAGCAAGGACTTGGGTGTAGTGTATACAACGAATGGCAGTGACACAGAACTGATTGCCTATTTTGATGCAGACTATGCGGGTGATCCTGACACTCGTAGAAGTAAAACTGGATATGTAATATACTTTTGTAGAGGTCCAGTAAGTTGGAGCTCGAGAAAACAGCCTATAGTGGCTACATCAAGTACTGAAGCTGAGTATATTGCAGCGGCTGAATGTTGTAAAGAACTAATTTATCTCAAAACTTTGAGGAAATTACAAATGATAAAATTTCTATAACTTTAAATGTAGATAATCAAAGTGCTGTAAATATAATTAAAAATGGTGTTGTAAGTAAAAGAAGCAAGCATATAAATGTACGTTTTTATTTCATAAAAGAGAAAGTTGATAAAGGTTTGATTAATATAAAATATTGCCCAACTGATATTCAAATTGCTGATGTATTTACTAAAGCACTGGGACCAAACAAGTTTGAAACTTTTAAAGCTAAATTGGTAATGTAATATGTTTGTTTAAATTTAATATTTACTAGGTTTGTATGTATATATTACTTTACTTAAATTGATTTCATTATTTTGTATATGTAAAAATATTTCTTTTGATTTGAATGTAATACTTTATATCTGTCAATGTATATGTGACTAGTTGGCTTTAAGGGAGTGCTTTCAACTGTATTAATAATTAAGGGAGTGTGTTGGGAAATAATTATTAATAATGTTTGTGGCAACACCAAGTTTGTATTGCTGGATTGGCAACAGTATGTTATGTTGTTACTTAGAACTTAGAATGTAAAAAATGAATCTAGTTGCTGTGCCGGTGTTTAGGTTTGATGTAAGATGTTGTGAAGTCCGGAAAATTTTACTTAAATGTTTTCTTCTATTGTAAATAAACTGTTCTTTTTTTTCTTACTTGGTCACTTAGCTGATATTTAAAAAACTCAACAGATGCTTCTTAACTGCAAAACTCATTGTTTACATCTGAGAAGTTGTGCGTTATATGGAGAATTGCATTATAAAGATCTTCCACTGTATTTTTAAATTTATATAATGGATATAAGATCAAAAGCTATTTAATAATGTAGGCAAAGATTAAAAGAGTGAATACTGGGTAAAATTTTGACAATTGAACAGTATTAAAAAAATGAAAAAGAAAGAAAAAAAGTGTATAAGGTGAGCCATTCTCCTTGCTAGTGTTTGTAGTAAAAATTGCAATTAGGTCAGCGACATTTTAAAAGGTCCACACCAATTACTTTATCTGGTTTACACTGACCTTTAATCTCCCCCCCCCATTTTTTTCACTTTTACTGCTTTGTATAATTAAAGAAGTCAATGGTTTTTTAGTTACATGTTTATTACTTAACTAATTTTAAGAGCCATTAATATGCAAGTCTTATTTTATTTCTCGTAAAACTTTAAAATCATACATAAAGTGATGTAATAAAAATACCATTTATCACTATTAAAAACCGTATTATGAATTTATACAAGAATATGCACTCTTTTAAATAACAACAAGCTTTCCAAAAATTTAATTCAACAAATTTTATTTGGAGAACATTTTCTTTTGTTTCAATGTCTTTATTTTATACACTTATATACTAAACTGTCCTCAAATATTATATCCTTCCTAATTACTTTGTCAGCATTGTTCATTCTATGATTTAATCTTTCCATATGGACATGTAAGAATATTTCCATTTTTATGTGTTACATTTTGCCATTATTCAATTAAATATAATAATTATATATATAATGGCGCATAGTGTATAACGCTTCCGGAGTAAACTCATCCGGATCTTGATAATCTTTCGTTAAAATCAGCCATTTTATTTCGGCCATGTTAGGCTTAAGCATTCCGATGCCGCATTATATTATATATATAATGGCGCATAGTGTATAACGCTTCCGGAGTAAACTCATCCGGATCTTGATAATCTTTCGTTAAAATCAGCCATTTTATTTCGGCCATGTTAGGCTTAAGCATTCCGATGCCGCATTATAAGTCTTACAACTGCCTTATTTAATCTTTTTTGTATAACATATATCCTTCTTTCTGTTTTTTAAAACCTTCAAAAACTATAAAATCATCATATATACTAGAACGCAAAGGTAAAATTTTAAGTAGACCCATTTCGGGACATCTGCACATGCATCAACCCTGTTCAATTTAGAGTGATTGAGAATGATTTCTCGGTGGCTGAGCGGTCTAAAGCAGCAGTTTAAAGCGCCGATATTTTGTGGTGGATAGCAGGTTCAAATCCAACTCCCGGCAAAATGATTTCTGTAATATTTTTCACGATAAGTTATTTCAATAATGACATATTTTATTAGGTCGAGAAGTTATATGATTTTTATTTTATTATTATTATTTGAATGCTTTATAATTAAATAAAATTTAACGCTGAACAATATTTAAAATAATAATAATTTTATATTTAAAATATTTAAGCTAAAATATTTTTCATGTAATTATCAATTAAATAAATTGAGCTGATCTACAATTTTTGTTATATCTTCTGACCATTATCAAGAATGTGTGTGTGTCAGAAAGAAAACTTTGCCTTTCTTTTCCTTAAAAAAAAAGAAAACGGAAAGAAAGAAAGATATTCATATAAGAATTATTAAAAAAATTACCTTGATATCCATTGTTTAATATTTAAAAAATGTATAAAAATGTAAAATAAAGTTCAAGTAATAAAAAATATATGCTGCACCAAGTTTCAAATTTGGGCTTTTAGAGAATGAGACTGATAAAAATAAAATGCATAGCAGCTTTAAATGGTCATGTAGTTAAAAAATCATAATAAATAAATAAAAATAAACACTTTAAAAAAAAAAAAAAATGAGATCATAGTAAATAAAAATAAATGCTCTACCCACTATTTTTAGTTAAATTTCTGGTAAAAAGAAGCATAATTGGTTGTAAATTAAATTGTAAGTTAAAATTCTGTGACTTCATTGAATAAGGTTTGGCTGACTGTACCATCTATCGCTTTAAAGAAATAGGAATCACTTATGCAATAATATGCTTTGTCACAATTTCAATAATTAATTTAAAAGCAGTTCATTAAAAATTCAAGAGTTTTTCTAATGAAACATTCAAGTTATTTGCCGTTAAATCTTGATGGGTACCATCTAGTCTATACGTGGTATACCAAGTAGTATACGTGGAGCTATGTCATATAGATTTTTAAAATACCACTTTGGAGTCTAATTTATATTGATTTCAATATTTATATATATTTTTTCAAACATAATGCCTTCACAGTTCTCTTCTAGTGGTTATAAAGACCAATGACAAAATTTAATAAAAACTTAGTGGAAAATATTTATAAGTGTAATAAAAATACACTGTAAACCATCTTTTAATAAATAAAAACTGGCTTTTTTCAATTAAAGCAGTCTTTTTTTGGCCTAGTTAAAAGCCAGCGATCCTGGGTTTAATCGAACCTAACTTGCATCGAATGTTTGATGATCCAAATAACTTCTACATGCAACAGTTGAATTAAACCTAAAATCTTGGATAACTTTATAACAAAATCATACAAACATTCGAAATAAATTCTTCAAATTTATGGAATGAACCTTTTTCAATCTAGACGTATCACATTGACATAAAATAATATCAAGAGTAAACATATTTACATTTTATCACCAAATAACAGAGCAAATCGCTCTCATCTAAATCTAAAAATCTATTACAAAATATTCCCTAAATAAGCCTAATGCTTACTGAATCAAAACAAAAAACATTTTTCAGAAGGAAAAGTCACAGTGACTTTCCTCATGTCAATTTCTAGAATCGTCTATGTTCACCTGTAGAGTTTATGCATTCCATTTTATGACATACATTGTTCATTGATATGTCATCACTTTTTCCTTCTTTTATCTCTTTTTTTATAGATATATAATTGAATGGCATGAATTTGATAAAATTATTGTGCTTTTTCACTATAGGGGCCTTGATGTTTTATAAAAGAGGTTTGCACAATTCGGCTTCAGAAAGTGAGATTTGTTGTCAAATGGTGAAACAGCTAGGTAAACATACCTAATGAACTTTATGCTTGTTTATATGTGCATTTATAAACAAATATCTAAATATCTTATTAATATATGTATCTTAATGTTTTTTATATATAATACACTCCCTTAAATCCACATAACTTGGGACCAGACGTTGTGCAGGTTTTCAAATTTTGTGGATTTCTGATCCCTATTTTGTTTATATTTATCAAATAGTAATTTGAATAACCTTGAAATTATAATGAATGCTTACAGTAAAGTAAAATAATTAAGTAAACTTATAAACTAAACTATTAAATATACACTTGATAAAATATCATTAGTTTACTACACGGTGTACAAAACTGTTGTAAAGTCAAATAAACTTATACAAACATTAAAATAAAGTTAAAATATCTACGTTTCGGTCATCCTTCTATGACCTTCCTCAGGAACGTTGTCGTATAACTTCTAAAATTAGAGCAAAACCGTCTTGAGTTCAAAATGTTCGTTATATATTCAGTCAAAAGTCACTTTATCCAATTACAATCCAGAAAGCATGCAATGGCACCATCTATTAGACAAAAAGTAGACTACAATTTCGAATATGTGATTTTCAATATGGCGCTGTCTATGAGGTGAAAAAGGAATAAAAGACTATCAAATGAACAATTTTGGCTTGCAGTGGCCCCATCTATTGTAAGGCAATGTAAATACATGTAGAACTTAAAATGCAAGAGGCAAACTTTGTTAAAATCAAAAATAGAAGTGCATACTTGACTTTGGAAATGTAAGATGAATAGATTAAATTTCAAAAAATTATTTCAATATGTGCAACCAAAGTTTAGGGATATTAACTGATATGTTATCATTACAAACTTCTTCATTTCTAAACATAATTTCTATTGATTCTTTTTGAAGGCCATCTATTGCAGTATTACATGGAATTATAATTTTAGCATTATCAAAATCTATATAACTATGGGGGTTGTTAAAATAAAATTTAGCCAGTGCTGTGGTCTGACGATATTGTAAAATGTCTCTTTTATGTTCTTTCAACCTCTCCAGAAATTTTCTTTTCGTAGTACCAATGTAAAATTTTTTAGCACCGCTATCCAAAATGATAGGAATTTCATAAACACCAGCACGCTCATGGCCAGGTGTAGGATCTAAATTGCAATTTAATAAATTAGTAAGGTAAGGAGGGGGAATAGCAACAAGTTGAACGTTAAATCCACGAACCATTTTCCTTAACTTTTCAAAAATGACTGGCACATACCTGAATCGACAATAAGAAGGTTTCTGCTGGTTATTAGGTAAGCTGTGAGGGGGGAGACAATGTTGCTTGTGAATAATATTATAAATGTATTTAATGGGAAAACCATGATCTATGGCAATTTGCTTAATAAAATTAAGCTCCTGCTTTAATTTCTTGCCAGAACATATTAAAAAGGCCTTTTGTATAAATGATTTAAATGCTGCATACGATAATTGAAGGGTAAATTAGCATTGAAAGGGATAACAGTATTTTCTTTCATAGGTTTTCGATAAACTGCATAATTCAACAACTTTCCATTGTGCTGTAAATGTACGTCCAGGAATGCCAAAGAAGAATTTTCCTCGATTTCTAAGGTGAATTTTATGTTGTGATCCAGACTATTAACATTACTGAGAAAGTTTTCAAGATCCAGGCGACTATGGTTCCACAAGATCAAAATGTCATCCACGTAGCGTACCCAAAATGCTGGTTTTTTGTCAAAAGTATCAAATATAAATTTCTCCAAAGGTCTCAATTTAAATTCTGCAAACAAACCAGAAACTGGAGAACCCATCGGAGCGCCTTTAGATTGCCTATAAAATTCATTATTGAAGACAAATATGTTGCTCTGTATAATAAGATTCAACCCAGCTATAAGGGAAGTTTTCATATTAATGCTAAACTGCTTCTGATTATTGATAATAGATATAATATTCTGAACAATTTCTTGCATGTCAAGAGAGGGGTACAATGATATAATATCCAAGCTGGCTAAAATTGTGTTATTATTTAGTGTACAAGTTTTAATCTTATCCAAAAATTCAGCAGTAGAATTAACGACATAGCTAGAGGGAGGCAATAACATTTTTAGTAAATATACGAATGCTTTTTCAATAAAATAAACAGGCCCAGAACAACGAGCCACTATGGGTCTGATTGGATGTTCAGGTTTATGATCTTTCAAACGACCTGTAAGTTTTGGGATAATTCCAGTATGATTTAATTTAATGTACTTTTTCATGCAATCCGACCATTCTCCATTTCTTACCAGTTCTTGAGTCTTTCTGAATATAGAGGAATTTAAGTCCTTTTTAAGAATTACACATCCCATATGCTGCAATACCGTATATGCTGCAGCCGTACATGCTTTTTTTTTTTGAGTAAAATATACTTAAAAGTTAAATATAATTTAAAAGTAATTTTTTTAAGTGTGTTACTATTTATTATTAAATAATGAAAGAAATGTAAGTACTAAATTCTTTTAATTAGTATGCATTAGGGTGGAGTGAAAAAAATTAATTTTTTAAATTCAAAAACAGGTAGGTGCCAAAAGTTGTCTTTATACTAGTACATCATCTGCGTGCAATATTACCGCTGAAAAAAATGGCTTGAGTCTGCGCTTTTGGTCCAAAAGTCGAAATTTTGGGTAAAATTTGACATTTTTTCAAAAATTTAAAAAAAATTCTCTAAAGATGGTTATTAGTTAAAAGTGTTATTTAAACCTTTATTATTAATGACTTAACATATTTAAACGATAAAACGATATCTTTGTTCTGTATAACCGGAACAAAACTGGCAACTTTTAGTGAAAAAAAGGCGTTGCCACTCTGTTGTGTCATGCAACTAATTGTTGTTTAGAATACAGCTCATACCTAGTTGCTTTCAAAACTACCCAGGATCTATCACGTAGAGGTGACTGCATTTCATGTCACAACAGTGCATATTTCGACCACCTTACCATCTAAACTCAATGTTTTATTTATACATTGAATTGTGATTTTTTATCAAAGACTGGCATGAGTTTTCTATTTATCAACCTAGTACATCTCTTGTTTGAATTCACACACTTTGTATGCTGCTGCTGTGATCCCCTTTACGCATTTTTCTACTGTTTGTGTAAGAGAAGATAAACAGTGTAATTCAGTGCGGATGATATTAATGTAATCTATTAAGCCGTCTATTATCTTCAACAAGATTGCACCTGATAAATGCATATTGATTAGAGGTTCTGTTACCAGAACACTTTTCCAATGAATTAGATTTATATAATTATCCGCTTCAAGGTTTATTGGTGATAGTTCAGATTTGCGTATGCCATCATTAGCTCTCATCTTTCAACTGTTATGTGCTGAGCAGCTAGCTGTTTAATATGATGGCAATCGTCAGAGAGCATTGAAATCAGAATTTCCTTTGCCTATGCAAAGCAACCAATGTCCTAAATAACCTTTTTTAGTATTTGTTTTATTCCGTTTTTTGTGTTGTTTAGTAGCCGAGTAATTTCCCATGAGTTTTTAGATCCCTTCTTTAGCTGTGGATTACATTTTACTGTAAACTATCCTGGGGCCAAACTTGGGTAACATAATACTTTTTGAGTGAACATAGAGATTTTGATGGGCAGTGAGTGCCCATCGAAGGCGGATAATTCTGTTAGTCGTTGTCATCCATTCTGCAAGGGACATGTTTAGAATTAACCATTACAATTGATCATATTCCACCTCCAAGTCCAGCGAATTTCCTCTGCATCATTTATTAGACAAGGTCGTTGGCAAAAATTATATTCTAACCCACAGGGATTCGCCGGACCAATAGGAAAATCTTTGTCCACGTGCTTATTCCCTTCTTATTTAAATTTTTGAAGCCATAGAGAGTAATTTTCAAACATTATTTCCTGAATTCAAGAAAAGTGTACTCAGCACATACCTGCTAGACATTTGCAAAGTTATTTCATCAAGATATTGCTCAGAAGAACTAGCGAATAGGAACCCAATAAACTTGCCCTACGCAAGATCGCTCACAAAGGCGCATAAAATTATTCGCCATTATATATGCATGGATTGATCATCAGAGTCTGGTTCACTCACAAAGTATGCAATCCAAGTTATGCCTCAGTATAGTTTACACCAAATATAATCCACATCTAAAAAATTGGTCTGAAAACTTATGAGAAATTACTCGGCTACTAAACATCACAGAAAACAGCAAAAAACAAATACTAAAAAAAATTATTTGGGACAATGGTAGCATTTTACATCGAGAGCAAATTCTTATTGCAATTTTGATGACGATCGCCATCACATTAAAGAACAAGCTTATCAGCATATAAAAAATACAAGAGGTTGAGTAAATGATGGCATACTCAAAGATGAAATACCTAATGTTGTTGGAACAGAACTCCCAATCACTATGCAGTAACTGGATGCAATTTTGGTGAAGATACTAGAGGGCTGAATAGATTCCGTTAATTCCACTGCATTATTCTGCTTACATTATCATACACAAGCAGTAGAAATATACGTGAGGGAGTGTCACAGCAGCATCACCCAACGTCTGTGGATACAGAGAATAGATGGACTAGGTTGATACATAGAAAACTTATGCCAGTCTTTGATAAAAAATCACAATTCAATATATAAATAAAAAATTGTGCTCAGATGGAAGGGTGGTCGTGCTATGCACTGTTGTGTCTTGAAATGCAGTCACCTCCACGTGATACCTCCTGGGTAGATTTGAAAGAATATTCCAAACAACAATTAGTTGTATGGCACAACAGAATGGAAACGTCTTTTTTCATCAAAAGTTGTCAGTTTTGCTCCCGTTATACAGAACAATGATATCGTTTTATCGTTTAAATATGTTAAGTCATTAATAATAAAGGTTTAAATAACACTTTTAAATAATAGCCAGCTCCATAGGAATTGTTTAATTTTTTTGAAAAAATGTCAAATTTTACCCGAAATTTCGACTTTTGAACCAAAAGCGCAGACTCAAGCCATTTTTTTTTCAGCAGTAATATTGCACGCAGATGATGTACTAGTATAAAGGCAACTTTTGGCACCTACCCGTTTTTGATTTTAAAAAATTCATTTTTTTCGCTTCACCCTAGTATGCATGTATGTTTTACTATTTAATTTTTCTATTTCATTTAGATTTTCTTTTATGTGAAACTTTATATTGTCCAGTAATTTCAAAATTTTGTGATTAGTTTAAAATGTAACAGCAACAACGTACAAAATATCTATTAAATTGTAACAATATAGTAGCTAAGATACTACATAGTCAATATTTTGAAATTTATTTTCCTTACAGATATTTCTTTCATCTAAATCTGAAAAAATTTACTATATACATTTTTTTAATTTTTGCTGTCTGCTGACATAGCAAAACAAAGAAGGAAAAAGAGAAAAAAAATCATGGCTCTTTTGTTAATTGTGAGCTTTATAAAGTCTACACTTATTTCTTTTCACCATTTTAGAGGATATTCGTTTCTATTAGTGATTTTTCTTGAGGTATTAAGATTCCTTATTTTTTATTTTCTTTCATCTGAAAGTTCAAATTTATATTTTGTAGTACTTTTAAAATTTTGTCATTATTTTAAAATGTAACAACAGCATACATAATATCTACTAAAATGTAACTAGACAGTACCGGATAACGAACATTTATATTTTCTAGTACTTTAAAATTTTGTCATTATTTTAAAATGTAACAACAACATACATAATTAAGTTAAGTTAAAATAATGCTATAAAAAGTGATAGAATATCTTTATTAAGACTTACGATCGTTTCATCGCACAATCGGCGACATTTTCAAAATCAATCATAATAGAAAATATTTTCACATTACTTAAAAACAATAATATAGTAAACAATGTCACGAGACATGAAGCATAATGAAAATATTGCAACCATAAAATAAAAATTAAATTAGCTATTTGCGAGCGTGGATTAATTTTCACATAATTTAAAAAAACAAGGTAAACAATGTCACGAGACATCAAGCATACTGAAAAACATTGCAAAACATAAAATAAAATTAAATTAACTTGGCTATTTGCGAGTGTGGATTAATTTTTACTATTGTTTCTACAATTACTTAGTATCTCTTTCCAAATTCTAGGTAAATCAAGGGACACAGAATCATTGCAAATATTCTCGTTGCGTAAAAATATTTCTATTGATTCTCGGACTATGGATGGAAAATAAAATCTTGATGGATAAATTAACTTGCTATTTTTAAATTCAATCTGTAAAGGTTCTTCGCTGCATAATCTGGCCAAAGCTGTGGTTCTTCTATTGTATTTGATGTCTGCTATATGTTCTTTGATTCTAGTTTTAAGTTTTCTGCTTGTCATACCTATATAAAAATGTCTCGTGACATTGTTTACCTTGTTTTTTTAAATTATGTGAAAATTAATCCACGCTCGCAAATAGCTAATTTAATTTTTATTTTATGGTTGCAATATTTTCATTATGCTTCATGTCTCGTGACATTGTTTACTATATTATTGTTTTTAAGTAATGTGAAAATATTTTCTATTATGATTGATTTTGAAAATGTCGCCGATTGTGCGATGAAACGATCGTAAGTCATAATAAAGATATTCTATCACTTTTTATAGCATTATTTTAACTTAATTTGTTTATAAGTGATTATTATACATGTTTTTATAACATACATAATATCTATTAAAATGTAACTAGACAGTAGCTGATAACGAACTTTTGCTAAGAATTTTTTTCTCTTTTTTTTTTGGGGGGGGGGTATTATTGACGCAATTTTTAGGACAAACATAGACGAATATTTTTTCAGAATAATGCTTTATAAAATTAAATTTGCATAGAAATAATTTTAAAAAAAGAAAATAATCCCTTTTAATTGTGACATATACAAGAATAGCGCATGTAATACATACTAAATTTTGTTTTCGGACAAAAATGAGTTCATTATTCGGCCATAACTAGGCCGAATATTTGGTATTCGGTTATTCGGCCAAACCATTATTTGTTGTATTACTAGTGCAAATGCAAAAGAAATCATCCTAAACTGTAAAGTTTTGTTACACTATTCTGAATTGAGTGGAAAGTGTTTCATAATATACGATGGATGCATGATTTTTTGTCCTTTTTTAAAATAGGATTGTTTAGTTTTTAAATTGCTTTTATAATTCTTAATTGCATATATTTAAGTTGTGCTAAAGTGAACCTGAATATTCCAGCCCTTTTCCCTCTGCGTAGCGATAAATGAAAACACGTACTCTGTTTTTCCCTCTGCGCAGGGAATTTGTTGTTTATATTATTTTTATTTACCAGATGAGTTTGTGGATTTCGACGAGTGTGTATTGTGATCCCTAAGCGAATATTTTATTTGTGAATAATTCAATTAAATAGTGTGAAAAAGTTAGTATTTATAGTTTGCTGCTTCATTCAAAAAACCTTTTAAAGTACATTTGGTCCACCGAGCCGGAGTATTGTGAAATAAGTGCAAAAAATTAAAAGAATAATGCGTATCTAAAATTCGTTCGAAAGTGAAAGCGTTGGAACTGTACCAAATGACTTTGAAATTGAAAATGTGCCAATTGGAACTGTGCCAAATTAGAATAGTGCGAGACAAAAAATGGATAAAAAATAGCAATCAATAAACGAGTGTTGAAATCGCCAATAACGAGATTGAAAAATAAATTCCTTAAAACTGATCTGAATGTGTGTAAATTAGAACAGCTTCAACTATTGAAAAGGGAAAAAGAAAAATTAGAGGAAGAATTAAAGGCGTTGTTTAAAACGATTTTTTCTGCGTGTGAAGAAAAAGACATCGATTCATTTATAGAGGAGAAGGACGAACAAGAAGACATCTTTGATTAATTGATAGTAAAAATCGAACATACAATTACAGCTAGAAAAATAGATGTGGACAATCCAAAGAAGGAAGTTAATGAAATAAAGTTACCAAAGCTTTCTCTACCATCATCTAGTGGTAAAATTCATGAATGTTTGAGTTTTAAAGATTTATTTAATGCTAGCATACATAATAATGCAAATTTATCGCCAGCTCAGAAGCTGCAATATTTGAAATTATCTTGTCAAGGAGACTCCTTGAAAATAATAAAATCAATACCTATGGAAGACTCGAAGTATAGTGTCGCATACGACTTGCCATCTGAAAGATATTCTAACAAACGTGAATTAATATACAGCCATATTAGAATGTTGTTAAAATTTTCATTCGTGCAAGGTGACGCGCCCGCAGCAATACTCGATTTGGTGGATACGACAAATGAATGTGTCCGTTCATTTGAAATATTGGATCAGAAGGTAAGTGACTTTTCAGAAACTTTGTTGATTTATTTAATATTGCAAAAAGTTGATAATAATATTAAATTATGTTGGAAACGTCAGTTAAAAAAGATGACGAACTTCCAACATTAGCTCAATTGATAAATTTTCTGAAAGATTATACTCGTTCATTACAATCTGCTAGAAGAAATATTAATTATAAGAAAAACAGTTATCCTAAATTAACTGCAATGACTGCTTCTGTTAATGTAAATATTATTCTTCGAATAGTTACAAAATATCTAAATGCAGTGAGTTTCTAAAGTTATCTTTTCGCGAAAGAGTGCAATTTGTAAAAATTAAAAATCTCTGCTTTGCGTGTTTATCTGCAGAACATAAATTAATTGTCAGTCGAAAAGAGTTTGTTCGAAATATAATTTGAAGAGTCATAATAGCTTATTACATTATGAAAGACGAGAAACAAATTATCCAGATATAAAAAAAAAACCAAGTAACGCCTCAACCCTCGAATCAATGAAGTGAGGCTGTTGGTGAATTATCTAGTAATGTAAACATGTCAATAAATTCTTGCCTTGGTGAAATATACTCAAAATCATTTGGCATACTTGCAACTGCGCTGATTAATGTGAAAGATAATTATGGAGGCAATAAATTATTACGTTGCATTATAGATGTTGGCAGTACCAATAATTTTATCAGTGAGCGTGCGATACAATTATTAGGAATAAAAAGAAATTCAGCTAATTTACAGCTTAAATGTTTGGGAATGGGATACTCCGAAGAAACTCGTGGTGTTGTAAAATTGGAATTTTCTCCACATTTTGATAAATAAAACACACGATTAGGTACTTTTTATACTTTGAAAAAGATAACGAGTAATCAACCAGTTGTATCATATGATATCAATTCATTCTGTCACTTAAAGAACATAACATTAGATGACCCTAAATGGAATGAACCAGGCCCAATAGATTTATTATTTGGCGTGTCTCTATCATTATCTATAATTAGAGAAGAAAAAATATTTGGAAAACCAGGACTTCCTTTTTCAGTAAATTCGGATTACGGGTGGTTAATAATGGAAGATAGTGATACATTTTCAGAAGATAAACCAAATATTATAGTTAATTTTGCAAATGTTGAAACAGATTATATGAAAAAGTTTTGGGAGATAGAAAATATCCCCTCGAAGGAAATATACGCAAATGAAGAAAAGTATTGTGAGGAAATTTTCGATACATCCCATTCACGAGATTCGAATGGAAGATATATTGTGCGTTTGCCATTTAAAAAGCAATGTAAAGAATTAGGGGAGTCAAAATCACTATTTATGAAAAGATTTCTAAACTTAGAAAAAAGATTTAATAGAGAACCCGATTTGTATGAAAATTATTGTATATTTATGGATGAATATCTTGATATGGGACATATGGAGAAAATACCGAAGGGCGAAATTCAAAAACCTGTTAATGAAGTTTATTATCTTCCACATCATCCAGTCACAAGGGAATCTAGTACAACAACCCGTCTTAGAGTTGGGTTTGATGGGAGTGCAAAAACTACAAATAATGTTTCTCTTAATGAAAATTTAATTGTAGGACCCAGGGTTCAACAAGAGCTATTTTCTATTTTGTTGAGATTCCGAACACGCGCTATAGCTATTAATGCTGATATTGCTAAAATGTTTCGTCAAATTAAGATATATACTGAAGGTCAAGATTTTCAACGAATTCTCTGGAAAGATAATTTTTCCGATTATATTAGTGAATATCGTCTCACTACAGTTCAGTAACATATAGATAAGCATCTAGCCCATATTTAGCTACTAAAGTTCTACAGAAATTAGCGTTGGATAAAAAACTAAATTTTCCGTTAGCGTCAAACATTGTATTACGTGATTTTTTACATCAGTGACTTACTTACAAGAGCATCATGTCCCGAAGAAGCTATTAAATTAATATCGAATTACAAGAAATTAAGAAAAGTAGCGGATTTGAATTACGTAAGTAGTATTCCTGAAAATTTAATTCAGACTAAACTCGATTTATCAATTGAAAACGGTAATTCAATAAAAGTGCTAGGATTAAAATGGGACTCAAATCGCGATGTCTTCAAAATTAGTGTAACCGTAGAACCAACATTAACAGAAGTTACAAAGAGATCTATGTTGTCAGATATAGCCAAAATGTTTGATCCACTTGGTTGGGTCTCTCCCTTTATAATTTCCGCAAAAATTCTACTTCAAGAACTATGGAGTCTTCATCTGGCATGGGACGATCCTGTTCCACTACTCATAAAAAATAGGTGGATAAAAATTCGGGAAGAACTTGCATGCTTAACATCTATTACTGTGCCTCGGTTAGTAATTATTCCCTCAGCTAACAAATTTTAAATTCATTCGTTTAGTGACGCTTCCTTAATGGCATATGGTGCAGTTGTTTATTTAAGATACTTATCAAATGACTCGACTCTATCAGTTAGAATAGTAACTGCAAAAAGTAGAGTTTCACCTTTAAAAAATATCTTTGCCTAAATTAGAACTGAGTGCTGCGCTGCTGTCAGCCCGTTCGGTAAAGACTGTTCTAGATTCATTGTGATCGACATCTCTAAAATTAACTTTTGGACAGATTCAACAATAGTTCTCTCTTAGCAATCAACTGAATCAAGAAGATGGCAATCTTTTGTTGCGGATCGTATCGCAGAAATACAACAACTTGTTTCGTCAGAGTGCTGGCATCATGTAAAAGGAAAAGAGAATCCAGCAGATTGTGCATCAAGAGGTCTATCACCCTCAGAATTATCCTTACATGATCTATTGCGGAATGGTCAGAGTTGGCTTGTACTTTGTTCGGACTACACGGATTTAAGTGACTTAATCCTGAGTGACTTAAATGAACATTCTCAAACGCCATAGCAATGGATGAGGAGGTTAAGCCTCGTTCCGAGTCGCCCGCTTCAGAAACATAAGTTAAGTCACTTAGTGCGAACGAGGTATTAGTGATCCATCTTTCAAATCTACAGAACCGCAATTAGGGAGTGTTTTGTGTAACGAAGCCTTAATAGAGCAAAGAAAAAAATATTTTTGTGCTAAAGCTCAGTTAAGTGAGGAAATTCCTATTCTCTCAAATATATCGTCATTTACTAAGCTAAAACGTGTAATTGCTTGGTGTTTAAGATTTCTTACGAATTCTCGCTTACCTGTTTCAGAAAGAAACTTGGGTTTTTCTTAAAAACACAGAAATTCAGAGTGCCTTAAAAGTGATGATCAAACAAGTGCAAAAGTCATCATTTCCTGACGACATTAAATGTATGACTTCTGGTAAGTGTTTACCTCGCAATAGCAAACTGATCAATCTTTCTCCAATCCTTGATGGAGAAGGAATACTAAGAGTGGGAGGACGTCTTCGTGATTCAAATCTCACACAAGCTCAAATTCATCCAATATTGTTACCAAAAAATCATCCAGTGACTGTGCTGATTATTACATATTTCCACTTATCTCACTTTCATGCTGCATCTCAACTACTATTGTGTGTTATCAGACAGATATATTGGATTTTAAGTGAAAGAAGTGTTGTAAGAAAGTTTGAAAAGAATTGTGTAATTTCTGCTCGTGCTTCAGCTTCTATGTCTAAACAAATCATGTCTGATTTACCTTCTACTACGGTGCAACCTACACGCCCGTTCCTTGTTACAGGAACTGTCTATGCAGGACCTATATTGTGAAGATTTAGAAAAGGTAGAGGTACAAAAGCTTTTAAGTGTTATATTTCATTAAATATATGTTTTCCTACTCACGCAATTCACATTGAATCAGTGACTGATTTATCTACTCAGGCCTTTTTAGCTTGTCTCAAGCGATTTATATCCATACGACGCAAACCAAAAGAAATTATAAGTGTGCCAAAAATTTTATTGGTGCGAGCAAGAAGTTGAAAGAATTGTATAAATTTGCAACTTCTTCTCAGCATAATGAAGAAGTGGCAAAGTACTTAAGTTCGGAAGAAATAAATGAGCTTTACCCATGTGATATCAATCGCGGGTAAACAGAAGAAAAACACCAATAGGCGTGAAGAACATTTTATTACTGCTCCCCCTTCGTCCAATAAACAGTCTTTTTCGGAGGTTTTCTCCCCCCGCAGACGCGTGGCTGTTGCCATTCGTGGGTAAAATCTATTGGCATTTCAATCCACCCTCAGCCCCTCACTTTGGAGGACTTTGGGAGGCTGGTGTTAAATCGATGAAATTTCATTTAAAAAGAACCGTTGGCAATTCAGTTTTAACATTTGAGGAACTTTGAACTCTTTTAGCTCATATCGAAGCCTGATTAAATTCTATACCCCGTTGCCCTTTAAGTTCCGATCCTAATGATTTACAGGCCTTAACCCCTGGTCATTTTTAGGTGCGTTCGTAATTATATAAATACGTAGCACCTATAGTCGTCGTTCAGTCCGTCTGTCCGTCCGCATATAACAGAGCAAAAACTACCCGACCGAACGGTCTGAAATTTTAAATATATAATTGTTGTAACATTTTGTCGAGCCATTTCAATTTTTATGAAAATCGGATGTATAGTTTAATTACAGGGACATTCAAAAGTTTTTCTTTACATTATGGCCAATGGGAAAAAATTATTGCAAGTGCATTTTAATGATGTTTCAGTCTTCCGAATCGTCTGAAAATTTAAATGTATGATTGTTGCAAAATTTTGTCGAGCCATTTCAGATTTTATGAAAATTGGATGTATAGTTTAATTACAGGGGCACTCAAAATTTTTCCGTTACAATTATTGCAAGTGCATTTTAATGATGTTACAGACTATGCACTTATGAAGTGTAAAAAAAATATACATTCTGTACAATATGGGGTGCAAAAAATATTTATAAAACTAGTTATAGAACGAACGCACCTCATTTGCCACGTTTGACGAGCAATTTCCTACTTGTTTAATTGGTTTTCCTCTTACTTCAATACCAGAAGTTGATATTTCAGAGGCACCTGCATCAAGATTGACCAGATGGCAATTAGTGCAGAAAATGCTCCAACACTTACGAAAAAGATGAAGAAATGAGTACCTTTCGACCCTACAACAGGGAGTAAAATGGCTTAAAGAAGAGCCCAATATTAAGATAGGTGATTTAGTTATAATAAAAAATGAAAGTTTTTCCTTTTTACAATAGAAATTAGCTAGAGTGATTAAAACACATCCTGAACCTGATTAAAGGGTTTGTGTAATTACCATGAGAACTGAAAATAGTGAATTGAAAAGGCCAATTACTAAGTTATGTAAATTTCCTTTAGAGTAAATTTTTCAAACCCTTTCGGCTTTCAAGGCCCGGAGAAAGTTTAGTTTTTAAATTACTTTTATAATTCGTAATTGCATATGTTTCAGTTGTTCTAAAGTGAAGCTGAATATTCCAGCCCTTTTCCCTCTGCGTGAAAAATAAGGGATAAATGAAAAACACGTACTCTGTTTTTCCCTCTGCGGAGGGAATTTGTTGTTGATATTAATTTTCTTTACCAGTTGAGTTTGTGGATCTCGACGAGTGTGTATTGTGATCCCTAAGCGGATATTTTATTTGTGAATATTCAATTAAATAGTGTGAAAAAGTTAGTATTTACAATTTTCTGTTTCATTCAAAACCCCTTTAAAGTACAAGGATTTTTATGAATTATTCGAAATATTTGTATAATGAAACAGAATTGAAATAATATATTTATATCACATATTTTAATTTATTTCTCTTTTAAAAATAGTAGATTATTCATCCAAATATTTGTGAATAATTTTAAAAACAGTAAAAATTTCTGGTCTATAGAAATATAAATTGGCCTGCTTTGTTTTCATTTGCTTTTTGTTACATTTTTAAGCATGCAAAGTTGCATAGTTAAAAATGCGCTTATAAGCTACAAAACATATATTTAATGTATATTTTTACCCGACTGCCAAGAAGGATGATGTGTTTCACGCGTATCTGGGTATGTGAATTTCTTTATACCCTCGAAACTTCCCAACGGCTGGAGGGATTTTAACGAATGATATCTCTATCGATTTGTCTTAACCGCCGATGGTTATAGGCTAGGTTTTGTTTTTATAAATTCAAAATGGCGGCCGTAAAATACAAAATAGTGGTAGAGACGAAAAAATTTTTTTACGCACCATATCGAGTGGCATATCATTGGATAGGTCTTTCAAAATGAAGACGATGTTTCATTGACTATTTTACAGTCAGAAGCTCCGTTTAAATATTACACAACCTGGAAGTTGTGTAGGTAGGATCTCTAGCTTTACTGCAACTCTAACCTTCATAGACATCTATAGGCCTCATCAAAACAGTGTTTATATATAGGAACTAACAATTAAACGCACCTTAAAAGTCATCAATACAAATAAAAAAATAGGTAATTAATATAAAAAATGGTTTCACATCGATGAGAAGTAATTAATTAGTTCGTTTTTTACGCAGTCGAGTGTTTTGATATTTTAAATTTCATTTTTACTTGTTATACATATTTGATTAACTACGGTTCGTTAATTATTCATAAAAAAATTTGCTGTGAAAGTAAGCTTGAGTGGGATTGGAACTGAACAAGGAAAATCACAAATCCAACATGCTGCCAACCACGCTGCTGGGCTGCTTGCCAAATGATGAAATTTATCTTATTATAAACTGTAATGTAAACTTTGAGACCTATTTTCTCAAGACTCCCTGGCTATTGCATATTCATATATTGATACACTAGCTATATACTATCTATAATATTAGTACTATATAATATCTTCCATCTGGTTCTTCTCCAAAGAAAATAAATTCATAAGATCCTACATGCAGGGCTACCACAGGCGACTATTTTTATATTCTGTTTGCACCAGTACTTTTCTAATACTACTTTATAAATACTACTTTCTAATATTACTTAAATACTTTCTAATAATACTTCTCTAAATTTTGAACTATATTTCTCTTGTAAATATTGTTAAAGTGTGCATTAAGATTTTTTGTTTTGGAAAAGCGGTGCCAGTTAGAATTTAAAAATAGTCCCTTGTGGCAGCCTTTTACCTGTATCTTTGTCCTAGGCCACATTGATTTATGTTGATAGGGAGTAATGCAAATGACACATAAATGTTGCTCGCTAAAACCTTGAGAAAGATCTTGTTGGTTCTTGATTAAAATACTGACAATAATGACATAGCACTGACATTGACACATTCTACAATTAAATAAAACTTTTTTCCTATCAAAACGTTTACATATGTGATGTTGCATGTCACATACATGGGAGTATACCTCTATCGAGCGCTCGCAAAGGTAGACTTAATGATTTTCAAACGACGGCGAGAAAGGCCAGAATTAACCACAACCCTATCTGCTGTTTTTACTTGTGGTCATGCTATGTTGACTCGTTGCTTTTTGTTTGTGTTTGTAAAATATTCGTACTGATCAACTTATTAGATCCTCGGGGTACTTGATTTGTATTGAAACTCACAAGAACGCTCCCCTACTTCTTTATTTTTAATCAATGTTTGCATTTCAGTCCTAATCCACCAGAGTTTATAAATATTAAATAAAATAACACAGACTTGAATACAGTTTTACTAAAAACATAAAAAATATATTCAGTAAATGTTTCACGCAGCAAATGCTCAAGTATCCTCACCCTGTGTGTTGTGTTTTTCAAGTTGATACAGAGAAACCCTTGGCAAATAGAATTTTTTGAAAAATCCCCCATTCCTGATTTTAATCTTTTTGCTCTGTTCATTTATTGGGTTTTATTAAACAGGGTGCATCATAAGTTTGTGCAAACTTTAAAAATTCATAATAAAAAGCTAATGCTTGGGAAAAATTTCGGTTTGTGCGAATATAATAACATGGACGTTGGATTTTTTTTCATGTATAAACAAATTATTCTAAAAGTAACCAAAAGAGAGCGCTCACACGTCATTCTGAGACGTTTTATGCAAATAAAGTTAGAAATAAAACAACTGGCTTTAAATAGATTCGTCATTCCATCTCGGAAACTTGCTATCTTTAACAGATAGAAAGTTGGTGGTTAAACTTTTGAACTACAAGAATGCTGAACCCACAACTATTGCATTGCGAAAGCTTTGCATGGGCAAAGGGCTGAAGACGAAAAAAACCTATTTCATTGAATAGAATACTAAATTTAGTACAAGTTTTGGGGGAAACAGGGAGTTTGGGGGATCATCCACATTCCTGTAGGAAACTCTCACTGAAAACCAAGAGATAAATCAAGGTTGTAAATTTGAGTGGCCTTCACGATCTCGAGACCTCACCCAGGCATGTTGAACACCTTTTATTTTAAATTAATGCACAGTGTAATGTTATTGTGATTTGTTTCATTGTCTTTATGTTTGTCTGATTTGCATAAAGCTTCTCAGTATGACGTATGAGTGCACTCTTTAGATTACTTTTGGAATCATTTTTCTTTATGTATGGAAAAAAATTCCAATGTCTGTTTGATCATATTCTCAAAACAAAAAAAAATTCTCTTTTTATTATGATTTTTTAAGTATACACGAACTTATGATGCACCCTGTATATAAATGAATATAGATGAAGTCAAAGTATATTATTAAAAAGTTGTGCAAAAGAAGAAATTTCTTTAAATCTCGCAAATAATGTACGAAATATAAATATGCTGGTGAAAGTGAGGGGGGGGGGGAGTATCCCTGCAGAAATTCAGAACTCCAGTACCTTTTTTTTGTTGTTACAAATTAGTCCTGGTCAGCGTAGAGTGTTTATTGAAGAATTTAAATTTCTCGAAAAAGGTAAGCCAGTTCAGAGTAAAAGTAGACTCTTCTTTAAATGTACAATAGAAGTTCTTTATAATGCAAACCTAAAAATGCAATGTTGTGCGTTATACAGAATTTTGCGTTTTATGGCACACCTTTCATACATCATTAAATTTATCTTGTAAACATAGCCAAATATATCTGAAACATATCATAATACATTAGAATATCTTTATACTACATTTCTTGTTATCAGGAGTTATCCAGATTATAAATTTTTGTATAATAAAAATAATTCTTCTACACATTGTTAAATTCACTTTATAACATTGGTCAAATATACTTGGTCAAAATCATTCATTATGTTACTAATTTTCAAAAATGTTTATTCTAATAATGGCAATTATTTTCATTAAGAAGGTCTTAAATTAAGAGATAAAGTTGAACTATTGTATAAATTGACTCCCCTTGAGAGTAGCAATTTTTTACAGTGTGGGAATGCGAGTGCTTTTTAACTGCAAAATTCATTGTTTACATCTGAGAAGTTGTGTGTTATATAGATTTGTGTTATAAAGATCTTCTACTGTATTTTTAGGTGATGAAAAATTAATCAGAGTTGGTGGGCGTTTATCTCCTGCAGATTTGCCACTTAACTCTAACTTTTCCATAATTTTACCTGTATCATAAATTAATCATAACTTATTATACATACAGGCACATAACTTCATAATCATAAATTATATCATAAATTATCATAATCATAAATTAACGGAGATTATATTGAAATATTTCCACATGAAAGATTTTCACTTAGGCCCACAGGGCTTTCTTTTCCATTTTGAACAAACAATGGCAGAAATAATTGTCGCAGAATTATTCATAAATGTATTAATTATTTTTAAAACAAATCTGTAGTTAGTTTTCAAATGATGGCCGATCTGCCAAGGGAATGTGTAACACCAAATTTTTCTTTTTCTATAACATACTTAGATTAGTGTAGACCTTTTTTTGTTAAATTTAAAAGCCAAAACAGGGTGTTTTAAATAAAATATATGTTCTAGTGTATGTATGCTTGTGGACAAAAGCAATAACACCTGGACTTAGATATCAGATCTGACAACTCAGGCCTTTATAGCCAGCGGAAAACATTTCTTTGGGAGAAGAGGCAAATGTTCAAAACTTATGTCAAACAATGCAAAAACTTTCACTGGAGCTGACAGTGAGTTGAAAAAATTACAAAAAATGGTTCCATCCCCAGATGAGATATTGGGCAAATTTTTAACCCATGAAGGTATCGAACGGGAATTTATTCCCTCAAGTCCCCAAATTTTGGTGGCATCTGGGAAGCAGGAGTAAAATCATTCAAGTTTCTTTTAAAAAGGGTAACAAATAATAAAAAATTTATGTAAGATGTAAGAAGACATTTTGAAAATATTATCTGAAATTGAGGAAGTTTTAAACTCACGTCCCCTTATCCTGCTGTCACAAGAATTTGAAAATTTTAAATCCTTAACCCCTGCTCTTTTTCTGACAAGAAAACCTATCAATTCAATTGCTTAACCGCAGTTAGATTACATTAATGAAAATAGATTGTTAAAATATAAAAAATAACAAAATTTAGCCAAAGAATTCGGAATCTGTGGTAGCGAGATTATTTGAGTAATCTAAAACAAAGAAAATGGGAATTTAAAAAGGATGATTTTAGAAGGGAACTTTGGTACTGATAAGACAGGAAAATTTACCTTATACCAAGTGGTTGGTTGGTAGAATAGCTCAAGTTTTTAAGAGAAATGACGCTACAATAAGAACGGTAAATTTATGTTTGCTAGACAGATGAATTCTTAAGAGCAACGTTAGAGATGTCTGTATATTACCCTTTGAGTCACAAATTTCTGTTCTTGCCTCATGCGAACTCTACAGTATATTGTTTCAGTATATAATCTAGTGTTATATTGCATTTACTGTCGTAAGTAACTTGTGTATATCTTACAATTTTTTTCTTTGTGTGATTTCTTTGTTTTGCAAATTTATATGTTAATATTATATTGAAAATCTACTAGTGTTTTTCCTGATCTTTAAAATTGTTTTGATAAAGGTGGCAACTGAGAACACAAACAAGGAGCGGAACACCTCTTCCACCAGATGAGGTGATACATAAGCATGGTGAACAATTCACTGCCAGTCACTATACGAACCTATCGTTCCTGTAAATAAATTTGTTTGTTAAGTTTTGAGCTATCCCCTACCACTTGTAATGTGTGAGTTTTGTACTAAAGTAATGAAACTTGAAAAATCTGATATTTAATTCAGAGTTAAAATGTAGTGTAGTTTATTAAAAATGTGATGTTTATTATTTTTCTTTCCGATTTTAGATTCAAAGTTAGAGAAAACGTTTTTACTGAAGTTCAATAAGTCATTTCCTTGGATGAAAATGGCAACAATCTCTTCATACTGATACTTAAAAGAAGTTTCTCTCATCATCCAAAACAAAACTTTTTCACTTAAGAAAATGTCAACGATTACTGAAGAAAATTCTTCTGCTAGTGAACAGCACTTTGTTCCTCAAAATGGTGATAAAGTAAAACATTCCTCAATTGATACAGTAGAAAAAGGTTTTATTTGTGGAGTATGTTCCAATAAATTTTACGATAATAGTAATCTAAGAAGACATCTCTTGACTCATACTGGAGAGAAACCCTTTGTTTGTGAAATATGTTCCAAAGCATTTTCACGGAATGATCATCTAAGAAATCATATCTTGATTCATACAGATGAAAAAACCTTTGTTTGTGAAATATGTTTCAAAGGATTGTCTGATAAGAGTGCTCTAAGAAGACATCTTTTGACACATACTGGAAAAAACCTTTTGCTTGCGAAGTTTGCTCCAAAACATTTACTACGAATGGTAGTCTAAGAACACATCTTTCGACTCATGCAGGAGAAAGACATTTTACTTGTGAAGCATGTTCCAAAACATTTTCGAGGTATAGTAGTCTAAAAAGACATCTCGTGATTCATACTGGTGAAAAACCCTTTGTTTGTGAAACATGTTCCAAAGCATTTTCTGTTAAGAGCAACCTGAGAATGCATCTCTTAACCCATACAGGTGAAAAACCTTTTGTTTGTGAAACATGCTCCAAAGCATTTTCTGATAAGAGTACTTTAAGAAGCCATCTCTTGATTCATACAGGTGAAAAACCTTTTGTTTGTGAAATATGTTCCAAAGGATTTTCTCAGAATGGTAATCTAAGAAAGCATTATTTTTCTCATACCAAATAGACACCTCCTGAAAATCTCATATATTTTTAATGTCAAAATTGAGTATGAACTCTGATATGTTGTTGCATTTACTATTATCACATCTCTTATGTTTTACCATTTAGTTATAAAATAAAAAAATTCTACACTATTTGTCGAAATCTTGAAAAACTCTTCCGCAGTATAGCGTTATTTTGATAATAAGCTAATAACCCTGGACATTCTCATTAGATTTCAGTAAACCTTTATTATGTAAAGCCTTTATGGTATTTGCTGTAATTTTTTTTATCCCACAATTAAGCGATCTTATCGAAAAGTATGAAATTAATCTCACCTGAATGATCAATTGTACTTCGATATCTTATGCGATAGGAAAAGCTTTATTGAAGTAAGAGTTTTGAAAAAATATTAGAAGTGTGCTAAAATTATATTTGTGTGCAAAAAAAACTTATTCATTTGTTAAATTTTCTTCTTAAAAAAATTCCCAAGGATTTAAAGTATATTTTTTAAACATATAAACACTAGTTAATTCAATATTTATTTGGCATGTTTAGTCGATTCATAAATAGAGGTTACATAGGCTAATCAACAGTGCACTTTGTTTCTGAAATCTTTTTTTTCTTCCTATATTTCCCCATTATCACTGAATTCAGAATATTTTAGGGCATGACAATATTGTCCCCAAACATTAGAGCAAATCTTGTGTGTTTGCAAGTTTTATCTAAAAATGGCTCTAATGAACTTGATTAAATTTTGTATCCTGCCATTTTGAGGTATCGGCTAAGTCACATGTGCGAGAAAGTTTGACGAATGAGTCATTTTTGTGTCACTATGGGTCATTACATTTCAAGTTGAAAATGGCTGTACTGATTTTGACTAAATTTTGTAACATACCATTTTGAGATACGACAAGACCATTGGGCTAGATCAGATGTTCGAGAAAAGTGGATGAGTCTACGGGGCAAATACATTTTAATAGGAAAGAAGGTTCAAAGAGTTATTAAGTTGTTGAAACGTTGACAGTAAATAAAGGTGCAGAGTTGGCAACAATTGACCATATTTGGCAGGAAAATCGAATTTCAAGATTACCAATTCGAAAACGTGTGCTTGGCGTGAAAAAAAGCAATGTCACCGAATTCGGCACTGATATATAATTTTTACCCTGCCGAGAATATATTATTTTATCGAGTTGAACTCGAGGCTAATTTTGACCGAGATACGTCCAGTCTTTCCTGCTGTTATGCTATAATACGAGCAAATGTTTGTGTGTGTATGTGAATTTTATCTAAAATATGACTCTAATGATTTTGACTAAATTTTCTATCCTTCCGTCATGGAGTATGATAAGAACCAAATGTTCGAAAAAATTTTATGATTAGGTCATTTAGTTGTCACTGCGGGTCAATGGAAATGAAGGTTGAAATAGTTATTAAATTGAACATTTTTTCAAAAGCTTCTTATTACAAAATTATAATGAACAGTTGTAAGCATACCGTGACGAAAAGAGTTGGGGGGGGGGGGATGACTGTTTCTTTTTATGCTGTAATGAACTGAAAGTAGAATTTGAAGGAAGGAAGGAATTGTAACTTATTCATTTCTTCATCCTCTCCAAATGTAATAATTTTTATGTATTTTTAATTATTTCTGTGCATTATGTATTGTAATTTAGGTTTTTTAGGTTTTTTTTGTAATGTTAGAGATTTTTGAAAGCGAATGGTGTTTTATACAAATGTTAAAATACATGTATTGGGTAGCATTTATAGTTTTTGGCAAAGTGACTTAATTGCGGGTTCATAAACCTGTTGCTGCATTGTTTCTGCAGAAAAAACATATTTTAAGGAGCTAATAGATGAATGATTATTATTAGGGGGAATAGCCGAAAGACCTTTTAAAAAAGGCAACTTTTTAGCATTATTTTTTAGAAACACACATACAGTCTTGTCTATAATATTCTCGTCAATGTCAGTTGCTTTAACTGAGCTCAATTTTTTTTTTTTGGGGGGGGGGCGAAATTCGGTTGTTGCTAGGCACTATTTACTCGGAATCCCTTTTCGGTGACATCCAAGAATTATCCTTTTAATTTTTCAGCCACATGTTCTTACGAAAAGGATTTTTTGTACTATTTAATCGCTCTATCTGGATAAAATGAACATTCCATACTCTAAGTCACCTCGCCACTATAAGCACTGAGAAATGCTTATGCAAAACTGAGAGGGAAATGAAATGGTTCAGTATGGTGCCACCATGACACGTGCTACCAGCCAAGGAAGAGCCCAGCCTAGCGCACGTCTCTCTCCATGCACTCCAAACACATCATTGGACGAAAGGGTCTTTACAACAGCAAAGCCTAAAGACTCTATGATTAAGCTGCGTGATTTGGAGGTCACACCTCCGAGCTTAGGGTCTATTGGGTACTCCATGGGTGATTCTGTTCCGAATTTTCCGCAAATTCAGACATAAAAATATCATGGAAAAATATCTCGAATTTCTTCTACAAATG
The DNA here is from genome assembly GCA_963932465.1 of Maratus speciosus. Taxonomy (NCBI): domain Eukaryota; kingdom Metazoa; phylum Arthropoda; class Arachnida; order Araneae; family Salticidae; genus Maratus; species Maratus speciosus. Next base: position 34,903,520 of record OZ010794.1, on the reverse strand, counting down.
GTCGCTAGAAAAAAATCGATTTCGTGAATATTTCGCTGAATAAATCACCGGTTTCGTCAAAACATCGCGAAAAAACGCTGATTTCGTCAAAAAAAGTCACGGATAAATGCGAATTTTGTCAAAGAACCACGGAAAAAAACACAAATTTTTTCAAAGAATCGGGAAAAAATGCAAATTTCGTCAACAAAAATTTAGAGTTAAAAAAATTCGCAGATTTTGAGGAGCGGGAATAAACCCTGGAATTTTTTTTGGGGGGGGGGGCGGGGGTAATAAACCCGGAATTTTAGGGAATATCGGAAATTTTGAAGGAGTTTTCAAAGTAAACAAAACCAATCATTTTTTTCAATTTGAAATTTTTATTTTTAAGAAATTTCAGTTACTGTTCAGAGACGTTTAAGACAGATTTTTCATTATTAATTCACGAAATATGATCTTGAGTTCTATGTTTTATAATTTCTTAAAATTGATTTTTTTTACATTAATACCGGTTAAAAATTGGTGATGATTAGAATGTTTCTTTAAAAATTAAAATTATTTAATTTCTTTTTGCTGGCATATCTATTATTCAGGCATACTCTGAATTTGTTTTCTTGTGAGTTACATTGTATTTTTTCATTAATTTCTCTCACCTTTTTATTTTCTTTTTTGTTTACATTGGATAATTTTGCGAAATGTTTATTTTCATATAAGGCAAGATGAATCTGTCTTCTAGATCTCTCACTTTCTACTTATCAACTATTGAAATATTAAATAACTTATAATATTTTAATAACTCTTACTTAATATTGCAGCTATAAGTATCGATTTCGTTAGTTTTCATATAAACTGTGCTATTTTTGTATAGCTATTTTATTGGTTTTATTTGCATTTCTAAAAAAAATATTTTGCTTACATTGATATCATTAAAAAAGTTAAAAATAATAAATAAAAAAATTCCATGCCTGAAATTTTCTGAAAACTCTCGGAATTTTCAAAATCTCCCTCCCAAAAAACCCGGTTTATTACCGGGAGTAAACCCGTTTTTTCCACTCTTTGCAACTGTACAAATAATAGAAAAAACCCGAATTCCGTTAACGGATTGCAGTAAAACATAATTACGCCAAAGGGCCGCAGAAAAATCCCATAGTTGATGCTGGAAGGGAATCCCCCTTCCACCCTCTGTTGTAACCTTCCAGAAAATTTGCTGTGAATTTCAAAAAAATCTTTTTACTCTGAATCACCCCTGGGACACTCATAAGAGCACCGGCCCCTAGTCCATAACCCTTAGTTTCCCAGAATGCTATTGCTTTACTAATGCTTCTGAGCATGAAACTGTAGTTAGATAAAGCGAAAATGTGTATTTTAAAATTCTGGTGTCTCGATTCGAGGATTTTGCACACACTATACGGCATGTATTATTCTTTGCAAAGGACGTTAGTAACATTATTATTATTATCATCATCTCTATCTATATTTTCATTAGGAAAAACTTTATTTTAAGAATTGGGGTAAAACCACCAGTGATGGTCAGGTTAAGGATGAATTTTCGGCTTTTAGCTAATAATTACTATGCCGTGCGCATTTTTAGTCACAATGATTAAAATAAAACAAGAAAGGAGTTAAAAAGACTTTTGTGTCAAGAAAATCAACAAAATAAAAATTTATTCCTTTATAAGATTTGTTTTACTAAAATGTACAAAAACATCAGTAATGGCCCACTTTACATCCGTAATGGCCCATCACTGCATTAGTGATGGCTCACCGAAGTCGATTCTTCTTTTTCTGATTATTTTTGCAGGATTTGGTCCTGGTATTTTGATGGCTTCTTTGTTGGTTTTCTTTAGTGATGGGCGATAACGAGATGTTTTTATCGATTTTCTCGATTGTGTGGACATCTCGATATATTTCGATTGTGTAAAGTGTTTCTTGATTACTGCAGTTTGCCAATTGTTTTTATACGATACCCGATTCAATCTTATCACGAATCGCCTGGGAATGAACTGGAATGAGTTAGCGTTAATAAAGATTTTGGGGGCTGAGTTCTTGTACTATAACTTAGGAAATATTTTTTTTTATCTAGCCCTGGAGTGTATGACTCCAGTAAACACACTTTTTAGGTGTTAGTTAGAGTGTTCAGTAAAAAACATCCGACCTAAAATGATATTTATAGTTTAAAACGCTAAGATTTCCAGTTATAAATGCGTCTTCGGTAGCGCAAATCAAGGTAAGAAGGAAGAAAGGTTCATAATATGAAAGAGTGGTAAAAGGGCTTTCTGACGATATATCACAGGAGAGGTTTGCAAAAAGTTTGAAAATTATCCTCCTCATGGGAAAATTCTCCAAAATTCCACTCCGGGGTTAATGAAAGGGTCATAATATGAAAGAGTGATCAAAGAGCTTTCCGGTGATATATTAAATGAGGGGTTCGGCAAAAGTTTGAAAATCCCCAAACCTTGGGTCCGCTTTCGCGCCCCTGAAATACTCCCGGGAATGACCAATCTCTCTCTCTCTGAAATTTTTATATTTAGTAAATAATATTTCTCGTGAGGTTCCGTCAGAAAACACATTTAAAGTTATACATATTATAGAAATCGCAACGGTTTTAGAGATTTGTTCGCGCATCCCCTTGCCCCCGCGGAAATTCAACTCCGGGAGAGAGAAAGGTTCATAATATGAAAGAGTGGTCAAAGAGGTTTCTAATGATATATCACAAGTGGAGTTCGATAAGAATTTGAATACTGCACCCACGTAACTCTACTCTCGCACCCCTTGAATACACCCGGAATTCACCAACCTCTTTCTTTGATTTTTTATATTTAATAAATAATGTTATGAGAGAGCTCTGTCAAAAAATAACATCTAAATGATAATTATTGCAGAAATCGTTACGGTTTAAAAAATTGGTTTGCGCATACCCCATAACCTTAAATTCAACTACGGGTGGGAGAAAGGTTCATAATATGAAACAGTCGTCAAAGAGCTTTCCGGTGATATATCACATAACAGGTTCTATAAAACTTTAAAAATTGCACACCCGTGTGTCTACTCTCGCTCCCCCTTAATACACCCGAAATTCACCAACCTTTCTCTTTGAAATTTTTAAATTTAATAATTAATATTTATTGGAGGCCTTCGTCAAAAAACCACATCTAAAATGATAATTATTGTAGAAATCGCTACAGTTTTAAAAATTTCTTCGCACACTCACTCCGCCCGATTCCCCCCCCCCCCACACACACACACCCCTATAAAATTCAACTCCGGGTGGTAGAAAGGCACATAATATAAAAGTGTGGTCAAAGGACTTTCCGGTGATATATCACATAAGGGGTTCGGTTAAAGTTTGAAAGTTCTACCCCCATGAGTCCCCTCTCAGCCGCCCTGAATACACCCGTAATTCATCAACACCTTTCTTTGATATTTTTATATTTAATAAATAACATTATCGGAGAGCTCCGTAAAAAATAATCTGTAAAATGACAATTATTGTAGAAATCGTTACGGTTTTAAAAATTTGTTTGCGCATACCCCTCTTCCCCGCACCCTGAAATTCAACCCTGGGTGGGAGAAAGGTTCATAATATGAAAGCGTCGTCAAAGAGCTTTCCGGTGATATGAGGGGGCGGTCGCCCTCCGAGTGGTCCGAAACCGGTCACTTGAGTGGGAAAGGAGACTTGGAGCCTGGCAGCGCTCGTTGTGTCGAGTCAGAGGGGCAGGACAGGGACGAACCACAGCCTCCACGAGAGACTCAAAGCCGAGAGGCAATGACTCCGACGACCACGGGTAACGGACGTCGTGCATGGGGTTGGAGACCCATTTCGGTGGGTACCATCGGCTCCACCACCCGGGGACCTTGGTTTCCGATGCAAGCCCGATGGCGACGCTCCATAGCCTGATCCCAGAGCCGGTTTCTGACCGGATGGTGACTCTGGGCAAAGGGTAAGAAAATGTGGTAGGACCATGCCCACAAATTGACCAAGAGGCAGCCTGAGAGGAGATTGCGAACCTTGAAGAACTAGGTCTCGGTGCTCGTTTGTGACGACGATGGTCTCGCGGGAACGCCATGCAGGAACTCCCGTAGCCATCGAAGGGCGAGGCTCGAAAAGCACCTGGCATACTTTTTGTGTCAGATGGCTCATTCAGCCGAGATTTTAGTAGCTGAGGTAGTTGTGAGCCGCCCTTAAGGTAAGCGGGGAGAGGAGAAGCCCATTCGTACCAAAGGACGACTTTAGAGGGAGGCAGACGTGTCCCGAAGCTATGTCGTCTTGTCTTCGGAGGGCTTCGTACCGCAGTGGCTGGACACGCTGAGGTACCTTCTCTTTAATCCGTCTCCTCAGGGAACCGGGCCGGAGGCTCGCCGACTAACGCGGCGGTGCGTTGAATCTCACACGAACTCTTGGTCCGACTCATGGCCAGCGTATGTAGACGTTTTCGGAGTTTACCGCGCCCGAAGGTGTGGTCATAGCGGTTTCTAAACACAACTTTCGAACGCAAGCCCCGGGGTTCCGGGGCGTACCTGACTTGCGTCTGGGAGATGGACACCGATCGAGAGGGTCGCGTGCGGTTCTTCCGCGTACTCGTGTTTTCGGTTTATTGCCTCCTGGTCTTTCTTGGGTTCGTCTTGTGCCCTTGGTACACAATGAACGTCGTTGGCTGGGTCCACGAGCCGTGAATCAGCATCATCGGCCTGTTCGGGCTCCACTGAAGTTGTGTTTCGGCAAACTAACATGGTAGCGGTCGCTCTTGCGCGGGGACAAGAGCATTCGTGCTCAGGAACCCTCGGTGGCCGTGAGGTAAGGTAGTGGGGGACCGGGCTTCTGCCGGTCTCTCCCGTCACATCCGTCCCCGATGGGGGCGGAGGGTGGTCCCGGTGGGACTGCAGGCCTTCCAACCCCGTAGCGAGACTGGGTCTATCCCGTCTAGGTGGAGCTTTCCGTGACCTCCTGGGGCTACTAACGGCACCTAGTTCGACTCTCGGACTTCCGACGCCGAGACGCGAGGAGCTCTGTCGTGAGGTGCGAGAGCCGGCGCAAAACCCTGAGCGGGGCGCTGTCCGCCAGAAAGGGTTTTCCCCGTCCCTCCGAGGGTCTTTGCTATTGGTACTTTTCATTTTCATCGGTTGTTTCTCAAAAATGTTTTTGCCTGATAATGGTAGTTAATCTTGAGAAACCTCCGTAAAGTAATCCCCCGTAGGGATCTTCGGCAGTGGCTCGTGGGCTCGACTCCTTTATAGGAGTTCGTACCCTGCGGGTCGTCGGGATGAACTGCTGAGGGACCAAGAAAAGGAACCTTCTGGCTGGGTGGAGTTTCTGTCGTTCTCGATCGGACGTCTAATTCTTGGGTAGCGTTCGGAACGTTCGGGAGCGTTGGGAAGCGTCGATCGTTCTCGACCGGACGTCTAATTCTTGGGTATGTGGTGCGCGATGGGCGGCGTGTGACATGAAACATATAATTGCCCGTGTGAGAAGCAATTCATATCTAGATCTAAACCGCAGAATTTTAAAGTTTGGCCCCAAGCTTTGTATATGGAGATTACAAATGCCAATCAAATAGGTAATTGCAATCTCTTAAATTGAAAAAGCACATCCATTGGAATCAAAGGAATGCGAGGATTGAGGACATCTTCAGCTTTGAAAGTGCCTGTCAAGATTGTTGCTTCTGCGAAGTTCCTCAGTATTTTTTTACTGCAAGCCGCGTGCCGTTGCAAAGATTTGGTTTGTGAATATGTCGCAACGCATAATTGGCAAGCCGATTGTCAATTACAGTACGTACGGTGGCATCCCTGGCAAATCGAGTGAATTAAAAAGGTATGTGCCGAGTTAAACTTAAGGCATTGAGCTCACAGGCTATTCACACTTATTGTATATTATACTCTTATTTCAAAGAATAATGCCCATCGAAAAGTAAATTAAGGGGATTACCCTCCCGTTTCCCTCCTTCATACTTAACCAATGAACCTCCAAATCTAATCAGATAAACGCCTTGTCAGAATAAACCGGTATACCAAATTTGAAGCAAATTGGATAATTCTGCATGAAAAACCCATTTATCTAAATTAAGGGGGAATTAGCCCAGTTCGCCCCGTTATACTTAATCAATGAACCCCCAAAACAAATCAGGGAAGCGCCTTATGAGATAGAACCTATTCACAAAATTTGAAGCAAATCGAATAAAAACCAAATTATCTAAATTAAGGGGGGTATTAGCTCCCCGTTCCCCTTTGAACAACCAATAAAACACCAAAACTAATCAGGGAAGCACTTTATCAGAATGAACCTATTTACAAAATTTGAAGCAAATCAGATAATTCTGCATGACAAAAACCATTTATCTAAATTAAGAGGAGATTAGCCCCCCGTTGCCTCTTTTATACTAAACGAATGGACTCTCAAAACTAATAAGGAAAGCGCCTTATCAGAATGAAAGTATTTACAAAATTTGAAGCAAATCGGAAAATTCTGCATGAAAAATTCATTTATCTAAATTAAGGGAGGAATAGCCCCCCCCGTTCCTCTTTTATACTTAACCAATGAACTCCCAAAACTAATCAGCGAAGCGCCTTATCACAATGAAACTATTTACAAAACTTGAAGCAAATCGGATATTTCTATCACGCGTTATCGCGTCACATGCATACATACAAACAGAACCTGCGGGCACGTTAGCTCTCAGGCTTTAATAGCCTGTGAGCTAAAAAGATAAAAACACGAACTAAAAAAACAAAGACAAAACAAATATCATAAAAAATACTGACGAAATATTTCAGTAATGCGTCCCTCCGGAGGGCATAGTGAGGGGAGATGCATAGTATTGAAAGAGTGGTCAAAAGGCTTTCTAATGATATACCACATATTGGGTGTCGAAAAATATTAAAAAAGTGCCCCGGGGTATAAAATTGGGGGAGGGAGATGCGACGTTCATAATAGTAATATAAAAACACGTGCGCATTCAAATGCAACGCAATTGGTGAATTTCAAAGAAATCGGTGAAGAACTTTCGGAGGTTTAAGATTTCGTACAAACGAACATTTACATCTTTTTATATAGAAATGTGCCCCCACGGGAGGAAAGTGGGATGAGAGGGATGGTAGGTGCATAATATGAAAGAGTAGTCATAGGGCTTTCCAATGATATGTCACATGACGTGTGTCTAAAAAAATTTTAAAAGCGTCCCCTGGTGGTGGCGAGAAAATTTGAGGAGGGAGGAGAGAGGTTCGTGATCAGTATATGGAAAACACGCGCGTATTCAAATGCAACACAATCCGTGAATTTCAAAGCAATCGGTGAAGAACTTTCGGAGGTTTCAGATTTTGTACAAACGAACATTTATATTTTTATTTATATAGAAATGTGCTCCCACGTGGGGAAAGTGAGGGGAAATACCGGGTGTCCCAAAAAGGACTGACTGATTTTAAAATTCAATAACTTCCAAACGGTGACAGATATTTAAAAAATTCTTGCAGGAGGGTTATGCATAAAGTCAAAAGTTTTTTTACAGTGATTTTCGATTTTAGTTCGAATTACAAACAATAGATGGCGCAGCGATCAATAGAGGCTAAATTCGGGCTCGATTTTTTGTACTTCGTGGCCCGGATAATACATTTCCATCTCCTTTTTCTGCATGGAACAACAGAAAGGACCAAAAATTGAGCCTGTATTTAGCGACTATTGCTTACAGCGCCATCTATTGTTTGTAACCCGAACTAAAATCGAAAATCACTGTAATAAAACTTTTGACTTTATGCATAACCCTCCTGCAAGAATTTTTTTAATATCTGTCACCGTTTGGAAGTTATTGAATTTTAAAATCAGTCAGTCCTTTTTGGGACACCCGGTAGATGCGAGGTGCATAATATAAAACAGTCTAAGGGCTTCCTAATGATATATCACATGATGGGTTTGGGGAAAAAATAAAAAGCACCCCCTGGTGGGGGTGGAGGCAAATGGGGGGTAGGGGAGAGAGGTTCATAATAAATATATAACAACACTTCCGTATTCGGATGCAACTCAACCCGTGAATTTCAAAGCAATCGGTGAAGAACTTTCGGAGATTAGCGATTTTGAACAAACGAACATTTACATTTTTATTTATATAAATGAATATTATTTTTCTGAGGGCACCGACAAAAAACCCATTTAAATGTTAATTATTCTAGATATCGCTACAGTTTTAAAAATTTGTCCGCGCACATCCCTTCCCCCGCATCCTGAAATTCAACTACGGGTGGGAGAAAGGTTCATAATATGAAAGCGTTGTCAAAGAGATTTTCGATTACGTGCTCGGTAAAAATTTGAAAATGGTTCCTCCTCCCCCGTTGTTCCACTCTTGCGCCCCCCGAAACTCACCAATCTCTCTCTTTGATTTTTTTTTATTTAATACATAATATTTATCGGAGGGTCCCATCATTTCACTGCTCATTGAGCTTATCTCTCTTTCCAGCTCTCCTCTCAATATATTTTATCGGCCCTTCTTGACCGAGAACGAGAAATCAGTTTTCTTGACAATCATCGAGAGTAACATATCGAGAATGGACTCAAATTGATTTCTCATTCTCGACCTAAGTTAAAATCGAGAAGAGGTATCTCAAAGAAAGCGAGAAGTTTTCATCGAGAAGAGATATCTCGAGCTAATCGAGAAGTTTTCATCGAGAAAAGATATCTCGAGGTAAGCGAAAAGTTTGCATCGAGAAGATATATGTCTACTCGACGAGGTGCGAGAGAGAGAGATAAATGAATGAACATATTCCATCTACGTCATGTTTACGTAGTCTGGGCTGACTAAGAACTTCTAGCGTAAAGAAGGGAAGCCACTGTAACGAATGCGATATAAGTCCCCGCTAGAAAAATAGCAATAGAACTCTTTCTTATGAGTTAGAAGTTCTTTGGGCATTAATTTAGCTTACAGAGTCAGATTGACACTTACTGCGCTTTGGTTTAAGTCATAATTTCTCAAAGAAGGATATAGATTAGGAAGCATGTGATTTTGTTATATATACTCAAGTTGAAAAGGGTTTAATTCAATTTGTATGGGGCATTTTTCCATTTTTACTTTCTTCTATCTTTACATGAAGAAAGTATTAGATTCATGAAAAATTTGTCAGTTTTTAGAAAATATCTGTCTGTCTTTTATGTCACAAAGTTTTGATAACGCTCTATCTCAAGAAATAATGCACGAAAATTAATAATACTTCAGATTAAGTTAGACCTAGATGTAAATTGGTGTTGATTTGTTTGTTCTACAAATAACACAACAGGTAACGCTGCTATATTTCAAAAACTAATGCACGGAATTTAATCAAACTTCATAGGTTATTGCTAGAGATTGAAACCAATTCCGTGTTAGACAGGTTCACTCTTAGCAAATATATTTGCCTGGTTCCATTTCTCGATAAAGCTCTTTTGTTTTCGATCAACGGTGAAATTCTGCAGCATTATGCATTTAGGGAAACTTTGATCTGTATTAAATCGTTTGCCTTTACCGAAAAAAGGAAAAATGCTATTCGATTCTAGTGAGTGCGTGAATGTCTCACAAAGTAGCTACTTTGGATTTAGGTATAGATGGTCAAGAGTTATGTTAGGGGACCATTTAGGGAGGGGAAATTAATTCCGTGTTGGACAGATTCCGTCTTAGCTGGTTTATTTGTCTAGTTAACCTCCCATTTTTTGATAAAGCTGTTTTTCTTTTGACCAACCTGAAAATTCCACAGAATTAGACACGCATTCAACATTTAGGAACGTTTCCTGTATCAGACTTCTTACTTTTATCGAAAATGTGATCAGGATCTTTTTCCAAAATCATCTAGCATCTCAATGTTAAATTTACATCGATTTATTGGTGGGTTTTTTTACTCCATCTATCTTTCGTTGCCACGTATTTTCTAAAAACTACTGTATAAACATGTAAAAGCAATGATTTTAATAATCGATTGTAAAACATCTCGATTGTAGATTCCGGGAAGTAATCGATGACTGTATCGATTGTACTTTTTACGATGACGATTTTTCTCGATTGGTAAAATCTCGAGAATCGCCCATCTCTATACCCATGTGCTCCTGAATCACAAAGCTGTGATAGTACTTCTCTACAGGGTTAATTACTATGTAATCAGACAGATCTTTCAATTTTAAAATTGAAAAAAAGAAGCAGTAAATTAGATAATGTATTTTTATTTTCCTTCATAATTTTCTTCTGAAATTCATTCATACATGTGTGATGGCACCATCTATCATCTTTAATTGAAATTAAAAATGAATATACGTTTGGATGTTCGTATCACAGAAATTTCCAAATTAGAGATGATCGGGTTAAAATGTTATACTGTATTATTATGTAGATGCTCTTATGTATCTTCAGACATTAAGAAAGATTATGATAGAAAGGCTACTTCACTATGCGAAAATACCCGCTCACTAATATTTATCCTATGGGAGAATACTAATAAAATATCTCATTTGCATTTCAATATCTCTGAATTTTTTTTTTCAATATAAGCTGAAGTCGATCTAAAGGAGTCTATATACCTCAAAGACCTTTTTTAGTGTTCCGTACTTAAAAAGTAAAAACGGAACCATTATAAGATCACTCCTGTCCTGTGTCTGTCTGTCCAGCTATTTTACTCATCAACTCTGCGACGTGGAAATTACATATTGGCTGAAATAAAAAAGATTACTGACCCACATATTTATAGATTATTAACCACTCACAAATATATTTCGGAAAAATGTAGAGGGTCTAATTAAATTACTTGAAAAAAAAAAAACTTTTCTTTGTGAAAACTTCTGTAATGCCAAGCTCAAAAATACATTTCTTTTAATTTTATGCATTACATTTTCAGAGATAGCATCGAAAATGTAAGGTAAAAATATGTTTACCCCCCCCCCCCTCTCCTCTATTTCTGAAGCTACTCAAACTATAAATTGGGACTTAAAACGGCCTATAGAGGCGCTGATCGTAGTCGTCGGTACAGTAGATTTGTCACTTTAACTAATAGCCATTGAAATCCTTCTTTGTTGTAAATGTGTTTGAAAGTTTTACATATTCATATTTGGTTAATTTTTACTGTGTCATATGACACAGAAATCGGAAACTGTGCAAAGAAAAAAATTCTGGACAAATTAAAAATACATGTTATTCAATGTGTTTGCATGGCATTTTCCTGAAGCGAGAATTTATAACTTTTCTCCACGAGATGGTGTATTCGAGTGCTTGAATAGCCAATTATGAAAAAATTAGAGGTTGTAGAATTTAATTTAAACCCTGAAGGAAAACTAGGGCGATTACCCTAGGTTACATAGTTTTTGATAAAATCGTATTTTTTCGTTACACATAAATTTGGATTTGCGGGCTTTTTTCAAAGGCGTTAAAGAGCGCTGGAGGTTTATCACAGATGCATAAAAGGATTGCTGATAATGATTTTCGAAAACTAGTCGGATGTGGCAATCCCAAAACTTTGTCCTATCTCATGCATGTTTGTATTACAAAATTCGCTATCACAGTGCAAAAATTAAATGGCTTTATATCCACCATGAAGATTCTAAAGATAGGAAATTCCGTGCATTAGTTCTTGAGATAAAGTCTCTAAAGTTATGTAAATCCTGAAAAATGAAGGATAACAGCGCCACCTATTGGGCTAATAGCATTAAAACCTAATAAGCAAAATCTTATGTCATCATCTAACTGAATCCTAAGTTAGATGAAAACTCGTGCATTAGTTCTTGAGATAGAGCGACTGCGTAAATTGTGAAAAATGCGACAGAGCAACGCCACCTGTTGGACGATTTACACCAAAACATATTCAACCCCAATATTTATCAAGACATAACTGAATCTGAAGTTTGATGAAAATCCGTGCATTAATTTTGAAGATAAGAGCTATTGCGGAAATCACAAAAAATGCAGCATAGCAGCACCACCTGTTGAGCGATTTACACCAAAATGTAAAAAACGTCAATTCATGTCAAGTACTAATCTGAAGTTTGATGAAAATCCGTGCATTAGTTCTGGAGATTGAGCTATTGCAGAAATCGTAAAAATGCTGCATAGCAGTGCCACATGTTGAGCTATTTACACAAAAAACTAATCAGTATCAATTTATATCAGAGACTAACTGAATATAAACTTTCATTAAGTTCTATGAATTAGTTCTTGAGATAGAGCGCCCAAAATTTGTAATGTGACATTTTGTAAAAACATGTTTTTGGTATCTCTGACCCCAAAGACGTGTAAATCCTTCGAAAATAAGAAAGTAAAAACTGTCGGTCATTAGCCGAGATATCAACCGTTAAAGACATGGATGGTTTAAAGATACATAAAACCACGGGCGGCGGGCTCTATGCACCATAGGCTTTTTAAGCCCAGAAAACAACTTTAAGGAGGAATTTTCGTAATACAGTGCCCAGTTACTAATTCATATATTTATTGTAATGGAACCCTCTGTTCGCGAGTAATACCCGCACTTGACGGGTTTTTTACTTTTTCGATTTTGTTTAAAGGTTGTTTTTATGAGGATACTTTTCACATTCAGAACTTGGTTTAGAAAGTAAAAGTATCCTCATAAAATTTTTTTTTAACAAAATTAAAAAAGTATGAAACGACCTATGTAGAGATTAACCCCCAGTTATCCAGTGAAAAAAATAATCCTCGGAATAAAAAAAGTAACTTCTAATAAACGCATTGTCTTCGATTCAAACAAATAGAAAAAAATGAAACATATCTTTTCACTTGATCAACAACAATTTTTATTTTTTAATTCCAATATAATTTGAATAAAACAATTTAAATTTCGTTAAAAAAAGAACAATAAAGTACAAACAATCGATCTAGTTAGACATTTTAAAGTAAAAAAAAAAACAATATTAATAACACATTTTTAAAAGAATTCATACATCAATTAAGAACAAACTTCAGTTGTTAGGATTTGAAAGTTTTTTCCCCCTCCAAGTATGGAAAAATGAAAAAAAAAACATTTTTAACAGGAGATTACAGTTCAAACATTTCATAACATAATCGGAGCTTTTATTTAACGTGTGATATCATTCTTTTAAAAATTAAAAACAAATTTTACAGCCCAGTAACACCTTCAATGGGGAACAACTTGGCGGCAATTATTCTTTTTTTTTTTTTTACAAAATTTTACCCTGTTTACATTGAAGAATATTTTCATAAAAGAAATTGCTGAAGTTTGAACAAATGACAAAGACTGCATTTTCCATTGGTGTGTATGACACAGGTAAACTGTAAGAGCAATTTTTTTTTTCAAAATATTTTTTTATATATACTTTTCACGATTTCTCCACCCTATTTAAATCTCAGTCTTTAAAACAGATATACTTAGTGGAACCCTTACAAAAGTAAATGAAAACCCCACTGACATTGATTTTCTGATGATTATAGACAAAGGCAGAATGGCAACAGACTGCCCCAAAGCATTCAGCATCAAAGATACATTTTTTAAATCGATTGAGATACAATCATTATATAGTTAACATTGTGCACTAAACTTTGTGTAAATTACAATTTTTAAAATTAATCAACGCCCTTTCTGTTAACCCTTTATGTTCCAAATTATGAAATCATGAAACTCGCATCTTCTAAAGCAGTTTTCGTGAACTTTTGAAACCACATTAGAAGATTTACTCAATCATATAATAAATTTTAGAAGGATTTTGCCAACTAAAATTAAGTTTGAATTTATAAAAATTATGTGACATATTTATAACTCCACTCAAATCTTTAATTTAATTTTTTTATATAAAATTAGAAAATGCACAAATACAATAAACATATTTATGAACTGAAATTTTTCCCGAATATTTCAACATCATGAAAGCTGAAAAGATGCAAAGGCAAAAGAAATCCTCTTTCTGAAAATATTTTTTTTTGTGCAACCCATAATGCTTTTGGAACAAGATAAAGTAATGTATCTACAAATAACTCTAAACTGTTTTGCTACTAATCGATGTATTAAATGAATTTTACAACAAGCTATTTTAATGGTACTTTAAAGTACAGACATAAAGGGCTTAACTAACACAGACAAGACTTATATTGTATGTATGTTTCTAAAAAATAAAGCTTAAAAGCAAAATTTTTTTCATTAACCCACAACAAAGCCACTTTGCAAAAAAAAAGTTAAATGCAAACCAACATATGCATTTTAACATTTGTATAAAATGCCATTCACTTTCAAAAATCTCTGTTATTAAAAAGAATTCAGTCTAAAAAATTACAATACATTATGCACAGGAATAATTAAAAACACATAAAAAAAATCTCATTTGGAGAGAATGAAGAATGATTAATTTACAAATCCCTTCTGTAAATCCTATTTTCCGTTCATTAAAGCATAAAAACAAACAATCATTCTTCCCATCCCCCCTCTTTTCATCATGGTATACTTACGGCTGTCCGTTATATTTTTTTAAGAAGCAGCTTTTAAAAAAATGTTCAACAATTTGATAACTATATCAACCTTCTTTCCACTGACCCGCAGTGACTCCTAAATGACCTACTCGTGAAATTTTCTCGAACATTTGTGACTTCTCATACTCCAACACGGTTAGATACAAAATTTAATCAAAATCATTAGAGCAATTTTTTACATAAAATTCGCATACACACACACAAACATTTGCTCATATCGTCTCATATTGTAACATAACAGCAGGAAAGACTGGACGTATCACGGTCAAACTTAGCCTACAAGTTTTTTGGGTCACTGAATCCGAATTTTTAACTTACCCCCAAAATAGTTGTTATTAACTTAAATTTCTTATTGTTTTAGGGGAAAAGCATTACGAAATTCAGAAACTAGACAAAATTTGCAACAAATAGGATATATGACATTATAACATAGGATAAACGGGGAGAGAGGGGGCTGCCTCGGAGCATTCCCCGCGCTTTTCTCAAAAACGAAATTTTTCAAAAAATCAATTTTTTGGGGGGTTGCCGGGTGAAATTTTGGTGGGAAGTTACAAATTCGGATTCAGCTACCCCAAAAACATAAAGTTAGTCGAAATCCAGAACTAGTATTAATTTTTCCAGGTAAAATACCCTATTGCCTGGACTTCATAACTTAGTGCACGTAGCGCCGCAGTGCATGTTCAGAAGCAGCCCTCTCCCACCTCGTTCATCCTACGTCATAATGTCATGTATCCCATTTGTTGCAAATTTTGTCTAGTTTCTGAATTTCGTAATGCTTTTCCCCTAAAACAAAGAGAAATTTAAGTCAAAAACAACTATTTGGGGGTAAGTTAAAAATTCAGATTCAGCGACCCAAAAATCTTAAAGTAAACCTTATAGAGAAAGTTCGGAGGGGAGATGGGAGGGCGAATGTAAACGTGTGAGTGGTTAAGGGGAATTGCGCAACTTAGTTCACGCAGCACCGCGCGCATGTTCCGAGGCAGTTCCTTTCATCCTAAGTCATAATGTCATATATCTAATTTGTTGCAAATTTTGTCTACTTTCTGAATTTCTAGATACTTTTCCCCTAAAATAATAAGAAAATTAATTTTTTTAGTAAAAACCTTTTTTTTTGGGGGGGGGCATTTTACCAAAATTTGGGAGAAATTGCCGGGGGAAATTTTGGTGAGAAGTTACAAATTCAGATTCAGCGACCCAAAAAACATATAGCAAGCCTTTTTTTCAGAACTACCATGAATTTTGCTAGGTAGAGCCAATATACGGTCTTTATTACCTGGACTATTAACAGTGAAACTAAAAAATTAAAATTAACTACCAAAAAAGCTTTACAAAAAGGTTTACTGAAATCTAATGAATAGGTCCGAAGTTATTTGCTTATTACCAAATCGACAACTGTGGAAGAATTTTACAATTTTTTATTTAATTACTAAATGCTAAAACATAAGAAATGTGATAATAGTAAATGCAATATATACAGAATTCATACTCAATTTTGACTAAGAAAATAACGGAGGTGTTCAGGAGGTGTCTATTTGATATGAGACAAATAATGCTTTCTTAGATTACTATTTTGAGAAAATCCTTTGGAACATATTTCACAAACAAAAGGTTTTCCTGTTGTAGTATGAGTGAAGAGATGTCTTCTTAAATTACTATTCTGAGAAAATCCTTTAAAACACATTTTACAAACAAAGGGTTTTTCTCTTGTATGTGTCAAAAGATGTTTCCTTAGACTACTATGTTGAGAAAATGTTTTGGAACATACTTCACAAGCAAAAGGTTTTTCCTTTGTATGAATGTTTCTCATATGGCTTCTTAGATTACTATTCTGAATAAACCCTTTGGAACATATTTCACAAACAAAGGATTTCTCTCCAGTATGAGTCAAGAGATGGTTTCTTAGATTAATATTCTGAGAAAATCCTATGGAACATATTGCACAAACAAAGAGTTTTTCACCTGTATGAGTCATTTTTAGATGTTTTCTTAGGTAACTGTTCCTAGAAAATGTTTTAGAACATATTTCACAAACAAAGGGCTTTTCACCTGAATGAATCAAGAGATGTCTTTTTAGAAGACGATTCTGAGAAAATGCTTTGGAGCATATTTCACACACAAAGGTTTTTTCATCTGCATGAGTTAAGAGATGTCTTCTTAGATAGTTATTCTTAGAAAATGTTTTGGAACATATTTCACAAATAAAAGGTTTTTCTCCTGTACCAGTGGACGTATTTTTTTCTTTATCACCATTTTGAGGAACAAAATGATGTTCTTTAGAGGAAGAACTTTCTTCTGTAGACATTTTCTTAAGTGAAAAAATTTTGCTTCGGAAGATAACGGAATCTTCTTCGAAGTATCAGTATGAAGTTATTTTCGCTACTTTCTTCCAAAGAAATGACTTACTGAACTTCAGTGAAAAAGTTTTATCTACCTTTGAATCTAAAAATAGAAAGAAAAATAATAAACACATTTTTTTAGAAAAAATGACACTAAATTTTAATTCTCATTTAAATTGCAGATTTGATAAATTTCATTTCCTTAAAAAGTACAAAAATCATACATTTAATTATCACATTATATAAAAAATGGTAATAGTAAAAAAATGGGGAATAATGTTGTGCACCTTTTTTTGTCTATAAGAAGTATGTGCAAGGGACAAAAGCAAGAAGACCAAAATTGGCAAATTATTTCCCGGGTTTCTTTGAACATATAAAAAATCATTTAAGAAATTTTGGCAGGGGCGCGCCGACCCAGTGTGCAAAGTGTGCACCGCACACAGGCGCCAGAATACTAAAGGCGCCAAATATTTTAGGCGAAGCTGAAATATTTGAAATTTTTTTATTTAATTTAAATTTATTAAACTCGAAAGTGGTTTATTTCTGATACATTTATGAATTTATTTTTATTTTAAAAATACATAAAATTTGCAGATGTTTTTCAGCGGCGTAGCTTTAAGAGGGATGGGGGGGGGGGAGTCTCAAGCCGAAAGGCGTCAAAAGATCAGTTGAATGTTAACGGCCGAAGGGCGCCACATAAGTTTTAACGGCGCCTTCAAGCGACTGAAATACATTAAAAAAAAAGAAACTAGGAACTTTACAAATTCGGAAAGGAAACCGCGAATGCCGTGTTTGGCATCCCTCCTCTAGATCAGGCTTTTCCAACCTTTCCGAAAACAGGATGCGCATTGCAGCTAGTGGCAAATATGGATGGACTCCATTATTCAAATGACTGAAAATATGTAACACTTGTATCTTATTGTAGTATTGGTAGCGATAGACATACTGACGATCAGGGCTTAATTTCTAACAAAAAGTACCGGAGCCCTAGTATTTTGCGGTACCGCTACTAACAACCGTACCGTTCCCCCCTCCCCCTGTCACTCCAATCTGCATATTTATATATCGTACATTATTTGCAAAATTTAAAGCATTTTTTTTTTATTTAGCAAAATAAAACTAGTATGTTGTGGCCATCACAAAACTTTCTTCTATCTCATATATGTCAATGCTTCAAAATTCGCTATCACAGTGCCAAATTAAATGGCAATCTGTGCTCATCATGAGAATTCTAAAAAGATGAAATTCCGTGCATTAGTTCTCGAGGTGTCGCTGAAATCGTGTAAATCCAGCAAAATGCAGCAATGCAGCGCCACCTATTGGGTTATTTACACCCGAACCTAATTATCATCAACTTATGTCAACGTCTAACTGAATATGAAGTTTGAGGAAAATTTGTGCATTAGTTCTTGAGATAGAGCTATTGCGCAAATCATGAAAAATGCAGCATAGCAGCGCCACCTGTTGAGCGATTTACACCAACACATAATCAGCAGCAATATTAATCAAGTTATACTTAAATCTGACGTTTGATGAAAATTCGTTCATTAGTTCTTGAGATAGAGCCATTGAAGAAATAGTGCAAAATGCAGCACAGCAGCGCCACCTATTGGGCGATTTACACCAACACGTAGTCAGCATCATTTCATATCAAAGAGTAACTGAATCTGAAGTTTGATGAAAATGTGTCCATTCGTTCTTGAGATAGAGCCGAGGATAGAGCTATTGCAGAAATCGTGTAAATCCTGCAAAATGCAGCCTAGCAGCGCCACCTGTTGGGCGATTTACACCAAAACGTAAACAGCATCCATTTATGTCAAGGACTAACGGAACCTGAAGTTTTATGAAAATCCGTGCATTAGTTCTTGAGATACAGCTATTGCGGAAAGCGGGAAAAATGCAGCATAGCAGCGCCACCTGTTGAGCGATTTACACCAAAAACTAATCAGCACCAATTTTCATCAGGGACAGAGTTGGGCAGTATCGAAAATACATGTATTTGAAATACATTTTCAAAATACATTTGTATTTTCTATTTCATACGGACTAAAGGAAAGTATTTTGGTAATGTATTTTGAAATGATTTTTCCAAGTATTTTGTATTTTAAAAATACTCAAAATACATTTCTGTCGATTTCAAGCTGCTTTTTTAAAACCGCAAAATCTAAGATTCACAAAAGCAAAATACGTGCCTGACTGTTTTGTTTCGTCTTAGGATTATAATGAATGCATCTGCTCTGCTGAAATATTTTTGCTGAATGATTACAAAACGTTCTAGTTTTTATAGTTCTAACGTTGCTATGAGAATGAAAAACTACTGTGTGATAAACAGGAAGAATCATTTAGAGTATTGCTGTGTATTCTATTTTTTAAATACCATAGAAATATACTGCAGTTAGTTATTTAGGAGACTCGTGAAAGAATGACTCAGCCCCCGCTGGTAATGTATCAATGAATTAATTATTTGGGATAATACAGTTGCGCTGTATTAGGCGGGAATTTTTAAAAAAATAATTTCTGTTGATAATGTTGTTAAAAAGTTAACGCATTATGCATGTGTAAAACAAGGTCTACTTTTATAAGTGGAACTTTTCAAGCCACAACTAACTTTAAAACTCATTTAAAGGTAAGATTTTTGGTTTTATAACGGTTATGCATTGATTGAAACATTATTTTTTTTATAGCTCCTTTGTATTCATTGTATTAATGTTCAGGTGTAATTTACCCCACTCGTGATATTTATTAAATGGAGAATGAATTTTATTACATAAATATAGTTCTATTTATTGATATATTTATTATTACAAATACAGTATGTATGTGTTTAAATACAGTTTTACAATATAAATGAATGAGATATTCAATACGTTATGAAAATTTAAAGTCATTTTAATAAAATCACTTATTCAAGGTTGATGAAACTTTAAGACAGACCACGACGAAGAGCGATGCATTGATTACAGGCACTTGTAATTTATTAAACTCTAAAAGATCATTACTAAAGCTCACTACTAAAAGAAAAAAATAAGAAAAAACATTATTTGGTGTCATTTCCGCATATTATGATATTCCTAGGTCTTAAAAACATTTAGCATGTTGTTTATTTTATATTTCTCTTTAAATTATTTCTTATTTTTTATTCATGTGAAGCACTCATATTTGAGTTGCAGTGATCGAGGCATTAATGAATTATCTATCTATCTATCTATCTATCTCTCTCTCTCTATATATATATATATACAGACTTCCAACAAAGGGGGTTATGCAATTCGTGTATATCCATGCATAACTCTTGAACTAATGCTACGATTTTCAATCTCGCTCACTCTTCTTCTACTTTTTTTTTTTTTTTTTTTTTTTTAAGAAAGGGTTTAGTTTGAAGGTGACAACGTTTCGATTTCAACAGGACAATACTATAAACCTTTTTTTGGTTTTATAAGCGTTAACTTTCGTAAAAATGAAGCTATCATCACGAAATTTTAATATATCATCCATCGTGTACTGCACGTCAAAATGAGCGATATTAAATAGCTAAGGGAATTAAGTAAAATGAACGTGAATTACTGTTCTGCACCAAGTAAGTAACCAGATTTTACCCGAACGCACATCAACCAGAGATGTCGTTTGGGTCAGGTGGAAGCTCATTCTTTCATTGTGGGTCGGGTTCGAGTTGGTTTGACCCTAATTCGAGTTCTGGTCTGTTCTAGTTGACACTTGCGGGATGGGTTTGAAACAGTGCTGAAATCGTAAGAAAAAACTCACGGTTTCCTGCGGATTCAGTTCCAGCTGAAAAAATTGCACTTTTAAAATCCTTAATAAGAGTTGTCGGGAGGGGGGGGGGGATCTATGTTCTTAATATCCTCATCTGAGCAGTCTCTCTTAGTCTGTGAAAACAGAGGTAGGCGCTGTAACTTTATTGATTAAACAGAGCGTGTACAGAGCTTCTTAAAAATAATCCAGGTGGTATACGGCGTATATCTCCGTATATCCTCCACTACATCGCTGGTTTGTTAACCTATTTTAAAAATAAACTTCACTATATTGTTTAAAATGAAAAAAACTATTATTTTGTCTAACTGTTACTACGCAAACATACACGGCCCGAAATAACAGGTCTCGGCCCGAGCCCAACCCGTAGAAAAATCTTTTTAGCCCGTCCCGTCCTGTACAAAAAAAATAAATAAATAAATATTGGCACAGCCAGGTATAAAAGCTAAAAGTTCGGCCTAATCCCAGCTCGTACAAAACCTTGATTAACCCGGTCCAACTGAATTTCAACAAAATATTGATTTTTACGCCAATATGGTTAAAAATCGTCTCGTATGAGGAATTCTGACAAAAAATATTTATTTTAGCTTTTTTTCATGTTTATACTTTTCATTTTTAAGAAAACATGCTGGACTGCGATATTTATCTTTTAAATGTATCTGTATTTGTATGGAAAAATCTTAGTTATCATTTAAAATCTAATCCACATTCCATGGTGTGGAGACTTAAACATATGAAAAATGCTATAGCATAAAATCTTCCAAGACGGAATCGACAGGAAAGGAGAATATCCGTTATAGACAGCTTTCGTTCTTAGCAGGTACATAGTTTGTTGTAAATGTATTCTTTTCGCACATGTTATTATATTTATTTTGCATGGATCAACACATTTTTCAGTTTTACACATGATTCGTCTTAGGCAGGTTCTTTTTCTGTGCTTTAACTTCATTGCCTAGAGATACTATATGTACTATTCTTTAAAAATAATAAATTTAGCAAAAAATTGTAGAATAATGGCGATTTTTAAAAATATACATTTTGTGCAAAAACTGTTGGGCCGTGCCAGATTTTACTGATTTTTGCATAGGCCAGACCGGGCAGGGACGGGCCAAACATTTTCATACGTGTTGGGTCGGGACCGAGCTTGAAAATTTTGGACAGTGCAGACCTCTATGAGGAATGAAGTTAAGAATCTTGATTATCCCCACCAGTTCTTTTTTATTGTAAATTTTGCCATATTTTATCAGGACGTTTTCTTGATCCAATTAGGCCAAATTTTCTGTTATGAAAAACCGATGATAAAAGATTAAAAATTCTGTATAAGATGCTCATCCCCAAGGGACTAAGCCTCGATTCAGCCCGTAAAAAAAGAAGTCAGGCCCGAACCGGAAAGAATGATGTCGAGGTCCTGACCGGCACAAGCCTTCAGAAAAACATAAAACCCGTGCCTGACCCGGAAAGAGTGAAATCCAGGTCCGGCTCGATCAGAGTGTTCTGAATGAAAATTGGCCTGCCAGGCACGGCCGGTGCAGACCTGTAACCTTATGCCCAAACTTTTAAAATTTTAAATGTATTTTGTATTTTCAATGTATTTTGAAAATACATGTATTTTGTATTTGGATATTTTAAAATTCGAAAAGTATTTTGTATTTTAGGTTCTAAAACTAATGTATTTTGTATTTTGTATCGAAAATGAATTTTCGATGTATTTTGCCCAACTCTGCTCAGGGACTACCTGAATATAAATTTTTATTAAATTCCGTGCTTTAGTTCTTGAGCTAGAGCGCCCACAAAATTTGTGTCACACACAGACAGACTCACAGACAGACATTTTGTAAAAACATGTTTTTCGGGTTCTCTGACCCCTAAAACGTGTAAATCCGTCGAAAACCGGAATTCGAAAATTTTCATGAATCCAATACTTTCCTCTTGTAAAGATAGAAGAAAGTAAAAATTAAATAATATCTATCAGCACATACTTAGCTGTCAACTATTCCACTTTCTAGTTATCACTCCCTTTAAATAGTAATCTTTGCCTAATTTTAATGTTAATTAATTGCAGAATTTTTCGATTAAATATGGTAAGGATTATGATTCGGAAATAGTGTTAACACAAAAAAGGATAGTTTGCAGATACGCATTTTTAAGAAAAAAAAAATAAAATGAAATTTACCGAAATTAATATTTATTTGCTGAAAAATGGACTAATGTTTTTCAATTTCCTATAAAAGGTGCATATCTTAAACTATAATCGATTCCTTCTGATTAGCAGTAGTAATCTTTTGTGGTGAGTCCCTGAAAATCAGATTAGATTAAAAATTTGACACAGTTATCGGAAAGATTCGGTGCTTTTATACAAAAAAGGGGAAACACTGCTTGATTGCTTTCTGTCAGAATAACTATACATGGCAATTATATCTACTTACAAATGAAATTGACTTCGTAAATCTGCAGACCAGAACCTTAGCATGTGCAATGTTCATGATACAAAATAAATAGAAAAACCACTAACGTGTCTTTTATACTCGTACGCAATAGAAGACAAAAAACCTCAAACTGATGCTCGTTGGCTAAAAACAGAAAATATTCTTTTCAGGTTAGATATGATATCTAAATATTAGAAAAAAAAAAGCCAATAAAAAATTACCCTACTGTCACAAAAGAAAATCGAACTGAAAGCAAATTCATCGTTCAGTCTCTTGAGTGGCGCCGTATCAACACGTCGCCGACATAAATATGAATGTAATTAATTTGAAATAGGAAAACATGATTTCTGTTTTCCCTTCATTTTGATTAAAATAGCATTAAAATGATTTGAAATAGAATATAACACGTAATTTTGAAGGAGGAAAGGTTTTTTTCCCCCCTATACATGAATAAATGCAATTTTGAATGTAATTGTATTGCACAATGATAAAGCAACATAAGCCCCAGGTTATGCACGGTTCCCATGTAAATTACCGAGAAAAGCACAAATTAATCGGCTACATATAACTGAAACAATAAATAAGTAAAACAGGATATAATTTAAAATGCAATGCTTAAAAAAAAATTAAAAGCGCCATTCGATTCCAAACCAATTTAATAGTCACACCTATCATTTTATGCTTTTACGCATAAAAACGAGCCCATGAATATGTAAGAAAGTTTCATGTTGTTCAGGAGGTAAAAATATTTTTTAGAACAACTTTAAACTGAATTACGTTTCATGGAAATTTCAATTGTATTTATTAGATTTGCTTTGAACAAAGAATAATCGGTCAAGTGCGAGTTTCACTCGCGTACAAAAAGTTCCGTACAATAAATTTAAGCGTTGACTTTGTAAAAAACTTGCCATTGTTCTATTAAATATTTATCAATAATTGAATTCAATTGGAATAAAAAACGGTGACTATTTATCGTTATGATTCGCCTTACCTAAAACAAAGACCTTGTACAAAGTTTAAAATTGACATTGTGACAAATGCGCCTTGAAAGGATGTTGCAAAGTTGCATCGCCGCCTTGATCTGTGATGCCTTTATCTAGAAAGATTATTAATTAATATCTGCTAATTATCCAATATCCTTTTTGAAAATTATTATCAGCAATTCTTGGATGATTTCGTGACGATGAGTACCTCGAACTCCCCCTAATTTCCTCACTGAGCGCACGCAAAGTAAAGTTTATGTATAACGGAAAAGTGCGATTTTCTGAAAAACTATATGACCTAGAACAGGGTTGGCGAACCTATGGCACGCGTGCTAGAGTTGGCACGTAAGACAATTTCTCTGGCACGCGAAAAAATAAATTTTATAATTATAATTTCTATTATAATGAATAAAATTTTGTTTCATACGGACAGACTATCACAAATAAGGCAATTATTTTTGCATGAAAATAATTTTCTTTTCTTGCGATGTTATGCAGCGTTTGCGACATGTATTTTGCCCTTCTGTATGATTTTTATAATGCTGTACTTTTCAAATTAATTTTTTTAGACAGTCCCTTCAGTAAGATGGCAAATGGATCCAATTTATAAAACTATCAAAATATGAATCAGGTATAAAGCATTCTCCATCGAACATACAACAGTAAAAATCTCATCAATAATTTATTGATACAATGCTTAATGCAACTTGGATAATCATAACTAGATGCATAAATAATAAGGTCGAAAATTTCTAAAATAAAATTTCGTATTTTTATTTCCTTATCATAGTGAAAATTATTACATAAATGAATCATATTTACGAATTAAAATTTTAATTTAATGGTTTATTCAAATATGCAGAGAAATAGCATCTGATTTTTTAACTAGCGTTTCGTATAAACATCGTACTTTGCAAAATTATTTTATGTCAAAATGTGGCACGTTACACCATTGATAGATATTGTTGGTGAATTTTTGGCAAGCGCACGTAAAAAGGTTCGCCGATCCTGACCTAGGATAATGCTGCTTACTTGCTCAATGACAAAATTATTTTGCCCTTGCGTATTCGGGATAGAACATAATACAGTGAAACATCTCTGTAAGGGCTACATACCGCTCCGTCGAAAATTGGCCCTTATGAGGTGTGGCCCTTGAATAGGGGTGACAAAAAAACAACTAAAATAAGGAAATCACAACCTATGTAGGCGAAAAAACTGTTTATTAACATTTTCAAACTCTATATATATGATTGAAAACATTTTCTATTGAATTTTGTTTACTTTTCGTAATTTTTTCACAGACAATTTTGGTTTCTCATGATTTTTTTACTTTATGGAACAAATTACTTAAATTTGCATAATTTATTAATGCCTTAGAATGAGATATTAGTTCATTTATTTATGCTAGCGTTTTTACACACAAGTGCAAAAATTGTGCTTCAATATGCATTCACAGTTTTAGTAAATGTGGAATCAGTTTTTCTAGATAACCTGTTATCCTTTGTGGGCCCACAACAAAGGGTCAAGTTTTCCCTCCAACCCAACCCCTACAGGTTGAAAGGTCTAACAAAGTGTGAGGAACACATGTTTGTCGTCCTTCATTGTGTTTCTAAATCCTCCCCATCTCCCCCTGCCTTCTTTGTTGCAAGTGCAGTTGTCTGCTGAACTCTTACCTTTTGGTTCAGAAATTCAATACACCTGTTTAAGATTTAAGGTACATGTGAAAAAAATGGCCTTTATGAGGGGTAGGTGCGGCCCTTAATAGAAGTAAATTTAGCATTAAGTCTATGGGAAAAATTTTCGTTCCTAAAAATATTGGCCCTTAATAGAGGTGGCCTTTGAATAGGGGTGGCGTTTAAAAGAAGTTTCACTGTATTAATTTTCAGAAAAAAAAAATTATAATTGAAATCAAAAAGATAAAAAAATCCGAAAAAGAAGGAAGGGTTAAGCATGTGACAAGATAAAGATACGTTTTGACAATTATTATATAAGCAGCATAGCGGTTCTATATTTGCTAATATAAAACCAATCGTTCTAGGACGGGGGAAACATTTAAAAATGCACCCCTAATTATGATTTACGTGTGGTAATTGTTTAAATCGCATCTTACAATAAAAAAATTATAATTCGCTCCGTAATTAGAGAAAATATTTTTCTACCTTTATGTATATTTACCGTATTACGAGCACCCCTTTCCTTGTGTCATGGTGCTACCATTAATTATTTGAACACATTTATATTTCTTAATTAAAGTTTGTTTGAACTGATTTAAGGGTGTATTCCGATCGAAACTGCTTATTTTCTGATTCATTTTTGCTCTCAAACGTATCAAACTGGGAAATTCTCTTATTTAGAAACTGTATAATGTGCCGTGCTTCTTAATTTTTTGGTTAATGCAGAAAATACCGTAAAAAACGCTGTCAAAGTTGGCGTTTTGAACCGAATTTTCCGAAGCGGGCGATCTGGGAATGAAAAAAATGGTCATACTGAGAAAATAATTGTTTAAAAATCAAATTCTAATTAATTGAGCTGAAAATGAAATCACACGGCATGTTAAACATGTCTTCAGAAATCACCCCAGCAAGTTTCATGTTTTTACTTTTAAAAATGAGTCTGAAAATGTCTCAGAAAATTTCGAGCTGTTGAAGGTGGAAAAATATTTTTTCGAATACACCCTTAAGTACAAATATAAATAAAGACTAACGCTTAAAATATGGGGAAAGATGGTAAAAGCTAATTTCTTAGGAGGTATGCCATTGTGGTGGGAGGTAGCAAGCAGCTGAAGCACCCATTTTTTAGGGATGTCCGTTATTTACATAGCTGTCAACATTCCTTATTTTTAAAGTCAAACAAAAATATTTTGAACAAGAAATTTAATTTATTAAATAAAATAAAAAAGAACCCCATAGAAACAAGGCACATTTCATTAAACAAAATTTCAGGTTCAAAATTTGTTTATTTGACCTGGAGAAAACCCCGGAAGGTTGGCTTGGCAGGTATGTATTTATAGTTATTGATTTTTTTTTTTTTGGGGGGGGGGGTGTAGGGAGGAGGGGTTTGGGTATATGGGGCGCTAAGTGAAGTTCTGCACACAGGCGCCGGATACTTCTGGCGCGCCCCTGAATTTTGGTTTATGTTTTTTCGCGAAATCTCCTCCGAAATTAAAGACGCTTGTAGAGAAAAAGCTTATCTAAACAGATTGCATCTTCATATTAAAAAATAAACAGTGAACTGAAAGCATACATTCTAAAGAACACAGCCATAATTCACATTCCGAACGCACACAAGAATGGAACTAATCATCTGCGTTTTCACAGGAATAGCAAGTCTTCGCAGAGGGAGATGTGACAGATGAATCTCCCTTTCCTCTTCTGAAGTCACACCAGGGAAGCAGTAGAAGGGAAATGGTTTTTTCTCCCTAGTCTTGCAACGGTGGTTTGGCAACGATGCCTTGAGCGGGAATATGAGTTGGTTAGCCGCGCACAGCGAAGAGATAGAAATACTATCTCTTTGCTGTGGCGTTGGCGTCTGTTTTTTTTTTTTTTTTTTTTCAAGATAGCAAGTAAATTTTTAAATGTGTTGAAAAACATCAAATTTGTGAGGTGGTGTGCTAAGATGAAAGTTTTGTGCTAAGAAATATAAAATAAAAATGTGTCAAAACACTTCCAAGTTGCGATGGTGTACGAAGAAGACATAGTGTTGTGTGTGCTAAAATGTTAGTTCTCGATCGTGTTCAAGAAGATTCAAGTTGTGCTATATTGTGCTAAAAAGTGCAAGTATCGGTTTTTGAAAAATCCAAGTCCAGGGCTATATAGTAAATATAAAAATATGAAGATCCATAGATTAATTCTCTGAGATTGCAATTATCTCGTGTAACAAATAAATACATACCATGTGCTAAAAAATACAAAGGGATCTTGCAAAAGTCCCTGTTTGTGAAAGAAATCAAACACAAAAAATATGGCTGCAATCTGAATCTTAAGTGATGATATGAGATAGAATTCTCATAATGGTCGGTGATAATCACATGGGCAGAAAGGCCTAGATCAGTTTTTTTTTTAACTATCATGATAGTTATTTGATTATTCATTTATTATTGTGCTTACTGTATTGACATATTAATGCGTATATTCAAGAAATATTTTTATGTGTTTAAATTTATCTATTTATTTAAATCATGCTGCCATAATAAATAATCCAGTAAAATGTATATTTATGTTTTATTATTTAGGTGTAATCGCTTTTAAAATTAAGTGATGGGTTAATAATTCTAATTTTTTATCTATTCCAAATTCATAACGCAATGATATTATTATTATTAAATACTTTCCACTATACTTGTTTTGATTAATAGCTATCTATCATGATTAACATATCTTATAATCTATCATAATTACCTTTTTCCCTACAACGCTTTTAAACACTAAAATTGATCCTATTAATAGGGATGACCTCTCAGGAGTTTATATGATTCCATTTATTAGGGAGGGGGGGGGGGAAGGAATCAGAAATCATTATGTAGGTATAACCCAATGAAAATTCAATATCACAGGTAAAGAATAAATGGTGGACATAAAATAAAATAGAGGTAATACCGCTTTATACCGGCTGAATCAAATAGAGAGCATTAACATACTTTTTAAGAAGAGAAAATTAATCTACAGGTCTAATTTGTATTTACAATTATTTATAAATGAGTCCACAGAAATTAAGAGGTTCAGGGGTTTGTAACGATACGTTATCTTTTCACATCCCGAATATATGGATTGAATGGTTGGACAACTTACGGAATTGTAACATAAAGGGAACACGTGCGATGGTGAAAATGTAGGGCGCATTATATGTTTACTTGTTTGTATTTGATGATTTTTTCCCATTTTTCATATGCATTGTATTTGTAATTTCTGTTATACATTTTGATAATGACTCAGTGAAGAAGTTGAAACATGTCAATATAGGTTTTTAATTTACTTTTAATGTGCTTTTAGTAATGTCTTTTCAGCAAATAAATATGTTACTTTTCCGTTTGGAATATATATTGTGATATGGTTATCAGTAGACGTAACTAAGGGTTATTACTCGTAGTTGCTTACATTTGTATTTTTCCCCTCTATCGGCTGACTAATTTTGAAATTTTTTCACTGCAACTGATTAATTTCACATTTTCTTCTGCAATTGACTTAAGAATTTTTCAATTTCTGATGATTAAAGGCAAATTTCCTGATTTTTTCTGATGAATTAATGATTCCGCAACCAACTGACAAATTTAATGATATTTTATTTCTACAGATTGGCGAATTTTGTCTTTCTCTTGCGACGGATAGGTGAAACTTGCGAAGTTTCGTCATACTGATTGTGGCTTTTGGAAAACTCCAGTCTGAGCATGCGATTAAACTAAATACACAGCTTTAATAAGATAGAATGTATTCAATATTCAACACTCACTTTTATAATTCTTTTTAAAGGAAATGGACTTTTAATTCAAATTGCTTTATTAATAGATGGAACACAAAAATGAGTTGCAATAAAATATAAACACTAAAAATTAATGCATCTAAGAAAATAT
Source organism: Maratus speciosus (assembly GCA_963932465.1). Lineage (NCBI taxonomy): Eukaryota > Metazoa > Arthropoda > Arachnida > Araneae > Salticidae > Maratus > Maratus speciosus. The sequence continues at coordinate 34,874,042 of OZ010794.1, read as the reverse complement.
TAAATCAATCATTTGTTAGCTGAATTACACACAAACAATTATGAAGTATAGCGCATTTCTTAGAATTTAAAAGGGAGTAACAGTGATTAGTGAATAAAAAAAAAGCATACAATAATAGTGTCTCCTGTTGAGTATTAAAATTTAAAATTAGATTAACATATACGTTATTAATTACTAACCTCAAACATAAAATTTAGGGGTTTTTTACACAATAACAGCCGAGAAAAGCTATCATGTTCATTGAGAAAAGCATAATATGTCCTGGAGAATGATCAAAAACAGTATTGGATGTACAGTTATTCACAAACCTGTTACATACTAAATTAAGTGAAACGACACTTCAAAAATCTCAAGATATGTGTATCACTGAAATTGTAGACTTTGTAGCGCCACCTGTTGGATGATATGCACCAAAATCTAATAAGCATAAATTTATGTCAGAGGTTAAGACAATGTTAAGTTTGATGAAATTTTGCAGCAGAGATGTTGAAATACAGTTATCATATTAATTGTGAAAAATACAGCATAGCAGCGCTACCTGTTAGGCCATAGACGGCAAAACATAACCAGCAATTGTATGTATGTGCTAATGTCTAATTAATCATGGCAATTGATAAAATTCCACACTTCAATTCTAGAGACAGAGTGGCTGTAAAATTTAGTTGACATACAGAGTGATATTTTTTTATAAGTGTCAAGTTGTATTCAGATCAATATAAAACATGTAAATTCATCAAAAAAAAAAAATGGAAATATTTTCATGTTCCCAATATTTTCTTTCAATAAATATATATTACGGAAAGTATTTAAAAAAGGAAGAAATTGCAATTAAGATTTCCTTTAATCCTTGCGATATACTTCTGTTCAAAATCTTAAAAAAAAAACTACATTTATGATAATAAAGATAGAAACTATTCTGTGCACTGAAGGAATCACACTGTGCATGTTGTAGCGCTACAAGATGGGCAGTAAGGTACTCATATATCAAAAGTTCTGGACCAAAAAGCTAGTTTAGGGACTATTTGATTTTATTTAATTCTTGTGTTATACATAGCATTTTCACGTTTCAGTGATCTTTCGATGTTAGTAAAAAGGATTTGATTTCTATTTTTTAGCCCAATGTTATAAAGTTTGTACTTTTTTACTTACAGTTTATTTGGATGGGCAGAGTATAATATATATATATACATATATATATTGAATGTATATGAGAATTTCAGCATTTTCTTCAGTTTCTGCTATGATTTTCTGACACTTGGTAAAAGGAATTCAGTTTCAAATTTTAGCCCATATGTAGTAAATTTTGTAATGATTTTGAACATATTTCAAACAAATTTCTCATTTGTATCACTTAACATATGTTTTCTTAGATTACTACTCTGGGAAAATCCTTTAGAGCATATTTCAAAAATAAAAGCTTTTTCGTTTGTATGAATCTTTAGGTGACTTCTTAGATAATTTTTTGAGGAAAATCCTTTTGAACATATTTCACAAAGAAAAGGTTTTTCTTTCGTATACTCATACGAAAAATACTCAGGTGATTTCTTAGATTACGACTCTGGAAATATCCTTTACAACATATTTTACAAATGAAAGGTTTTTCGTTTGTATGAGTTAATATGTGACTTCTTAGATTACTATTTTGAGAAAGTCTTTTTGAACATATTTCACAAACAAATGGTTTTTCTTTGCTATGAGAAAAACAGTGTTTCTTTAAATTAGGGGTGCACAACCTTTTTTAGAGAAGGGCCACTTACAAAAATGTCTGGGTTGTCGAGGGCCACATCAGTAACACAAAAAATTTAGTTTCACGGGGGGGGGGGGGTTACCCCTCTAGGTTCCCCTAGCCAGTCAACATATCCAATTCAGTTGGCTAGGATATATCAACAATTTGTGTTTGTATATATAACACAGATGTAGCAAGGATTGTTTTCAAGGAGTGATAATATTCCTTGACTTTATTTGGGGGAGTATTTTTTGTTTTATTAAAAGTGCTAAAAAACAAGCATAGACATGAAAGTGGTTGGTTCCTGAAAAATATGTGAGCTTTAAGAACGAAGGGGAGAGAAGGAGTCAATCAACGAAATTTGAGATTTTCCCAAGCTTGATCAGCAAAATTCGCAATTTTTCCGCGGCTGATCGATAAAATTCGCTATTTTTCCGCACCCGGTTGACAAATTCGCAATTTTTCTGCGTCTAAGCGACAAAATTCGCCATTTTTCCGAGCCCGATAGAGAAAATTTTCGATTTTTCCACGCCTGATCGACAAAATTCGCGATTTTTTCGTGCCCGACCAATGAAATTCGCGAATTTTTAGGAGCTCGATTGACAAAATTTGCGATTTTTTCATCCCTGATCGACGAAATTCGCAATTTTAAAATGACTCTGACGAAATTTACAGTTTATTCCTGCGGCAAATTGACAAAATTTGCGTTTTTTCTCTCGATAAAGCGACGAAATTCACGACTTTTCCCGCTGTCGATCAATGAAATTTTCAATTTTTCCGTGCCCGATCAACGAAATTTGTGATTTTTTGGAGACCAATCGACAAAACGTGCGATTTTCTGTTCTTGATCGACGAAATTTGCTATATTTCCGCGCCCGATTATTAACTGACGGAAGAAATTTGCATTTTTTCCCCTCGGCAAATTTACGAAATTTGAGATTTTTACGCTCCTAAATGACAAAATTTGCAATTTGCATGCTCCTAATCAACAAAATTCGCGCTTTTTCCGCGCACAATCGACAAAATTCACGATTCTTAACTGACGACGAAATTTTCAATTTTTCTTGCGGCAAATTGACGAAATTCACGATTTTTTCCTGCAACCTATGGACAAAAATTGTAATTTTTTCCAGTTATAAAATGACGAAATTCGCGGGCCACACGTTACCCCATGGCGGGCCACTTTTGGCCCGCGGGCCACAGGTTGTGCATCCCTACTTTAAATCATCTTCACGGGAAAAACCTTTGGAACATATTTCACAGAGAAAAGGTTTTTCTTTTGTATGAGTTAAGAGGTGACGTCTTAAATTACAACTCAGAGAAAATCCTTTAGAACATATTTCACAAATAAAAGGTTTTTCATTTGTATGAGTCAAAATGTGACTTATTAGATTACTATTCTGATAAAATCCTTTTGAACATATTTCACAAACAAATGGTTTTTCTTCAGTATGTGAGAAAAAATGTTTTTTTAGATAACCTTTACTGGAGAATCCTTTTGAACATATTTTACAAATAAAAGGTTTTCTTTTGTATGAGTCAAGTGGTGACTTGTTAGATTAGAACTATTTGAAAATCCTTTTGAATATATTTCACAAACAAATGATTTTTGTTTTGTGTGAGTTAAAGGATGTTTACTTGTATCAGCACTTTGAGGAATGGAGTGCTCTTCATTCAAGAAAGAACTTTCGCCTGTAGTCATCAACATTTTGTTAAGTGAAAAACTTTTGTTTCATTTCCCAAAATAAATTTTTTCATGTACCAGCATGAAGAGAAAGTGTTCTTCTCATTCAACAAAATAGTTTATTGCGCTTCAATAAATTCAGTTGTATATTTAACCTGCTTTAAAATCTAAAAAAAGTAATAAATAATACATTTTTAATGAATTGCAATAAATTTTTAGTGTGTTTTAAAATTCAGATTTGACAAATTTTAATTCCTAAAATAATACAAAATTCACATATTAAAATGTATTATGTACAAATATTTAAATTGATATTTAAGGATTAATTAGGTAAACTGAACTGATTTTATCACTAAATAATTGAGATTATTAAACAAATTAATAATCTCAATTACAAAATGGATTGCGAATTATTAAAAATTTTTTTATTTAAATTTTGCAAATCCTTCTCTCATAGCATTTTTCATTTTCTACAAAATTAAGAATGAAAAAAAAATTATCTATTGAAACTGTTTCAGTGCCTGAAGGTAAGAAAAATAGAATATCAGCGTAAAATTGCAAATAAAAATTTTTTTCGCAAATACAATGCACACAGAAACGATCAGACTACCACCTTTTTTCCAATTAGGACATCATGACCCTATTGGTCTTAAGCTAAGGGCTAGTTTAGAAACAAAGAACCCCATCGACAAATCTATCTACTGCATTTTTGGTTTAGTCATCATAGAGGAAATTAATATAGAGGTGTATACCAATCATATCCTAAGCAAATTACTCATAGATCAAACAGATCACAGATGACTTAATCATACACAACCCAAGATTGCTTGAATTCTTTTAACCATTAGGGGACTAAGGACTGTCAGTTGATAAGAAGCTATTTTTCTAGTCATGTTAAAAAGTACTCTTTAATTGTATGATATTAAAAAAAATTATTATTATGCTCTTAAAATAATCATAAAGCCTTTTTAGCAATCTGTGATGAAGCACTGACTTTTTCGAAGATTCCACTCTTGTGGGAATTCACTAAAATTAACGTTATAGTGGTCCAGTGATATGCATGTTTTGATTTTGACATTAAAATGATTATCATTAGCAATATTGAAGCTGAATTTCTTGAAAAACAAAGGTAATTAATAAATTATTAATACTCGGTATGCACCGAATACTGCTTTTGGCCGAATACCAAATATTTGGCTTACAGGAAAAATGAAGAACAAATATTCGGTTGACCGAGTATTTTTATATTTCAAAGTTTAAAGGCATTAAAATGATAAATTTTAAAACAATTTTAGATATATTTAATACACAAAATTATATTTTGATAAACAGCAGTAGCAGTTTGTAAGAGTTTTTTAGAAGCAAACTTCTTACTGAAAAAAATCTGCATTGAGTTATTTAATAAGGGGATAGTTCTAAATCTTTAACAGAGTAACATACATTTAATAAAATGATAATCTAACACATAAAGATGAAATATTAAAGATTAAACAATAATAATAAATTAGGATACCTCAAAAGCAGGTGGTAAAAAAATCCTGATAAAAAAAGATCATCATTATTTTTTTAAATTTAAAACGAGATTTAAAGAAAAAATGAAATCTAAATGTTATGATTTTTTTTTCTTTTTTTTTGCATTAGAATTTTGAAAAGAATGTGTACAGTGACTTTCTATCATACAGACAATATCTGTGTATAGTAGTGATCATGTGCTTTAACAAGATAAAAATTTTAATAAATTTATAATGTATATAAAATAAACTTATATTACATAAGACATATTTATATATAAGTTATCAAAAGAATCAACTTTTGTTCGAAATGAAAATGTTGAAATTTCTTTTCAAAACTGGCCAGCTCTAAACATCTAGTCTCAGAACCTTTATATTCTGCTTTTGAGTCTTCTTACAGCTTGCAACAGAACCATGAATAAAACAGCTGCAAGATGAAAACATTAATACTTAAAGCATTAGTAAAAACATCAGATGTCTCCTTAAATTTTACATATTTTATAAAAATTCACAATAATTTATTCCAATAGAGGAATCTTTTAAAATATCTCTTAGAAAACACCAATGGAAGGAGACCTTAAAAAAACCCTATGTCTGCACCAAATGTCTAATTTCTGATGATAAAAAGTCTATTTCAGTAATTATAGCAACTAATGAGTCATCACCTATTTAAATATTTTCATAGGTTGTTAACATGGGAGTTTGCGATTGAGCAAGTTTCGTGAAGCATTCGCAAAGTTTTCACATGAACCTTGAGTTTACATTTGTCAAATAACTTGATTATTTTTTTTTCTTTTGTAAGATTGTGGGAAGAACCTTCTGTGCTTTCAAAAGAGCAAGATATATTCTGAATTATATACAGAAGTTTTTATACCTACCTTATGTTTAAGCTTTTGAAGAACTTATTTTTTCCAAACTATTTCAAAAACACATTTTTCACTCTTAAAATAGCATTAAAGAGGTTTGTCAGTTAAATGAGATCGATAGCTTCTGATACAGAAATCTTCATTTTAACCTTGTGTTTATGTTTCTGATATTGATTATATTTTATTTTTTAAGATTTTCAAAAGAATCTTTTGCACTCAAGAAAGGGCAAGGTGTCAACTATATGAAAGGCAATATCATTTGGTACAAATGCTCTACATCTACCTTGCATTGAAAGATTTAAATAACTAAAAGCTTTGATCATCTTTACTGTATTAGATATTAAGCTGATAAGAACAGATGGAATCAGAAAATATTTTTAACTGTGATACATGTACTGTGTTTACAAGATTTGTCTTCAACATTTTCCGTATTGGAAAAAGAAATTTTAGTTACTTTTATAGCAATAAAAGATAGCGTGAAAAAATATAATTTAACATACGTGTCTATGAAAACAGAATAGTAGAAAAGTTTCAAAAATGCTAAACAGACATCACTCAAGAAATCACCAAAATATAAGACTGTATTTCAATACAGCACAAAGCAAAGAAATTTTTCTTCTTAGTATTTGAAAAGAGACCACCCTCCCCTAAAACATATAAGAATTTTGCCCTTCCAATTTAACTGTGTGTTTCACTGTTTACAACAGAAAAAAATTTACAGATTTTAGGCATTTGCAGATTTCAGGGAGTCTACTGTATACATTTATATTCAAACAATACAAAGATTCAAACTTTCCTTTTCTATTCAAGTGAGATAACCATTTCTGCAACAAGACATTTAACTGAATAAATGAACTCAATTACTACATTTAATCAAGACACATTTTTTGAAATAAATATTCTGAGTTTATTAAAAAAAAATAACAGAAGACTTCCTTATATTAAATATAAATAAATAAATACTTCTTCAATGTAGTCTTTCCTATGGCAACTATAAATTTAGTGACATCATAGTCCGTATTGTGTGCACGGGTAATATGAAAGTGTAACATTCTTCCAAATGTATTTAATAGGTGCCACAAAAAAATGTTTTCGTACTTTTATGTTAGCTGGACACAAAATATTGTCTTAATCCCCATCATTCGTATTGCATATATTTAATTTAAAATACAAATAAAGATGATAATAATAATTATTATAATAAATCGAAACATTTTATTTCACTATCAAAGCTCAGTAGTTCTAATTTGCACACACAAAAAATACAAGATGCTATTTGTGAGATTTGCGCCTGACTAACGTAAAAGTACCACAATTTCTTTTTTTTTCCAGCATCGCCACAGCACTCTTTGGCAACCTATTTATCATTATGAAGCTTCAAAATTTTACTTCATGAGCAATACAATGTTTTAAAATGAAACGCTCCAAGAAAAATAGAAATCAGTTACCTATTTTTAACATAAATTTCAATAATAATCACGAAACTACTTACAAAATAAATAAATAAATGAAATTATCTGCTTTCTGCTCCAAAAAACATCTTCATAAATCGCGACACATGAAGTTTCCTGCCATCTATGATCAAATAACAAATTGTAAAATTTTTAATACAAGAGTTACCGAAGAAACATACTTTAAAGCTGGGGCTACATTCGTCAGTTAAATATTTTCATGACCTTATTTTATTAAACAGGGTAGTGTGGAGTAAAAGAATTTCGATTTCAAAACCAAGTTTACAATGAGAGCAGTATTAAAGGACAAGACGCCATTCAAAAGAATGAATCATAGATCTGAGGAATGAATAATGAAACGAACTGAAATTCATTCATTGGTTGGACGTCCAATGATACATTTATACTTTACACATGATGTATAATGAAATATATTTAAATATTTAAACATATTAATATATTAATTGATATAACCATACATGAACCTGACAGATCCATGCATCGAACAGGGCGATTTTCCGATTTTTTTAGGAGCTATCTCCCATTAAAATTTTCAAGAGTTGTGATTCCATGTGAAAATAAATCTTCTGAAGAATGGAACCTATAAATAATTTTTCAAGATGTGAAAACAATATACTCAGCAAGAAAAAATCAATACAGGCTTAGATATACATCTTGAGGGTAAAACAATGCCATTTGCAGCATTACTACCTAACACCAGCCATTGTCTGATTGCACATAAAAGTAATTTTTTTGTATAATTCAAAATTGTTTTAACAATTAATTTTGGATGAATCAATTTTAGGTGAAAGAAATTATTCTAATTCAGGTGCGACCTCTATTGCATTGTATTTGTTGTAAAAATGAACAAACCAATCTCTTCATTTTTGATTAAGTTTATCGATTAATAGCATTAGAAATCTAAATAAATAATTTCAAAATAATATACGATTATACGCGAGATTATAAGTATCAACGTATATTGTAGGGAGACATATTTAGAAATTTCTGTTTAATAAAAAGTAATTTTATTGAATGACAAAACCAGTGAATGAATTTACATTTCGATTCATTATTCAATCCTTAGAGGTTATGATTCATTCTTAGCATTGGCCTCCTGTCTTGTAATCCTGCTCTCACTGTAATCTTGGATTTGAAATAGAAATTTTTTGACCCCACCCCACCCTCTTTAATAAAATAAATTAATGCGAATATTTAAGCGACGAATGTAGTCTCAGTTTTAAAATATGTTTCTTCGACAACTCTTGTATTAAAAATTCTACAATTTGTGATTTGATCATACGATGGCACGAAACTTCATGCATCGCCATATATTAAAATGTTTTATGTAGCAGATAATTTCATTTATTTATTTATTTGTAAGTAGTGTGGTTATTATTATTCAGTTTTTATGTGAAAAATAGAAAATTGATTTGCATTTCTTGAAGCGTTTCATTTTAAAACATTGTATTGCTCATATACAGGCTGAATTTGGCTGTGTGCAGCTCAATTGAAAGTAAGCTTGTACTATTTTATGTTTATAATTGATCGCATACCAATATACTTATATAATGTTTATCAGAATTTACCTAAAATATAAATTAATGTTTGATAGGTAGCCAGAAGTGCTGTGCTTTGCTGGTTGAAAAAAAAAAAAAAAAAAAAGTGTGTACTTTTATGTTAGTCAGACGCAAAACTCACAAATAGCATCTTGTAATTTTCGTGTGTGCAAATTAGAAACACTGCTTTGATATCGAAATAAAATGTTTTCATTTATTATAATTATTATTACAGTAGAAGATCTTTATAACGCAATTCTATATAGTAACACAATTCTCCATATAACGCACAACTTCTCAGATGCAAACAATGATTTTTGCAGTTAAAAAGCACCTGCATTTTCACATTGTAAAATATTGCTGCTCTCTAGATGACTAAATTTAATACATTAGTTCAACTTTATCTTCTAATTTAAGACCTTTTTACTGAAAAAAAAAATACTATTACAATAAACATTTTTAAAAATGTCTAATATAAGAGATGGTTGTGTCAGTTATATTTGTATCATGTTTATAAAGTAAATTTAACAATGTTTGACCTATGTTATGCAAAAATTTTTAATTTGGATAACTCTTGGTAACAAGGACTGCATTATAAAGATATTCTAATGTAATTTGATATGTTTCAGATATATTTGGCCATGTTTACAAGGTGAATTTAATGATTTGATCCATATAACGCAAAATTCAATATAACGCACAACTTTGCGTTTTTAGGTTTGCGTTATAAAGATCTTTTACTGTATTATCATCATTTTAATTTGTATTTTAAATTAAATATATGCAATACGAATGTTGGGGATAGAAACAGTATTTAGTGATATTATGTGTCCAGCTAACATAAAAGTACCAAAGCATTTTTTTGTTGTTGTACTTATTAAATATATTTTGGAGAATGGTACTTTCATATTACCCATGCAAGGAGGATGTGCGATACGGACAATGATGTCACTAATACAGATTTAAATAACCTTTGTCTTTTTTTCTTTCTACTTTGTAACTGCATAGTTAATCTGTAGTTGCCATATGAAAGACTACATTACAGAAGTATTTAGGACCAGATGTATTATAATCCTGCATCCGCCATCTTGGATTTATTTCTTGCCATGAATTAATTTTTTTTAATTAATAGTTTTAATTACTATATTCCAGTTTTTTCAATATTATATTAATCTATCAACAATATTTAACCATTGGCGACATTTACTATTTGGCGAAAAAGGAGTTTTCATGCCAAGAAAGAAAAATCCAAGATGGTGGATGCGGGATTATAATACATCTGTTCCATTTATTTAAAAAAATGTGTCTTGATTAAAGCCGAATAGCAGCTCTCTCACGTTTAAGTTTTTCAATCCATATTTGTTATCCATATTTATGAATTGGTTGCCGGAAAACAATAAAAGAAAATTCTAAAATTCAATATTCCAGTTCAAATCAAAATTAATCTTCATGCAGAGTAAAAAAGGTATTTCTTACCATCTATTTCCAGGTTTGTGCCTCCAAAAGATGATTATATTGCTATGTGTAGTTTTTGATTGTATAAAACTTTTTTGATTGATTTCAACATTGAATAGCTCTTCAAATAAAATCTTTATATAAAATCTGTCTACTTCAGTGAGTTTATCATACATTTCTGTATAAACACGCCATTTTTCATGTTTTTGTATGTAGGTAATAGATTTTTATCAGTCACAAAAGTCAAGAGGTTAGAATAAATTCAATTACAGTGGCAACAATAGCAGCAGTATTTACTCACTTTTTTATAACATAACAATAAAGAGATTCAATTTCAATTGAATAAAGCTTGAAATTTTCTTTTTTTCAGTTTTACATATTTTTATAACTTTATACAAATACCAAAAAAGAACCCTGAATTCCTTATGTGTTTTGTTCTGTTTAATAATCATTATTCATTGCAGATTTTAGTTTTCTACTGTGATAAAAATTTAAATGATTTATTATTTATCCAATAAGTATTGTACTCTTTCAGAATGTTATTTTTAATAATCTCAATTTGTTTCATGTGTAATTTATTTAGATTTAATTGGCAGTTAAAAAAAAAAAAAACTAACATTTTGCAATATACATTTTATTTTGAAAATCAATTATTTTATTAAAAATCTCTAAATTAAAACAGATTGTCTGGATTATTAATGAAAATAGAAATAGATTACAAGTGTAATTTTCATTAATAAGTATTTGAAAACGATTTGTTTTGGTTATTTGTTTATAATGAAAATGATATAAAGTGTAAACTAATGCCTTCTTGTAAACATGTAATTCTTTATATCTTGTTATTAGGTACCATGCATAAAGTTTCTTATAAAAAGAACCTGCTGTAGCAATTGTATATGAAAGTTGGATAGTAAGTACAGAACTACATTATAAAAAAAAATATTTTGTTGTTCATGGAGTGAGATGCTTTATTTTTTGACTGAGTAGTTGGATTCTAATTGTAGTTTTTGACAGAAAAGTTGTTTGTTTTAGTGTGCCTTTACTTCCCTCAAAAATTATATGTACATCTGACGCTTTGAAATTTCATGTACCTTGTTGATGGAGTGAAAGTGAAGTTTTGGAAGTTCTTTTGAGTTTTTTATTCTATGAAGTTTTCCAGTTACCATATGGTAACAGGAAAACTTCATAAAGGATCTGTTATTGTATGTTGTATGGGAAATAATGAAGCCCATTGGTGTAGTGGTCAATACGCCTATCTGCTGCACCGTAGGTCGAGAGTTCGACTCCCGACTGCGGCAAGGTTCACTCAGCCTTTCATCCCTTTGGGGTCGATAAAATGAGTACCAAGCTTGTTTGGGAACTAAACACTGAGGGTCTCGTGTTAGGCTAACCACCTGGCCAGGATGCATGTTGCATAGCACCTTGGGGTTCAGGGTCAAGAAAACAGGGATGGGCACTGTCAGCCCAGATCCTTCTTGTATTGTATAGCCACAGAGTTTTAGTTTTCTTTTATGGGAAATAACAATTCCCAAAGTAACCAATTTTGTCCACCATAGTTTATCGTTCTTTATTTTTGGTCCAGGAGGCATCAATATTTTTTATTTAAGCACCTTGTACAATCTCATCTTGAAATATGCATTAGTTTTAGAAATTCTTGAAATATATACAGTATGGAACCCGTATCCAGAATGCTCCGAAAACCAGAATGCAAAATCGTAACCGAAAAATAATTAGTTTCATTTCAAAAACGTAAAGACTAAAGATATACTTTATGTCAAGCATGGAGTACAGCAGACAGATATACATTCATCCATTGGGGGATATAATTTGTGGTCATCTGCAATATTTTTTTATAGTATGAATGAGCATGAAGTTGAAGGCTTTAAAATTTCTGAGAAGAAAATTGTTACAGATCTACTGGACTAAGCTAAAGAACTTTCATGTTCAGAAACTAAATTGTTGGTTCAAGAGTCAATGGAAGATTGTCTAATTGCTGATGATAATACTCCTGAAAGTGATCAAATGACTGTCAGTGGGATTTGTGACATAATGACAAATGATATGTCTGATGGAAGCGATGATGATAACTAGCAGAATGAGGCGGGTAAAAATTTTTCAAATGATCTACTGATATTTTTCAACTGAACAACTGACTTGTGGAATGCAACAAAGAAGCCACTTCCACGAACAGCAAATCATGTAAGTATACAGGAGCAATTAGTACAAGAGACACGCTATAAACAACCAATCTTGATTCTGCTCTCAAGTTTTATATGTTAATGTAATTTTTTCAAAATTTGAATTTAGGTTTTTTTTTTGTGTGTGTAAATAAGTTATTAAATTAACAAGTCTGTAATTATGTATTTACATATATTATTAATATTTTATATATTTAATATCATTATGTTGTACTATTCTTGACACTTCTAGTAAAATGTTCTGAATAACGGAAAAACCCCTTATCCAGAATATCTCAGGTCCCAAGCATTCTGGATAACAGATCCTATACTGTATATATATATACATTTTATGGCAGTTACAAATCAAAACTCTTGCTGTGTTTTTCCGATGACACGGGGGCATTAAACTAAATTTTTCTGATTTGAAAACAAAAATGTGGCTTATAAATAGTACCAAATTTACTGCCGATCTTTAAAAATTTAAAAATCTGGTTACAAAAAAAAAAAAAAAAATCCATGATCTTATGTTGTATTTCTGAAAAGAAAAAACAATGTCTTGCATGGCGGAAAGGTATCAGCGTGTTTACAAATAATGCAATTTTTATGAGCAAAAAATTGCACTTTGTCCGGGCATCGCATCCAATGACAATGGTTCTCCTCAAGTTCACCTAGCGTCTTGCATGCTACATAAGGAATAAATCCTCCCATTTTCTCCCTCTTTCATTCTTCGCCAGTGCCGATAAAGCTACAGGAAAACTATTTTACTCTATGTGTGTAATTACTTTCAGCATTAAAAGATATGTATACTCATGTCTGGCAACAGCTCGATTAATCTTAAACACAATCGAACATGCGAGCCAGATCCGTAACATCTGATCTGCCAGCTCGCTTTTTTGATAATGACACGAATGATGCAGATGATTTCATAAACACCGATCAAAGATTCTCATCTGAAATTTAAAAATTGTTCCACATTGATACTGAGGACGAAGATTTTGATGGATTTTCAAATGTATAACATTAATTATTCGGTGCTACTGTATTATTATTTTTTGCCGTTTAGTAAAATAAATAGCGTTGATAGTGGAATTAAGTGTTCAATTAATTAAAAGAAATATTATTTATTTAACTTCAAAATGTTTAATTTTATGTTCACTAATTGCTAATTTTAATTTATTGGACTTGGTATGTTTTTTATAATGTATACTAGAAAGGTAGCCCGTCAAAAATGACGGAAATTTAGATATAAAGATATATACAACTCATGTGCAAGAATATGAGTTTTCTCGCTTGTTCCGCAGTGATAGATGAAAATAACACATTTAAAGAACGAAACACATTTCTGAAAAACTGTGTGCAGTAGAAGACCACTAATCTACACAGTTTGGTTCCAAGTATTATGCAGATTTGAGGCTTTTTGCGGTCATGTGTATTCAATCTTTGTTTACATTTTTTTTAATTCATATATTGGACAATTTGGATTGTTACGCCTTAAAAATAAATAAATTTTACACTTGAAGTAAGGTAAAAACTATTAAATTATCGTATACGATTTCATGAAATGGTATTATATGTGTGTGCTTCACGATCTTGGTTACGACGTTGGCGAAATTGGCTGCAACTTGTCATAATCCTAAAAGTGTGGCCGCTATAACAAAAAAGTAACCAGTTTTTAGCAAAATTTCTGATATAAAGTAGTTTTCAAAAACTTGTGTAAAATTGCAGGCTGTTCTCATGTTATGTCAGTCCTAAGAATAATATTTCTAACATTGAAGAGTTTCCATGTATATATGAAATTTAGAAAAGCTTCTCTAAAAGAAATGTCCTGAAATGACATTGTAATTCCTCTAACTTCAAAGTTTAATCGGGCCCTGATGTTGTTTACTGAAACCTAATAAATACAGTTATTTTGAATATTACAACAGAATTAAACAGTTAAACTTATTTAACTTAAACCCGCTGTTACTTCCTGATGTTATTTTTTACTATTAAGAAAGAAAATTATTTATTTTTTTTAAATCATGCATTTATAATTTTTTTCCGTTTTTAATAACTAAATAATGAAAAAATATGCTTTTGTTCTGAGCTCATAAATATCACAATAAAATAATGTAACTAAGAGACATTGCAAAATTAAATCTTTGTGATTTCAAACCATAAACAAACGATACCGCCACCATTTTACCTACTATGATGTCATTAGAATATTATCCATTGATTGTTGGAGAACTTACTTTGTGAATGATTACCTCAATGATTTAAAAATTTTTTAAGTTTCACGATGAATGAATCACTTGTGTTTGTTTAGGTTTATGGAATGAGATATTAAGCTGTGAACCTAATTTCAACTAAAGTTAGCTAAGGATATATGTATTTTTAATTGAAATTAAAAACAATGTTTTGATCTCGAAATAAAAAGTTTTAGTATGTATAATTGGTTATTTCTGTTAATTATTTATTTAGGTACTTTTCCATTATAGCGCATTTAAAAAAAAAAGCTTGGCGCAATTCGGGCATCAGAAAGTGAGATATGTTGCCAAAATATATAAACAGCTATGAAAACAAATCTAATGAACTTTTATTTTTGTTTATATATGCACTTATATACATAAAAAAATCGTTTCTAAATATATATGTTTTTATATACAAATTACGGCACAGATTTCAGATATGAACCGGGATACCTAACTGGCGCCAAAATGGTGTTATTTTGCCTGCTATGGTAGCCCGGCTATTGTTTTTTATTTATTAATAAATTGTTAATTTACTTTTATTTTCTGTTTTTAATTATGTAAACTGTTTTGTTCTATAGCTATTACTCAAACTTTCATTTATTTATAGTTATTTCCTTTTCAAAATGATAGCAAATAATTTAAAAATATATAAGTAACTGGTATTCGAAAGCGAGATTTCTGCCAAATTGGCGTCAAAGAAAAATCACGCCAACCCCGATGCGTATATGACATCTGTGCAAAAATTACGGCACAGATGTCATATTCGCCCCATATTAGCACGATTTTTTTTTCTGACGCCAATGTCATATACACACCGGCTCCGGGTAGTTAACTCTCTCCAAAGTGTCGTTATTTTGCTTGATATGGTAACCCGGTTGTTGTTGTTTATGCTGTTGATGTTTTCGCCAAATTGGCGTCGGAAAAAATCGCGCCAATATGGGGCGAATATGACATTTGTGCCAAAATTACTTTTGTTTATTATAAAAAATTGGTAAATAGCTTTTATTACATTAAATAAAGGTACTTGTTAGTTATCCCGTCGACCAAATTACTGTCGCCAAATTGTAAGATTAAATGCCAATAATGGTTGACATTAAACATGACCATGTGTTTCTTACGTCATCAAGTGATTTTTAATTCGACGTTATATTTGTATTTTTGGAACAGATGTCATATTCGCCCCACATTGGCGCGATTTTTTTCTGTCGCCAATATCATATAGGCACCGGGTACTTAACTTGCGCCAAAGTGATTGATGTGGTAACCCGGATTATGTTGTTTATGCTGTTGATGTTTTCGCCAAATTGGCAACCGAAAAAATTCGCGCCAATATGGGCCGAATATGACATCTGTACCGTATTTTTATTAATGTTTTGCTAATTTAATTGATATTTCGTTGTTTAAAATAAAAATTATGTCAATTTGTATAATTTGGCGAGTGGTTTGGCGATTTATATAATTTGGCGAAACTGGTCGACGGGATAGCTAACAACTACCTAAATAAATTGCATACATATGGAAAAAATTGCTTGTGAGTATGAAACAGTAAATAAGTTGTCAGAAAATACGTTGGCAAACTTCTTTCTCGCCAAGCAGCTTTTCTCCGAAGTTGTACATAAGCAATGATTGCTAGAAATGCATTTTTAATTATGATATGCGCTTTTATGTTTCACTACATTTATGCATACTATACTGTATGTATAAATGCTACAGTTCATATTCAGGGCTACACAAAAGAATTCGTAAGGGTTACTGAGTATGAGAGTAAATTGCTTAAAGGTGGTTTTTAAAGGAGTTATGCGTTTTTACGCTGAACTGCATTTAGTTTACTAAGAAATGTTTGTAGAATATAGATAAAATGATATACAGGGTCACGCAAAGAATTGGATACATAACCGTCTATGGATGATAATATCTGGAAATGTGATTTCAGTAGTTTTAAGAGTAGGTTAAATTAAATTTTGGCTAAATAGTGGCATGTAATAACGATACTATTGGCTATGGACGGTAACTGCTGAAATCAATATTTTAATTTTTTTATGCGTCTTCTAAAATGTTTACTTAGTTATCTTATTTCCCCAAATAACGAAGTTTTGTTAAAGCATTCAGGATGTGTTGGAAAGTGTTTCATATTCTATGCTTAACGCATGATTTTTCTTTCTTCTTTAGTCTTATTTTGCATTTATTTTATTTTAAATTTTTTAGTCTTATACTGCTTTTTAGAAACTTAGGCACAGTTGTCATATACGCCAATTTGGCGAAAACATCAACAGCATAAACAACAACATCCGGGTTACCATATCAAGCAAAATAACGACAGTTTGCCGCCAGTTAAGTACCCGTTGTGTATATGACATTGGCGTCAGAAACAAAGCGCGCCAATATGGGGCGTATATGACATCTGTGCCGAAACTTTAATATTTAATTTTTAAACTCTTCGCTCCACATCCCTTACATATAGTACAAACTATAACACAGATAGCGCAAAATAATACAGTTTGGTACTTTTCTACTGTGGGAACTTTGGCGTTTTTTTTTTAAAAAAAAGCTTGGTGTAATTTGGGCATCAGAAAGTAAGATTTGGGTTCGTTTCCGTTATACGGATACCATTGTCGCCAAGCGTAATAGATGGCGCAAAATGAAAATCATTTGAAGCATTGAAGCATTTGAAGCATTTGAAAAATAAAAGAAAAAACATTGTCGATACTAAAGTGAGCATTTAAAAAATATAACATTTGAAAATTCCAGACTTTTACGAACTATTTCATTAAATCACAATTATATACTTAAAATAAGTGAACAACTAACTGTTATAAAATAAAGCAATAAAATAAAACTCATATTAAACTGCTGGCATAAAATTATAAATATCTTTTAGCATTTTGAAATAATTGGCGCATTAGCATACATTTTGGCATGATGTCCGTATAACGGGAAAATATCGAGATTTGTTGTCAAATCATATAAACAGCTATGAAAACAAACTTGATGAGCGTTTTTGTTTGTTTTATATGTTTATTTTATATGTATGTTATTGATGTTTTTATGTACAAATCACATCTGTTTCTTTATAAAATTAGAGAAACGCCTTTTTTATATTAAATAAATCGTATAAATAGCGAAAAAATGCGTGTGTATATAAAATGAAACAGTGGATAGGTTCCCGGAAAATATGTTGCCAAATTTCCTTTTTCGCCAAGGCACCTATACTGGAAAAGTACCTAAAGTACATTAAAATCGCGCAGTTAGGAGCCCACACAGTACAGCGTCGTCTATTGGCGGTTATTTTATTAGTAGCATCGGGAGGAAGATGTAAAGATGTACTTTAAATTCTCACTCATAGATTTTGAAAAATATCTTAAAAGAGCGGAGTTTAAATTAAATTTCGATGACCTCCTTTATGAAAGATTAATGGTTTTAAATGGGAATTTCGCCAAATTAGCCAGCTATCATCAAGTTGGCTAATGTTTGGCGCTACTGTGGTAACCCTGCATTAATTTTTTTCAACAATTACTCATTTCAATGAGGCGGTCCTACCGGAATCGTGAGGGACACACAGAGACTTGGATTTTATATAAATAGATGACGTTATACACAGTGTGACGATATACCTGATGCGGCGTTATAATGGGTGCGACATTAAACTAGTTTTTTTTTTTTTTTTAAGTAACTATGCAGTGCTATTCTTGGAAAATACGGTAATTTTTTTACACACTTACAAAGTCAATTTTTAGCTTACATATCAAATTGCAAGGTGCGCTTGCTAAAAATATTAGAAATTGAATTGCATTTTTCATTTTTTAATTAAGCCAAAAGATCTTTGAAAAAGGGTGTGAACGTTGACATTTTGAAAATTGTCATCATGAGGCGACAATAGCTTATAACCAAAAAACAAAAAATGCTACTCATTTCTAAACTAACAAAAGCCATACTTTGTTTGGATTCGCAAAGCATTATTTAATAAGATAAATATTTGAAAGTAACAATATTTTTTTTATATTATTTTTGCATCTTTATTAAGCAAAAACTTTATTTTATGTTTTGGCGGATTTTTTTTTTTTTTTTTTTTTTTTTTTTTAATGTAAATTCAGCCAAATAACTAAGTATTTCCTCGGAATTTTTTATTTATGATATAACGAATTTAACAATTAATTAATTTATTTAGAATTCTTTTGTTGCCACTTCACAAAAAAAACATAATATAATTCTTTTAAAATGTGTAAATATCGTCTGCATAAATGATTTCACATAATAAGAATAAACTATGTATTTGAATTCATAACACTGAAAAATACTTTTATAATTGAATGTAAATAATTGAATTTTCACAAATTTTAATTCATTAAAAATATGCTATAATATTCATAAAAAAGGGTATTTTAAAATTTTCCTAAAAGTACTCGTTAAACTGTTTAATTAATCTTGATTATATCTATAATTATTTCATGATTTATTTTTTCTTCTGAAAATTGTGTTTCATTTTTTATTTGCAAAAATGCATCCGTAATGGAAAAACATGTAAAATAAATTAATTAAAATAAATCTTTTAAGGTTATTCTGCAATATATATATATATTGTGCAAATCTACAGATCATAATTTATTTTTATGTTTAATTTCAAGTCAAAATACTGACTAGTTTTTTCGTAAAGTGTACGACAAAATGTAATTTGTGTAGCCTAGTAGAGGATTCACTTCGCTCATCCTAATAATTTTAATAGTCATGCATATTAGTTACTTATTTCACATTAAAGAAAATATATATGAATGCATCAGAAAGTTTCGCATAGAAAAACACTTTTTTTTAAATGTGTCTTAAATATAAGAATTTAATTTTAAATAATTTAGAGTTTTAAAAATATATTTTTTACTAGCCTTTTAGACACTTTTTCTAATGTATCTGTAGATTAGATGAGAATCTTTTGCATTTTGACTAATTTCTGCTTTCACTAAAAAAATTTTGGATCCCCTTCTTCCCTCGAAAATTTTTCTGCTACCTTTTCATTGCCAGCACACAAGATTTAACACTTTGATTTTTCTCCTCTGTTTGTTGTTTTAATCTTTAGTCATGATGAATAAATAATCAATCATCTGAAATTTCTCTTTAACCTTTGACCCTCTCCTACACCCTGTACAAACAAATAGTGGATCTGTAAATATGGGAAGGATAGGTAAAGGAAAAAATTTCCCCCTTATTTTGCCAGTTTCATTGTTTGTATGCTAGCATTATTGGAGAATAATAATTGCATTGACTAATGAATGTTTACAATTAGACAGGGGTGCCCAAAGAGGGGTTTGGTGACGCAAAATGCGTCATACAATTTATTTTTTGGGCGGAATTTAGAGAAAAAGTACATATTTGGCGGAGGAGGGATTTTTAAAATCTTAATACTATTTCCTTTTTTTTTCACTATTAAAAAAACGAGGTGGATCCCGTCGAATTTCGACGAAAGAAAATGATTACGAAGGAACTGTTGCATCAAATGTATAATACATCGACAACAATTAAATAATTAGAATAAAAAATCCGTCTTACACTTGTCATTATAACTCTCCAAAAACATCTTTTAACCTAAGAGTAATAAAATACTTTTTTCATAAACTTCAACTGTTAAAATTATTGAAAAATTAAACTTTATTCATATACGTAATAAGTAACATATAATCAAGATAAGTAATTTTGATTAAGTTATCAATTATTGCTTGGTATTACGGAATGAAAAATCAGCAAAAATGATTTCACCATGACATAATCATAGAAATTTCCCCATTTTAAATCTCAACAGAATCAAGTCCTTTTCCACGTTTCACATCCAAATTAACCATTTAAAAACATTTTAAAGCTCAATAGGTTATTAATAAATATACTTTCAAGCTTGAAGTCACGTTTGTCAACTATTACAACTTTCCATGTGAAAATTCCCACTCGTGATTTGAGGTCGTAGTATAATCTCTGTATCTGCGCGTAAAAATTACAGAATTTTGTAACTGTTAGACGTATTCAAGGGGAAATATCGCGTTTTATCAAATAAAATTATCGTTTTCTTTTAAATATGACGTCATTATCAGTCGCTGAAATATTTTGCATATTGTCTCAAACTCAATATCAGCGGAATGAAAAAAATATTTTTAATTCTAATGAGAAAATGGCATCAGTAAGAATATAATCAATAATTATAATTAAACCACTTTTAATAGAAATGAAGTACTTCAGTTGCCACGATTAGAAATATTGGTATTAAAAACTATAAAAAAATTAATATCTCAAAAATAAATTGAGATACAGCTTTCAAACAAATTGCATTTAAAAGTGATTTTTTTTCTGCATTAGACGGTGTAAAAATTTAAAATGTGGGATGTTTAGAAGTTTAAAAATTTGCAGTAGCGAAATTGCAAAACCTAAATTTCATTTCAAATTTCAAAGTGTTGCCATTTGCAGAATGACGTATGCGTTACGCACAGATATGTTTGTCCTTTATAATATAGATTCTTGATTTTTTAAATATCACTTTTAACTTCTTTTCAACATTCAATTTCCATAAATGTTCATGTTTTTTTCATTCTTTAAATTCTAGATAAGGGCAATAAGAACCCATTTTGCATCTTAATATCTTTGAAGTTGCGGAAATAAAAAAAATTACTTGGTATGCAGTCGGGAAAATGTTTAACACATTCTGAAAGGCAATTAGGACCGCAAGACGTGATAAAAGAATAGCTTTCCAGAAGCATCTTAAGTAATTTATTATATTGTTTGGCAGGGTCGTATCGTACGGTCCGAGTGCAAAAATACATTCTTGATGGGTATAATAAGAAATAACAACAAAATAAGCATTTCAGAGGAAGAGACAATGCTAAAATAAATTACTTGACGATTTTCAGAAAACTATAATACAAGTACAGTATAAGGATAAGTACAGTATATTTTAGTGATGTTAGAAGAGTAGTATTGTATATCATTAAAATAGTATAAGGTAAACAACCTGTACAGAGAAAAAGACTTCCAGCTAGTGATGAGCAATAACGATATGTTTTTATAGATTTTATTGATTGTAAGGACATCTCAATACTTTTCGATTGTGCAAACTTTTTCTCGATGACTCCAGTTTGCCAATTGCTTTTATACCATACCCGATTCAATTTTATCAAAAATCATCTGCGGGTAAACTGGAATGAGTCGTGTTAATAAGGACTAGTTGGCTACGCCCGCTAGTGCGCCCCTTCTTTAATCAGGGTCTCTAACTTATACGTAATCTTGTAATATGAAATCTCAAACTGGGTCGACACTGCATACGGCACCGTATAGCAGGCGTGGTGTGCACGCACTGCAAAATCTTGTAAACAAAAAAAATCACGAACCTCATACCGGACCCTTTGGGGGGGGGGGGGTCAAAGGGCCGGCACTGGAGCTGCATAATATGAGTAAGTGGACACAGGGCTTACCAGCGATATACCATATGAGGGTTATAGGCAAAATTTAGAAAAGTGCTCCCGGGAGGGCAAAGTGGAGGAAGGGTCATCAGAGGGACATAACATCAATAAGTGGTCACAAGCCTTTCCAACCAAATGTCACATGAGGTGTCCTAAGCTAAATTTATAAAAATGCCCCCTGGGGTGACAAAGTGGGGGGAAAGGGGCGCGGGAGGTGCATAACATGAGTAAGTGGTCACAGTCCTATCAAACAATACGTCACATGAGGGGTCTCAGCTAAATTTCAAGAAGTGCCCCCGGTGGGGGCAAACTGAGGGGAGGGACACCGGAGGTGCATAACATCAATAAGTGGTCGCAGGCCTTTCCAACCAAATGTCACATGAGGGGTCTCGAGCTTAACTTATAAAAATGTCCACCCCACCGTGAGGGCAAAGTGGAGGGAGGGGCGCAGGAGGTGCATAACATGAATAAGTGGTCACAGTCCTTTCAAATAATATGTCACAAGAGTGGTCTAGGCTAAATTTAGAAAAGTGCCACCCTGGTTGTCAAAGTGAGGAAAGGGTCACGGTAGGTGCTTAATATGAATAAGTGATCGCAGGACTTCCTAATGATATATCACATAAGGGGTGTCAGCAAAAATTAGGAAAGTGCTTCCACCGAGGGTCCAACTATCGCAAACCCCCAGGAATTCAGCCCCCTTTTTGAAATTTCATATATTATAATATTTATCGGAAAACTCTTTAAAAAATTTCAAATTAAAATGATGAAAAAGCAAAAAAGCTCGAAAACTGCCGCCTCACCGTGGGGGCCAAATTGGGGAGGGGAGACGAATGTCTCATAATATGAAAGAGTGATTCAAGGGCTTTCCGATGATATATCACATGAAGGGTCCAAAAAGATTGAAACCCAATCGCGCCCGTCGGCCTAATCGTTCGGAGTTTTCGTGGTTTTCTTCGAGCCATGGATTTCCATGCTTAAATACGGGTTAGGTTCCCTTAGAAAGACCCCCACGAAGGGCACTCCCCCTCGGGCCTATATCCCTAGTGTAGATAATCGGCCGTCAAAAATCAACCAATCAACCAACCAAAAAGATTGAAAATTGCCCCCCCCCCCGGTGGGTCCACTCTTTCGGCCCGGAATTCGCGCATGCCCCACTTTTAATTTTTTACATTTAATAAATAATATTTACTGGAGAAATCCATCAAAAAAACACATTTAAAATTATATTCATTGTAGAAATCACTATGGTTTTAAAAATTTGTTCGTCCCCTCCTCACCCCTCTCTTTGAAATTTTTATATTTAATAAATAGTATTTATCAGAGGGTTCCAGGTATGTGACAGCTTGATAGGGCTAAAATAAGAGAAACTTTGAAAATTAAGGCTTCATTTCACAGCTCATTGCCTTTTTCTCTATCTCGTCTCTATAAATCTTCTCACATCTCTTCTCTGCCGAGAATGAGAAACTGATTTCTTGTTCTCGGCCAACCTATGAAAAGACACTAATCGAGAACACCATATCGAGAAGCGAAGAAAATTGATTTCTCATTCTCAGTCAACATATGAAATGTTGAAAAGCGCGAGATAAATAATCGAGAAGTCAAAAGTCGAGATGCCGGTCATCGAGATGAGATTTGAGGAAATGCCAGAGAAAGAGAGAAATGAAGCTTTTAGAGTCAAACTTACACCATTTCTGGTTTAAGTCATAATTTCTCAAAGGAGTGCATTTGCTTATCCAATCTCTTTTTGTTAGTAACAGATATGGGTTAGGAGGCATAATGGTTTATTTTTTCAGTTCCGTATAGTCCTAGTTTCAATAATTACTGTTGGGTTTAGTGTCATTTTGCCCCGAATTTTCAATGTTTCTCTTACTTTAACTCTGTCAAGCTGTCTTATACATGGGGCCCTCAGATAAATATTATTTATCAAATATAAAAATTTCAGAGAGGAATGAGAGTGAATTCCGGAATGCGCGAGAATGGATCGACGGGGGATTAATTTTCGAACTTATACCAAACCCCTCCTGTGACATATCATCGGAAAGCCCTTTGACCACCCTTTCATATTATGACCTTTCTCCTCCTGGAGTAAATTTCGGGAGGGGGGAAGCAGTAAGGGGTTGATTTTTTAAAATCGTTGCGATTTCCACAATAAATATCATTTCAAATGTGTTTCTTTGACGGAGCCCTCCGGTAAATATTTTTTATTAAATATAAAAATTTAAAAGTGAGGGTTGCGTGATTTCCCGGTGCATTCTGGGAAGAAAGAGTGAACTCATGGGTGAGGAGTAAATTTCAAACTTTTTTGGACCCGTCATGTGATATGTCATCGGAAAGTTCACGGACCACTCTTTCATATTATGAATCTTTCTCCCCCTCTCCCCAATTTGGCGTCCCGGGGGAGGCACTTTTCGAACTTTTTGAAATCGGAGCGTTTTTATCATTTTAGATCGGATTTCGTTACGGAACTCTCAGATGAATAATTTATAATATATTAAAATTTCAAAGACAGGGGGGAGGGTGTATTCCGCAGGGCGCAATAGTTGGAATCCTGGGGTTGCTTTTCTCTCTTTTGCCGACACACCTCATTTGATATATCATTGGAAAGCTCTGTGACTATTACTTCATTTTACATACCTCCCGCGCCTTTCTCCCCTTTGACCCGCGGAGGGTCACTTTTCTAAATTTAGCCGACACCTCTCATGTGATATATCGTTGGAAAGCCCTATGACCACTTATTCATATTATGCACTTATTGCTCCTCCTCTACTTTGCCCCCCAGGGGGTCGTTTAACGTATTCCAGTCTTCTAAGAAAGGGAAAATCATAGAACTGATCTCAAATTATGTAAAAAATCTATAAAAAATATTGATACCATTTACCATCCTTTTAGTTAATGTCCTTGCCACTAGGGGTGCTTTTTATTCTTATTTATTTGGCCAATTTGCTGCTAATTGTCGAAAAATTCTAATTTTTGATACTTAAACTCCCCTTACCGTTTCATACCTATAGCCCAGTGGTAGGGGAGGAAAAAAAGGCCGAATTCGGAATTAATTAGGGGAAAACTGGAAATTGTTTTAATCCATTTAGTTTAGGTCTAGAATGAATATGCTTTCCCCCTCGTACTAGGTGAGCGTTAGAAAATATGTAGAGATTTATAGTCAAAAAACACGTTTTTTAGATTCCATAGAAGTATATCAAAACAGCTAACTCTGTCAAAACATTATCAATACAAATGTTGTAGAGTTTAAAATTCTGAGTAAAATGAGTACCTACACTTAATATTTTTGTTGAACATCAAGGCCACAATTCAACTTTAAACTTTTAGACCCGTGGTCAGGGGGTTGGACTCAGAAACACGTTTTTTTTAATTACCTTAACAATATCTCAAAGCAACTAACTCTATAAAAAACATAGCCAATAAAAATGTTGTAAAGCTTAAAATTCTGAATAAAATGAGTACCATCATTAATATTTTACTTTAACGTTACGGTCGCAATTCTATTTCAAAATGTTTTAAATCAAGAGCTTGAAGCCAGGAGAGACCAAGTTAACTTAACAATATCTCAAAATTGCGGCCTTAATATTGAACAAAAATATTTAGTGTAGGTACTCATTTTACTCAGAATTTTAGGCTCTACAACTTTTGTATTGACAATGTTTTAATAGAGTTAGCTGTTTTGAGATATTATTAAGTTAACTTGGTCTCTCCTGGCTTCAAGTTCCTGATTAGCGATTAAGGCCAAATTTTCAAATAGAATTGCGACCTTAATGTTGAATAAAAATATTAATGATGGTACTCATTTCATTCAGAATTTTAAGCTCTACAACATTTGTACTGACAATATTTTTTATAGAGTTAGCTTTTTTGAGATATTGTTAAGGTAATTTTAAAAAAATGTGTTTTTCGAAAATAAATATGTATATATTTAACATTCACTCAAATACGACGAAGAAAACATAGTACGTTCATTTTAGTCCTAAAATGAAAGGATTAAAACAATTTCCAGTTTTCTCCTAATTAATTCTGAGTCCAACCTCCTGACCACGGGTCTAAAAGTTTAAAGTTGAATTGTGGCCTTAATGTTCAACAAAAATATTAAGTGTAGGTACACATTTTACTCAGAAATTTAAACTCTACAATATTTGTATTGACAATGTTTTTGATTGAGTTAACTGATTTGAGATACTGTTATGATATGTAAAAGAACGTGTTTTTTTACTATAAATCTATACATATTTCCTAAAGCTCACTTAGTACCAGAGGGGAAACATAGCATATTCATTTTAGACCTAAACTGAAGGGATTAAAACAATTTCCAGCTTTCTCCTAATTAATTCCGAATTCAACACCCCAACCACTGGGCTACTACTCGTGACTTTTCAACTTTTTGCAACCAAAGAACGCCGTCACATGACTTTTCCACTATTATGGCTCCATTATAGCCTCCCTTCGGTTTTTTTTTTAATTCCATCTGTTTTCAGTTATCATGTATTTACTAAATATTGCTTTATAAACATATAAACAATGATTTTAATAATCGATTGTAGAATATCTCGATTGTAGGTTCTCGGAAGTGATCGATGACTACATAGATTGTGTTTTATACGATTACGTTTTTTTTTATTGGTAAATTTTTCGAGAATCGCCCATTACTACTTCCAGCCACGAATTATTTTAGGGGGAAGGGAGAAATTTATAGAAAAATTAGATTTTTTGGGGAGGAAAAGGAGGATTAATTACTAGGTAATAAGACTGAAAAATTATAGTGTGAAAAAAAAACATATACAGAATACAGGGGCTTACAATAGATTTAGGACAATGTTTTAATGGTATAATGTCTGCGATTTTATAAGAATCGGTACTTGTATAAGAGTATATTGTATGGTGTTAAAGCAGTATAAAGCAACAACTTGTACTGAAATAAACGCTTCAATCCACAGTTTATTTTGGGGGGGGGGGGATTTAGAGAATTTTTTTGGGGAGTGAGATTAAACTGTATGACTAGGTAGTATAAAAGATGATCGGGAAATCTTAAGCGTTAAGATTTAATCTTAAACAAGGGCGTATGTACATGCAAATGTACATACACGTTTGATATATACGACTCGTCTTTAATTCTTTAGTTTTCTTAAAACGATATGCAATCTTTGTATTTAAGATTTATTTTGTAATAATTAAAAAAAAAATTTCTTTTAAATACTTGTATGTAAATATTTATTTTCGTAAAAAGGTAGCTTTATTTATTAAAACGTTTATAGTGAACGTATTAACACGAGCTTGTCAGTCAGTACTCATAAATGTGAAAACAGTGAGATTGCTAATAATAAAATATATATCTTCATTATTTATTACGCTGTTAAAACTTTTATTTCATGTTTGTACGATAGTACGTAAGAATACTTTTATTAAATAATTTAATAATAAGAATATATTTTTCAATTTATGTTCTGTTTAGTGGGGGACTCGGTGTTAATGTATGAAGATTTTTTTTTTGGGGGGGGGGATTTGCGTCATTGGGTTTGGGGGGATGGTCACCACTGTAATTAGAGTTGATGTATCAACATTTAACAAAGATAAATTGAGATGACATGCTATAAAAATCTATATTCGTTGATATTTCGATATATTGTCCAGCCTTTGTAGTAATAGCTGATGGCTGTTTTTAATTGACTAAGTAAAATCAATTACATGCCTCCCATGGTTCACTACAAATAAGAATTTTTTAACTGTTCCAAAATTTTTCTAACAACTGCACACTTGCTATGAGTCATGTGGTCTTGCAAGAGCCTATCGCAGTTAAATTTGTCGCGATTGCACATGCATCCAGTTGAAATTCATCTTTTGCGAGGCACTGCAACATGGTTTATGCTCTGTTTGTATCGTAAGTCAGTAAATAGATCTTCATCGAGGCACCGCAAGCCGAGCTTTACTGGCACTCGTTCTTAACGTTCGCTATCGCCTGGCAAGTATAAAATTCCACCAAAATCGTCTGTCCTTTTCAAAATATCTTTTTCTAGTTATAAATATTATTCTGTCTCAATCTCAGCATGCCTCAAATACTTTTTCAATAGTTAAAAAGTACCACTTGAAATCGACTTTCACAGTTTTAGACCCGACTAAATAATTTGGCTTTTTTATTTTTTATTTCATTAAATACTAAATTTGAAGGTATTAAAATATCAAAATGCCTCAAGGATTTTTTTTGGAACTCAAATTTTAGAAATTTAAATATCACGGGTTGGCTAAGTGCCTCGATCTTTCAGACAGGTCTTCAATTTTGTATTCAGACATTACAAAAGAAGTGTTACACAAATTTTCAGGATGCCTCATATACCTACTCTAAAATGTTTAACAGCTCTTGGACTATGAAGTAATTTTTTGACAGTGTTGTTGGATTATTTGAACTAATCGTTAATATTTGGTAAAAATAATATCAGATATATTAAATATATTAAGTTTTAATTATTTGTAGAAATGTAAGAACTAAATTTACTGTTAGTTTTTTTATTTTATAACAAATCATTTCACTCATAAATTACCGTTAACGCACAGTGGCCACAAACGTGGACGTTATTTTTCTGATTTTTTTTATTGTTTTCCTCTTTTTTTTCTTTTTGAATTCCTGTTATTCTAAAATGAATAAATTGTAAAAAAAAAAAAAATAATTAACTCTTATTTTTCCTGAAAATAAAAAAATGTTCTCGAAGAGGTTAAACTAAAAAACAAAGTTCGTGTTTTGATTTTGTTTTATCCATTACCATTTTGATTTTAGTATCCTGTATTGCGGATTCCAAGCAGATGTCTATTCTTTAAGTGTGATGTTATACTACACTTGTCTCTCACTAATAAAAGGTAAGTAATATTTGAGGGGCTCATAACCATAGTAGACCACCAAGTCCATTAAAAAGAATGAGATAGTCCATTTCGAAGGTGCATAAAGTCCGTTTTATTCACACCTACAGTGAACCAAGCCTGTAAATAGATGCCATATATGTGAAAGTACGTGAAAACAGGCTAAGTTCACTGTGGGAGTACGTAAAACATCATTTATGCACCTTTGACTAGACCACCTTATTTTTTTCACAATGTGCATCTAAACATTTTGTGTCTAAAAAAAGTAAGATTTTTTATTGGGTACTATAAATTTAATAAATTGGTTTTTAAAGTATTAATTAGTAGAAAAATTAAGTTTAACTTATTAAGTTTTTCATATGATTCTATTTAAATGGCTTTTTTGTGGAATTGTTTTTCATATCCACATTAATTAAATAATAAATGTGGATCAGAGTAGTGAATTATCTATGGAAATTTCAATTATTATAATGCTCACCTGTAAGAACGAAGGAATTTTAACATAAGATTTTTGAGACCAACCTGTCTCTTATAATGCTTCGAAGTCAGGATATTAAATTAGTTATTCCATATCTAAAATTTCTGCACTTTCATAGTGAATTCTACAATGTTGCACTTAGACAGGCATTTTAAGAGGCTGTTTGTAGATGGTGCATTAAAAGCGTAACTGCCTTATGTTAAATATTGCTGTTTTGATAATTTTTATTTAACATGTCTAATGTTTTATTGTTAAATTTCTTTTTGAATAAATTATTGCTGTTTGTGTGTTTTTATCCTCCCATCTAATGTTCTATTCTATCTATTATACTCTCTGCAGACTATAATATAAGATGTTCTATTGTAACTCTGCTTAATGACACTCTTCAAACATTTCATCATCGAATTTGCATGGACAGATCTAAGAATGTTTGTAGTTGTATTCCTAAATTGCACAAGAAAATGCATATTTTTATACCTGCAAACGATTATATGGAGCTTTAAACATGCTAAAAATGCTAATAAGTGATTAAAATATTTTTATATTATTTATTTACAGTGTAAATTATATTAAATAATGCACAATGTTTTAGCAATAATAATTAATATCAGATAAATAAAAATCAGAAATCTGGGGAATTTCTGACTAAACACATCTTAATATTAGAATTTCATTTTCACAAAAATAATTTCTTTTCTCTCCCTTCCTTATAAATGTATCATTGTTGTAGATGATATCAAATCATAGAATTGTCTCCTTAAATTTGCTTTATTTTTTATTTTTAATAAATTATTCATTTTAAAATTGTTGCTACTTATTTTATTGGTAATTTAATCTTTTCATTTAGGAAAGGAATCTGACACACTTTCGGTTCAGCTAAGATCAGATAATTGGGAGTGTACTGTAGTTTTTAATACTGTGGTAGAAATCTTATTTCAGTTTATTTTCTACATTGATTTAAATTTTTCATGTAAGTTTATTTACTTAATAATTGCTTTTTCATGAATCATAAAAAGTGATTAATTAATTTTATTTTATTGCAGAACAACAAGAACAATCGTTTATTTGTGAGTTATGCAAAAAATTTTCTCTCAAAAGAGTAACTTATACACTCATCTATTAATGCATACAGGTGAAAAAGCCTTTGTATGTGAGATATGTAACAAGAAATTCTCACAAAAGAGTAGTTTAAAATCACATCTCTTAGTTCATACTGGTGAGAAACCTTTTGTATGTGAGATATGCAACAAGAGATTTTCTGAAAAGAGTAAGTTAAGCAGACATCTGTTAATTCATACTGGTGAAAAACCTTTTGTATGTGAGGTATGCAACAATAAATTCTCTCAAAAGAGTAGTTTAATATCACATCTCATAATTCATACTGATGTAAAAACTTTTGTATGTGAGATATGCAATAAGAAATTCTCACGTAAGATCCATTTAAGCCAGCATCTGGTAATTCATACTGGTGAGAAACCTTTTGCTTGTGAGATATGCAGCAAGAAATTATCACATAACAGTGAATTAAGCCAGCATATGCTAATTCATACTGGTGAGAAATCTTTTGTGTGTCATATGTGCAGCAAGAAATTCTTACGTAAGGGTGATTTAAGCAGGCATCTGTTAATTCATACTGGTGAGAAACCTTTTATATGTAAGATATGCAACAAGAAATTCTCACGAAAGTGTGATTTAAACAAGCATCTTTTAATTCATACTGGTGAGAAACCTTTTGCTTGTGAGATATGCAACAAGAAATTCTCTCAGAATAGTAATTTAAAAAGTCATCTCTTAATTCATACTGGTGAAAAACCTTTTCATTGTGAGATATGCAACAAGAAATTTTCTCAAAAGATTGCTTTGAGCAAACATTTGTTAATTCATACTGGTGAGAAACCTTTTGCTTGTGAGATATGCAAAAAGAAATTCTCTGACATTAGTAGTTTAAACAGTCATCTCTTAATTCATACTGATGAAAAATCTTTTTTGTGTGAGATATGCAACAAGAAATTCTCACGAAAGGGTTATTTAAACAGCCACCTGTTAGGTCATACTGGGGAGAAACCTTTTGTATGTGAGGTATGCAACAAAAAATTCTCACGTAAGAGCAGTTTAAGCCAACATATGATTATTCATACTGGTGAGAAACCTTTCTTGTGTGAGGTATGCAACAAGAAATTCTCATGTAAGAACAATTTAAGCCGCCACCTGTTAATTCATACTGGTGAGAAACCATTTGTATGTGAGGTATGCAACAAGAAATTCTCACATAACAGTTCTTTAAGCCAGCATTTGTTAATTCATACAGGTGATAAACCTTTTGTATGTGAGATATGTAACAAGAAATTCTCTGAAAAGGTTAATCTAAGAAGACATTTATTAATTCATACTGGTGAGAAACCTTTTGTATGTGAGGTATGCAACAAAAAATTCTCACTTAAGAGCCATTTAAGCAAACATATATTTATTCATACTGGTGAGACACCTTTTGTGTGTGAAATATGCAACAAGAAATTCTCGTGTAAGGACCATTTAAGCCGCCATCTGTTAATTCATACTGGTGAGAAACCTTTTGTATGTGAGGTATGCAACAAGAAATTCTCACGTAAGAGCCATTTAAGCAAACATATGTTAATCCATACTGGTGACAAACCCTTTGTGTGTGAAATATGAAACAAGAGATTTTCTCAAAACATTGATTTAAGCAGGTATCTGTTAATTCATACTAGTGAGAAATCTTTTGTGTGAGATAAATAAAAATTTTTCTTTTCAAAACTATAATCTAGGAGATATACATAAATGACGTTATCAACTTTCGGTTTTTGCTATAATAAAAGAAATTTAATCCAACAATGGATTATATGCTCTCATAACAGAACAATTGGATTGCCAATTTGGAGATATTCTATATTTTGGAGTGAAATAATTTTATAACCATTTATTGATAATAACTGTAATTTAATAAGAACTTTGTATTTTCATGAAAATAGATAACAGAATAAAAAATAACATTATTTTGATGTAAAAAAAGGAAGAAAAAAGTTTGATAGGATTAAAATTTATAACGATATCAAAAGACAAACTCACCATCCCTCTAAAGCTATCTTACGATATTAAGTGCCAGACACTCCCTCCCCCCAACACTGATCAACCAAAGTATTTGAAATTTAAAGTAATAAATTTGAAAATTAGGAGTGTCAGCATCAGCTATGGCAAACACATTTTTATTTTGATTTTGCTTTATAGTTTTTCAAAAATCTTACAATTCTCTTTTTATCTTTTACTTAATATAGATTTAAAGGTTTATAATATTCTCTCATGACTGAGAATATTTTTAGTTAGACTCATGGTAAACAGCATTTCACTTAAACCGAGAGTAGTCGCGACATTTTTTAGAACGTTAGTAGTCGCGTTCGGTCCATTTGCCGCCGTTACCAGCAGGCCGAAAACGAAGGGGAAACTTGCCGGTGTTATCAGATGATCGAAAACGGATAACGTAGGGTGAAAATATTAACTGAACTTTAAAAGATTACAGCAAATATTCATTTTACAACCTTTTACAGCAAATTATTTATTTCGCTTAAGTTCAGATACTACACATTGATAATTCAGTTGGCATCTAGATAAATGTTTTTAACAACTCTTTCTTCGTTTTGCATAAATACTTAAAAGTAAATAGTAAATGATTTGATTGAATTTCTGATGTTACTATGAATCAATAATTAGTAGGAAAACATTTACGAATATGAATCTAAATTCGTGATAGGGGTATTCTTTTTTTTTTTTTTTTTTTTTTTTTTTTTGAAGGACAGAATCAGAGTCAGGTAGATTTTTATGATACTCCGGCACTCTATATCCATTTAATAAAATAAAATTAATAAATTTAGATCAATATATTGCACGGACATTAAGATAAACAATTAAACTGAAAATAAAAATGGAACCTATGATATGCAACAGAAAATCAAATACAATACCACTAATTCACCAGCATATTATATATATATATATAAAGAAAAAGGTAAAAAATACTTAATTTCGAAGTTATAAATGTAAATGTTGTAACTACGTTTTATTTATTTATTTTGTGGGGTGTCTGTGTGTGTATGAGGGGGGAGAGGAGGGGGGGGTGTTCTCGAGATTTTATTATTAAATCCATTTTTCAAATGAAAATGCACGATTTGTAGTTTTTCTACTTATTTCAGGGTGGGAGCAGCGCCTTGAATAAAAACTCTGGATACGAACTTCGCTTATATAATAAGTAAATAATAAGTTATTGAAATTATATATTTAATTTAAATACATTTGCAATTGTAGATTTAAATCCTAAGATGGATAAATTATTTTAATTAATAGAATCACTGAAAGGTTCATCTTAATAGGGATGTATTTTACAGCAACTATTTAATTAAAATAAATATTCAATTGTACATTTCATAATAAGGTATTAATGTTATAATTTATTGTTTTATAATAACATTCATTAAAATAATAAAAACAATAAGAAAATTTTCTCCGAAATTATAAATATGCAGCAATAATTTTATATAAATGAATTTTCTCTCGTATTCTGGAAAAAAAATTCTGAAAAATAGTTTGAACAATTGATGAAGGACAACAAATTTAAATTTGTTAGTAACCATCCCCAAGCCTCTATTGGATTTCAATAATAATAAAAAAAACATTTTCTGCGGCATTGTTAAAAAAAATGTGTTTTTACGTACAGTATGAAAATTTAAAAATAGATAAATTTGAGAAAAATACTTAAAATATTTTTTAAAATCATAGTATAAACATTCACTGAATTATCCAAAAGAGATTTTTATTTGCGTAATTTCTAACCTACATTATAAAATTCTCATTATTTTTCTTATTGTACAAATAAATTATATGTATGTTCTTCGCAGATATACATACTACATTTCTGAGAAAATTGTTTTATCTTTCGAATTTGTTTTATTGTACAAAAACGATACTTTTCAGATTTTGGAGATACGGCAATTTTTTTACTGATTCCCACAAAATTCTCTTCTCTCTTTTTTAATGGTTTGGCAGTGTTATTGTCTGTTTTCTTTCATTTATATGTTCCGGTAATAAATGGAAGCAACTTCTTTCAAATAATGATGATGAATTTCCCTTTTTTCCGTATTTAAACGATTATCAACTTGAGAATTTATTCCCGCAATGTTTGACAATGAAAAAAAAATGTAAGTGACCATCCATCAGTTTTTTTGTGCGAACTGACTTCACAACTAATATAATAAAACAATTTTAAGTCACATTCTAAAAGTAAAAAAAGTACTCTATGAACGGGTAAAATAGCAGAAAGAAAGAAAGACGAAATAACAACAGGCAGAGAGTCCGTACTTCGAAGAAACTTTCCCCCACAGATTTTGCGGAAATGGGAAAGTATACGAGGGGGAAAATTCAACTAACGCAAGTGGTCGCAACGCGGTCATTTAGACCGATTGAAACTTAAGAATGCGATAACATGCTAAGAAATAGCAGGAATGACTTGCAATTTCAATACACAAGAGTATGAACACTCAAGGTCAGCTTCACGGAATTTGGCTATCGTAACTTTAACGGGAAATGAGTTACAGGAAAATAACGAATTTCGGGCGGGGAAAAGACCAACCCGCGACTATTAACGGGAAGTGGTATTTCATGTCAAATATTCCAGTCACTGAAATAAAACACTGATCAACCAAAGTATTTGAAATTTAAAGTAATAAATTTGAAAATTAGGAGTGTCAACATCAGCTATGGCAAACACATTTTTATTTTTCTTTTGCTTTATAGTTTTTCAAAAATCTTGCAATTCTCGTTTTATCTTTTACTTAATATAGATTTAAAGGTTTATAATATTCTCTCATGACTGAGAATATTTTTAGTTAGACTCATGTTAAACAGGATTTCACTTAATGAATTCTTTAACCCTTTGTAACTCAACAACCCCGATTTGAAAAATTCTTACACAGATATTAAAATGCACCATTTTAAGCATGGAAAAAATAATTTAAAAAATTCAGAACAGAAAAATACAATTTTATTTAAAAAATGGGTTTATTGCATATCTGCAACATCTTGCCAAATGGCACAAAAACTGAAAATATTTAAAATTTTAATTTGCACGAAAATTTTTGAAACAATTGTTAGTTTTGTTGTAGCAAAGTCCCACACCACATTTCTCATAAACAGTTTGATTAAAGTTTTTACAATCAGAGTATTTACAACGTATTCTTTTTTCTGCCCAATATGACCAGTGCCCAATTTCGTCTAGGCGCATTGTTTTGGTGGAATATGTTGAGTAGTCGCTCTTTGCTTTTTCTGTTGAATTCTATTTTCTACGCGACTTTTCCCTTTTTTGCTAGCTTTGGACTTCAAGTTAATTTTACAGAGGGAGGGGGGATCCCTAACTTACCCTATAGCAATTAAATAATATAAAAACAGACTAATGTTTCCCCTTTTCAATAATTATGCTCTTCTGTAAGAAATGCAACTTAAATAACTATTAGAAGATATTTTCGATGCTCTTTCGATATTTAAAAAAAAATCCATTACAAGGGAAGATATGGCGCGTTGTTGCAGATCTGCAACAAACAAAAGTTTACGTTTATCTTATACATATTATAAATTTCCTAGCTCGAAAATGGTCTTTAAATAAAGAATTTAAACTCACCTTTGAAAATAATACACTTGTAGACGTCTGGAGACTTTTTAACTCCTGTATTTCAAACATTAATTCAGCAAACATCATGTGTAGCTTATCAAGCGACAAATCAAACTTTGGCGCGAGAAAA
Organism: Maratus speciosus; assembly: GCA_963932465.1. Classification (NCBI taxonomy): domain Eukaryota; kingdom Metazoa; phylum Arthropoda; class Arachnida; order Araneae; family Salticidae; genus Maratus; species Maratus speciosus. The sequence goes on along the minus strand of OZ010794.1, from coordinate 34,837,816 downwards.
AAAAAAGCAGTACCCACATTTGTTGCGGATTTAATGAAATAATTATGTTAATAGTAGTGTAATAGAATAACAACGATCAACAAAATCGTCTTTTGAAACTTACTGTTGAAATAACAATGACGTTTTGGGTATGTTGCAGATCTGCAACACGGTGATACAAAGGGTTAACTGTAAAACTGACTTTCTTACAAAGTAAAAAATGTTTCTCTATTTTTCTTTAAAGGATTGCTACCCCGACTCCTCTGAAATGTTAAAAATAAAACATAATTAACTATAAAGAAACTGCTTGTGTGCTTCATACACTGAATTTTATTTCATAAAGGAATAAGTACTAAAAAATGTTTTAAAATGTCAATAAATGCTGGCAAAATGTATTTGAAAATTTTGCTTCATCGAATTCCCTTCTTAAAACTTCCTGGCATACTTTAAAAGTATTTAGGACTTTGATTGAATTGTCTCCCATATGTCTGAGTTCTGACTCTTGTGAAGTACTTGTACTTCCATGGTATTGGTATATGCAGTGATGGAACAGATGCGCCAAATCGATAATGCTGCGCATTTCTGAGGCGAAAACGATCATTTTTCAACAATATTGCGCCTAACTGCGCCAATTCGATAATATGTGTTGAGCCAAATCGATCATTTTCCACCCGAATTTCGCCAAAAGATTGCGAAAAGCATGCAAATTTGGTCAAAAGATCGCGAAAAACATGCGATGTTTGTGAAATGATCACAGAAAAATCCGTGAATTTTAACAAACGATCGCTAATTTCTTAAAAAACAAACAAAACTCGGTCAAAAGTTAGCGGAAAACGCGATTTCGTTAAAAGATTGCGAATAAAATGCAAATTTCGTCAAAAGATCGCGGAAAACATGTAAATTTTGTCGAAAGATCGCAAAAACGTGCGAATTTTGTCAAAAGATCAGGGAAAACCCGCCAATTTCATCAAAGGATCGCGAGAAAAACCTTAATTTTGTCAAAGGATCTCTAATTTCGTCATAAAACGAACAAAACACGGTCAAAAGGTCGTGAAAAACTCTGATTTATTTAAAAAATAGAGAAAAAAACCGTAAATTTCATAAAAGGTCTCAAATTTCGTCAAAGGGTCGCGAAAAATACGACATTTTCGTCAAAAGATCGTGAATTTCGTCAATAGATCGCGAATAAAACGCGAAAATCGTGAAAGGGTCGCAAAAAAAAACGTGAGTTTTGACAAAGGATTCAATAAAAAGCGAACAAAACGCTGTGAAAAGATCGCGAAAAAATGCGGTTTTGTTAATAGATTACGAATGAAACGCAAATTTCGTCAAAAGATCGCGAAAAGAAACGTGAATTTTGCCAAAGGATAGCTAACTTCGTCAAAAAACGAACAAAACACGGTCAAAAGATCGTGAAAAAACGCTACTTTCGCTAAAATATTGCGAAAAAACCCCGCAAATTTCATCAAAAGGTCGCAAAAAACACGCGAATTTCGTCAAAAGATCGCAAAAAACACGTGAATTTTGTCAAAGGATCGCTAATTTCTTCAAAAAACGAATAAAACGGGGTCAAAAGATTGTGAAAAAACGCGAATTTCGTAAAAAGATCGAGGAATAATCCAAAAAATCGCAAAAACACGTGAATTTTGTCGAAAGATCGCAAAATTCTGCGAATTTTGTCAAAAGATCAAGAAAAGCACGTGACTTTCGTCAAAGGATCGCAAAGAAAATGTGAATTTTTTCAAAGGATCGCTAATTTCGTCAAGAAAAAACACGGTCAAAAAATCGTGAAAAAAGCTAATTTATTTAAAAAAATAGAGAAAAAACCGCAAGTTTCATCCAAAGGTCTGAAATTTTGTCAAAGGATCGCGAAAAACACTTGATTTTCGTCAAAAAGTCGCTAATAACACGGAATTTTGTCAAAGGATCGCGAAAAAAATCGTGAATTTTGTCAGAGGAGCTCTAACTTCGTCAAATAGGAACAAAACGGGGTCAAATGATTGTGAAAAAACGCAATTTCATTAAAAGATTGCGAATAGAACGCAAATTTCGTCAAAAGATCGCGAAAAACACGCGAATTTTATAAAGGATCACGAAAAAAAAACATTAATTTTGCTAAAGGATTGCTAACTTCGTCAAAAAACGAACAAAACACGGACAAAAGATCGTGAAAAAACGCTACTTTCGTTAAAATATCGCGAAAAAAACGCAAATTCATCAAAAGGTCGCAAAAAACCGCGAATTTTGTCAAAAGATCGCAAACAGCACGCGAATTTTGTCAAAAGATACGTGCAACGTTCTTACGGTAATTTCTTCGAATTTGGTGCATCTTCGATTCAAGATAGCTCCCCCAGTGACAGTATAAAAACACATAGCGACCACCTTTACATAATTATGTCTACAGATGATCAAATATGACCGAAAGCGAAGCTAGGATCTGAAATTTATTTATTGTTTTTTTTTTAATAAAATGTAGCTGCTCTTCCGTCCAGGAATTCAGCATGTTTGTAAACAACCTCTCTGTAAGTCAAATTTTCTACATTATTTTGTTAATGTTTGTAATATTATTTAGAATCTTAGATGCATTTTTTAAATGCTTTTATACGCTTAGAAATAATTTAATCTATAATTTAAAAACATTGGATAGTCAACAATAATTGTAGGAGTGAAGCAAAAGTAATACACAGCGCAATATTACTTTCCGAACTACCATAGTTTTGATGGATATTAAAATCTTTCGTCAAGCATAACTCAAAAAATATTTGTTCGATTTCTTTCAAATTTATAGATGTACATACAGATGTGTTACACTTGTTTTCTGTTCGGACCCAGTCGCGCCCGTCGGCCTAATCGTTCGGAGTTTTCGTGGTTTTCTTCGAACCTTGGTTTTCCAAGCGTTAATACGGGTTAGGTTCCCTTAGAAAGACCCCCACGAAGGGCACTCCCCCCCTTAGGGCCTATATCCCTCGTGTTGATAATTGGCCGTCATAAACACAACCAACCAACCTACACTTGTTTTCTATCTCATCAAAGGATTTTTAATGACATTTTACTGATTTATTAGTTGTAACATTAATTAAAACATCAATCATGTCCTTAAACACTGATGTCATGATATTAAAAGCGAAATAAATGTTGCGATGCATAGTTATGTATAATCGATCAATTTTAGCAGACCTCACAAACATTCACCAGCCGAGAGGGATAAAAGAAAAACAATAGAAAATAATAAATATGCGCGATTATTTTTTTTTTATGTTTTCATCAATATATTGTAAAATTTATTGTTTAAAGTTATGGATAGTTGACATGTTCGTGAGTTGTGCTTTTTCGAATGTCTTATTTTATTTTAAGATTAAAATTCTGACATTCTTTTATTTGTTTAATTTCATGATAATGTGTTTATCTTTTACAACTGTCATTACAGATACTATTACACTGAATTTGTCAATTTTATTGATTCCTGTATCTTGTTCACGTCATAATAAATATTATTACAATTATTGGCTACAGATTGGCTATTTTTATTTTATTTTCTTTCAACATGTTATGTTTTTTTATAATTTGTTTTTTGTAAATATAAGAAGGCTACTACAAAACAAACTGATATTCGAGATTTGTTTAAGATGGCTTCTACGAGTAGACCTACTGTTTTCATTTTATAGTCATGGACATATTAAAGATGATACGAATAGTGGTTTGGCCGAATACCGAACACTCGGTATATATAGCCGAGTATTAATTCATAAATTTTAATTTAAAACAAAATACTATTTGTTTATATCTTCATACAGTTTTCATTAAGCATATTCAGCCTTAAATATAATTAAAAACAAAATTCAAATTAGTTTTACTTAAAATCAATGGTTGCTTTGAGAGAAGTATTTAAGTTTATTGAAACTTTTTAAACAATTTATAGTAGACATTACTTATAGACCGCCAGGCAGCAGCACAGACAATCACGTCATCGATTTGGAGGCTGAAAATCCAAAACGAGCTAAAACTCGATTCGCATATTAAAAGGCAATTGGTCTCCTTCCAAGTCATATCTTGGTGAAAACACCTAAACACCGGATTTTAGTGGTTTACCATTGTGTTTTCCAGCTCCCAGTCCTCCATGTTTTCATACCTTTCGATGCAGTCAAACGCAGTGATAAACCTACGATTCAACCACTAAAATTGAACCTGAATGTGGTTTCCACCAAGATATGACTTGGCAGACCAGTTGCATTTTAATAAATAATCAAGTTCTGTCTAATCATGGAATTTCAACTTCCAACTCGATGAGGTGATTATCTTTGCATCTGCCCCCCCCCCCCCCCCCCCACCGTTCTATTAACATCCCTTATTTCGGAAGCTTTTCCAATGGTGGAAACTTTATCTGTCAAGGCCTGGAGAAGGGAATTAGTTTTTTGGCGTTGGAACATTTAAATTGTGCCTGGTATTTGCATTTAAAGTCTGTCTGTCATTTGCAGTTTTTGCATTTCAATTTTGCTAGGCCCCAGGTTTAAACTTACTTTTTTTGATAAAGCTGAAGAAATCATCTCAAGTTATAATCTTGACTCATTCTACTTATGACTGTTGTCTCAAACAAAGCGATTCCTGAAACTGAAACAAATGCAAATGTGGCGGAAACAAGCAAAGATGTTCACAATGAGTCAAAGACCACATTTCTCGGTTGCTTCAAGCAGATTTCAACTATTAACAAAAACAAAACAGTTAACAAATTTCAGCCACTTTCAAATGATGAGCACCAGTTATTTTGAAACATCCCTCTAAGATAGAAATGAATGTCCACTAAACTGGTGGAAAGCGAATTCTATTGAATGCATAATTAAATCCTTTTTTATAAATATATAAAATTCAAATTAATAAATTTACTTTAAAATTTTAAATACTATTATTTTTCATGTATTGCACGTTAAGAAAATTCAAATGGTTATTAAATTTATATTTAATATTTGATATAAATTTGTATTATAAATTTAATAAACATTTAAATTTCCTTAATGACACACATAAATATAAACCTATAGGTATGTTATTTATAACATATCAATTGATATTATTTATTATAAATATAAATGATTTTGTTCTAGTATTAGGTTGAATACTGCATTATTTGGCCAAATTGAATATTCAGCTATTAAGTCGACTAGGTCGAATACCGAATATTCGTTGCAACCCTAGTACATATGTTGTAATTTACATTATTGAATATTTTTTTCATTCCATTCAGGCTGTTCAAAGAATAAAAAACATGCTTTACTTTGATTTTTTGTTTAATTATAACTTCTGCATGTTTTTCCTGACGTTCTCTTGTAATATGGAAATTTTCGTAATACGGCATGCATCTAGCCCCAAATGTGCCGGATTAGAGGATGTTTACTGTAGAGTAAGGTCCCCTATTATCGCCCCCCAGTCACTTTTAGGCCCTTGGAAATTGTAATTTTTAGTGAAAATCTACCAAATTTGGATTTTACATAGACTAACGTACATTGAACCAAAGTCAAATATCGTACAAAAAATTTTAACAATGCGAAAAATTGTTTTTACAAAAGTATCTAAAAAATGCAAACGAGAAAAAGTGGTCCCAATTTCGTCCCCCTAAAAAATCCTATGCGCCAAGGCTTAACTTATAGATAAATCAAAATTTATTTCTAAATGAGTAAGTAATTTAATTTATTTTAAAGTAAGGCACAAAGAAATGTACTATCAGTGGAACAATAACATAACGAAACATTAGCCATCCAAACATGAGGAAAAAATTGAAAAAAAATGTCATGAAAAAGCATTCCTAATTTCGTCCCCGGGACGAAAATAAGAACTGCAAGGGGGACGAAATTGGGACCATGCTACTTCCCAATATGACGGAGCTTCCGTCACCGTAAGATCAACTGCGCGTTCTAAAACTCACTGTATGATACTGCCAACATCTTACCAACATAAAATACATGCAATAAATAAGAAATAAATACTTACAGTGCAGTAAATAATGTTCTACAAACGACGTAATAAGAACTCAGGTCTTCTAAAAATAGGAAATTCGCCTTCTTTAATTTATGTATGCGTCTTGGCGAACGAAACTTTCAACACTGACACCTTTTACTTCCCGTCCCCTGTGCCTTGCGTCATAAGTGACTCCAATTTCGCAGAAACGGAGAAGTTAAGGGGGACGAAATTAGGAGAGGGGACGAAATATGGGCCCTTTACCCTACTATTCATCTGGCTAAATTTATTCGGTATATTCAGCCATAATCACTGCTTGAGACACCCCTAACAGTAATCCTCTTTCTCACAAACTACTTAATATTTATACCCACAATCTTCATATATTTGTAGATTATATGTTAAAATTAAACCTAAAACTATGCTTATTTTAGCAAAAAAAATTTTTTATATAAAGTCAAGAGTATTGCATATTTTCCCTCAGATTATATATCTATTTATCTATCTATCTATATATATGTATATATTGGCTAGAACAATAAATGAATTTATTTTCAGTGTTAAGATAAAATCTATAAATCGTGAAGGATAAATATTTCAAGAGAAATCTTGTGCACAGTTAAAAAAATAGAAAAGCACTTCTTAACATATTGAGTTAGGTTCATTAGATCCTCTTAATCATTGTTTATACAAAAGAGAGAATACATGACATACTCTTCTACTAGGGATTGGTTTTATGATTTAACTGAACATAAAAAATTTAGCCAAATTTTAGGCCGGATACTAACCGTTTTTTAATCCAAAGAAGAATAACTTTCGATTGTACGTATACAGTGTGATCTCAAAAACAGAAACAAAACTTAAAACATCTGGCATCAAAGCCCTCCCCTCAATCTTTTTTTTTATACGACCGCCTGACGGGAGAAAAAAAAATAGAAATTGTTTAAGAATTAAAACTTTGAGATCGAAAGCAATGGATTAGCAGACACCGAGATTGCTGACAGTGTGCTAAATAGAAATGCCAATAGCAGTTCAGAGAAACGACAATGAGGAGCCAGAATAAAAAAGTGTATCACTGGAAAAAGGCAAAAAATTTACTGCCAAAATAATATCTGCTTTAGAGAAACGCGACTGTCTTTTTAAAATTGATATTCGAAATATACATAAAATATAAATGTTGTAGAAAATCCCAGAAAAACTTGTTAAGGAATGTCCGAAAAAATTAAAGCAAATAAAATTGCCATTGATGTTTTGGGATTTACGCAAGAAGGAATGACTTCACGGTTAATAAACCGTGATGAATTTTTTTGTAACATAGAAAATAGCCATTACAGTAAGTTTTTTTTTTAATTTTTTTTTCTGGCATAAATAGCACTTGACTGTGAATTAAATTATGAATAAAGGCACCCTTAAGAATAACAGAAGTACTTTTGATCCTTTCAGAAATCTAGAATTTTCAAAAATCCAGTTTAGTCTTAGTCCCAACGATATTGGATTTTCGGGGTTATATTGTATTTTTAAAATGAAAAAGAAACATACACTGATACTTAATTATTTATGAATTAAAATTTTTAACAGCTTGATTTTTTTCTTATAATATTTCAAACACCTTTAGGATAATAAAAAACAACTTTTATTACATCTAAATTGTTCTACTAACATAATTTTAACAACAGGAAAGTAATTTGTAAACATTTTGTTTAAAATAGGAACTTATTAATTGTTACGACTGTTAAATGTACTTTTTAAATTTTTAAAATTTATCGTAGCACAAAACATTAAGAAATTGCATTTTATCCTTTTACTCTTAGCTAAATCAAATGGATTTTCTGTTAGTTGGAATGTCAAGTTATTTCTGTTAAAATATAAAAATGTTTTTCACTTTTACTTTCTAAAGATAATTTTATCCTTTCTTACATTGAAAATCAATGATAATTCATAATCATATATTTCCTGAAATAATCTGTACTCAGGTAAAAATAATCGTGAAGTGATCAACAATTTTGTAAAAATTAATGTTTCTTCTGAAATCAGTCTTAAATTGCAAGTTTAAAGCAAAAGGTATGGTCGACTATGATGTTTAACAAAATATCTGACAATTGAACCAGTCTATACAATATACAAGAACAGAAAGTTCTACAACTTTCTCAACATACATAAAAGCATTACACAGAAATATAATGATAACAACAATATGAGGGAAAAAAAGACGTAAATATAATAATAAGGAAAGCGCCCAGTTAAACTGATGGCATTGAGCTCACAGGTTATTCACACTAATTGTATATTATACTCTTATTTCAAAGAATAATGCCCCTCGAAAAATAAATTACAGGGAATCCCCCCCCCGTTTCACATTTCTATACTTAACCAATGAGCTTCCAAATTTCATCAGGGAAGTGCCTTATCAGAATAAACCGGTATACTAAATTTGCAGCAAATCGGATAGAAAAACACATTTATCTAAATTAAGGGGGCATTAGTTCCCCGTTCCCTCCTTTATACTTGACCAATATCTATAGTGCAAAATTAAAAAAATAATTATCCGCTAAATTATGATTAAATTATAAGAACCCAGGTAGCACAGCAATATCAGTGAACGCCATACCAGCTGATATTGGTCAATGTTGGACAGGCAAATATTGGTCAAACTGGATTCAGCACTATATAAAGACTAACTCTTTTTTTTAATATAGGGAGATACTGATTACGTGTCTTGACATAGTATTAGTAATCAATATCTCTTTATAATAGGGGGAAAACATTTTATATTCATGAATTCGGATTTGAATATACAGGCATATATGTTTTTAAATTATTTAAAATTAAATTTTTATTTGGCTGATATACCGTAAAATCCCGATTGTAAGCTCCCCTCCAAAGCAAGCCCTCCATCCACTTTTAAGTAGTTTTGATTTCTTTTCCATTCCCAAATATAAGACAAACACCCCCTCCCCCTTTCAGAAACTTTTTTTTGTGGGAAATATTGATTTTAAAATTTAAGGGACATAAATTTGAATCTTTTGACTTTTCTGGTGGATTTTCATTGTTATGATATAATATAATTGTAACAAATATTTTATCTGTTTGAATAACTGTATAAATACATATTGGCTTTAACTGTATTAACTGTAACCTTTAACTGTATAACCAGAACCGTTGTTGTTGATCAGAATGTAATCTACAAGTCATGTATGCTTTATGTATCTTCTACTTAATAATATTTAACTAACTACTTATAAATATTAACTGTGTACATTTATTGTGTCTTGAATTGTACTAAGATGACAGCCACATCTGACAGCCATATATGTTTTTACATAATCTTAACCCATTAATAACCAGCCTCTGTTACGTTTCTTTTAATTCTTCGACACCGGTTTTTTTCCACATTGTAATTTTTATTTATTTAATTGCTCAAAATCTGAGATTAGATAATGTGAAAATTTCCAAATTAAAATACTGGTATTCAAATTTAAAAGTTTTGTTCGCCTTACATGGCAAGTTTTCTTGCCAACCGGCTTTAATGAGTTAATATACACTCCTGCATGAAATGTCTGCTTCTTTTCTTCGCTCCCCCCTCGGCCCTTCTTATACCATAGGAAAATCGGGACTTTGCCAAGGGGTACCCAAATCCAGTTGAAGATCTTTATAACGCACAACTTCTCTAGTGTAAACAATGAATTTTGCAGTTAAGAAGCACTTGAATTCTCACATTTAAAAAAATTTTTACTCTCTAAAGGACTAAATTTGTTATATTAGTTCAACTTTATCTCCTTAATTTAGAACTTTTTAATGAAAAAAATGCTATTTCAATAAACATTTTTGGAAAATGAATGATATAATGAATGATTTGGTCCAGGTATATCCACACCATGTTTATAAAGTAAATTTAACAATGTGTGGAATGATGTATACAATACAAAAATTTATAATCTGGATAACTTTTGGTAACAAGGTATGCAGTATAAAGATATTCTAATGTATTCTTATATATTTCAGATATATTTGGCCATGTTTACTACTAGGTAAATTTAATGATGTACGAAAGGTGATCCATATAAAGCAAAATTCTATATAACTTACAATTTGAGTTTTTAGGTTTGCGTTATAAAGATCTTCTACTTTATTAATTAATAAAATATTTACTTTTTTTCAAAGTTCCAATTCTGAAAATTTTCAAAAACAAATTTCATCTTTAAAAGATTCTATTAAACATTCTGAAAACAAATTTCATTTTGAACTCGCAGACCTCAGTGATTTCAAAAAGCTAACCTGAACCGCTTTCAAATAAGAAATAATATTTTTATTTTAATAGATTCTATTAGCAATTAAATTAAATCATATCTAAACTTTAAGTGGTTGAAAATAATCATTTCTAACTGTCACGAGATCAATTTTCTTCTGTATTCAAAGTTATTTCTTTTAACTTTGAGTAAAATATGAAAAACAAACCAAAAATTGCCATTTTTTAAAAATTTATTGGAAAAATACTTTCTACTTGTGAAGTAGAATGCATTTGATTTGATGGTATGTTGTGTGTAATAAAACTTAAAAAGATGTAAAACAAGCAAAGTAACTTGATAAACTCATATATACGTGTTAGAGTATTTTACACTCTTCCATAAATTGAAGTTATTAAATTCATCTATTAGTAATATAACAAGCTGCTGAAGTTATTTGTGATATATTGTGAAACCACTTAGTTTTTGTTTTTTTTAAATGAGTGAAACGAATTTCTAAAAATGCGAAGATGTAATAAAATTTCGACTGTTAAATTCCTTGTAACTGATCTAAGAAAGGTGTAGATAAGATGAGAGGAAAATCTCTTGGCACCTGGAAAGAATCTGTCGTCTCCATTGACTCTGACTCAGAGCCACCAAAAACTGTGCAATAACAAGAAGTCGGAAATTGTACGTCAAGCGTGGCCAATCAGGTGCGTTCGTACTGTAACTCTTTTTATAAATAGTCAGATCTCGGTACAATAGCTGTTGCACTCTTATGCAAAAATACACGAATACATATTTATTACGATTCTATATATTAAATATGGAAATAATAGGACTCCCTCTTGAATAGGATGTCATCACCCTGGCAACCTAGAATCATGACCTATCATGGGATAGCATTCAATTCATGACGTTGGATAGGATTTAATAGGATGAAGATAACTCTTATTAATATATTTTGCAGTTTTGATTCAAATTTCATAAAATTTGAAATGGCTCAACACAATTCTGCAACGATTCTAGATTCAATTTCAAACCATTCTGTTGTCCGCTTTTCCGCTGTTCTATGCGGACAGACAGACAGACCAGACGACATCTCTAAGCGATACGTAGTTATATAATTACGAACGCACCTAAAAATAAAATTTATTTCGGTGTAAAAGAGCTTATATCTATCATCTTACTATTTTATCTACAGTATTTTCAGTCATTTTACGTGTCAGTAGAAATATTTATTATTTTAATGGAAATAGTCTGATATTTGTTTATTTTATCTGTTATTAAAATATACATTTTTCAGAGCGAAATGAGTGTTGCTAGTTTTAGTATATTGAACTATGACAAAAACTACTTCTGTTTATGTTAATCAAAGGATAAAATTCCTCACAATGACAGTTTTTATCGAGTTATGAACCTCAAGGATCGTGTCTCTATCCCTTTTCACCCTAGACACAAATAAAAATTACAAATATTTTAATAACATAATTTAAAACAAATATTCTGTAGGGTCTATGAATATAAAGAATAGTCCGTCCAGTCAAATAGTAGTTCGAGGTGGAAAATTCTGATGTTGGTAATTGTTTTTAGTGTCTTGCTTTATATTTTTTTTTTTTGGGGGGGGGGGGGGGGGCTGCTAAACACGAATCTGAAGTTGTCTTACAAAATTTTTCTCAGCAAATATGTAAAGTCGTGAAAAAAAAACCAACCAAAAATCACAGATTTTCGTGGGCTTTGCTTAGATCTTGCAATGTAAGCTTTTTGCGTAAAAGGTGACCCTATATTAAAATATAGACGAGAAAATTACCTACAATGGATGCTCTTAATTACCTACAATTGATGCTCTTATCATTTTTTACGACATATGGTTTTCGTAGAGGAGTTGAAAAATCGACGGAAACCGGTAACTGTAGAAAATCTCAAGAAACACATTCTTTTACACCCTTTCTGTTCATAACGCTAAAGATAATCATTTCACTATAAACATTTGCTAACGAACCCACTTATTATTAGGTTATATATTGTTATGATATAGCTACTGTTTGTTTTCAGAAAGCAATACACTTCGCGCTTTTGCGCATGCGTCAGGTCTCTTTTGATTTATCAAAATAGGGGTGAATCGAGTTTGTTTAACGGCGTTTGGCTGAGTGCCAATCTTAGTGACAGCTTACAAGAGAGCAACGAAGTTAGAATTTCGTAAAGTAGCCATCTCAGTGTAACACCCATCTTGATAGTAGAATCGTCCCAGAGTGCTAGGTCCGGCTTTCGAAAACGAACAGTATACAATGTGACCTCGAAAATCCAGCAACTTAAAAAATACAAGGACAGTGGCTCCATCGTTTAATGGCGTTCCGAATGCGATCAATTCAGTTAAGCTGTCGGCTGGCAGAGTAGGTGCTCTTACCAACAAGGTTCTCTGAGCGAGATATACCTGTCGATTATCGGCCTGCGTAGCTCAGTAGATAGATGATTGGCAATGTAAGTCAAAAGGTTCTGGGTTCGAATCCCGGCTTTGGAATTTTTCTCTCAGTTGGAAAAATTCAATTTGTATAGTCCAATTAAGTTAAAAAAATGTATGTTTTAAAGGAGATTATACAGTGTGGCGCAAAAGTTTATGCACAAGCTAAATGTTTTTATAAAATGAAAAATATACATCGGAATGCTTTGAAATTTTTACTGTATATAAACAATTGGATTGCAAATTCACGTTTCGAATTCGGAAACAATTCATCGTAAGGAAAATAATAAATAATAAAAAAATCAAAATTATGATGGCGCAAAAGTTAATGCACAAAAACGAAATTTTTATATTTCAGAAAGCATAAATATCCTTTAGTAGTCTATGGTCTTTCCATTGCACTTGATGAGATCGAATACGCGATTTTCCATTGATAACACGAGAGTATGGAATGTTTTCGGAGCGAGTTTGCATCAGACTACCTCGATCGCTGATTTGAGCTTTTCCACTAAGTAATACTGCTTCACATTCTTGTAGACGTCACGTGAGAAGACTCCCAAGATGTTCTTTATCGGATTGAGATCTGGCCTGAGTGCTGGCCAGTTCATCACACTGATATTCTGAGATCTAAGCCATTCTTTTGTGCAACGGGAAGTGAGTATCGATGCGTTTTCTTGCTGAAAGGTCCGGTTGGGGCCACCTAGGAGTTCACCAAACGGTAACAAATGTTCCCCGAGATTCCTGATATTTTTGTGAATTTTGTCAGCCATTTACGAAGCAAAGAGACATTTGTCCATTGTAGCCAAAAGCGCCCCATACCATGAGGGATCCACCACATTGTTGCCTGCTGAATATGCTCTTCGGATCTTTCCTCAAGTCGCGCGAATAGAATGAGAAGCCATCTGGACCATCCAAATTCCATTTTTCTTCATCAGAAGAAATAACAATAATCCATTCGGCACGATAATACATGTGATATTTTGCCCATTGAAGTTTTGCTTGTTTGTGACACTGTTTCAGAAAAGGCTTACGAGCTAAATTTTTTTTTTAATATCCTGATTAGGCTATTCGTCTGCGTGTGGTGTCATGTGATATTTTTGATCCAAGTGGATATTTTATCTGATTAAGAAACAAATTGCTAGTTACAGCCAATCTTTTAATTCTTCTATCCTCACTAAATGTGGTTTTACTCGACCTTTCTGAGCGATGCGCATTTTTGAATTGTTTTCCACGTTGTAAAACACTATAAATACCACGTTTAGACATATTTAAAGTAAGCAAAATTTGCAAAACCGATTTATCTTCAGCTTTAAAACTTCTACAACTTCTTAAGGCGAGAACTGCAGAGATTTCGGCATGTTGATATAACTCTTATAACGATTGCTACACTTTATATTCTAGGTAAAGTGTTTCGCTGATCCTCCACCTATCATGTTCAAGGAGATATTTGCATAAAATCTCATTTGTGAATAAACTTTTGCGACATCACAAAAAATGTTTTTTTGTAATTTCTGATTCTCGTAACAATGAATATTGTTAAAACTTGAGGTATATATTTATAACCATAGTAGTCACCTACAGTGGATATTTGAAAACATTCCGTTGTACAATTTTATTTTCATTAAAATATTTGCGTTGTGCTTAAACTTTTGCGCCGCACTGTAAAACACTTAGCACTCCTATTCTTGCATCTTAATATTCACAAATGTAAAAGTTTTAGAGAGGACCGTTTTAGAGACATTTGTTAAAATACAAAATGGCGACTAAATATTTTTTAACTGCATCAACCAAGTTATGAGCAACTTGAATCAATAGTTCTAGAACCAACCAAAATTCTAAAATGTTTGCTAGAAAGTGAAGAAATCATTGAAAGTTCCTAAGCAAAATAGATTATTATTACATGATCTTATTGTTAGAGATCGACCGAAAGTGCGGTTTCGTTTCATTTTCGGTCCAAAATCAGAGCTTCGCTGAAAACGAATTTTCATCGAAAATGCAGTTGAAAATTCGGCCAGACCGAAACTATCTGTATACCAAAAATCTTGTTTCTTATTTAAAAAATTTCAACATGATTCATTGATTCGAACTGCACCGGTTCAAATGAAACACCCTTTTTATTTATTGCTGTGGACTTCAGTGTTTATAATTATCAGTCATCACTGACTCTAGTGCAAATTATAATGCAAGTAATCCATATATGACTCAACTTTGCAGACGCTTTTCATGTGCTCGTTAAAGCTACAGATTTAACAGTAATAAAAAAATTTTGTTTGAAACTTGAAAAGAGTTTCTAATACTCTTTGAGAAAGTTCTAATATAACAGATGAATCAGTTACGAAAATTACTATAAAAGATAAATCTGGATATGTATACCTAAAATATTTTTTAATGAGATGGAATTCGTATGAATAGAAAATTATTTTGAGCCGTTGATGAATGAAAGACATTTTATTTATAGGAAAATAAAAAGTTTTAGTCATTGACACAGAGAGCTAAATTTAGCCACACGTAGGATTAATTAATAATTATCTGTATTTATGTATGTATTAATTACTTTGGACATTTTCGGTCAAAAATAGGAAGATTACCGAAATTCCGTTTCTATTTCCGTTTTAAAAACCTGTTTCGGTCGATCCCTAATTATCATTACATGTGCCAGCAGGCCCACTCAGATCATTTCAGATCTTTAGTCCAATGATCAGCCAACCATTGGCTCAGATGCAATTCCTGTTGTTGCGCAACCAATAGCCAACTGTTAAGCTGACTTTATTTTTGTTAATTAATCTGATTAATTTTGTAAATATTTTAACAAAAGAGCTTAAATGAGTCTGGATTTTAATAACAACGTATCACAAAGCATTATTATTATTACAGTACAACTTCTTTAATCAGGAATCGACATAATTATGGTGATTTCGGATTATCGAAAACTAAATAACTTTTTAGTTACATTAACATATTTAAAATAGTGATACATAAGGCTAATCATATAAAAAAATTAAGTATAGAGCGCCTAGAAATACCGAAGAAAGTCACATATTAAAATAATAATAATAATAAAATCCGATTTCGAGATGTTTTGGTGCCATCGCCTTATCTTTGCAGAAAGAAAAATAGCAAAATTAACATTCCTTCCGAATTTTTACAACTTAATATTTAAAAAAGACATCTATATTAATTACTATGTAATCAGAAAGTTCTTACAATTTTAAAATTGAAAAAAACAAGTAATAAATTTGATAATGTATTTTTATTTTCCTTAATCTTCTTCTGAAATTCCTTCATATATGTGTGATGGTGCCATGTATGATCTGTAATTGAAAATAAAAATGAATAAACATACTGCAATATCAGGATTACAGAAGTTTCAGAACTATTAGAGATGCCCACATTAAAGATGTCATACTGCATTATTATGTAGATTTTCTTATGCATCTTCAGACATTAAGGAAGATTATGATAAAGAGGCTACTTCACTCGTGCTACCAGCTCACTAATATTTATCCTATGAAAGAAATCTTTTCAAATATCTCGTTAGCATTTCAATATTTCTAAATCTTTTTTTTTCACTGTATAAGCTGATGTCGATTTCTACAAAGTCATTTTTTTACTTTTTCAATTTTGTTTGAAGGTTGTTTATATGAGAATACTTTTACATTTAGAACTAGGTTTAGAAAATAAAAGAATCCCCATAAAAAAATCTTTTAAAAAAATTGAAAAAGTAAAAGAACGACCTATGTAGAGACCCACGTACCCCAGCTATCCCGGGAAAAAAATAATAGTTGGAATAAAAAAGTATATCGTAATAAACCCATTCTCTCCGATTCAAACAAATAGATAGAAAAAAAATAAAAATTCCCATTCACTTGATCAACTATTTTTATTTTGTAATTCCAATATAATTTGAATCTAAAACAATTTAAATTTTGTTTATAAAGAAGAAGATCGTATGTACAAACAATCGATCTACTCAGAAATAAAAAAAAATATACAATATTAATAACACATTTTTAAAAGAATTCATACGTCAATTAAAAATAAACTTCGGTTGCTGTTATTTGAAACTTTTTCTTTTAAGTACTGGCAAAATTGAAAAAAAAAAAAAAGCCATTTTTAACAGGAGAGAGCAGTTCAAACATTTCATAACACAACCGGGGCTTTTATTTAACGTGTGATATCATTCTTTTAAAATTTAAAAGCAAATTTTACATCTACAATGGGGAACAACATGGTGACGCATAAAAAAAAAAAAAACATATTTTTCTTTGCATAATTCAACCCTATGTAGATAAATTTTCCTAAAACAATTTGCTGAAATTTAGACAAATTACAATGATAGGGTGCATTTTTCATTGGCGTGCATAGCACCAAAAAACTTTTAAGAGCATTTTTTCCAAATATGATTTATTTGTAGCTGCTTGTCGCGATTTCTCTATCCCATTTAAATCTTAGTCTTCAAAACAGATACACTTTTAAGAGGCTTCTTCAGTCAGGCAAAAACATCCATTCGCTCATGTTAAACCAATAGGTGAATTTTTTAAAGATAACTCGTTTGCATTTCAACATTTTTAAATGATTTTTTTTTTTAATTGGATAGCTGAGATCGATCTCTACATCTGCCGTTTTTTTACTTTTTCAATTTTGTCTTCAGGTATTTTTAATTAGAAAACTTTCACTTTCGGAACCGGTTTCGAAAGTGAAAGTATATTCATAAAAAAATCTGCAAACAAAATCGAAATAGTAAAAAAGTCCTTTGTACAAATCGACCTCAGCTATTCAAAGCAAAAAAAAAAAAAAAAATTAAAAATATTGAAAGGCAAACAAGATATCTTTAAAAAAATTTTCCATAGGATTAGCATTAGCGAGCGTAAAAAACATTTAAAAATATTGAAAGGCAAACAAGATATCTTTAAAAATTTCTTCCATAGGATTAGCATTAGCGAGCGAGTCTTTTCGCATGACTGAAGTAGCCTTTTAGCGAAAAACTTACAAATGCAATCGAAAACCGCCGCTAAGACATCCATTTTCTGATGAATAGAGACACAGCTAGAATAGCAACAGATTACCCTCTGTGCAGCATCACACACACAAAGTGTTGCTAGATGTCTTCCGTAAATCAGGGCTCCAAATACCACTCATTTATTACAGTTTATTTTGCTATTTTTAACGAAGCAAAAATTCTGCCGTTAGATAGGGCGAAGAAAATTACTTTAAAATACTGTTGCCCAGAGAATTTCTAGAACCGATGTACGTGGGACACTTGGCAACACTACCACACAGATCAATTTTTTAAAACGATAGATATATAACCATTACAGAGTTGATAACAATATGTACTGTCTTTTGTTAAAATATGTTTTTTCTGCAGAAACAGTGTTGCAACAGGTTCATGAACCAACAACAAAGCCACTCTGTAAAAAAAGACAAATGTTAACCAACATATGCATTTTAACATTTGTATAAAACACCATTCACTTTCAAAAACCTGTAACATTACAAAAAAAACACAACAGCTTAAAAAAAATGTATAATACAGAGATACGTAAAAATACATAAAAAAATCACACTTGTAAAGGAGGAAGAAATGGATAAGTTACAACCCCTTCCTACAAATTCTGCTTTCAGTTCACGAAAGTATAAAAACAAACAGTCATTCTCACACCCCGCTTCTCTTTCCGTCACAGTATATTTACGGCTGTTCATTACAATTTTAAGATAAGCTGCTTTTAAAAAACATGTTCAGAACTTAATAACTATTTCAACCTTCATTCCCACTGACTCGCAGTGACGCCTAAATGACATGCATATTAAACTTTCTCGAGCATTTGGTTCTTCTTATATTCCAAAACGGTAGGATACAAAATTTAGTCAAAATCATCAGAGTCATTTTTAGATAAAATTTGCACACACACGCACACAAACATTTTCTTGTATTATAACATAACAGCAAAAAAGAGCGAGCGTGGATAGGTCAAAATTAGACTAGAGTTCAACTGGATATAACTATATATTTTCGGCAGGTTAACAATTACATCGGTGCCAAATTCGGTCTCAATGTTACATTTGACGCCAAGCGCGTTTTGGCTTTGGTAACCTTGAAATTTTTTTCCTGCCAACTTTTCAACAACTTAATAACTGTTTGAACCTTCATTCCCATTAAAATACAATGACCCATAGTGACAACAAATTGACCCACTCATCGAATTTTTTCATCCATGTGACCTATCTCAATGGTCTTCGCGTGCCTCAAAATGGTAGAATACAAAATTTAATCAACATCATCAGACTTTTATAGATAAAATTTGCAAACACACAAGATTTGTGCGTATTATATGATAATAGGAGACAATATTGTCATGCAACAAAAATTTCTGAATTCGATGATATAGGACACAAACAAGAACGGAAAAAAAGGTCTTAGTAACAAAGTGCATGGATGATAAGCCTTACAACAGTTATTTATGAATCAAGTAAACATGCCGAATAAAAATTTAATTATTAATTTAAGCAATTAAAAAAATACTTCGCTCATGATGGGTGCAAAGAATACATGATAATAAGCAGGGGTGGGTAATTTCTAGAAAATCTTACCAGCCAAGCATTTATTTCACCAGCCAGCCAAATGCAACAAACAGTTCGTTTGGAGGACTACCTAAATATTTTCTCGTCAGTGATGAGTAAAATGATGTATTTCCCCACTCCTGATAATGAGATATGTTTCATTTAAATACTTCGGAATTTTTTAAGAAAATTAAAAATTAAGTAAGTTTTTTTGCACAAAAATTTTTTTAAGCATAAGTCGCATATTTTTTCGAAAGTATTACTTCAATAAAGTCTTTCCTATCGCATAAGATATTGGTGCACAATTTATCCTTGAAGGTCAGATTAATTTCTTATTTGAAGGGAAAATTACTTTACAGTGATATGAAAAAATTAAAAGCACCTACCACAAAGTTCTACATAAAGGTTAACTGAAATCTAATGAATATGTCAACAGTTATTTGCTCATTATCAAAAAGACACTAAGTCACAGAAGAAGTGTAATTTTTTTAATTTATTACTATATGCTAAAACATCAAAAGCGATAATAATAAATGCAATGACATATACAGGGTTCATACTCAATTTTGAAAAAAAAATATGGGATATTTTCAGGAATTGTTTATTTGGTAGGAGACAAATGTTTTCTTGAATAATGTTTATCAGATAATCCTTTGGAACACCTTTCACAAAAAAAAGGATTTATTTTCTCAAAAGTGAGTCAAGCGATCGGCTCTTAAACTACCATTCTGAGAAAATCCTTTCGAATATATTTTAAAAATAAAGGGTTTTTCTCCTGTATGCATCAAGAGATGAACTCTTAAATTACTATTTTTAGAAAATCCTTTGGAACATAATTCACAAACAAAGGGTTTTTCACCTGTATGAGTCAAGAGCTGGTGTTTTAAATTACTATTCTTAGAAAACGTTTTGAAGCAAACTTCACAAACAAAGGGTTTTTTCTCCTGTATGAGTCAAGAGATGTTTTCTTAGATTACTATTCTGAGAAAATCCCTTGGAACATATTTCACAAACAAAGGGTTTTTCTCCTGTATGAATCACGAGATGTATTCTTAGAAGATGTTTATGAGAAAATGCTTTGGAACATATTTCACAAATAAAAGGTTTTTCTCCTGTATGAGTCAAATGATGTCTTCTCAGACTACCATTCTGAGAAAAAGTTTTGGAACATACTTCACAAATAAAGGGTTTTTCACCTGTATGCATCAAGAGATGTGTTCTTAGTGTACTATTCGTAGCAAATCTTCCGGAACACATTTCACAAACAAAAGGTTTTTCTCCTGTATGTGTCAACAAATGGGTTCTTAGACTACCGTTCTGAGAAAATCCTTTGAAACATATTTCACAAACAAAGGGTTTCTCTCCAGTGTGAGTCCAGAGATGTCTTCTTAGATGGATATTCTGATTAAATCGTTTGGAACATATTTCACACACAAAAGGTTTTTCACCTGTATGCGTCAAGAGATGGGTTATTAGAGAACTATTCTGAGAAAATCCTTTGGAACATATTTCACAAACAAAGGGTTTCTCTCCAGTATGAGTCAACATATGTCTTCTTAGAGAAATATTCTGAGAAAATCCTTTGGAACATATTTCACAAACAAAGAGTTTCATTCCAGTGTGAGTCAAGAGATGGCTTCTTAGATGACTATTCTTAAAAAATATTTTGGAACATACTTCACAAATAAAAGGTTTTTCTTCTTTATAAGCAGAGCAATGCTTTTCTTTATCACCATTTCGAGGAACAAAGTGCTGTGCACTAGAGGAAGAACTGTCTTCTGTAATTGATGACATTTTCTTAAGTGAAAAAGTTTTGTTTCGGATGATAAAAGAAACTCCTTCGAAGTATCAGTTTTAAGAGATTGTTGCCATTTTCATCCAAGGAAATGACTTATTGGACTTGAGTAAAATTGTTTTTTCTACCGTTGAATCTAAAACCAGAAAGAAAAATGATAAACAACCTACTGTTTAATAAATTGCATTAAATTTTAACTACTAATTAAATATCAGGTTTAAAATTTTCATTTCCTAAAACAATACACAATTTATACATTAAATTGTTATATTACGTATTCTTAGGTATAACTTTTCTTGAGTATAGATACATATACATATGCGTATGTATAAGTTTATATATTTATCATGTTGAACCTACATTTTTTGCTGGTGTTTATGAGATAAGGACCGTACATATACAGGGTGTCCGGTCTCAACGGTGTCCAATGGCTAATTCCTAAATCGTTAGTCAATAGACATATAGTTCCAATTACAAAAATGTTTTAAATCACGTAAAGAAATATTTTAAAAGCGATTTGGGTCAATAAAAACATTTCTTAAAAAATTACGAAATTTAAATTTTTATACGGTCCCCCGGTCCTATAAGTTATATTTAGTGAAATTTTTCTTTTACACTGACAAGTAATACAAAAAAAGTTCCGTTATTCTACGATTAAAATTGACCGAGTAATAGCTGTTTAAAGTTGGAGCATATTTTTTGCTGCAAATTGGGGGTCATACACAAATTTAGTCGAAATATAATTTCGTCAGATATAAAAAATATCTGGGAGTAAAATTAACAATTCAATATAAATTTGAAATCTTTAATCATTCTGGCATATTAATGGAAAATATACAATTTGTAATAAACATTTAAGAAGAAAGAAAAAACAGAATTTTTCTTAAATAAAATGATTCTAAATTAACAGCCTCAATTCCTTACAAAATGATACGTATTTTAAAATATTATTAGATTGCACAAGCCTGCAAAAGTTGGGTTATGTCATGTTTTTTAGCTAATGATAATTGATTCTTGTATACTCTGTACCGCTGAATCCGAAATTGACCTTCATTTTTAACTATCATATCAGGATTTTTCGCACATTGCAATTTTCAAAGTTAAGGATTTCAATGTTAAAATTGAATTTCCTCCCCCATCTCATCGGAACACTCAGCTGTTTAGCTGTAAGAATCCCAGGATAAGCAAAAATATCGAATAAAATTTTTAATAAAATAAAATAAAATAAAAAATGTTTTACATATGTTTGATAGTATGAGATTTTAGCTATATTTTACTTACACATTTGCGATTTGCAAAAAAAATTCTAACGTGATGGTTAAAAATGAAGGTCATTTTCAGATTCAGTGCTAAAAAGTGCGTAAAAATCAATTATCAAAAGTTAAAAAACACAACCATCTCCGCTACTTTATAGTATTCGATTTTTGTTATTCTTTAAATTTGAAAATTTATGATTTGCGAAATATCCTGACATGACGGTTAAAAATTAAGGTAATTTTCGGATTCAGTGCTAAAAAATACATAAATGTGAAAAACCCAACAATCGCAGTCTTGTATTATCTAATCTAAAACTTTTTCTTAAACTCCTTGGCAGAAATTTATCCAAAATTTTTGTGTTATCCTGTAAAATAAGTATAAATGGTAACCACCGAAAATCTTAATAATATTAGATTATTATCGGATTTGCGCCAGTATGTAAAATGCAATCTCGATCGGATATTTAAAAGTGGGTTAAAGTTCGAATACAAATTTTGAACTGGAAAAACATACATATGATTGTTGAAGTAACATAAAAACTTATAAAAAAACATAATTTTTGTTAAAAGAAATCATAAGAGAAACAGTCTCAAATCCTGACAAAATAAAACCTATGTTATTTTAGCCAATTTGAGACTTAATCATAATACTTGTAGGATTTTTTTTCAAAGCGCAGATACACATGAAGTAAGACCTTCGAATACTTTAAACACTTGGCATATGATCCCTCAAAGCCAAGCCGAACTCATTTCTTTTCAGAGTAGAAAAGTGGCATAAGTCATGCATTTTTAAAGTTTCATAACTCGCTCAATTTTAGCGTTATATGAATGGGACTTTTTTTGTCTGACTTGTCAGTGTAATAGGAAAAAATTACTAAATATAACTTATAGGACTGGGGGACCGTATAAAAATTTAAATTTCGTAATTTTTTAAGAAATGTTTTTATTGACCCAAATCGCTTTTAAAATGTTTCTTTACCTGATTTAAAACATTTTTGTAATTGGAACTATATGTCTATGACTAACGGTTCAGGAATTAGTCATTGGACACCGTTGAGACCGGACACCCTGTATAACATTATCATTTAAGGGGGCAGCGTGTATAGCACTTTACATCATAAGATGTCTCTAGAGGGAAGGGGATTTTTTTTAATATCATTATCATTTTTGATCCAACCATATTTTCTTTTTTTTTTGGAATTTTTTTAACACCGGTATAGTGTGTTATTATTATTTTTTTAGTCTGTTATTTTTATGTGAATACAAAGTTATGATTACAACTATTAAAGGATTATAAAATCATTTCATTTCCAAGATATGGAATATCCCATTTGTTGTTTCTCATTCCTATTAAATTATATATAATTCGTTTTTAGAGAAACCAGGTTCGAAAGAATTCTTGTTATGTTTACTAACAAAGAATAATATTGTCCACCGTTTTTGTCTATAAGAGGTACTGCTTACACAGTGTAATGGGCGTATGCAAGAAGATCTTATTACTGTTGAATCCATTATGTAACAAAATGCTATTAATAAATACTTTTATATAGTATTTCTTAGTGTTATTTGATATAGATTTATTTCATGTATTATAGTGATATTTTATTAACTTTTCTCTTCATTTAAATAAGTAAAGTATGTGAATAATAAATATATAATCCTATCTGTATATCACTGCAAACGTATAAAAAGAAAACCAAAGAAAGAGTTAAAATTAAAACAATAATGATAAAATAAAAATAGACTCTGATATAAAACTCATTTAGGTGAGGGGTGTTCGTGGAATGATGTATGGGTGGAACAGGGTCAAAAATTGCCAAAAAGGTGATATCATTATACTATATATATATATATATAACATATACAGGGTGATTCAAAAAAGATGGGAAAAATTTTAAGAGGTGGTAGTACACACCCAAACAAACATTTTGTATCAAAGAATGCATGGTCGAAAACTAAACGTAAAAAAGTTAGAGGGTGACAAAAGTTATGTTCTTATACGAGGCAAAAACACACAATGAACGATTAAGTTAAGTTACGAAAACAAATTTAATGGCATTTGATTACTATA
Organism: Maratus speciosus; assembly: GCA_963932465.1. Lineage (NCBI taxonomy): Eukaryota > Metazoa > Arthropoda > Arachnida > Araneae > Salticidae > Maratus > Maratus speciosus. The sequence continues at coordinate 34,813,521 of OZ010794.1, read as the reverse complement.
AGTGCTCAAAACATCGACCGGCAGCTGTTATGCACGCAGTACAACGGCGACGAAAAGATTGGCGAATTTTCTGAAACACACCAGGCACCACCGCGCTCGCCAGATCTTTCATGTCTCGATTTTTTTTGTGGGGACAGCTAAAGGCTCTTGTGTATGAGACTCCCATTAGATCTGCAGAAGAACTTGTCGCCAAGCTTTCGGCTGCTGTAGGGGAAGTTCGCGATATGCCTGGTGTGTTTCAGAAAATTCGCCAATCTGTTCTTCGCCGTTGTACTGCGTGCATAACAGCTGCCGGTCAATGTTTTGAGCACTTATTGTAATCAAATGCCATTAAATTTGTTTTCGTAAGTTAACTTAATCGTTCATTGTGTGTTTTTGCCTCGTATAAGAACATAACTTTTGGCGCCTTCTAACTTTTTTACGTTTAGTTTTCGACCACGCATTCTTTGATACAAAATGTTTGTTTGGGTGTGTACCATCACCTCTTAAAAATTTTCCCATCTTTTTTGAATCACCCTGTATACAGTCCCATACCCTTTAAAGTTACTGACAGTACAGATGCATCATACAGTAGGATGACAAAGCGTTGCCTCTTTGAAAGGTTGAAAAACATAAGAATGATTTAAACACTCTCAACTGCATCATGAAGAGCTCTCTTTAAAGGAAGTATTTAGTTTATTGATTCGACAATGCCAAGATTCTTTCAAAACAAGACTATCTGTTTAAAGCAATTATTCAGGAACTTTGAGAGATTTGTTTAAGAAGTTAAGAAATCTGTAATGATAAGGTTCTGTTTCAATCGATATTTTCAAAGGACTTTGATCTTTTGCAGAATATTCCCAGTAATTTAGTTAAAATTTATTACTGGATATGAGATGGCACCACTGAGTTTGCTTGAAATATTTTCATGAAATTTCAGTTGCTTCTTGATCCCTTTCAGTTTGAATATAACTTCGGTCATTTAACATGTAAATAATTTTTGCCGTTTTGCATTTATCAAAATGAACTCCTGAAGAAGGTTTTAAAAATAAACTGAAATGGCGAGAATATATTTTTTTTCTGATTTTAAATTTTAGATATTTTTTTTAATCTTTGAACAAAGTGTGCATTGGATAGCAACTTATTGTTTTGATTTTGTAGGTGTGCATGGAACATACCTTAAATCAGGTTAGAGTAGAAAATGACACAAAAAGTGGGTTGAATTATTCAAACCAGTGTTAAGATGTAAAATCCCAAGCAATAATATTTAAAGACTGTACTGATCTGGAAGCCACCACAGTCGTCTGATGTATTAACCCACTGGGGACGAGCTACTGGTAAAGTTTACTTTATTTAATTCAGAGCATTCTCGCGATTCAATTACAGAAATTTTTCTCTTCCGAAAAACCGGTGGTAAAAGATTAAAAATTAAGCAAAGGGCTCTCGTAGCGAAGGTGTTAAACACCCTCCCTGAACCCCCCGTTTGATATTTCAAATATATTGATTTTAGCTTTTAAATTTTTGCCAGAGGCATCATCCGCAGGGTTGTTAAAAGCCCGGGTTTTTCAGAAAAAACCCAGCCCACTGGGTTTTTTCAGGGTTTTGGGGTTTTTTTGGTGTTATAGGAGGTGGTTCGGAATGTTTGAAAATAAAAGTACTTACTACTAAATTTATAGTAGCTAATTGATTACAAATATATATAATCAATGGCAATAATCAAAATTATGCTTTGCTTTTAGATAAATTGATTACTAGTAATAATTTTAACAATAAAACTATCATTAAAGTACTGTACTAAAACTAGTGCTGAATCAGAACTTTTAAACTATTATTTTGTTAAGGATAATGTATTTTTATTCATTTTAATTGAAGTGATTGCCTATATATAATAAATATTTTCTCTAGAAAAAGTTAATTTTTGTTCAAAATTGAATTTTGAAACACGTTGATTACTGATAGATTGCAAGATTGTTTTTTTCTTTTGAATTGTTTGCCTTTCAAAATGTGTTGCTATACTCTTTCTTAGGCATAGTAACATTCCCTTAGCCCGGGTAAATAGGAATTTTCCATTTTCTCTTTTCAAAGCATTCTTCTCCTCACTTACTGAAAAACTGAACGGACAATAAGGAAGAATTTTCAAGAACATAACAATATAAACTTCCCTCCCTCCCCTTTGAGTTGTACTTGTCCTCTCCTTCTTATACTTCAGGACAATGAGGAGGAATTTCCAAGAACAGAACAGTATCATACATCTCCAACTCCCCTTCCATAATCCCTTTTCTTTTGAGACTGGAGTAACTAGTTTGAAAGGTTTCTATTGCATTTCAATCTCTCTCTGAAACTGGTCTGAATTAACTTACACTTTCAGTTGACTAAAAATATCTCCCAAGTCTTGCTACAGTGACAGTTTCATTTGGCTACTTTGTTTGTTACAAGTATATTTTGATTAAATTCAGTTTTTTGTGTGTGTGTGTTTTAAATATCAAACTTCTATATAATTTATATAGATATAGTATAGTATATATATTTAACCATGGAAAAAGCAGAAGGAAGTGGAAGAAAATAATCTGTTGAGTGGACAATTGTAAATAAGACAACAAACATATACAAAGTGACTTGTAAAAACTGTGATAGTATAATAAGCGCAAAAATTGAAAGGATCCGTTCTTATATGAGTAAGTGGAAGAAATTTGAAGCCAATTCCTCTCATCTGTGTAATAGTGATAATGATGAACTTTCATTAATTGCTGATACATTTATTTCAAGGAAAAGGAAATCTGAAGATAGCATTCTTGAGGCCGCTGATTCTGATGGTCTAGATGTTGATATTCTTCAGCCATCAAAACCAAAGCGCCAAAGATCAATGGGCGAGTATGCAATTAAAACATCAGATCATCAAAAGAAAATTCTTGATCAGAAAATATCAGAATTTTTTTATGCTAATAATATAGCTTTTAATGTTGCTGATAGTTATGCATTTAAAGAAATGTTTAGTGCTTTGCGTCCAGGGTATGTTCCTCCTAACAGACAAAGGTTAGCTGGACAATTATTGGATGAGGTTAACAAGTCGGTTGATTTGCTAATGGAAGTTAAATTAACAAATGCCGTTATTACTTTAATGTTGGATGGGTGGTCCAACACAAGTAATGATTCCATTATTGCAGTTCATACTGGCAATTTACACATTCGTTGGATGCTATAGATTGTGGATCCAAAAAGAAAACTGCTAAATTTTGTGCAGAAATAGCTGAAAAGGTTATTAGTGAATTTAAACAAAAGTATGATAAAAATATATTTGGTGTATGCTGCGATAATGAAAATAAAATGAAGAAATTTGGAGATATAATAACTGAAAAACATCCACATATTCTAGCCTTTGGTTGCTCGGCACATTATATGAACCTTGTTGCCAAAGATATCACTCCTAAAAGTTTGATGAAATATGTAGTTGAAATTCAAAAATTTTTCAGGAACCACAATAGACCACATGGGTGGTTGATTGAGAAAAAAGGGCACAAACCGCAACTGCCCAATGAAACAAGATAGAATTCTGAAGAAGCTTGCCTTTCATCGTTCATATTCAACTATCAGAAATATATAGAAATATCAATTGAACAATAAAGATGATATAGATACAAATATTTTAACTTTTTTGGATAACAAAGGGTTATATCGAGAGTGTGTAAACCTTCAGGCACAGTTATCTGTTATTGCTAAAGCACTTGATAAGTTGCAAACTGATAGTTGTACTTTTGGGCAAACAGTAGAAGTTTGGCTTGATGTAATGGAAAGTAAAGAACTGTCTTCATATAAAGATTGCATAAAACATCGATTTGAAGAAGCTCTTACTCCATTTCACTTTATTGCGAATATTACAGATCCTGCCTTACAAGGAAAAAGATTGACGCAGCAGCAAGAAAATTTAGCTGAACAGCTTATAGAAAAATTGAATCCTGCTTTTGATGTCTCTTTCAACATGTTCCAAATAAAAGATACTGATTATTATCCAGAATCTATGTTTTCTCAAAGTGTCATTGAATCCATTGAAGCCAAAAAGTGGTGGAAATTGATGGGTTGTAAATCTGAAAAAAAAATAAGCTTCTAAATACAGATTTTTGCAAATTTTTAGAAGACCTCCACACTACTACATCTACATCAGCATCAATTGAAAGAATTTTTTCTACTTTTGGTCTGGTGTGGTCCAAACTCAGAAATAAACTTCGTTGCGAAAAAGCAAAAAAATTAGTAAAAGTGTATAAATATTTAAAGTCAAAAGGTGTTGAGACAGAATGGTGATTGAGATAAATGAAATTGTTTTTTATTGAATGAATGTGAATAAATTAATGATTATTTGATCAGTTTGTGTTGTTATTAAATTAAGTTGCTGTGGTAGTTTATATTTAATTAAGCTAAGCAAAGTTTTATTCAATTGAAACTGGATATAACAAAATTCATTGTACTGGGAAAAAATATTTCTTGTAAAGTAAGTATTTTTTATTATTACTAATTAATAGAATAAACCAAGTAATTCTACATGTCTACATAATTAGGATTCTCAGCATATATGGTATTTTGTTATGAGTTTCCATTGTATAACATAAAATGGATTATATATCAAAGTATTTTTTTAATCTAAAAAACTTTGTTTATGTTTGTGATAGTCACGACTCATACTTACAGAAAATTAAGTAACAATTATTTCTTTTAAAAATTGTCATGGGTATAATTGGGACATTATTTTCCTTGTGGTATGGGGGTGATGGTGATAAACTTTATGATGGTGTACTAATATTAAGAAATATATTACAATACATATGTAATATAAATATATTATATGCAATTTAAAGTTGAAATTTTGAAAAAACCCACTTCAGTTTTTTTCAAGTGGGTTTTTTTAGAAAAAACCCATCCGGGTTTTTTGGGTCTGGCAAAATCATAACAACCCTGATCGTCCGTGATCGGATAACTAACATTCAGTCAATAACTGAAGGAAGGGAGCTCAGATTTTGTTTGTTCCACGAGTATCGGCAGTCACATGATACATCTGATAAAAATTAACATGCAACATCTCTAATCAATGGAATATAAAGATTAACAGGTCAAGATGATGATGGATAATTCCATTGTTTGAATGACACACCTGCCAACATGTCAATTTTGAAAACTGTACAATTAATGAAGAGTTCAGGGGGTTGCCCAGAGAACCGACACTCCCCCCTCCTCTGTTTGCCAGTGAATATGGTTGCCTAATGTAACAGCTCCCTTCAGCTGCTGGAATGGTTATGGAAAAAAATTTTCCAGTCTCAAGGAGGAAATTTTTTTATCGGGATAAATTTGGGCTGTACATATATAATGTTATAAATTTTATGGGTCTTTTGGACCCTATCTCCTCCTTAAGATATCATAGATTATCATTCCTGGACCCCAATCCTCTACTTGGCCCCAATGATATTATAATCAATGTCTAGAAATTTTTATTTTTACAATTTTTTGTTTCATTTTATTATTTACATAATAAATATACAATACTTTTGTACTGAATCTGCTATGAAACTACAATATGAAATATGAATCTAACAAGAATGTAATGCTGTGAATCTAACATGAAACTGCAATAATTTTGTATTGAATCAAAATTTGCTTTAGCAACTATCACAATCTCAACTTTAGACAAAAGGAGTCGAAAAGCAGGCCTTTCAGAGTAAGGTTTAAGAAGATTTGAAATGATTTATTAGTTATATTAATTATCACTTCATAAAAAATTATATATATATATTGCAGAAAATTTTCATATTAATGAGTTCAAAATTTTAAACTGTGCATGGAGACATGACGTCATATTGGGTACAGAGACGAATATTAAGCTTGAATCCCTAAGGTTCGTCCGATAGTTCCAGTGTCCTAGCCCAACCTTTCCCACTCTTTGATGTCTTTAGTTTGTGTCATTTTACTGTTATCATTCATATCGTTATATCACTCATATGATAACTTTACCAATCAGTATGATTGTGTTTAAAATAATAGCATTTCTACAGACCGTTATTTATATGAAGTTCTTTATTTACTGCCAACTTTTCAACAACTTATTAACTGTTTGAAACTTCATTCCCATTAAAATACAATGACCCATAGTGACACCAAATTGACCCACTCATCGAATTTTTTCAACCATGAGACCTATCTCAATGGTCTTCTCGTGTTTCAAAATTGTAGGATACATAATTTAATCAACATCATCAGATTTTTTTAGATAAAATTTGCAAACACACAAGATTTGTGCGTATTATAATATATGATGATAGGAGACAATATTGTCATGCAACAAAAATTTCTGAATTCGATGATATAGGAGACAATATTGTCATGCAGCAAAAATTTCCGAATTCGATCATATAGGACACAAACAAGAAGGGGGGGGGGGAAAGGTCTTAGAAACAGAGTACATGGATGATTAGCCTATACAACAGTTATTTATGAATCAAGTAAACATACCAAATAAAAATTTAATTATTAATTTAAGCAATTAAAAAAAATACTTCGCTCATGATGGGTGCAAAGAATACATGATAATAAGCAGGGGTGGGTAATTTCTAGAAATTTTTACTAGCCAAGGATTTATTTCATCAGCCAGCAAAATGTAACAAACAGTTGGTTTCGAGGAAATATTTTCTCGCCAGTGATGAGTAAAATGATGTATTTCCCAACATCTGATAACGAGATATGTTTCATTTAAATCCTTGGGAATTTTTTAAGAACAAAAATTTAACAAATAAATCTGTTTTTTTTTGCACAAATCTCATATTTTTTCGAAAGTGTTACTTCAATATAGCCTTTCTTATCGCATAACATATTGAGGTACAGTTTATCCTTGAAGGTCAGATTAATTTCTTATTTTAAGGGAAAATTACTTTACAGTAATATGAAAAATATTAAAAGCAACTACCACAAAGTTCTACATAAAGGTTTACTGAAATCTAATGATTATGTCAATGGTTATTTGCTGATTATCAAAAAGACACTAAGCCATGGAAGAAGTGTAAATTTTTTTAATTTATTACTATATGCTAAAACATTAAAAGTGATAATAATAAATGCAATGACATATACAGGGTTCATACTCGATTTTGAAAATTAAAATATGGGAGACTTTTAGGAATTGTCTATTTGGTATGAGACAAATATTTTCTTAACCCCTTGTGGACGAGCGACCCATATACGTGCTGCGTAAGGCGCTCAGAAACCGTGATTATTCTCACTAGTATATTTTTATTGTAAATTTTGCCGCGGCGAGCAACCTCTTTTCGTCCGCAGCCCTTTATACTACTCTTATTCCGATTCTTTTGCGAAAACCAGATTGAAAAAAATAATTGAAAATTGAAACCGGAGAAATTTAAAAGAAAAATTACACAAATTAAAGACACCGAAAAGCCGGAAGGGAGGGCTTGGGGACCTGAAGTTACTGAACGACTCCTGCTACTTCGAGCTCATTATTAGTCTTGGTCGGCAGTTGGGGGTGGGCGGGAGGGTCAACCGCCGCGGCGAGCGGCCTCTTTTCGTCCGCTGCCCTTTATTCTTTTACTTATTCCGACTCTTTTGCAGAAGCAAGGTTCAGAGATCCCCAGACACATCCCGAGTAAAAGACACTCTAGCGGAAGCCAGATTAAAAAAAATCGAAAATTAGGCGATTCCTTTGTGATGAGGTTCAAGGCCGTAATTAGTAGAGGATCAGCAGGGTTAGGCCGATTTCAGTCAGCCGTTTATCAGATAATCCTTTGGAACACATTTCACAAAAAATGGGATTTCTTTTCTCAAAAGTGAGTCAAGCGATGGGCTCTTAAACTATCATTCTGTGAAAATCCTTTCGAACATATTTTAAGAAGAAAGGGTTTTCTCCCGAATGCGTCAAGATATGGACTCTTAAATTACTATTGTTGGAAAATCCTTTGGAACATAATTCACAAACAAAGGATTTTTCACCTGTATGAGTCAAGAGATGGTGTTTTAAATTACTATTTTTAGAAAACGTTTTGAAGCATACTTCACAAACAAAGGATTTTTTCTCCTGTATGAGTCAAGAGATGTTTTCTTAGATTACTATTCTTAGAAAATTCCTTGAAACATATTTCACAAACAAAGGGTTTTTCTCCTGTATGGATCAAGACATGTATTCTTAGAAGATGTTTATGAGAAAATGCTTTGGAACATATTTCACAAATAAAAGGTTTTTCTCCTGTATGGGTCAACAGATGTTTTCTTAGGTTACCATTCTGAGAAAATGTTTTGGAACATACTTCACAAATAAAGGGTTTTTCACCTGTATGCATCAAGAGATGTTTTATTAGGTTACTATTTACAGAAAATCGTTTGGAACATATTTCACAAACAAAGGGTTTCTCTCCAGTGTGAGTCAAGAGATGGTTTCTTAGACTACTATTCTGAGAAAATCCTTTGGAACATATTTCACAAGCAAAGGGTTTCTCTCCAGTGTGAGTCAAGAGATGGTTTTTTAGACTACTATTCTGAGAAAATCCTTTGGAACATATTTCACAAGCAAAGGGTTTTTCACCTGTATGAGTCAAGAGATGTCTTCTTAGATGATGATTATGAGAAAATGCTTTGGAACATATTTCACAAATAAAAGGTTTTTCTCCTGAATGAGTCAACTGATGTCTTCTTAGGTTACTATTTTCAGAAAATCGTTTGGAACATATCTCACAAACAAAGGGTTTTTCTAGTGTATGTGTCAAGAGATGGGATCTTAGAGTACTATTCTGAGAAAATGCTTTGGAACATATTTTACAAACAAAGGGTTTTTCACCTGTATGAACCAAGAGATGGCTTCTTAGATGACTATTCTTAGAAAATGTTTTGGAACATACTTCACAAATAAAAGGTTTTTCTTCTTTATGAGCAGAAGAACGCTTTTCTTTATCACCATTTTGAGGAAAAAAGTGCTTTGCACTAGAGGAAGAACTGTCTTCTGTAATTGATGACATTTTCTTCAGTGAAAAATTTTGTTTTGGATGATAACGGAAACTCCTTCAAAGTATCAGTTTAAAGAGATTGTTGACATTTTCATCCAAGGATATGACTTATTGGACTTCAGTAAAATTGTTTTTTCTACCTTTGAATCTAAAAACAGAAAGAAAAATCATAAACAATCCACTGTATAATAAATTGCACTAAATTTTAACTTCCAATTAAATATCAAATTTAATAATTTTCGTTTTTTAAAACAATAAAAAATTCACACATTAAATTATCACATTATATATTCTTAGGTATGACTTTTATTGAGTATATAGATACAGATACATATGTGCATATATTATTTGAAATATTTATCCTGTTAAACCTATATTTTTGGCTGGTATGTATGAGATAGAGACCGTACATATATAACGTTATCAATGTAAGGGGGAGGGGCTGTCTAGCACTTGACATCATAAGATGTCTCTAGAGAAAGGGGATTTTTCTTTTCATATCATTATCATTTTTGATCCAACCAATATTTTCTTTTTTTGAAAAATTTTTTAACACCAGTATTGTCTGTTATTATTTTTTTTAGTCTGTAATTTTTTTATTCTGTTATTTATTTTTATGTGAATACAAAGTTATGATTAAAACTATTAAACGATTATAAAATCATTTCATTTCAAAATATGGAATATCCCATTCGTTGTTTCCGAATTCCTATTCTTCTACCACATATATAATTCGTTTTAAGAGAAACCAGGTTCGAAATGATACTTGTTATGTTTATTAGCAAAAAATAGGGAATAATATTGTGCACCATTTCTCTATAAGAAGTTCTGCTTACACCGTGTAATGAGCAAATACAAGAAGACCATATTACTGCTGAATCGCTGAATCCATTATGTAACAAAAAGCTATTAATAAATACTTTTCTATAGTATTTCTTTGTGTTATTTGATATAAAGTTTTTTCATATGTTATAGTGATATTTTATTAACTTTTCTCTTCATTTAAATAAGTAAAGTATGCGAATAATAAATGTATAATACAATCTGTATATCACTGCAAACATATAAAAACAAAATCAAATAAAAAATTAATATAATAATGATAAAATAAAAATAGACACCGATATCAATATCATTTTGGGTAGAGGTGTTCGAGAATGATATTGTATGGGAAGAATAAGGTAAAAAATTGCCAAAAGTTTGATATCATTATATATATAAATACAGTCTCATACCCTTTAATCTTAGTGACAATACATATGTATCATATATTGGGATGACAAACCGTCGCTTCTTTGAAAGGTTGAAAGAACATAAGAGTGATTTAAAATACTCTCAACTGCATCATCAATCAACTCTCTTTAAAGAAAGTATTTAGTTTATTGACTTTGACAATGCCAAGATTCTTTTAAAACAAGACCATCCGTTTAAAACAATTATTCGGGAACTTTTAGAGATTTGTTTAAGAAGTTAAGAAATCTGTAATGATAAGGTTCTGTTTGGATCAGTATTTTCAAAGGACTTTGATCTTTTGTCAAATAGCCCAGTAATGTAGTTTAAATTTATTATTGGATATAAGATGAAACCACTGAGTTTGCTTGAAATGTTTTCATGAAATTTCTGTTGCTTCTTGATCCCTTTCAGTTTGAATATAACTTCGGCTATGTAACACGTAAATAATTTTTGACATTTTGTATTTAACAAAATTAACTCCAGAAAATGGTTTTAAAAATAAACTGAAATGGCAAGAATCATTTTTTTATTTTAAATTTTAGATATATTTTTTAAAAATCTTTGAACAAAGTCTGCGTTGGATAGCAACTTATTGTTTTGTTTTTACATGCATATGTGTAGGTGTGCATGTGCATGGAACATACCTTAAATCAGCTTAGAGTAGAAAAAGAGACAAAAAGTGGGTTGAGTTATTGAGACCAGTGTTAAGATGTAAAATCCCCAGCAATATTATTTTAAAGACTATACTGATCTGGAAGCCACCACAGTCGTCTGATGTATTAACCCACTGGGGACGAGCTACTGGTATACATGTCACTTAAGTTGCTCAGAATCTTCATTATTCACAGCAGTTATTTTTTATCGTAAAGTTTACCTTATTTAATTCAGAGCATTCTCGCGATTCAATTACAGAATTTTCCATGCACTGAATTGTTTGGTGCTGAAGATAATCTTCTATGATGTGAACCCTGTGCGGTCTAGCGTTATCGTAATGTAACAGGAAATCATTACCTATTGCACCGGCATAAGGGCTGACATAGTCATCAAAAATGTCATCTCTATAGCTTTCACAGTTCCATGTAGAAAGACGTGGAGGTCTGTACGTCTGCCCAGAGATACCATCTCAAACACAGACACTGCCTCCTCCATACGAATCTCTTTTACAAATGTTTGATAGATGATAGCGGGTTCCCTGTTTTCTCCAAATCAAACAATGCCTACTATCGCTTTGAAAGCTAAATTGGAACTCATCCGTGAAGAGAACACGCCTCCATTAATTAGCCATCGAGTGGATATGTTGACATGACAAACTTAAACGCTGAGGTGAGCGGCACACAAATATCTGGTCGCATCGCGTAAAGTCCACTTTCATGAAGCCTTCTATGCACAGTAGACGTTGATACCAACCTTCCAGTGACTTCAACAAGAAAGGTTCTAAGATGAGAGGGGGTCGTTGTTCTATTCCTTCGTACACATAATCGCAAATATTGGTCATCGGTGCTTGCCGTAGCTGTTGGCCGTCCTTGGCTAAATCTTCTCGAGGCCGAACCAGAGGTTTAAAATTGTTTCCAAAGCCTATGAACAACAAAAGAACTCAGATTTATCCATCTAGTCACCTCTGTCTGACTTTGGCCAACCTCCAATCTTTCAATAGCTTTATATCGCAGTTACGCAGACAAATGATACCTCAAGATCATACTAATGAATTGGCTATCTCAGTTTTCTTATCTCATAATCGCAGCGCCACTAATTTGCATTTTGTAATTTTATACAGCATCGTTTAGTTAGCAACATATGCAAATTTATATGGATAGGTTAATTTTTGAATGAGTTATCGCTCTTTTTTTGTGATTTTTCCTTAATTTTTGGAAACCAGTGTATATAAAGATAATATGGCATTCATATTCACTGAAATGTATTTATAGTTTGATAATTTGTGTAACTTAAAGTTATCTAATAGAGTTTCAACCACCTTTGACCAGTTTTAGATGGTTAAAACCACTTCTGACAATTAACTTGGTCAAAATTACAACCATGCTTTAAAATAATTATAATTAGGTCTTGGATTGAGGTAGTAGTTCGTCAGCAAATCCAGTGAAGAACAAATTTTATGCAATATTTAAAAAAATAAATTTATGTATTGTAAATTGCAATTGAAAAAAAAAATGTGCGAAGATAATAAAAAGTGAAAATAAACGTTTTTATAGGTTGATTAGATACATTTATGAACCATTTCTAATAAAAAATATGCCACTCTCTCTTATTTGGATTTTTTGCAAAACAGAATTGCATCAGTTGACATTAGTTCAATTATGAAAATTCATTTTTAGTAACTCTTTATTTAAACATAGGAAAACATTATTTTATCCTATGTTTCATTATTTATTAATCTAAGGCTGATATGCTTTTGATTCTTTTTCTGGGTCTGTAAGTGAGAGAATAAAATAGGAAAAAAAAAAAAAAAAAAAAAAACCTTTGCAAATGTCAAAATAAACAACAACAAAAAAACTGCAATGACCCTTTGTTTAAGAGGCATTGTTTTAGAAAATAAATCATAATTTTACTCATTTCAAGTTGAATTTTTTTGTTGTTGTTGTTCATTTTAAAGTTGAAATATTCACTAAAATGCTTTCAAAAGGATAGAAAAAATAGTTTGATGAAATAATGCATGATTCGATTGGAGAACACCATAAAAGTATCGACAGTAGGGCCGTAGCTAGGTAGGTGCTAGGGTAGGCTCTGCCCCCCTAAAAAATGTTGAGCCCCCCCCCCCCCCTGAGAAATAGTCCAAGGTCAGCAAATGGACGGAAAGAGAAGAATGTGAAGAGATGAATTTAAGTGTATCATCTTTGGTTTAATGATACTCTTGAAAAAAAAACCGATAATATATTCAATCGACAGCTGAAATCTTTCAATTTTTGATTCTAAATGAACTTGCATTATGGGATATTTATGGCATAGATGAGCTGGAGAAAATTAGTTTATTTAAAAAACCTCTTTAAATACACAGTCAAAAAGGACATGATGCTTGCAGTATGTGCCAAAGCTGTGCCAATTAACGCAACATACACATCACCTGAAATACAAAATAATGTAATACAAATCCTTGCTGAAATAGCGTCAGAGGATACATAAAATTACATTAATAATGCTGATGTTCCCTGGTTTTCGATTTTGGAAGACTGGACATATGATAAAAAAACAGGGAAAATGTTAGCTAATAGAAAAAAAATGCTTTCTCCAAAATTATTGATATCTCCTAGAGATCTTTGGTAGTCCCAGTGTATTCTTCAACAATTGGACATTTTTCTAAATGAGTCAATTAAAGGAAAGCTCCTTTCAAAATGGACTGAATGGATGTCATATGGGGATGCAGCTGTGGCAAATGGCAGTAATTTAAAAAATGTTGATATCGCTGCTATCTCTGAATGGGTAAAAAAAGCTTGGTTTGAATTACCACAAGAAACGATTGTCTGATCTTTCAAAAAATGTTGCATTAGTAATGCCACGGATGAAACTGCGGATGATGGTATTTTTGAAGAAGTTGGCGATGATGGTGAACTACAAAAGTTAATGAGGATATTCATCCTGATGCACAAATGAGAGAAAGGAGTTACCTTGATAATGACTGTGATAGTAAATGATGATTGGAGACTTTCTTCATTGTAAAAGAATGGAGTATTACAGTATGTTTAGAAAATTTTAACTATTTATTTATTTTTTTATATTGACCATCATTTTTATTTTAGAATATTAAATTTAGAAATTTTCTGAGATTCGTATATAAGCTGACCCGTATATACTTTGGAGCCCAAAAAATGACCAAAAATTCTCGGCTTATACACAGAAATATATGGTATGTTTTTAATTAAAATGCAAAGCGCATACCAAGTCCACATGTTATTATGAAAAAAAATATTATTGTGAAAAGATATTATTATGCAAATTATATGAAAAAAGCAGTTAAGATTTGTTTAAAAGATTTAAAAAAAAGAAGAAGAATTAAATATACATATTTTTAAGCATTTAAAGCATTTTACTTTTGTGAATACTCTTGAAATTGTCATTTTCCAATAATTAGTTGTTAGCCAGTTTAATAAATAAATATTTATTAAGAATATTGACCTTGGTAAAGCAATTAATGTTTTCATCTACCTTTGCTAAGTAATGCAGGACTAAAAAAAAAAAAAAAAAAAAAAGAAAAGAAATAAAAAGAAAGAAAGGAAAAAAAAAAACCCTTAAAAAATATGCATTATTAATGCAGGTATTTATTTATTTATTTATATTTTTTTAGGGAAAAAATTCTTGCTATTTAAATTTTAAGTAAACAATAAGCAAAAATTGACTGCATACTTACATATTTAAAAGCTTGTAAAAAATATTAAAAAATGTCCAATTTTAAATTATGTTTTGAAAGTTAAATGCAAAAAATTACGTTCTGTTTTAAGATTACTATAAAAGGGGTTAAATGGACTTTTTTTCATTATTTCCACACATTCCTAAGTTTTGGCTCCAGGTGAGGGAAGGGGTAATTAATATCAATGATTCGAAATAACAAATAGAGTATAATAATGTAAAAATGTTGTAACTTCTAAAAATGCTAATTTTTTTTTTTTTGGGGGGGGGGAGGGGGGAGATAAATTATATACAGTAGACTCCCTCAAATCCGCACAGCTTGGGACCAGAGGTTGTGCGCATTTTAGATTTTTGCAGATTTCTGGTCATTGCTTTATTTACATTTTTTAAACAGTAATTTGAATGTAACAATGCAATCCAAAATTATAATGAATGCTTGCAATATAGAAAAACTTTAAAATAATTAAGTAAAGTAATAAACTGAGATGATAAAAGTTAAGATAATTAAAAAAAATATTAAATATAAAGTTCAAGTAAATAATAATGTATAATTAAATATGCATAAGAAAGATGATACATTTTCCTTGAATTATTGAACAAAACTTTAATCATAAAGGTAACCTATTAATTCATATCAAAATCATAAAGGAAGTTTTATTTCAAGTTTAGCCAAATAACCAAATAAGTTAATAACCAAAAAAGCTTGATTAATACAAAAATATGTTTGGTAAAATGATTGTGATTACCAGTGTTATCAGCAATATCTTGATTTTTTTCACAAATAAATTTATACTTCCTTCATGAGAAACCGCAAGTTCAGTCATGTTATCGAGAATTGCATATTAAAATACATACAGAATGATATAAAGCTAAAAAATTCTGTAATTTTGACTGTACATATGAACTGAAAGTTTCATTGTTTACATCTGTGATGATGTGCGGATTTTAGACGTTTGCAGATTTTAGGGTTGCGGATTTGAGGGAGTCTACTGTATTTACTTTTGCTACAACTTAGCAAATAGGGATAAAAAAATAATTTTAAATGTTTTAAGTTTTATGGATAAGGGAAATTTTGCATGATTATTATTGTCATTGCAATTTTATATGACTATAATCATTGAAAAGAAATTCAAAATGTCATTAAAAATATAATAACAATAAAAAAAAAAATGAAAGCTTTAAGTTTTGTACATTAAACGGTGCAGTTTTGTTACATTATTCTGAATGTGTTGAAAAGTGTTTCATAATCTATACTTGATGCATCATTTTTTCTTTCTTGTTTAAATGTATAATTCTTTTCTTTTTTTTCAAAATGTTACTTGAAAATTTGCATTATTGTATCATTTTTGAGATAAAGGGTAAATAAAGTGGTAGATTAATGAAAAATTAATTTATATTGTATTTCAAATAATACTTAACACTAGACTACTGCAACTCAGCAAGCTCTGCTTCTGGGCCACACTGGTTCACTTTATGGATGTATAAAAAGATTTTTTTTTTTGTAAAATGTATTGGAAACAATGTTCTGAAAAAATTCTGAGAGATACAAAACAGTTCAAGGAATATTCAAGAATATTTTCAGACAGATTGAACTCTCTGTTAAAGAGCAAAATATGTAAACTGCAATAAGTGGTGCCCCAGTCTTCCCTAATGCCAAAGCACGTTAATTTGATGTTATATAAATGTATTCTAAATTACTGTTTTATGTTATTTTAGTTTGCTTTTATATTATTTATCATTTTTAATGCTGTAATGTCTTTATAAATTGTACACCGAATTATAATTTTGAACACGATTGGCAACAACAAACAAAATTTTGGATTGACAACCACTTTCGACAATCTATCTATCTGGCCCAGGTGATACGTAAATACCAAATTAACAGCAATTTCACAAAAATAATATTTTAATACTTCTCAAAGGGCAGGGAATTCTCAAAAACTTATAAATTACAGGTCATTTTATAATGAGATACGCATTTTTAAAATCACGAACACATTATAGTACCAGTTCATACTTTGTATTTTAAAAGTTGCTTCACTTATTTAAAAATGTGACATACTTTCTATGGCACTTATTGAAAAATTTATATGAATATATTTTCAGCACATGATCCTACTTTCATAAAATCTTATGCCTTTCTTAATATATACTTAATTAATCAATATGCGAAGTTTAATCTATCTTGAGAGAGTGAAGGAAAAGCACCATGCTGATTTCATTTTAATTGAACTAATGATTAAAACAAAAGCTACTTAACTTCAATGAATCATTATGAAGACTGTGGCAAACAATCATTACATAGCTGCCACTTGTACAGATTGATTGTACAATGTGCTATGTCTATTTTAAGAGTGAACAATAATCTGTATGGTTTTGTGCAAAGCTTAGTAATGAATCATAAAATACTAGAAAATCTGTAGACCATGGGCCTCATCATCAGCAATTCTAATTTTGATATCACTTTACATAATGTCTGATATCCTATAATCTGTAGTTATTGCAAGTTGCATATATATTTATGAGCATTAAAATTTTTCTAAGATTCAGAGAACATAGCTTTTAGAAACTGTTAAACGTTAAACAGTATTTGCATGCAACAATATTATTGAACTTCTTATTTTTGTAATTAATTTTAATAAAAAGTACTACATTTTTCAGAAACTCTGTTCCACAAACCCCAGTTTTCTCATTGATTTTGCTACTTTCATGTTAGCCAGGCACCAATGATAATTCACTATATCTTGTTTCAATTAATCATTGAATTGCAGCCCTTGACTTAATTCATGTGAAGCAGACGAACTGACGAACCATTTTTTTAAATTCTAAATGATATTTTAAGATTTTGGGGCTTTAAATAACATAAGATTTTAATTCGTGAATAGAAAATTAGATATATGCTTTCATTATGAATAAAATGTTTCTAGTTTATGTTATCTCATTTGAAGATTTCTGTTCTTGACTAGCCTAATCATAAATAGACACAATTACATGATATTTTGTTGTTTGTATTAATATGTTTGTGTTTACATATTTTATTATTATTTATTAGTTTCTTTTTAGCTAAGTTTTTAAAGATATTAAAGTAAAAATTATCGATTTCTTTTCAAAATATTTTAATGTATTCATTCATTCACACAAAGTTATATATGTCACTATAATGTTAAAATATTGACCACTTGTTAAAGGCTAATTTTATAAGATTGGCAAGATTTAAAAGATTTTGGCTAACATAAAAGCACCCTAATTTCTCTTAACTGTACTATTATTTTTTGATTCAATGAAAAGAAATGAATGTAAATTTGAAAAGCAAAACCGAATCAGTATAATCAAATTTTCATAGAATCATGCGACAAAGAATTTTCGTGTGCAGCAGAATTTCATGGAGGAGATCTTTCTTATGGAGGTAGGAAAAATATAAAATAACATTTTGACAGACTAAACATTTAAATAAACTGAACATAAGAAATCATCGTTGATTACAAACTTTAAGAACGCCGTAAAAGTACATCGTAATAATTGCACAGTTTTTTAATTCATCATGTTGTCGGCTTGGTGATAAATAAACTAACCTTAGTTTGGTTTTGGTTTTTATTGAACACAACACATCAGACTTGTGTGCTTGACCCCAAGGCCCGCTTATAAGTCATTGTCAATATACAGGGACGAGATAGCACAATGAAATTTACAACACAGAGAACTTTTACATCAGGGAGCTCTAAAAGGAGTGAAAACTAAGGAACAATGGAACAATGTAAGGCTTCTCAATGGATTACCTAGTTGCAGGGAAACTTCACATTCAGTTTATAGGTAAGCGTCTGAGACATTACGGAGCCATAATAAAATATAAAGTTTAAGTGTAGTTAAAAAAAATAATAATAAATAAATAAAACTACTAAAATTGAAATAATTAATTATTTTAAGGTTAAAGCTAAGGTCGAAAAAAATAAAAAATATAGACATGTAAAATTTAATGAGAAATGAAAATAAAGAAAAAAGAAAGAAAATATTCCATTAGTTCCTAGCAAGACGAAAAATCTACTGAGGCAAAAAGAGCTCAAGACTATCCTTTCGAAAGAGAGAGAAAGAAAGAAAAAAAAAGGCACTTTACAGTGGCCAAACATTAAGTTTAAATTTAAGAGAAATGTTACTAATGTTACAGACTAACATTTTTTTATTTTTTTTTAATAAGGTATATTAAGAGAGAGAAACAAACAAAAAATAGAGATTAATATGAGATAGAAACAACTCAGGTTTCTTATTAAAACTAACCTTAAAAAACTCTTTGGGATAAAAAGTATCAAACACACAACATATAATGTTTTTTAGAAACGCCAAATGCTTGATTCAATTTGAATGATTCGTATTCGATGGAATGAATCATTACAATGTAAGGCTTCTCAATGGCAATTATTCGTGTGTCCGCTGTGCGAGATCGCTTTGCTGCATGGAAGTTTTTGTATAATTCTATGCTTTGCTCTAGCTGCGGTGTCCTTATATGTCCTCTCTAAGCTGTTTAATTCGAGGTTTATTAATTCAAAGATCTTAGCTTTGCATAAATATCTACTAGCCGTAAGATTGGCAACATCCTTGCAGAATAATCCAGCCTTTAATCAAATCTATCGAGTCATCGAATGTTGGTTGTTTTCGTTAAATATCGTTGTCGTGGTATGTTATATTTCTAGTTTTTATATTATTTAATGCGAAATAGTACGTTAGTATCGAAAATAAATAATATTTTGATGTTATTACTTATATTGTATCGGATTACATACTTATTCAATCTGTAATCTAACAGATTACATATGTTAACAAGTTGTTTTCAAAAGTAATTTTTCACAAAAATTGCCCCATTGAAGCAAACTAACGAACAAAAAGAAATCGCTTTAAAAATAATAACGTTTGTTTTTAGTGTTATTATATATCCTGCAACTAAACGCGTTACAGTTTTAAAAAGCTTTTTAATTATAACTGTAATAGAAAAAAAATCTCTTTGTATTGAAGTATTTGTAGAAGTGTGGGGTGCTGAAAACTTTAAAAATTCTAAAAATATTTAGAAGACTCATTCATAGAGGCATTGTACGGGGGGGGGGGGGGGGGTGAATCTCAGTTTACTTACCATGAACAAAAGAATATTGAGGTCATGCTGTTGCTTTTATTCCTTCAGTACTTAATATAATTGAATAACCCTTTTCTTATTTTACAGCCATCCATCTGTATTTAATGTGTTGTATATCTGTTTCTAAATTGAAATTTTTATTGGAAAAATTAAAAACCAAAATTGTAGAAATTTTTATTATCTTATTCACCCGAACAAATAGTTATCGAAGAGATCAATCTGGGTAAAATGGAGGCTATTTCAAAGAATTCCATTTACAAGCTTGTTATTTTTTTGCGATTTTCATTTCATTAGAGCAAATTCTCTCCCCCCCCCCCCCTTCCCTTTTTTTCTGTCAGAATTTGAAATGAAAAATATGAGATGGAAGGGGGGAAGGATTCTTAAGATTCAATTCCTAACCATTTAAATATAATTTTTTTTTTTTTTAAATATTGAATTGTTTGAAAGACTATAGGCTGCCTTAAATGTTTCTTGAATAATCTCTGAAAAATCTGCTCTAGAAACAAGTCAGAAATTGAATGTCAAATGTGGCAAATGAGGTGCATTCTCACTATAACTCATTTTATAAAGATCTTGGTGTAATAGCTGTTGCACTCCTATGCAAAAAGGCATGAATACAAAATTTATTACTATTTTATAGATTAAATTTAGTCATATGGAAATAATAGGACGTCATCACCCTGGCAACCTAGAATCATGACCTATCATGGGATAGCATTGAATTCATGATGTAGGATAGGATTGAATAGAAGGAAGAAAACTTTTATGAACATCTTTTTAATCTTTGATTTGATTTTCATAAAATTTGAAAGGACTCGACACAAGTTTGTAACAATTCTATATATTAAATTTTAAACCATTTGTTGGGATCGTTTTGGCACTGTGATATTCAGGCAGGCGGATGGACCAGATGACGACTATTGATGCTGTTTATTTATATAACATCAAATGTACCTAAAAAGGCACCACTATTACTAAATAGGGATTACATTTCTAACTATTAAATCTGCAGATCAAAGGTTCATCTAGTCTCATTTTCATACTGAGTTTGTTTTATTTAATTTCTTTTTTAAGAATAAACAGCATTTATCAAATAATTACATTAAACATAAAATTATTCATTAAGAAACAGAAAATTTACTTTATTTAATAATAAACATGATTTCATCACATCAGTATATTTCTGATTTCATGTGGTTTTGAGAGACTCAACACTCACTCATTGTCTGTCAAAATCCATGTTTGTCTTAGATGTGTTTTTGGTCTGCAAAATTTCTCTAAAAAACAAACTCGCCAAACTTGGCGATAAACACGCATTTCTAGTAACCCTACCAAAACCCACACCAAATCTCGTTTCTGGCAATTCTTGGCGCAGGTTCCGCGGAGCGATGCAAGGGAGAATTTTTTTTGCTCCTCTGATGTCATTTTATTACGTACCAGCGCTGTTTGCGCTTTTTGACTTCTGCGCAACTGAGCATCTTAATTCAAACTTGAATTATCTAACGGAACTTTTCTGGCATTCATTTCTTCTGTGGCATCACGTCAGATATGGCTGGTATAATTTTGCGAGATTCCTTGTATTTTTTTATTATTATTACTTTTTTCGATGTATTTTTGATAATGGCTTCATGCTCATTTTATGTTCAGGTGGATTTATGATTCACAAAACGTGGATCGATATTGATTGCAAAGATTGGCATATTGTTTTGACAGAGGCAGCTGAATGAATCTTCGGTTGTTTTTTACCGCACGCAAGGAGTATATAGATTTTTATTCTTTAGAATCCAAATTATTCTACTCTGGTTTTTTTATTCTAATTTTTTTGTTTTATTCTTCAAAATTTCAAGGAATCTGCAAAATGTAAGTACTACTTTTGTTTTATTTGTATTTTTTCGTGCTAAAAATGTGTTTTCGAAAGTGATTGCAATTCTGAAGCATCAGCGAAATTCATTTTCAAATATGGCGATTACTTTAAATAGTTAAAAGCTTTTAAATTTATCTGCTAAAATTGTGCTTTTATATTTTTTTAATGAAATATATGTTGGCAAAATTTTTCTTCCTGAAAAAATTGTTGAATGGGGGATTCAGGGGGGCTGGCCCCCCTGACATAGAAATTATTAGTATTAAATATTTATTTCCATTGTTAAAAAAAACATGGATTTTCATGAGTATTTAACGGCAAAATTTTTCTACCTGAGAAAATTGTTGAACAGGGGGTTCAGGGAGTCTGGCCCCCCTGACATAGAAATTATTAGTTTTAAATATTTATTTCTGTTGTTAAAAAAAAAAAAAAACGTGGATGTTCATGAGTATTTAAAGTGATCGGTAAATTTGAAAATAAATTTCTCTCCTGGTTTCAGTTTGGCGATCACTTTCGAAGACAACATTTTGGCGCGGAAAAAAATCGCCAAGCTTATGGTGCAGACCACAGACACATCTGTTCCAAAGGGTAGTTTCGGCCCTGCTACAATGGAAATTATCAAACTTTTTACGACTAATCTTAATTATTTTTTGTCAAAATATTTCAATTCAATCATTCATTCACAAAGAGTCATGTCAGTCATTGCAATGTTAACATATTGGCTGGTGTTATATAAGATGGGTGAGATAAAGAAAAAAAAAAAAAAATTGGCAATTACTGGCACCCAGCTAACATAGCTGACCTAGTATTTTGTGAATATATATTGTGGTTTATTTCTTTAACCATTGACTAAGATTCTGACACTTTTATTTTTCAGCCATGTTATGAGAATTTTGCTATAAATCCCTTCAATGATGAGGTTGCATCTCCCAATTATGGAACTTTTGTTTTGTTCTGCATAAAAAGAAGTAAGTCAGCATTTCAATTTTTAGAGTCACTGAACGGTCATTTCTTAAACTACATAAGTCGCAGTTTCAAAATATTTTTATGAATCTATAGAAAAAATTTCTATTCACAAATGCTATACTTTTTTAATAATTTTTTTTTTTGCTCATTGTATTGTATTGTTTACCATTTCGATACTACTTTGTTATATTGTCGACCAATTTCGCTAAATTATACAAATTGGCATAATTTTTATTTTAAATAATGAAATAACAGATAAGTTAGTATAACATTAATAAAAAAACAAGTAAAACATTGAAATAAAAATCACTTGATGATGCAAACATGTGTAACTTGCTT
This sequence comes from Maratus speciosus, assembly GCA_963932465.1. Classification (NCBI taxonomy): domain Eukaryota; kingdom Metazoa; phylum Arthropoda; class Arachnida; order Araneae; family Salticidae; genus Maratus; species Maratus speciosus. The sequence continues at coordinate 34,790,684 of OZ010794.1, read as the reverse complement.
AATGTGAAGTGAATGTGATATTTGTACAATCAACCATTACTGGCATTTAATCTTATAGTTTGGCGATAGAGTTTTGGTCGATGGGATAACTAAGTAGTACCACCATTTCTTATATTATTTGCTATGTTTTATTCTTTATATTATTTACCGTAATTTCCGGCCTATAATCCACAGCCGCAATTTTTAGCCCTTATAAAAATATTTCAGCAGATAATCCGCATCGGCGTATAATCCGCGGATTATACGCCTGACTATACAACAATTACTCATTGCTTTCAACATTCCAAAGTACTACTAATAAACCACCTCCCTATTTATTTAGTTGCTGTATTTAAATGATAATTGTAATAAAATAATTGAAAATAATTATAATAAAATAATTACAAGTTATAAAATACAAATATTTTTTTTCATTGAATCTTATATCTAAAACGTTGAATGTCTTGTGAATACAGATAATTCTGTTATAATTGCTGTTTTTAAATCATCTTCCGCATTTTAAATAACGTCCTGTTTAAATTCTGCAGTGTTAAATAACAGGTTTTCTCTTAGACATTATTATAACTTTCAACGTGATATACCATCAAATACGTTTTGGTTTTTAATATACATTACAAGCACATAATTGTATTTTATTATTCTATCCATAGAGGGCAGCAGTAAAACCGCGAAATTACGATACGATAATGATTCATTCGATTATTGTGTGGTGGATTCCCATTGGCTGCATCGTAATATCAATCATTGTAATTAGTAAAACTGCCGTAATTTTGGGCGGAGCTATTTCATAAATGATTGAGGTTGCAATATTTGAAAGGGATGAGTTGATAAATGCTTTGTTCTTCATAAAAACATGTTGCCAAAAGGCTAAAAAAAATAAAATCATAATCGGAAGCCACTCCCACTAGCACGTTCACGTCAGATGTGAACCAATCACAAGCAACTCCACGAACAGTCGATAGCAGACAATCGTTTGATAACTGTTTACATTTTTATTTTATGACTGCCGGTAGAAACTGGATGTCTGCCCTGAGCTTCTGCTTTAAAAAGTTTTCAGCAGATAGTCCGCACCGGTAGATAATCCGCACTTAAAAATTTTGAGGTTTTTTCACAGATAATCCGCGGATTATAGGCCGGAAATTACGATACTATTTATTCATTTTACTAAATTAATGTTATTTATCAATTTCAAGAATATTATGTATTTAGTAATAAACATATGACAAGTTACTGTTTTGAACCTGAGTGTAACAATATTGGCAACTGTCAACCATTTTTGATAATCTATCTCTTGGCCTGAATAACACGCAAGTACAAAAACAACTTTTGGAATTCTGCTGGGAATGGCTTGATGAGTATACCCTTTGTGTGATGTCATGGCATAAATCTTTAATGTCTGCATCTTAAGAGGTTTTTTCTATAACGCACTGCCTTGCTCATGTTAATCCTATGGAAGAGGTTTTTTTTTAATATCTCATTTCCATTTCCATATATATATTTTTTTACATTGGATAGCTGAGGTTAATATCTCTATAAAGGCCCAATTTTTACTTTTTTTTATTAGGACTTTCAGGATTTTTTTTATGCTACCAGTTTTGAAAATGAAAGTATCTTCATAATAAAACCTGCAGTCAAATTATTAATAAAAAGTAAAAAAGGGCCTATCCGGTGCAAAAAAATTGTTTTTAAATATTGAAATGCAAATGAGATATTTTTTTTTAATTTCTCCCGTACAATTAACATTAGCAAGGTGATGTTTTTGTGTGAGTGAAGTAGCCTCTTAAGAAGGAAATAGATTTCATTTACTATGCTTCCTCATGTTTCTAGTATATGTTCTCTCTTTTTAATGTTATTGAGTAAGCCTAATCATTAATAGATGCGATGAGACATGACATTTTGTTATTTATATTGATAGGTTTGTGTTTGCATATTTTATCATTATCTTCAGAGATCTGTAAAGAAATTAACATTTTTTTAATAAGTATCGTATGTACTCGCATATAAGTCGACCCCCTAAGTTTCGGATGCAAATTTTGGAAAAAATCAAAAACTCGCTTATAAGTCGACCACCTAACTTTTTACTTCAATTTTGCACAATATCAAACCAAAGATGTCACTTTCTAATGTGAAAAGTTAGTAAGTAAACAGAAACAAATCATTAATATTTTTTTAAATGATGAATTATTATTATTTGTATATATTTTATATATTATTTTTTATTCATACACATAAAAAGCCATAGTTTTTTAGTATTCGAAATTTTTATTTTTGCTTTTTTAACTGACTTGCATGTAAGTCGACCCCCCAAATTTGCTTACCAAAAATTGTCAGAAATTCCTTGACTTATACGCGAGTATACATGGTATTCTTAATTTTTTTTTCGTCAAAATATTTTTATTTAATAATTGAAGAGCTGAGTGGATGAACATGTTATGCTACATTTTTAAAATTTCTTTTTTTTTTTTTTTTTTTTTAATCTTTTGGATAAAAGCGTTATGAGGTATCCTATCACATGGTGAAGCTAAAATACTAAGATTCTATTTTGTCTTGAAGATTTAAGAGATTATTCATTAATATTTAATCTTTTAATATTTAATAATGTCAATAATATTAATAATTTTTAATATCTGAAAATTAAATATGAATAAGTTTTTCTGAGAGAGTTTAGTACCATACCTGTTAATATTTTAAACACATGGTATCAAACAGAATAAAAATCATTAAAATTTACAGCAAAAACTTTCACCTCAAATTTCTTGAAATGTAATTTTTACACCAATACACCAATGCAGTTTTTTCTGAGTCCCTACATAAGTCGTCATGCTTATGTTTATCTAATTCGAATTTGGTGGATCGAATATGACAGAGTGCTTCGATGTTAAGCAGAATGAATTCTTTATGAATTCTGGATGTAATTTTTGTTACTTAACATGTTCTTCCACTTAGCTCTTCAATTCATTCACATTCATATCCGTTATTGCAATGTTGAACTATTGCATAGTTGTTATTGGCTAATTTTATAAGATTGGTAAGATTAAAAAAATTTGCCGGTCATTGGCAATCAGCTAACATAAAAATTGACCTTTGTTTGTTTTACATTCTAGGCTGTAGCTTTCAAGAAGCACTTCAGTCATTGCAAAATTTTAATATGTTTCAAATGTACTTTGTTTTTTAAACAGTTGTTGTATCATGTATAGCTTTTTTTTTTTTTTTTTTTTTTTTTTTTTTTTTGCACTGACATAATGAGTTGTTAATTATTGTTTTTTAAATATAAATCTTCCAGATCAATTCATGTAATATCTTTGTTTGAAAGTATATTAATTTACATTTAAAAATACATGTCTGACTCATTTTCATTTAAATTTTTAAAAAAAGTTCAAAATGAATAATATAAACCATTTTATTTCAACACCGGCATTATTTTTGTGTTACGCATGCTAAAATAAAAGGTATTATGAGTGAGAAGTGCCTATAAAAGGAATAATTGATTCATCATCTGAAAATAATGAAACTAACCAGGGTTGCAAAAAAGCCACGCCGGTGGCTTTTATTGGTTTTAACCGGCTTTTTTTTGGCCAAAATTGGCTTTTATACAGTGAAGCATTTTAATTATAAATGACACATTTTTATGTGTTTTTAAATTAGTTTTAAAGACATTTAATTGAGGTAGAAATCAATATAACCCAATTTTTCAATAATGAAGACATTAATATTGGAATAAAAGCCCATACCAATTGCTTTCTCTGGTTTACATTGACCTTAATACCCTTTTTTTCATTTTTGCTGGTTTATATAATTAAAAAGGACAATAGTTACTTATTTATATATTTTATTAACTAATTTTAAGAGATATTAATATACAAGTATTATTTTATTTCTCATAAACATTTATTTAACCCATTAACCGCTGGTGTTGCATTGACGCAACAGTCAACATAAATGCGTATAAAATATTAGCTATCAAACGAATTTTATATTAATAGTAATTTTTAAGTAGGGAACATTATAGTTAATAATTCAATAGAAAAATATTTCCTTTCAACATTTTTTTTCTATTTAATAACAAGTTCGAAACTTAAAGCATTTTTAAAGGAAAACTTCCAGTTGTCGTTTTCGCAGAAGAAATATAGTTAGACAAATGTAAGCTTTAGAGTAAGTCTATTTTTAGTCAAGGTCAAAGTACATCAGAACATTCAACGAATCAGTTACTTTTGTTTTAGTGAGGGAGGAAGAGAAAATAGGTGTTGCGTTTACGCAACGTCAGCGGAAAAGGGGTAGTTCCACAATTCACTCGTCTCGTTTGATTCTGTGAAATTTTTTCTTATTCTGTGCTTACAACTAGATATTTTACGTTAGAGGAAGGTCTTCAAAGAATGTATAATAAAAATTCATGTAATGATGACGGGTGTAAAACGGATATTATCGTTATTTCATCAGAAATAAGAGAAATTATTGATGATGATTAAGAAGGAAATGATAATATATCAAAAAATGATAATGATATTTTACTATGCGCTACTGCTGACGAATTTGAAGTGTGCGTTAAAAAGAAGTTCGTACCCTCTAATAGTAGTACGAGTCATACATTAACAAAAAAAAAAAAAAAAAAAAAAAAAACTGGAGACTTGAAGTGGATAAAGATGGAAATATTTGATGAAGAAAAAGTAAAACCTTGAAAAAGTGGGAAGATATGAAGATTATGTTAAAAGAAAAAAAAACCCTCTTACTTTCATTTCAGATGCGAAGTTGCATTGAACCTTTTTTTAAACTCCCTTTGAATGTAAAGAGTTAGCCGTAAACAGATCAGCCACAAAAAGTCATAGTAAGTTCCCCATGCAAAAGTCATTACAGACAGAACGCGCACATTTAGCCCTTTCCGGGGCAAAGCATTTCAATTTCTAAAATGTTGAAATGAATGAATGACACCGGAATTTACGAACAATTACATAATAAAGGAAAATTACTTTACCAAAGTTCTGTTGCCATTGTGGCATTTGGGAAGTAAAGTTAATTGCTTTCATAAATACACGGCAGCCGCTGAAAGGGTTAATCTAGAAGTGGGATGACAGCAGAAGACTACATTGTAAACAATGCCATAGTAAGAATGTATATCCCTGCAGTAAATTTCTGATGTTGTTTTACATCATTAGTGTAGCGAATATTTTGATATTTGAAACTGTTTTCTGGATATGATCAGTAATTTAGAAAGAAAAATAAATTAAATTTTAATAATAAATTAATTACCTTTAATGCGATTGTTTGCTGTCTAAATTGTAATGAAGCTAAAAAAATCTTCCAGTGCCCAAATATGCAAGAAAGCCCCGCTGATGCTCAGTTGAACTCACTAAACATCAGTACTCTTATTCCGCTGATGTTGCGTGAACGCAACACTCTATTTTTCATAAGCTAACACAAATTTTGTTATTTCGACTATAAATTAATGTTATATGTATTCAAATGAATAACCAATATCATTTGTACAAAAAAAGTTTAACCCTTTTTAGTTTTGGCGGTTAATGGGTTAAAATCACACAGTCATTTAATTAAAACATCATTTCTGTCTATTTAAACAGTATTATGAATAACATATGCATGAATATGCATTTTAAACAGCAACTAGCTTTTCAAAATTCTAATTCAACAAGTTTTATTTAGAGAACTTTTTTTTAATTGTCCTGTTTATTTTATGCATTTACATGTACTAAAATTTCCTCAAATGTTATATCCTTCCTAATTTCTCTTTCAGCATTGTTCATTCTATGATTTTAATCTGTCTGTCTCTGTATGGACATATCTGGAATAAGTTACATAACACCTTAGTAGCAGAAAAACTTTTTACATATATCATTTTTATAAGTTAGAATATCAGTTACTTATTACTGAGTATTCTCAAGTATTATATAAGATAATTTCGGTTATTAAACATATGCTATTTAGTTTTAATCAATTTTAAAAGTAAATATCAGTGTGTAAGAATGTTTCTATTTTGATGTGTGGCATTTTCTTATTCTTTCATATAATCTTTAAAATGTGTGGTATTTTAGCACCGGGCAACATAACACCCGATGACTAATTATAACTTCGTCGTTTACGTAATAAAATAAAATAAAACACTGGAAGCATAAACTTAAGACTCGATAAAAACTTAACTAGTGTATATTACTTTAAAATTACATTCATCGCACGTGTGTGCGGCAATACAGTAAGTATATCGTTACAGCTCAGATCCTCAACATACTTTCCTGAGGCAGCCCAACAGTCTAACTGTAAAACGTTTCTTCCCGCCTTACCACGGAGCTAATCCGCGCGGTTTTCAGTTACGGCGGAATCGAAACCATGGATGTGGTATGAAGAAAATAGGAGTCAGTTCACAAGCTGGTTTTGGGTTGTCGGCGATGCCAGATCCCCACAGTAGCCCCGCCTGAGCGATAGCGAAACAATTTCCACTATCAGAGGTAGCGAGGGTTAAATCTGACACGCCGACCAGAACGTGTGGTTACAGGGTCACTTTTGGGCATGAGAGTTTCTGATTGATTTGTTGATGTCTCTAACACCGGCTGCTTCTGTGCTGCTTTTTGATTGGGAGGCTGTTCCTCACCTGAGCACCAGAAAGCAGGCTTCACTCTGTCTATGTGCACTGTGACAGTTCGCTCAGAAATTTTAAGTGTAAAATTTTTTTCAGTTCTTTGCAGCACCAAGTAAGGCCCCTCATACGGAGCTTGTAGGCTTCTCTTAACACAGTCTCTGCGCAGAAAGACGTGTGTGCATGACTCAAGCTCCCTGCTGATGAAAATTGGACGGTCAGCTGTAGACCGAGCAGGTACTGGGCACAATTGGCGTACCACCTGACGTAGCCTGGCAAGAAAATTTACCGGATCTGGATCGTCAGCTGCTGGCACCAGGAATTCTCCAGGAAGGGCAATGGTAGTACCGTATACCATCTCAGCTGCCGTTGCCTGCAAATCCTCCTTCCATGCAGTTCGTATGCCCAGGAGCACAGATGGCAATACCTTAGCCCATTCGATGGTGTTGTGCGCCATGATTGCAGCTTTGAGCTGTCGATGAAATCGCTCCACCTGACCTTTTTCAGCTGGATGGTATGGAGATGTGTGGATCTTGGTAATACCCAGGAATTGATTCAGTGCCGAAAACAGAGATGACTCGAATTGGGGACCTTGGTCAGTCGTCAGACGTAAAGGTGGCCCAAAACGGGCGATCCAACCAGCGTAGAAAGCCTCTGCTACACTTTCAGCAGTAGTGTCAACCAACGGAATTGCTTCCGGCCACTTGGTGAACCGGTCAACACATGTCAAGCAATACCGAAACCCATTAGATGGTGGCAATGGCCCAACCAAATCTATGTGCACATGCTGGAAACGAGCTGATGGCTGTTCAAATGTGCCAATAGCACTTTTTGTGTGCCGGTGGACTTTGCTTCTTTTGGCAGGAGATGCAGGATCGCACCCACACCGCAACATCCTTCTGCATTCCGGTCCAAACATAGCGTTCTGCAACTAGTTTCTGTGTCGCCTTGACACCAGGGTGGGACAACTCGTGCAATTTCTGGAAAATAATCTTCCGCATGCCTGTGGGCACGAAAGGTCTAATGCGACCTGTTGAGATATCACACTGTAACTTTAATTCTGAATCACCTACTGGCATCGTTTGAAATTTTAAACTCGTGTCACTTTCTTTTGCCTGTTGAAGTGAAATATCAGTTGCCTGTAATTTAGCCATGTGTTCCAAATCAACAACACCGGACTTAATGGTTGAAATATTCACTCTCGACAAAGCGTCAGCCACCACATTTTCTAAACCACTGATGTGCTGTATGTCCGTGGAAAATTGGCCAATAAAATTGAGTTGACGAGTTTGACGAGGTGAGCTTTTGTCTGATTTTTGTCTAAATGCAAAAGTGAGTGGCTTGTGGTCTGTGAAAATTGTAAAGTTCCGACCTTCAAGCATATGTCGAAAATGTTGTACAGCGGAATACGCCGCCAAAAGTTCACGGTCGTAAGCACTATACTTCTGCTGTGCCGGTGACAAGGATTTTGAAAAAAATGCTAAAGGTTGCCAATTGTTATTAACTTGCTGCTGCAAGGCTGCACCCATCGCAAAATCTGATGCATCCACCACAATAGATAAGGGTGCCGTTGGAATGAAGTATGCTAATGTAGCAGCATTTGCAAGTTCTTCCTTACTACGTACGAAAGCATTATTAGATTCCTCTGTCCACTGAACTAGGCTTTTGTCGTTCTTTTTGGCACCTTGTAAATATTTGTTTAACACCCCCTGTGTGTGCGCAGCATGGTAAATAAACCGACGGTAAAAATTAAGCATGGCCAGATAACGACGCAATTCTTTAATAGTTTCGGGACGAGGAAATTTTTTAATCGCGTCAACCTTATCCTGGAGTGGGCTAATGCCCTCAGCGGAGATAGTATGTCCTAAGAATTTGACATTAGATTGGCCAAAAACACACTTAGATGGGTTCAAGCGTACCCCATACTGAGCTAGTGGCTCGAACACCATTTGCAAATGTTGAATATGCTGCTCGTAATTCTCGGATGCTACCAGTACATCATCAAAATATGGAATGCAAAAATCAAGTCCGTACAATACTCTATGGATAAAGCGCTGAAACGTCGCAGCAGCATTGGCCAAACCGAATGGCATATACAAAAATTCGAAAAGCCCAAACGGAGTTGTGACTGCTGTTTTTTCAATATCCTCAGGCCGCACCGGAATCTGGTGATAAGCTCTAGCCAGATCCAATGTCGAAAAAATCTTTTTACCGTGGAGCGCTTGCGTGCAATCCTGAATATGAGGGACTGGATAGCGATCCGGAACCGTAGCAGCATTCAAAGTACGATAATCCCCACACGGGCGCCAATCACCCTTAGATTTGGGAACCATGTGCAGCGGGCTAGCCCAAGAGCTGCTGGAAGGTCTGCAAATCCCAGCAGACATCATAAACTGAAATTCCTGCTTAGCCGCACAAAGTTTATCTGGTGGAAGCCTGCGAGGCTTAGCGAACACAGGTGGATCTTTGGTTTCAATAATATGCTGCACATCATGCTTCGGGGGGTTAAGGGAGGCTGAAGTATCCGTGAGACTGGGGAACTTATTAAGTAGCATATGGAATGGCGTTATTTCAGAAACCGTGCGTATTTTACTACTAACTGACTTATCAATTGTGCCCTGCGCCTGTAAGTTGGTAATGGGGTCATGCAACTTCCCTTGGCGCACATCAATAAGTAAGCCAAAATGCCGAAGGAAATCAACCCCAATAATTGGCTGTGAAACGTCTGCGAGAATAAATGACCAATGAAATTCCCTGCGCAGGCCTAAATCAAGCTTTAAGAGCTGCTGACCAAGGGTAGGAATAATCGTGCCATTAGCAGCAAAAAGTTGGAGCTTATCTGCCGTTCGCGTTTTATTAGCTTTTGATACAGGTAAGACGGACACATCCGCTCCCGTGTCTATTAAATATTTCAAATGAGTAGTTCTGTCATTGAGATAGAGTCTATTTATTTGAACTATGCCGTCACCCTCAGATTTGAGTGACGGCCTTACTGGTTTCCCTCCCATGAGCAAGGCTTGCGGCATTTATTCGCTTTCTCAGCAAACGTGGCATGGTACCAACATAAATTTTGGGAATTGCCTTTCTTTTCGGTACTTTTCTCGCATTTATACTGCCTAAAACGGTCACGGGATTTGGAACGACCCTGCCTGAAATTATTCCCCTTTCCTTCCAACTTCTCCAAGCGTGTAGAGAGCGCAAGAATTAATGATTTTAGTTCGTCATTACTGGACTGAATACTTTGAACCATGGGGAGCGGACCATTCGCAGCAATGATACCATCAGCCATCTCGGCTAATTTGTCAAGCGGGTCATTAGAAATTGCTAAAATTTGCTGAACATTAGTGGGTAGGCGCTGAAGAAATAACGTTTTCAGCAAATCATCTTTGACCTGGCTACCAGCCTTATTTCTCATTTCTAGCAGCAAACGGGAAGGTTTTTTATCCCCCAACTGTAAACCAGAAATCAATTCACGAATGCACTGATCCTCACTTAACGAATACTGACTAATTAGTCGTGTTTTTAGCTTTTCGTACGGTTGATCAGGAGGCTGCTCGCTAATGATGTCACCTGCAATCGCCAGCTCCTCAGGTTGCATTGATGCAACTAAATGATGAAACTGTGTAACACTATCAGTAATCCCTGCAAGCTTAAACTGGGATTCTAAATGTAAAAACCAAAGTTTCGGATTTCCCCGCCAAAACGGGGTCGCTTTTACCCCAACCCTCTGAATGCTAGCTGCGGCGTTTACTGGGGTTGCCATTTCAAAAAATATTTAATACACAAACAAAAAAAAATAATAATAAATGCAGGAAATAATAATATATACAGAATAGATGGTTTTAGAAACCCTAGCAAAAAATTATGTGCTCAAATGCACAGCAAGGCCTAGTAGAAAAAATAATGCAAAGATAAGTATGAAAACAAAAATTTTAAGCATGATAATATGCGATAAACAATCCTTCAATTCGCCGAGGAGATTGGTGTAAAACACTAAAATGCGATTTACCTACACATACGATTCTATCTGGCCAGGCTTAATTACAGTATATCATAATAACTCGCGTCATACCCCGAATTTCAAAATAAGCATATTATTAAGCAAACAAAAATGTTAATTTTGATAGCAATGACATAAATTGCATTTAAAAATTTAGTACCTTACACAATATATATATACAAAAGTAAGATAAAATGCACAAAGTTTAACGCCAAATTTACCACGGGGCAAGCAAAATTAATAAGCACACACAAGGGTAATGGTGATTTGAGACACCATCAAAAAAATTATGACTCACCGGAATTATCCTCACGCTATTTATATCTTAGCGCCGAGAACTCCGAATGCCAGTAGGTGATGAAATAAAAACTCTGCAGCCACTGCATGAAATCATCTCGTGCACAAAAATCTTGCTTAAATTAAAAATACATACCCTCTCGGGTCACTATTAATGCAGGAGCGTCGTACACCACGCCATAGAAAAAGCGATGCATTAAGATCACTAGGCAAAATGTTCTGTTCAAAATCGGGTCACCACTTTAGCACCGGGCAACATAACACCCGATGACTAATTATAACTTCGTCGTTTACGTAATAAAATAAAATAAAACACTGGAAGCATAAACTTAAGACTCGATAAAAACTTAACTAGTGTATATTACTTTAAAATTACATTCATCGCACGTGTGTGCGGCAATACAGTAAGTATATCGTTACAGCTCAGATCCTCAACATACTTTCCTGAGGCAGTCCAACAGTCTAACTGTAAAACGTTTCTTCCCGCCTTACCACGGAGCTAATCCGCGCGGTTTTCAGTTACGGCGGAATCGAAACCATGGATGTGGTATGAAGAAAATAGGAGTCAGTTCACAAGCTGGTTTTGGGTTGTCGGCAATGCCAGATCCCCACAGTATGCATAGAGCTATAATAAAGAATTCCAAACCAATACTTTAGAGTCTAATTTAATATATTCTTCTGAATATTTATATTTTTTTTTCTGACATAATGCCTTCATAGTTGCATTCTAGCAGTTATAAGGACTTATTTATTTGACAAAATGTAATAGAAATTTATATTTTTTTAGTAGAAAATATTTATAAGTGTATTAAAAATAAATTAATTCAAATTTTATATGAATTATCTATAAACAACCTTTTTGAAAAATAAAAGCCGGCTTTTTTCAATTACAAGCCAGCTTTTTTTAAGTGGTTAAAACAAAAAAAAAGCCGTCTGGCTTTTTTTGGCCTGGCTAAAAGCCGGCAACCCTGAAACTAACATAATTAAATCTCATTGAAAAGTTAAATCTTATATACTGTATATTCTGGTATATAATCTGCTGCAGTGTAAAGAGCACACCTACAATTTAAAACTATATATTTTTCCTATTTTAGGTATATTCTCTGTTTTATGCATGCCTTTTTCTTTGTAATGAAACCTTAATGAGATGTGGAACACAAAATACAACAAGAAACATGATAGAATATAAATAATATACAGTGCTATAAAAAAATATTTGAAGGCGAATCTTATAAATAATTTGTTATTTTACTCTGATTTATTTAACTAATCATGTCTTTTTTTCTTGCTCATTAATATAAAAACTCAATGATGCGTTTATTTTCTAAACTTTTAATCTTTCACGTTTATACTCTGTGCATAATGCCACCTCTAAATTATGATACATTTCTTTATATTTCAAAACTATACATATTCCGTAATCTACAGTTATTAAATATTAGTTTCCGTTAATGTATTATGTTCAGAAAATAAAAACTATACATATTCCGTAATCTACAGTTATTAAATATTAGTTTCCGTTAATGTATTATGCTCAAAAAATAAATTTACAGATACATTACATTTATTTTATTTTAACGTCTGCCTTTCTTTACTTTTGGCTACAGTACTGTCTGACTGTCCGTGCTGTAACTTACGTCAGTAGAGTTCAATTGCCATGAAATGTGCGTATGTTATTGGGGTTTACTATGTAATGTTTGGTATTGAAAATGATGTGTCTAGCATTAACAGTTCATTGACAGGGCCACTCAAAAGCATTCAGTTATAGGAGAGTGTATCGGAAAAATTTTATTTAATACTTTTAAACCCTGAAATAGAATACATTTGTCCGAATAGTTAGTACTATTCATCTGGCCAAATGATGGTACAAGCGGAAACCTCCATTGCTTCATTGGGGTACCCTTAACAGTAATCTAAAATCCAGTTAATCTGCCTCACCCGATGCGACGAAAAATCCTAAAATTATCAGGTGTGTGTGTAGGGGGGGGGGTGCTTACTCAAGATTAAACGGGTATGGGTGGATGGTGGGGGGGGGGGTATGCAGATTATTGCAAAATATGCATTTTGGTATAAATGGAGGGAAGAAGAAAGCATTATCTACAGTAATGACTATACAAAATAAAAAAATACTATAACTTTTCGATCAACGGTGATTTCAGATTATAGAAAATTTTGGATTACAGAAGTTTTGAAAGTAGAATGCATTTTGATAAATAATAAAAATAATGTCTGTCATTAATATGGTTATAGAAAAATGAAAGGGACTTGATAATTTAAAATAATTAAAAATCACTGAGAAATTTCTATTGAAAATGTCCTAAAATATTTTCTAAAAATAACTTTTATGTGGTGTGTCCATCTGTTGGAAATTAAGGAGATTAATAAACATATGATCTTTTCTAAAATCAAGATTTCTGATCCATAAATTCTAAATAAATAATACAAATCACAAAAGTAACAATTATAAAATGAAAAATGTTGCAAATGAAACAAATTATCTAAAAAAGAAGAAAAATGGATTGCAGGTGGGAAAATAAATGATAAGGACAATAAATTTAAGTGCCATTTGTTGAAAAATCAAGGTGAATTAGTTTTCAAAGCTTTTTGGAAATTAGAAGAGTCAGGAATTAAAGACGGTTCAAATAGTGTAAAAAACAAGGAAGAATGGTTACATGAAAAGTTACATGTAGAAAGGTTTCGTGAAAGAGTGCATTTAAAAAATAACAAATATAAAATCAGGTTACAAAGAAAAAGAGTTTGGCACCAATTCAATAACAATTATCAAAGGACTGAAATATGGCTTGAAAAATCCCGTAAGAGGAGTGAAACGTGATTCAAATATATATGAACAATATAGTAAAATATTCGATGAATATTTCAAAATGAAAATTATTGAAATTGTTGCCAATCTAGAAGAATCTTCTAACAGATCGATTTTTTATTTACCACACCAGGCGGTATTTAAATAAGACAGTGTGTGCACTAAATGTTAAACAGTATTTGATGCAAGCTCCCATGAAACGAGATAATTATCGTTAAATGACTGTGTAGATGCATGCAGCAATTTAAATCTTAACATTTTCCATTTATTGATTTTCTACAGATTAAATAAAATTGCTGTTTTGGCCCACATAGAGAAAGCCTTCTTACAGATTTCCATCAATGAAAAAGACAGGGATGTTTTAAGATTCCTCTTTAAAGATGATATTCCTGTCAACGGTGATGCATTAAAAGTCATTATTTACAGATTTCTACGCATAACATTTGGCTTGAACTTAAACCCATTTTGCAATCTACTACTATTAAGTTACATCTTAACAAATTTGAAAGAGAATATCCAGTAGCGACAAATGTACTCAACAATTGTATTTATGTTGATGATTGGATAACTGGGACGGATACTGTCCAGGATGCAGTGAATATTTCACAACAACTATATAAATTTATGAATGAAACTAATATGAATTTCCGTAAATGGGTACCAAATAAGAACAAATTAGTAATGAAAACGTGGATTCAGTACTCTACCTCAGCCCTTTGATGATAATAAAACACACAAAGTACTAGAGCTATCGTGGCAACCCAATTTAAATACAGAGAACAATTTAAATACAATAATATTATCACAAGCAGGACATTCTTATGATGGAAATTGATCATTTATAGGAATTTTTGTGCAAGGCAAAATACTCAAAGTGCCTCAAGTAACGGTTTTGTACTACAACTAGCAGGCAGAATTTTTTATATCCTCTGGGTCTCATATCTGCATATTACAATACAAATTAAACGCTTATTCAAAGAGCTGTGGAGTAGGAATTTGACGTGGGATGAAGAATTGTCCCTCGACATTACAAAGACTATCTGAGCTACCTGAACCTATCTTAGCAAAACTGAACATTCTAAGGAAAATTTTTCGGTTCCCTGATGACTAATTAGGAATTGATTCTGCACACCTTTTTTAATGCCAGTTCAAAGGCATAGGGTGGTGCCATATATTTACAATTTAATTCACAAAATTAATTTTCCATTAAATTGATTGCGTCGAAAAACAGAGTGGCACCTCTGAAAAAAGTATTACTTCCCAGATTGGAACTCTTAAGGGCGTTACTTGCTTCATGCCTAACTTGTGAAATGAAGAAGGTGCTAGATCTCAAGGGACCATCTTCTATTTAAATCTGGGCTGACTCACAGATTACCCTGTACTAGATCAAAGGTTCCGCAAATAAGTGGAAATTGTTCGTATGGAATTGCATAAAGGAAATACAATCGCTGACAGATGCATCAAACCTGTTTCACTATGGAGGGTCCGAGTATCCTGCAGGTTTGCTGATGCGAGGTTTCAGGTGCGAATTTCTTAGTCCAAATCCTAAATGGTAAACTGCACCTGCGTTTCGGAAAGACTTGCATCTGTGTAACAACGACCAAACCTAAGTGATACTAAACTAGAATATATATTTATATAAAGGAACTTAAAAAAGACTCTGTGAGCATTGCAACTAACTTGACTATATCCAATAACATTTCTATGATGGACTCTTTTTTTTCATTGTCTAATAATTTTATTAAGTTAATTTGTATAATTGGTTTTATTTTTAGGTTCATATTTCACTGTTGAATGAAAAAAGAAGTGGGACATTAAAGATTGCAGAATTAAAAGAAGCCGAATTCTTCCTAATTTGGTCAGCACCAATACTTAATTTACATCGGAGTACAGTTCCGCTACTTGTTTTGCTTTTAGTGACTATTTAAATATTGGTTGGAATTCAACAGAGCTTATAAATACAGAACTCCAGAGCCAAATGGAAGTGAGATTATTTGAATAATCTCCAACAGACGGAAAATGAAAATTTAAAAAGAATGATGTACATAAAGGAACTTTGGTACTGATAAGACAGGAAAATTTACCTTCTTCCACGTGGTTGGATGGCAGAATAGTTGAAGATTTTAAGGGAAAGGATAGTATAATAAGAATGGTAAATTTATGTTTTCCCGACGGTTGGATTCTTAAGAGGAATGCTAAAGATGTCTGTATATTACCCTTTGAGTAACAAACTCCCTTTCTTCTTTTATGCGAACTCTGCAATATATTATTTCAGTACTTAATCTAGTGTCACTGTGCATTTAGTGTTGCATGTAACTTGTGTATATCTTATTATTTTTTTCTTAGAGTAATAATTTTTTTTAATTTATGTGTTGAATTTATATTGAAAATTGCATTTTAATCACCGGTAGAGTGTTTTTCCTGTTCTTAAAATTGTTTTGAGAGAAGGCGCAACTCAGCACACTAGACTATAATGAAGAGTGGGACACCTCTCCCACCAGATCAGTTGAGATGGAAGTGCAGTGCACCAAACCAGTGCCAGTTGCCCTACAAACCTATTGTTTTTGTAAATAAATTTGTTTGTTGGGTATTAAATTGACTCATTCTTGAAGCTTAGTGTACCATTATATATAATTAGTGTTGACACTAATCCGCTTTAGCAGGGCGCAGCACCCAGTGGCCCTTTTTATTTATTTTTTCTTCCTGGTGGTTCTTTTAAACCTTTCTGACGCACCCGGCTTCCAGCGCCATTGCTAAGACTTTTTATTGGTGGGGGGAGAGAACCTTAAATTGCCAAGTGAAATTTCAGTATTTGCCAACTCGTTTTATAATTTTGCCAACTCGTTTTATAATTTTGCCAACTTACCACAGTTAGAAAGTGTAGTGTAGTATTTGTTAAAAGTTTAATAATATTCTCAATTACATTTGTAATTTTTACCAAGTCTGTCAGAAATAGAAAATATACTATTATAGTTTTTATTAAAGTTTTAAACAAATTTTCCAACTAAGTTTGTAAATTTGCCAAGTGTAATAACATTCGTGAATGTTTGGGGGGAGGCTCTCCCCGCCCCACCCCCCTTAGTGAGGCCCCTGCCGGCTGCACCTTTTAACCCTTCACAGCACCACGTACCATATCTGGCACATAATTAAAGACAGTATAATTCTCATTATGTGCCACGAATCTGGCCAATATGATCTCAATCCCTAATCAAGAACAGCCCAAAAAATGGAGTAACGCTTATTTTGTCCTTGTCAGATGGCTTCATTTGACAAAAAATTAGAATTTGTTCTTCGGAAAAAAAAAATTTGATCAAGCTATTGAGGTAAGATTTACTTTCGTTATTTTTATTGAATACTTAAAAATATTAATATAAAAAAGTTGCAGGATTTTAAAAAGATAAAATTAAATATTTAAAGCTCATTTAGTTGCGAAATATATATATATATAGAAATACAATATTTCAAAACCCTAATTGTGTACATTGTGTACACACCATAAAATATCAAATTTTAGCTGAAATTTTGAAATTTAATTTTCTTTACGATTTTCCCAATTATTAGACCGATATATAGATTTAAAATAATTTTTTTCATAAAAATAGAAAAAAAATCGTGCAGTGAAGGGTTAACACTTCCTATACTCCCCGTGGCAATTTAATTGATCCTTGGAAAATATCGCAAATTCTAGAGACTCTAAACAAACCAGTTAAACATATTTTTTTATGAACAAGGTACAAGTGTAACCTTTTTTAGAATAGTGTTCCCTTTTTGAAAAATGTGTCCTTTTTACAGAATAGTGTTCCCTTTTGAAAAATTTCTTTTTTTCTAGAGTCAACACTATATATAATACAGTCCAAGAAAGCGGAGGTATCCCCCTACCACATGTAATGTATTTATTTTGTACTGAAGTAATGAAACTTGTCAAATCTGATATTTAATTCAGAATTAAAATTTAGTGCAGTTTATTGAAAAATGTGTCATATATTATTTTTCTTTCTGTTTTTAGATTCAAAATTAGATAAAAATTTTACTGAAGTTCAATAAGTAATTTCCTTGGATGAAATTGGCAACAATCTCTTCATACTGATACTTTAAAGAAATTTTCATTATCATCCAAAACAAAACTTTTTCACTTAAGAAAATGTCATCAATTAAAGAAGAAAATTCTTCGTCTGGTGAACAGCACTTTGTCCCTCAAAAGGTTCATAGAGAAAAACATACCTTTATTGATACAGCAGAAAAATCTTTTACTTGTGAAGTATGTTCCAAAACATTTTCTAAGATTAGTGATCTAAGAAGACATCTCTTGACTCATACTGGAGAGAAACCCTTTGTTTGTGAAATTTGTTTCAAAGGATTTTCTCAGAATGGTAACCTAAGAACCCATCTCTTGACGCATACAGGTGAAAAACCTTTTATTTGTGGAGTATGCTTCAAAACGTTTTCGAGAAATAGTATTCTAAGAACCCATCTCTTGACGCATACAGGTGAAAAACCTTTTGATTGTAAAGTATGCTTCAAAACGTTTTTTAGAAATAGTAAACTAAGAACACATCTCTTGACACATACAGGAGAAAAACTCTTTGTTTGTGAAATATGTTCCAAAGCATTTTCTCAAAATCATTATCTAAGAACACATCTCTCGACTCATACAGGTGAAAAACCTTTTGTTTGTGAAATATGTTTCAAACGATTTTCTCATAATCATAATCTAACAAGACATCTCTCGATTCATACAGATGAAAAATCCTTTCTTTGTGGAGTATGTTCCAAAGGATTTTTTCGGAATAGTGATCTAAGAAGCCATCTCTTGACGCATACAGGAGAAAAACCTTTTGTTTGTGAAATATGTTCCAAACGATTTTCTGAGAAAAGTAGTGTAAGAAGGCATATCTTGACTCACACTGGAGCGAAACCCTTTGTTTGTGAAATTTGTTCCAAAAGATTCTCTACAAATTGTAATCTAAGAAGACATCTGTTGACACATACTGGAGAGAAACCCTTTGTTTGTGATATATGTTCCAAAGGATTCTCTATGAATAGTAATCCAAGACGCCATCTCTTGGCTCATACAGGAAAAAAAAAACTTTTGTTTGTGAAACATGTTCCAAAAGATTTTCTAGACATTGCAGTCTAGAAAGACATCTCGTGATTCATACTGATTATTTCTGAAACATGTTCAAAATTATTTTCTGATAAGAGTATCCTAAGAACCCATCGCTTGATTCATATAAGTTCAAAACTTTTTGTTTGTGATGTATGTTCCAAAGGATTTTCTCAGAATAGTAATCTAAGAAAGCCTTATTTGTCTGATACCTAATAAGCACCTCCTGAAAATCTCTTATATTTTTGTTGTGAAAATTGAGTATAGACCCTATATCTGTCGTTGCATTTACTATCATTACATCTCTTGTGGTTTTGCATTTAGTAATAAAATAAAAAAATGTACTTTTTTTTTTTTTAAATCTTAAAAAATTCTTTCATTGCACAATGTCATTTTGATAATAAGCAAATGATTGTAGACATAGTCATTAGATTTTAGTAAACCTTTATGTAAAGCATTTTTGGTAGTTACTTTTAATTTTTTTTATTTCACAGTAAACTAATTTCCCCTAAAATAAGAAATTAATCTGACCTGAAAGGATAATTTGAACCTCACTCATTTATGGGATGGGAAAGGCTTTATTGAAGTAACACTTTTTTAAAAATATGAGAAGTGTGCTAAAAATATATCTTTGTGCAAAAAAAGACCTTACTTACTTGTTAAATTTTCTTCTTAAATAAATTCCCAAAGATTTAAATAAAACACATCTCCTTATCATATATTCTTTGCCCCCCTTCATGAGCTAAATATTTTTCTAAAAATACTTAAATAATTAATTCAATATTTATTCGGAATGTTTACTCGATTCATAAATAACGGTGGTATAGGCTAATCAGCCGTGCACTTTGTTTCTAAGACCTTGTTTCTTTTTTTTTCTTGCTTGTGTTCTATATCATCCAATATAGAAATTTTTGCAGCATGGCAGTAACGTTTTCTATCATCATATATTATAATACGACCAAATCTTCTGTGTTTGCGAATTTTATCTGAAAAATGTCTCTGTTAATCTTGACTATATTTTGTATCCTACCGTTTTGAGGTACGAGAAGACAATTGGGGTCGGTCACATGATTGAGAAAATTTGATGAATGGATCATTTTGGTTTCACTATGGGTAATGGGAATGAAGATTCAAACAGTTTTGAAGTTGTTAAAGAGTTGGCAGAAAAGTCGCAAAACTGGCAACATTTCACCAGATTTGGCAGGAAAATTCTTTTTAATGATTACCAATGCCAATACGCGTGCTTGGCATCAAATGAAACAATGTCACCAAATTTGGCACCGATATATCATTTCTAATCTGCCGAGAGTCTATTGTTTTGTCGAGTTAAACTCAAAGCTAATTTTGACCGAGCTACGCCCATTATTTCTATCTGTTATGTTATATTACAATCAAATGTTTGTGTGAGTATATTATTATATTATCTAAAGGATGACAAATGATTTTAACAAAATTTTTATCCTACCGTTTTGAAGTATTAGAAGACGCAAATGTTCGAAAAAATTTGATGAGTAGGTCATTTAGGCATCACTGCAGGTCAATGGGAATGAAGGTGGAAATAGTTATTAAGTTGTTGAACATTTTTTTAAAAAGCTGCTTATATCTAAAATTGTAATGAACAGCCGTAAATATACCGTAATGAAAAGAGAAGAGAAGGAGAATGACTGTTTGTTTTTATGATTCTATGTACTGAAAGTAAAATTTGCATTAAGGAGTTGTAACTTATTCATTGCTTCAACTTCTCCAAATGTGATTCTTTATGTTTTTAATTATTTCTGTGCATAATGTATTATAATTTTTTTACTCTGTTGAGTTTTTTTTATAATGTTAGAGGATTTTGAAAGTGAGTGGTGTTTTATACAAATGTTAAAATGCAAATGTTGGTTTGCATTTATCTTTTTTTGTAAAGTGGCTATGTTGTGAGTTGATGAGCCTGTTGAAGTAGTAGTTTCTGAAAAAAAAAACATATTTTAAGGAACTCACAGCCGAATGTTCATTTTTAGGAGGAACAACAGGAAGAGCACAAAAAGATGGCTTTTAGGCCTTTCTTTTTAGAAACATGCATACAATATAAGTCTTGTCAGTGTTAGTTAAACCCTTTATGTTCCGTCTTTACTTTAAAGTACCATTAAAATAACTTGGTATAAAATTAATTTAATACATCGATTAGAAACAATACAGTTTAGAATGAGTTATAGATACATTACTTTATCTTATTTAAAAAGCATTATGGGTTGCACAAAACAAAAATATTTTTAGAAGTATGATATATTTTGCCTTTGCATCTTTTAAGCTTTCTTGACGTTTAAATATCGGGGGAGAAAAGTTTCAATTTGGAAATATTTCTATTTAGTCCAGGCAATGGGGAATTTTACCTAGCAAAATTAATGGTAGTACTGGAAATCGGATTTCTAGATGTTTTTGAGTCGCTGAATCCGAATTTGTAACTTCCCACCAAAATTTCCCCCGGCAACCTACCCAAATTTTGGTAAAAAGCCCCCCCCCATAAAAGGTTTTTATTAAAAAAGTATCTAGAAATTCAGAAAGTAGACAAAATTTCCAATAAATTAGATATATGACATTATGACTTAGGATGAAGGGGAAGGGGGGATCTGCCTCGGAACATGCGCGCGGTGCTGCGTAAACTAAGTTGCGCAATTCCACTTAACCACTCACACGTTTACATTCGCCCTCCCATCTCCCCTCCGAACTTTCTCTATAAGGTTTACTTTAAGATTTTTGGGTCACTGAATCCGAATTTTTAACTTTCCCCAAAAAATCCCCCCCCCCCCAAATAGTTGCTTTTAACTTAAATTTCTTATTGTTTTAGGGGAAAAGCATTACGAAATTCAGAAACTAGACAAAATTTGCAACAAATAGGATATATGACATTATGAATTAGGATGAACAGGGAGGGGGAGGGCTGCCTCTGAACATGCACTGCGGCGCTACGTGCACTAAATTATGAAGTCCAGGCAATAGGAGATTTTATCTGGCAAAATCAATACTAGTTCTGGATTTCGACTCACTTTATGTTTTTTGGGTCGTTGAATCCAAATTTGTAACTTCCCACCAAAATTTCACCCGGCAACCCCCCCAAAAATTGATTTTTTGAAAGAATTTGGTTTTGAGAAAAGCGCGCGGGGAATGTTTCGAGGCAGCCCCCTCTCTCCCCGTTTATCCTACGTCATAATGTCATCTATCTTATTTGTTGCAAATTTTGTCTAGTTTCTGAATTTCGTAATGCTTTTCCCCTAAAACAATAAGAAATTTAAGTTAAAAACAACAATTTGGGGGGGGTTCGGGTGGGGGGGATTTTGGGGGTAAGTTAAAAATTCAGATTCAGCGACCTAAAAAACATAAAGTAAACCTTTTAGAGAAAGTTCGGAGGGAAGATGGGAGGGCTAATGTAAACGTGTGAGTGGTTAAAGTGGAATTGCGCAACTTAGTCCACGCAGCACTGCGGCGCATGTTCCGAGGCAGATCCCCCCTTCCCTTCATCCTAAGTCATAATATCATATATCTAATTTGTTGCAAATTTTCTCTACTTTCTGAATTTTTATATGACTTTATGGATTTCTTCCCTAAAACAATAGAAAAAAATGATTTTTTTAATAAAAACCTTTTTTGGGGGGCTTTTTACCAAAATTTGGGGGGTTGCCCGGGGGAAATTTTGGTGGGAAGTTACAAATTCGGATTCAGCGACCCAAAAAAACATCTAGAAAGCCGATTTCCAGTACTACCATTAATTTTGCTCGGTAGAGTCCCTATACGGTCTCTATTGCCTGGACTAATTGTATTTCTGCATTTTCTAATTCTACAAAATACAAAATACAGAAAAAAAAAAGTTTTAAGTAGAGTTATAAATATGGCACAAAATCCCTATGAATTCAGACTTAATTTTAGTTGGCAAAATCCTTCTAAAATTTATTAAATGATTATGTCAATCTTCTAATATTGTTTCAAAAATTCACGAAAAATGCTTAGAAGATGAAATTTTTATGATTTCATAATTTGGGGCATAAAGGTTAACAAAAAGGGCATTGATTAGTTTTAAAAAATTAATTTACACAAAATACAGTGCACAATGTATATGTATGTGTATACTGATTATAATTTTCTGTGCCATGCACAGCAATGGAAAACGCACTCTTTGTAATTTGCTTAAACTTCAGCATATTCTTTTAGGAAAATATTCTTCAATGTAAACAAAGTAAAATTTTGTAAAGAAAGAATAATTGATTTTTTGAATCTGACACCCTGTTGTTCCTCATTGTAGGTTTTACTAGGCTGTAAAATTTGTTTTTTAATTTTAAAAGAATGATATCAACTGCTCTGCTCAACAAGCGCAAAACGTTTTAACACATTTACAAATTCATTTTTTACAAATTCATTTTTTAGGCGCTTCTCTCCCTCCGCTGAATGGTTATTCTTATTTCACGTGGAAATTCGGTTCAAAACGCCCAATTTGACACTATTTTCTGAAAGATCTATTGCGTTTGAAAAAAAAAACCGGAAAAAACAGTTCGATTACATAGTTCTTGAACTGCTACACTGGTTTCCAAAAATTAAGGAAAAACCACAAAAAGAGCGATAACTCGTTCAAAAATTAACGTATCCGTATGAATTTTGGATATGTTGTTAACGAAAAGATGCTGATTAAAATTACAAAATGCAAATTAGTGGCGCTGCAATCGGATTGCATCATCTGTGCGGAGCATAAAAATGCATGTTAGAGTGTACGGCTGCTGGTGTTGCTGTGATTATGAGATAAGAAAACTGAAATAGCCATTTCATTAGTATTACCTCGAGGTATCATTTGTCCGCATAACTGCGATATAGAGCTATTGGAAGATTGGATGTAGGTCAAAGTAAGACAAAGGTGGCCAGATGGTGAAGTGTGAGTCCTTCTGTTGCTCAAAGGCTTTGGCAACACTTTCAAACCACTGGTTCGGCCTCCAGAAGGTTCAGCGAAGGACGAGCAAGAGCTACGTTGAGCACCGATGACCAATATTTGCGGTTATGTGTATGTAGTAATAGAACAATAACCCACTCTCATCTTAAATCCGTCCTTGCTGCAGTCACTGGAAGGTTGGTATCAACTTCTACTCTGCGTAGAAAGCTTCATGAAGGTGGTCTTTACGCGCTGCGACCAGATATTTGTGTGCCACTCATCTCATGTCTCCAGAGGGAACGTTTAAGGTGAGCACGTCAACATGTCCACAGGGCGGCTGATCACTGGAGGCGTGCTCTCGTCACAAATGAGTTCCAGTTTAGTCTCCAAAGCTATAGTAGGCATTGCTTGATTTAGAGAGAACAGGGAACACGCTATGAGCCATCAAACATCCGTAAAAGAGATTCGTATGAAGGAGGCAGTGTCTGTGTTTGGGATGGTATCTCTTTCGGCGGACGTACAGACCCCGTGTCTTTCACGTGGAACTGTGAATGCTCACGTCTATAGAGATGACATTCTTGATGTTTATGTGCACCCTTATGCCGGTGAAATTGGTAAAGATTTTCTGTTACAGGACGATAACGCTAGACCGCACAGGGTTCACTTCGTAGAAGATTATCTTCAGCACCAAACAATTCAGCGCATGGAATGGCCAACGCGATCATTGAATTTGAATCCCATTGAGCATCTTTGGGAGGCTTTAGGAAGATGTTTCTCTGCTCTCAATCCCCCTCCTCAGACCTTTGCCACGCTTACAACTGCTTTACAAGGGAAATGGCTCGCACTTCCGAGCAAACTTATTGATCGCATAATTGAGAGTATCACACTTCGCTGTATGTGCTGTATTGCTTCTAGGGGTGATTATACTCCATATTAAAGGTACTTTTCCTATACCAAACTGAGACATTTATTTTGTTTATTTTATAATTGTATTAATTTCTGAAACACCACAATCGTCTGGTAATTTCTTTTAATGTTATTTTATACCTTACTATGTGTTGTAAATTGTGTCTCAGTTTTATTGAAATCTACTTGTAACATTTTGAGTAATCGCTACTTTTGTTGTTTTTCCTTAATTTTTGGAAACCAGTGTAGTTTCATGCATTTCCGAACAAAAATAAATTAAAACTTATGTCATAAATTTGCACTTTTGGTTTTGAGAACAGCCTTAAATAAAAGCACCGATAGTATCATGAAATGATTGAACTGTACTCTCCTCTTAAAAATGGCTTTTTTTTTCAATTTTGCCAGTACTTAAAAAATCAATTAAGAAAAAAAATGTTTCAAAGCCTAGCAACTGAAGTTTGTTTTTAATTGATGTATAATTTTTTTTTAAACGTGTTATTAATATTGTACTTTTTATCTTTTAAAAATTTCTCAGTAGATCGATTGTTTGTACCTACAATCTTTTTTTAACAGAATTTAAATTGTTTTAGATCCTGATTATATTAGAATTGAAAAATAAAAATTGTTGTTGATCAAGTGAAAAGGCGTGTTTCATTCTTTAGGTGCGTTCGTAAATATATAAATACGAATCACCTATTGTCGTTGTCCGTCTGTCTGTCCGCATATAAAAGCGCAAAAACTACCCAACTGAATCGTTGGTTTGAAATTTTAATTATATATTTTTTGTTGAATTTCGTCGAGACATTTCGAATTTTATGAAAATCGGATGTATTGTTCAATTACAGAGACAGTCAAAAGTATTCTGTTACATTACAGTCAATGGAAAAAAATAGTTTCAAGTTAATGATTTTATACACTTTCAAACACAATGAAGTTGATATTTATTTTCGAAGGTTACAAAAATCTATATTCTGTAGAATATGCGGTGCAAGGAATATTTATTATTCATTTACAAGGCCACAGAAAAGAATTCCGTTACATAATGGTATACAAAGGGAAAAAAAATTTGCCGTGAATTTTAATTATGTTAAACTATTTCATATACAATGAAATTGTTATATGTTACTGAGGTTTATTTCAAGTTACTTCATATATAATAGAAAAGGCATAGTATTTACAGGGACACACAAAAGATTTCGGATACCATAGTGTATTCGAAATACTGTATATTCGCAATGATTGCTGGAAGTGCATTTTTAGTTGTGATATGAGTTTTTATGTACAACTAAATTTTTGCATATTACGTTGTGTGTATAAATGTTGTGAATCATATACAGAGCTATACAAAAAATTTCGTAAGGACTACTGAGAATGAACAAAAAAAGCTTAAAGATGGTTTTTACGCTGAACTACATTAAGTATGTATGCAGAATATAGGTAAAATTATATACAGGGCCTTCTATGGATGGTAATATCTGGAAGTGTGATTTCAGTAGTTTTAAGTGTGTTTCAGTCTTTATTAAATTTTAGTTAAATAGTGGCGTATATATAAAGATATTAGGTAAAATTCAGCTCTGTACAAAAGTATTCAAGTATGCTGTATGTATTGGTACAAATTGCTGAAAATCAAATTTCAACCTATAATGCGTTTTTAACACTTTCCAACATAGCTGAAACTGTTTATGAATTTGGATTGTCTGTCCGAACTTTAATTTGCGTTAATATAGTTGGATTGCTCTGTAATTGAGATTTACTATGCTATGTTTGGTATTGAAATAAAGTACGTAGCATTCATAGTTCATTTAAAGAGACACTCAAAAGTATTCCATTACATTATGGTCTAAGAGGAAATTTCGTAATTATATAAATACGTAGCACCTATAGTCGTCATCTGGTCCGACCGTCTGTCTGCCCGCATATAACAGCGCAAGACCTACCCAACCGAATAGTTTGAAATTTAATATACAGTGGCAACAAAAAAAATCTTGACACTCAAGCTTTTAATAGAAGAGGCGGGGGGGAGCTTCTATCACGCGGAGTGGTAGCGCTTGCAGCTTGAGATAACTCTGCGTTCTCTCTTTTTATTTTTAGTATTGGTAGTGGTTTAAAAAAGAAAGAATTTTTTTAATTTTTGCCTCTGCAGAAATAAGTTATTCTGGTGCACATAATGGGACGTAAAAAACTTACAATTAATGAACAAACTCGTGCTTTGATTTTATTAAGTCAAAATGTTCCTGTAAGTCGTATAGCGTTAGATTTACAAGAATTAAGGCAAACTATTTATGCCATAAAAGGCGAGTGCCAATTTTATCATGCGGCAGTACACCAACATGAGAAACCGGTTCAGGAATACTAAGTCTTTAGAAGAACTGATATATCTTTAAAACGTTAGGTGTTATTAAACACAACATTAACAGCTGTTGAAATAAAAAAGAAACATTCATGAATGTGACAGTAAAGACCATCTGCCATAGACTTCAGAAAGACTGAGAGCTACCAGCCGAAAGGACAGCAAAAAAAGAAAACCCTGCGTACTGATGCCATGAGAAAAAAAGATTAAATATTTGTAAGAAATATTCAAATTGGATAGCAGGAGACTAATAAACAATAATGTTTTATAATGAAAGTCTTTCAGGATAATTAGAGGGGGTCCAATAACGGTGAGACAGCCTAACGTTTTCTCACGCTATGACAAAGTTTATTGTTAAAACTGTAAAGCACACGGATAGTATCATGGTATGGTGTGCTTTTAGTCGTAAAAAAGGTAGAACTGGACTATATTTCCTTCCCTTTGATCGGTAGCAAATATTTAGAAGTTCTACAAGACCACTTACTGTAATTTTACTCCCTTCATGGACGTGAATTTTTCATGCATGATGCAGCACCTGCTCATAAGACAAAACTTGTGCAAAAGTTGTTAAATGATAATACAGCAGAACTTGAACAGCCAGGCAACTAACCTGACCTTAATCCAATAGAAACAACAATCCAATAATCCCAAATAGTTGGTTGGAACCACATGGAAAATAAATTTCAAGAAACACAGCCATCCAGCGTCATGGAACTGCAGGAGGTAGTAAAAAAGTTGTGGGTTCATATGGAAAAATGTTATTTTTAAAATTTAGCAAATTCCATTCTTAATAGACTGAAAGTGTCATAAATGACAAGGAAACTATTACAAAATGTAATTTTTGGCAATTAAAGCTTACTAGGCGAGTGTTTTTTTTTTTTTTTTTTTTTTTTTTTTTTTTTTTTTTTTTTTTTTACATTTTTCATTGAGTATCAAGATTTTTTTTGCTGGCACTGTATATAATCGTAGCAGAATTTTGTTTGGTCATTTCAAATATTATGATTATCAAATCAAAACTTAAAAGGATATCAATACAAGTTTTCTTCATTCTATTATGTCCTGTCATACGTAATTAATGCAATGATAGGTCATGTTCTAAGTTTCCATGGTGATTACGTCACATTTAATATGGAGTCATGCTATTTCCGTATTACTGAATTTAATGTACATAAGCGCAATAAATTTTCTATTCATGCAATTTTTAATATACATAATCGTAATAAATTTTGTATTCACACATTTTTGCGTAAGTGTGCAACACTTATTGCTCCAATTTCTGAATATTTATAAAACTAGCTAGAGTTCGAACGCACCTCATTTTTCATGTTTGACGTACAATTTCCGACTTGTTTCTATTTTTTTAATCGAAGACAATGGGGTTACTACGAGCTACCCTTTTTTTTCTTTTATTCCAAGGATTGTTTTCACTGGATAGCTGGGGTTGATCCGCCGATAGTTTTTTTATGAGGATACTTTTACTTTCTAAATATAGTTCTGAATATTAAAATATCCTTATAAGAACAACCTTCAAACAAGATTGAAAAATTTAAAAAATGCCTTTGTCGAGATCGACTTCAGCTTATACACAGCAAAAAAAGTCATTTAGAAATATTGAAATGCAAAGGAGATATTTTAAAAGATTTCTCCCATAGGATTGATATTAGTGAGCTGGTATTTTCGCATGACTGAAGTGTCCACTTAATCATATTCTTCCTTAATACGCTGAAAAACATAAGAAAATCTGCATAATAATAAGCATTGCGATATATATATATATCTACATGATCTATATATCTATTATATATAGTATATATTTTTTTAATCCAAACTCATTTCAGCTCTTGTTGTAAAATATTTAAAAATTGGTCAGATTAATTATGCGGCAACGACAAGAATTGCGTCTGAGCCAATGTTCGGCTGATCATTGCAATAAAGATCTGAAATGATAATTGACCAGTGGGTCTGCTGACACATGTAATAGTAATAAAATCTAATGATAATCTATTTTACTTATAAACTTTAGCTGATTTCTTCATTTTCTACTGAACATTTTAGAATTTTGGTTGGTTTTAGAACAATTGATTCAAATTTATCATAATTTAGTTTATGTAGTTAAAAAAAATAGTCACCATTTCGTATCTTAACAACCCAGATAGCATTTTTTTTTTTTTGCTTTTTAAAACCTTTTTTCAACCAGACTATATAAATGTCTGAATGCTTTTTAAAGGCTTCTCATGAAAAGTTTGTAATTGTTTTGAAAAGGATTAAAACAGTTTGCTAGTTGACGCAATCTGAGGTAGTTTGTAAGTGTTAAAGGATAAGCATGCCAAAAGGAAGAAATGAAAGGTTAGTTACAGGAGTTACAATCAAAGATAGATGAAAGTCTTTTATTATAAGCATGTATAAAAAATGAAAATGATGTTTTTTTATAAATCTTAAAACCTTATTTGATAGAAACATGAGATTTTCAGCAAAATAACTCCCTAGATATTTTCTGAGCAGTGTATCGTTTATTGTTTGATTGTTTTTGTGGAAAACTAAATTTTAGTCTAATATTATCTATATATTGAAAATTAGTACTGGTTTTTATTAGTCCACATCTTTATCAAGTTTCTTATTTTAATTAATATATTTATTAAATAGCTGATACAATTTGAATGTACTTTATTTTTTAAATTATAAAGAATTATCTTGTTTTTAAGTCAAGTTTATTAAAATATTCCTTAGAGGTAGGGATATGTCCCTATGATCTTTTACTATGTATGTATAAAATATATATCGAATTTTTATCAGTTCACTGCATTACTATATCATATTTTAATATTTAAAAAATACTGAATTAAGTTAAGAGACTACTTCATTCATGCATAAGTACCTGCTCGCTAACGTTCATCCTTTGGAAGAATTTATTTTTAAAAATATTTCGTTTTCATTTCTATATTTTGTATATTTTTCTTCTTTTGCATTGGATAACTGAGGTTGATCTCTTCCTAGGCAATTTTTTGACTTTGTTTACAAGTTTGATTTCTTTTTTTCTTGTTAGTATATTTTCTTTTTTAGAACTATCAAAGCTAAGGTATTCTTATTGAAAAAAAAAAAACAGCTTGCAAACAATATTGATAACTTTGTGCAGATTGGCCGCAGGTAACAAATAGTAAAATTTAAAATATGGAAATGCAAACGAGATATTTCTAAAAAAAATTCTCTCATGTGATTAACAACAGCATGCAGGTGTTTACGCATGAGTGAAGAAACCCCTTAAAGAAAATTTTCCAGAGGAAAAACTTTTATTCGAATAAAAATCATTCTAACTAAAATTTTAATTATCAACAGTGTCACACGAAATTATTGAATATTAAATAACTGAAAATTTTCAAATTGCTAACGAAACGTAAATCGACAGTGCATTGGAACACCATTCCAAGGATCTGGGTTCGATTCATGGCTTGGACATTTTTCACTCAGTTGGTTTACGCTTAGTTAGCAATGTGGAAATTTTCACGCATTTAATATTCAAAAATCTTTTTTATACACGTAGGCAGAGTCTTGAAAATTATTGATTGAGAACTTCAAATTTAAAAAAAGCAAAGGGTTATTTTTCTTCTAATATCATTTATACCTGGTAAAAAGAAAAAAAATATATATATATTTTTCAAAAAAAAAAAAAAAAAACTTTTATTTTAGAGTGTAAAAAAAGTATTTAAAAATTACTGGTAGGACTTCAGAACATACAACTCTATGTTTATGCTTATATATAGAAAAAAATGAAAAAAAAAAATGTTGATGCGATGAAAATGTCACGCCTGATATGATAAAAGCTCCAAAGTGGTAACCCTGTACGTTCAATTTTTCTAGTAGTAAGAGAATTTCAAATCAAGTCCACATGCATGCGCAGTTTCTTATTTTAGATATAACGGTTGGGATCGGCAAAAATGCGAGCAGAGACAGTGAATTAGAAGGGGATGAAATTTTAAAAGTATCTATAAAGAGTACTGATGTAAATGAAACATTACAATAAAATTATATCTTTCAGTTAGAGCATGGAGCGTAATGTCGAAAATCTGTAACCTGAATTAACCTAGAACAAGAGCTCTGACTTATGTTCATGTGATGTTGTGTTGCGCTTGTATGTGTAACTTAAATAGAATAAGTTATGTGTGAATAAACATATGCAAGTAATTTCGCAGTATATATCCATTGGAGCCTTCGACGGTTCGCTACATTATTAACAGAACTTTACAACAACACAGATTTCGCTGAATGTTGTAAAAGGAGTATCACTTTAAAAACATTGGCCGATATTTAAAATAAAATATTAAAAATTATGTTTCTTAAAAAACAGATCACTTATTAAATTTTATTTTTCAGCATATTATTTCTGTATATTATAAAATTTTATTCTTATTTTTAATTCTTAAAATTTTATTATAATTTTCGAAATATTAAAAATTTATTCTGTATATTATATTCTGTATGTTATAAATACACTGACGGAAAAAAATCCCAACACCAAGAAAGACTTGTGTTATATAAACGAAATTTGGTAGGCGTGTTTATACATCTGAAAGATGACATGAAATTTCGCGCATAAGTGTGGATTGCAGATCAGGTTTAGTTTAAATGTGTGCTGTAAAGTTCGTGGGAGTTATTTAGCTTCGAAATGTGACGTATTGAGTTGATGAGGTTTAGCATTAGCGAGCGGGTCTTTTCGCATGACTGAAGTAGCCGTTTAACGGAAGATTTACAAATGCAAACAAAAACCGCCGATGAGACATGGATTTTCTGATGATTATAGATGAAGCTAGAATGGTAACAGACAAGGTACCAACAATCCTTTGTTATGCATCCCTAGATGTCCCGCATAAATCAGGGCTCTAAATACCAGTCATTTTTTACAGTTCATTTCGCCATCGTTAATCGCCAAAATTTCTGCCATTAGATAGGGCGAAAAAAATTACTTTAAAATACTGGTGTCCAGAGAATTTCGAGATTCAATTTACACAGGACACCTGGCAACACTATGACACAGATCAGCTTTTTAAAACTATCGAGATATAATCATTATAGAGTTGATAACACTGTGTACTGCCTTTTTTAAAAATTATTATTATTTTTTGACTTTCGTCTTTTTTGATGAACTAACATGGACAAGACTATAGTAAGTGTTTTTCTAAAAAATAACACTTAAAAGTCGTCTTTTTTTTTAGTGATGATCTTGTTTTTTATAATAATAATCGTTAACCTGAAGGTTCGTTAAAATATGTTTTTTCTACAGAAACAATGTTGCAACAGGTTCATGAACCCACAACAAAGCCTTTTTGCAAAAAAATACAAATGTTAACAAACATATGCATTTTAACATTTGTATAAAACACCATTAATATTCAAAAACCTGTAATGTAACCAAAAAAAACTTAAAAAATAACGTATGCACAAAAATAATTGAAAATACACAACAAAATCACATTTGGAGTGGAAGTAGAAATGAATAAGTTACAATTCCTTCTAGCAAATTCTACTTTTATTTATTATGGGTACAGTCTCGATCCATTTTGAATAATAATCAATTATAACCAGATGATTAGCATTATGAAAATACATAATATCTATTCCAATTCTTTGAAAAGGACGAGTTGGCACTTCATGCGGTATAAGTGGTTCTTTGCATTGAGAATTTTGGAATTTTTCACAAATACTACATTTAGATATGACATTTCCAATATCGCGATTAATGCCTGGCCAATACATTAATTCTCTAGCCCTATTTTTGCACTTTTGGATATCCAGATGTGATTCATGTATCAAAAACAACATATCTTGTCTCAATACCTTAGGTATAATAATTTTA
The DNA here is from genome assembly GCA_963932465.1 of Maratus speciosus. Classification (NCBI taxonomy): domain Eukaryota; kingdom Metazoa; phylum Arthropoda; class Arachnida; order Araneae; family Salticidae; genus Maratus; species Maratus speciosus. Next base: position 34,757,881 of record OZ010794.1, on the reverse strand, counting down.
TCATTCAAAAATACTAACCCTTCTATACAAACAATATCATTTTTTAATTTGTGATAATGCATCAAGCTCTTAGGCATTCGCCTTTTTTCAGGCCAGCCATTTTAATAGTATTGACTGATTAATTTTAATTCATCATCCTCAGCAGTAGCTTTCTGAAACTGTTGAAACCGGCTTTCACTCATTGGTAAAACCTTAGAGATTGAATGTACCATGTTTAACATGTCAGGGTCACCTATCACTTTTTCTTTAATATATGCTCTAGACAATGTATCTGCAATATACATTTTGCTTCCTGGTAAGTACTTTACGGTGAAATGATATTTCAACAGCCTCAGAAGCATTCTCTGTAATCGACAGGAAATTTTAGAGATTGGTTTAAGTACTATAGATGTCAAAGGTTTATGATCACTTTCAACAACAACTTTGTGACCATAAACAAAATTGTGAAACTTTTGAAATGCAAACACTATGGCCAATAACTCTTTTTCGATTTGAGCATAGTTTTGTTCAGCATCAGTAAGACTCCTTGATGCGAATGCAACTGGCTGACCCTCTCGCAATAAACATGCACCTAGACCATCTTTAGAGCTATCACATTGAAGTGTAATAGGCAGGGATTCATTAAATACTTTTAGAACTGGTGTTGAACTGATTAACTTTTTAACAGTTTCAAAACTGTTGTCCTGTTCAGGACCCCAATCAAAATCTACATCATTTTTCAGCAGACTCCTTAAGGGAGAGGTAACTGTTGATACATTCGGTATAAATTTAGAAAGAAAATTAATCATACCCAGTAACCTTTTAATGTCACTTTTACAAGATGGTTTTTCAAGATTGACAATAGCTCTAACATGACTTGGATCTGCCCGTATTCCATTTTTAGATATTAAAAACCCCATATATTTTACCTCAGGTACCTTAAACTGAAACTTATCTTGATTGAATTTTATATTATTTGCTTTGGCCCTTTCAAGAACCTCTATCAAAATTCTGTCATGTTCTTTTTCATCTTTACCTGCTATTATTAGATCATCATAGTAAATTTCTACCCCATTAATATCTCCAAACATTTTCTGATTCTTTTTCTGAAATACCTCAGGAGCAGAGGAAATACCCTGGGGAAGTTTATTAAATTTATATCTACCAAAGGGAGATTTAAAAGTGCATAACTCTGAACTTGATCCATCTAATGATACTTGCCAAAATCCATCTTTCAAATCTAGTACTGAAAAACATTGTTTGCCCTCTAATTTGTGTATTATTTCATCTGCTGAAGGCATTATATGATGTTCACGCTTAATTGCTTTGTTAAGGTTTCTAGGACCAATGCATATTCTCAATTTACCATTAGGCTTTTCGACAACAACTAAACTGTTAACCCAATTTGTTGGTTTATTTACCTGAGATACAATGCCCAAGTTTTCCAATTCGTCAATAGTACTTTTGAGTTTTTTATGTAAAGATAGCGGTACCCTTCTAGGGGCATTAATTACAGCATGCACATCAGGTTTTGTTTCAACATGATGTGGTTCCCCAGGAAAATTTCCCAATCCCTCAAACACAACTTTATAATTTTCAATTACTTTTATTTTGGATTCAAGAGAAACACTATCAATATACTTAATTAATTGTAATTTTTCACAAGCCTGCAACCCTAAAATTGGCTTAGCTTTAATATCAATGATAATAAATGTAAGCAAAACATTAGAATATTTCTCAGTATTGCAGACTAGGTCTACAGAACCAGCAGGTTTCAGCTTATTATTTCCATAGGCTACTAAGACAATATCAGTTGAAGTTAATTTATGTTCTAAATTTAATGTTTTGAAAATATCCAAAGGTAAAACATTGACTTGAGCGCCAGTGTCAAGTTTAAAAGACACATGCTGACCTTCAACTGATATAACCTTAAGCCATTCATTACATTTAATAGGATTAATATCATGCACACTATCAATAAACAAACTAATATTAGAGTCATTATATTTAGGATAGAAATTTGAGTCACTATTTTCAGGGTGAACATTAGAGTCACTAAACTGTACTTCATTCACAGTTTTATTGGTGTATCTTGCAGCCGATTGTTGAAACTTACCTCTACACACAGCTGCAAAGTGGTTTTTCCTCTTACATTTGTTGCACAGTTTATTATATGGAGGACATTGTCCTTTTATGTGAGTTCTACCACAGGCCTGGCAATCCATAGTATTAGGCCTTCTGATCGGATACTTGTTTATAGCATCAATATTTACGGAATCATTAATAGCTGCTACTTGTTTTCTTCTAATTTCGCAAGCATGAACGTTATCAATAGCCTTTTCCAATGTTAGTTTGGGTTCTCTCAAAAGTCTCTCTTGTAATCCATGATCATTTACACCTAGGACGATCCTGTCACGAATGAGGCTGGTTTCCTGGTCCCCAAAGTTACACGATGCTGCAAGCGTTTTCAATTCCGTTACGTACGAGTCGATATTCTGACCTTCTTTCTTCGAGCATGAAAAAAACTTAAACCTTTCAAATACTTCATTGCTCTGGGGCAAACAGTAATTGTCAAACTTCTTGATAACTGATTCAAGGGTCCGTGCTCCGTCATCAACTTCAAATGAAAAAGTGTTGTAGATATTTTCACCTTCGTCTCCAATAAGATTTAGTAAGATGGCGATTTTTACTGGTTCCGACTTTTCATTTTTTCCGATGCTAATAGAAAATTATTGAATTTATGTTTCCACTTCAACCAGTTATCTTTCAAATTTCCATTGAATATCATAACGCCAGGTGGTCTGAAAGTCTCCATTTCCGTTTCAAACGTAATAAAGGGTTGAACACATAAAAGTTCACACTAAATTTGAACACTAAAGTTCACTTCTGCCGAGCATTCTTGACATGAGCTTGAGACATGAGTTCGACAATCCGATTTAATCGGATTTATTATTCGCCTGACACCATGTCGCTTATATAAATATTCATGGCGATAATTTGTTGTGTCTTAATAATTCATATTTAATCACAACAATACTTAGATAATTAAAACAAGAAGCTTTATTTAACAACACAACATCTCAGAGCAGCATAGCAAGCATGCCGCATCGCTAGCCTTCAAATCACAACATTTACACAGTTAATAAGTTACCGTTAATTGTTGGTTAAGTAAAAGTTGAAGTATATGTTTTCGTTCAACATAAATATATCACACAGTTCACAAAAGCATAAAAATAAACAGTTATATCCCCACCTCTTTCCATCACGATATGCTTACCGCTGTTCATTACAATTTTGTTATAAGCAGTTCTTTAAAAAAATGTTTAACAACTTAATAACTATTTCAACATTAAATCCCATTGAACAACAGTGATGCCTAAATGACTTACTCGTCAAATTTTTTTCAAACATTTGGGTATTTTCATACTCAAAAATGGTAGAATACAAAATTTAGCCCAAATCATTACAATTATTTTTTAGATAAAATTTGCATACACACACAAACACTTGCACGTATTATAATATAACAGCAGGAAAGACAGAGCGTAGCTCGGTCAAAATTAGCTTTGAGTTCAACTCGATAAAACAATACATTCTCGGCAGGTTGCCAAATTAGGTGACATTGTTTCATTTGACGTCAAGCACGCATTTTGACATTGGTAATCTTGAAATTTGATTTTCCTGCTAAATCTTGCGAAATGTTGCAGCTTTGCGACTTCGTTTACTGACAACTTTTCAACAACTTAACAACTGTTTGAACCTTCTTTCCCATTAAAATACAATGACCCACTCATTGAATTTTCTCAACCATGTCACCTATCCCAATGGTCTTCTTGTGTCTCAAAATGTTAGGATACAAAATTTAGTCAAGATCATCAGAGATGTTTATTAGATAAAATTTCCAAGCACACAAGATTTGCTCCTATTATAATTTACGATGATAGGAGACAATATTGCTGTGCCGCAAAAATTTCTGAATTTGATGATACAAGACACAAACATGGAGTAAAAAAATGCCTGAGAAACAAAGTGCACGGTTGATTGGTCTATACAACCGTTTTTTATGAATCGATAAACATGACGAATAAATATTGAATTAATTATGTAAAATATGATGGCCGATTCTAGGGGTTTCTTTCTTGTCACACCTTAGGTATATTAAATAACTGCACTTGTATTGGGTGAATACGGAATATTGAAACAATGACTCGTGACGTCGCTCTTTGAAATATATTTTTTTATTCAGTCATTAGACAGTACACAACATTCGCGGAGCCCGCCTGAGGCCCCAAGGTACCATACTTTTTCCTGCGTCACATGATGCAGACATCAGAGTATGATGAATCTCTGAAAAACTCTCAGCTCTTGAGAAAAGCATATGAGTTTTGCTATGAATTTTGAATATTTTCCAGCAGGTGGCCTTATTGTTCCAGTGGGCGTTTCTTCAATCCTTATTGGTTAATTCTGTTTATAACGATAGGTTTTTTAAGGTTATCCAAGTATTACATTATGATTGCACCACTAATGGTAATTTCCAACTTTGACATTAATAATTATTATGTTTTAATAACTATCAGCTAGAAGAAAGCTAATTAGGATTTATGACTTATCAAATACTTATTTTGACATTGATTATAATTTATAAATTAAATATAATCAACTGTCATAATTGGAAAAGTAAATCACTACTTGGGTTTTTATGTATGCATTTAATGTTTATTTTAACGCTAGTTTAATTTTATGAGCCCAATAACTGTCATAATGATAGTTAATTGTGATTTATGGTTTAAAGTATTCATTACATCTCAATCAATGTCAAAGAATTATCAATTTATAAAAAGTTTAAAAAAGGGTTTGATTTTTATCCTTTCATATTTATATATTTAAAAAAAACTTAGCTCATGACGAGTACAAAAAATACATGATAATGAGAAGGGGTGGTTAATTTCTAGAAAGTCTTACCTGCCAAGGATTTATATAACCATCAACCAAAATGCAACGTACAGTTGATTTCGAAGACTACCTAAAAATTCACTCGCCAGTGACGAGTAAAATGATGTATTTCCCCAACCCTGTAATGAGATATGTTTCATTTAAATCCTTGGGAAACTTTTGAAGAGGAAAATTTAACAAATGGGTAAGATTTTTTTTTACATACATTTTTAACACACTTTTCATATTTTTTCAAAAGTAGTACTTCAATAAAGCTTTTCCTATCACATAATGTAGTGAGGTACAATTTATCCTTTGAAGTCAGATTATTATTATTTTTTTTTTTTTTACGGAAAAATTGCTTTACAGTGAAACAAATAAATTAAAAGCAACTACCAAAAAGATTTTACATAAAGGTTTACTGAAATCTAATAAATAGATCGATAGTTACTTGCTTATTATCACAAAAGACATTAAGCCATGGAAGAAGTGCAAATTTTCAAAATTTATTACTAAATGCAAAAACATGAAAAGTGATAATAAAAATTGCAATGACACATACAGGGTTCATACTCCATTTGGGTAATAAAAATATAGGAGATTTTCAGGAATTGTCTACTTGGTATAAGATAAATGTTTTATTAAATAATGGTTATCAGATAATCCTTTAGAACATATTTTACAAACAAAAGGGTTTCTTTTCTGAAAAGTGATTCGAGCGATGGGCTCTTAGGTTACTATTATCATTAAATCCTTTGGAACATAATTCGCAAACAAAAGGTTTTTATCCTGTATGCGTCAAGAGATGGGCTCTTAGTTTACTATTCTGTGAAAATCCTTTAGAACATGTTTCACAAACAAAAGATTTTTCTCCTGTATGTGTCAAGAGATGGGTTCTTAGATTACCATTCTGAGAAAATCCTTTCAAACATATTTTACAAACAAAGGGTTTTTCTCCTGTATGCGTTAAGAGATGATTTCTTTTATCACTATTCTGAGAAAATCCCTTGAAACATATTTCACAAACAAAGGGTTTTTCTCCTGTATGAGTCAGAAGATGTCTTCTTCGACTACTGCTATCAGAAAATCCTTTGGAACATGTTCCACAAATAAAAGATTTTTCTCTTGTATGAGTCAAAAGATGTCTTCTTAGATTACTATTCAGAGAAAATTTTTTGAAACATATTTCACAAACAAAGGGTTTCTCTCCAGTGTGAGTCAAGAGATGGCTTCTTAGGGTGCTCTTGTCAAAAAATGCTTTGGAACATATTTCACAAACAAAGGATTTTTCTCCGGTATGCATCAAGAGATGGGCTCTTAGATTACTTTTCACAGAAAATCCTTTGGAACATATTTCACAAACAAAGCGTTCTTTACCTGTATGAGTGAAGAGATGTATTCTTAGATGACTATTCTGAGAAAATCCTTTGGAACATATTTCACAAACAAAGGGTTTTTCTCCTGTATGAATAAAGATATGTTTTCTTAGATCACCATTCCTCGAAAATGCTTTGGAACATACTTCACAATTAAAAGGTTTTTCTCTTGTATCAGTTGAGGGATGTTTTCCATCATCACCATTTTGAGGAACAAAATGCTGTTCATTGGAGGAAGAATTGTCTTCTATAATCGATGACATTTTCCTAAGTGAAAAAGTTTTGTTTCGGATGATAACAGAAACTTCTTTAAGCTATTATCAGCCTGAAGAGATTGTCGCCATTTTCATCCAAGAAAATGACTTACTGAATTTCAGTAAAAAAGTTTTATCTACCTTTGAATCTAAAAACAGAAAGAAAAATAATAAAACAACACTTTTTTTAATAAACAGACAAAATTTTAATTCTGAATTAGATAGCATATTTGATAAGTTTCTTTTCCTTAAAAAGTACAAAAATTCATACTTTAAATTATCACATTATCTGTTCTTAGTCAAAATAGAACTTTAATATTTTTTCATAGATAGAGATACATATGAATAGGTTTGCATGTAATACAGTAGGCACTCCCATATCCAGAATCTCACATATCCAAACCGATAAATCTCAAAATTTATTTCATTGTACTCTTGTAAATTAACTTTTGTTTCCCTAAAAAGTCACAAAATATATATTCCCAAAATATATACAAACAACGTTTTTTCCTCTTTTCTGTCCATACATTCAGCTTCAACTCAATTTCAACTCTATTTCTTATAACTTATTCATACTGTATAGCATTACAGTTTTGCAATTTTTTTTAACTTTTTAAAGTTGACACTGAATTTCATACATTTTTAAATCCTTTTTCTAAAAGTTGCCTTGCAAACCAGCACAGCGAATCAATTTTCTCTGAAGTAGGGTTGTATTGATTTTAACAAGGGGTAAAACCGAATTTAACCATCCTGCTCAAAATATGTTTTGACCATCAGTAATCAAAGAAATAAAAAATTATTTTTTTAGATGATAAATTTAGTGCAACACTTGAATGTATTTGTAACAATAACATTTAACAATATTGAATACAACATTTGCAAGTGTTTGCAAATTGTACTTAGTACTATACTTTAACTTGTATAACTTTTTTTTTTAATCGAACAATTTTTTTAACGAAAATTTATTTAGAACTAAACAAAAACAGTATTACAAGTGTTGCATTAAGATAATAGAATTTGATAGTTTATCCTGGATGAGATCAAAATTGGAAAATAACCTTTCTATATGGGTACAGTTAGCACAACCATTCAGGTGGTGCATTATGAGATTTAAAATTCAAAATCAATATTTTCATTACTTCCCACCAAATAACGTAATGAATTAGTTAAACTTTAGGAAAAAGATTTATGAAATGTTTGTTTGTGCTTGGAATATTATTAAAGCGATGATTCTACGGTCCTTGAAAGTCCTTATTTTTATCCAAAATCTGCAAGAGGTTCTTAAAACTCCTTAATTTTATTTTTCTATTATCTCTTAATCAAGAGGAAAACTCTTCTTTGTTTCACTGGATTTCTGATTTAAAAAAAAATCATCTAAATTCCCCTCTTCTGAAATTTTGCTTTCCTCCGCACAGTCCAAAGTTTTATATCTTTAAAACTCCTTCATGTTTAAATTTTTGTTTTTGCTATCTTTGTTACTTTATTGTAACAATGAATTATCGGTCATATAAATTTCGTTAAAATTTTTATCTATATTCCTTATCCCCCCCCAAAAAAAAAAATCGCTTTCTCCTTCCCCCCCTTTTCTGCCCCACACAATCCAAAGATTAGAAATCTTTAAAACACTTTAATTTTTAAAAAACTTTCTCTGCTATATTTGTTATTTCATTGTAACTTTAAATAATCGATCATAAAATTTTCTCCTCCCCCTACTCGAAACTGGACTTTCTTTTTTGACCCCCCCCCCCCTCCTTTCTCTTACAAGTACATAAAATTTAAAGTCTTTAAAACTCCTTAGTTTAAGTTTTTTTAAGCCCATTTATAAATATTTAGTAAGGTAAATAAATAATAAATTATTTCATAAAGTCTGCCCTATCACGCCCACACTCCAAAAAACTGCTTCTTCCCTTTTGCCATCTTAGCTCCCTAAAGTTTAAAACCCTAAAACTAGTTTTTAAAACTTTTTCCCCTCTATCTGGTTACATAATAATCGGTCATATAATTTTCTCCTGCACTAAATTTGACGTTCCTCCCTCCTCTCTAGGCACACAAAATTTAATGTTTTTAAATCTCTTGTTCTAATTTTTGTGTCCTATATGAAAATATTTAGTGTGGAAAGTAAAAAAGTTTTCTAATGAACTCCCCCCGCCAAATAAAAATCTTTTGCCCTTTACAAGCCTTGCCCCCTTCAAGATCACCAAGTTTTAAATCTTTAAAAGTCTTTCTTTTTAACTTTTCATAACCTGTTACTTTATAGCAATAATAAATAATCGATCACAAAATTTTCTTTAAAACATACATATAATTACTTAAAAGGCGTTACAAATATATAAAGATATTTTTTGATATAATCATGAGATTTTACGAACGCACAAGCAATAATTTTCAAAGTGAAAAAGATGACTGATTAGAATAGAAAACAATCCATGCGTAAGCGAAGTTCAGTCCATTGCTCTAAAGAAGGGTGCAAAGATAAATTCATACTTTCAGGAGCTCTTGAAATACCTAGGATATTATACCAAATCGTGGAAATATTGTAAGAAAGGACATTGTTACAAGCAGCATCTCTCCTAGGTAAAATCTCAATGGATTCGCGGTTTATTGAAGAGTAATGGTTAGATGTTGAAATGATCATTTTAGCTTTTTCGAAGTTTATCTTAATAATATTTTCTTTTCGATAAAATATGGATAAAGCTGTACTTGGTTTGTTAAACTTGACAGAAGATAAATGCTCTTTTAGCCTTTCTTTAAATTTTCGAAATGTCATACCAATAGAGAATAAACGTTTTTGATGTTCTGTGCTAAATGTGATTATGTAAACTCCTGCTTAATCACAATCTGGAATTGAATCAATTTCAGAAATTATATTTTAGGTAATTATATGTATGTTTTAAAGTTTATATTAATAAAAAGGTGAAAATTCCTTCATGACACTAGTATTTAAATACAGTGATTTGACTCTATTTTCACATAATTTTCCTCCACAAACACACAAAACTGACGTTTCCCCTTTGTTTCCCCCCACAATGTCCTATTTGTAAATCTCTAGTAAGGTAAATATAGAGTCATCTAATAAGGTCACCACCTTCCAAAAAAAAAAAAAAAAAAAAATGCTTCTTCACTCCCCCTCCCCATGCTCACAAAGTTTAAAATCTTTAAAAGTCTACTTTTTTTTTTTTTTTGCTCTATTTGTTACTTTTTGCAGAACCAATATGCAATTAATATCTAAAATCCCCCTTCCATCCAAAATTTTTGCTTTTCCCTTGCGCCCCTTTTTTCCTAGCATGCAAAATTTAAAGAATTTAAAATTGTTTAATTCTTTTATTTTCTGTCAATTTAATTTTAATTGTTCTATTGTCTTGTAACAATGCAAAGAAATAAGCTTTAAACATCTTCCCGCCCACCCGAAATTGCATCTCTTCCTTCTTTCCTACCACCTACCTTCCTATTTCAGCTCTTGGCAAACACTGAAAGGCGCCATCATTAAAAGGGCTCAAAACACGCAACAAAATTATCTCACAGTATTAGTAGCGATACACGAATGGAAATGCATATCGCAGTAGAAGTCCCGAATTTGGATCTGGAACTCCATGTAATAAAAAAACAAACCAAACTATAAATCGTAGTAAATTTCGCATTATACATATTTCTCAGAGGTGCTATCTCAAAAATTTTTGTAGTGGAAGGAGCCAGAAACTTTAATCTGGCTTCTAATTAAAATAAAATGGTAATCAGAGATATTGTTAGTTTTTCTTTAGAACGAGGGGGCGCTGCCCCCTACGAGCTACACTCGCGAACCCCCGTTCAGACACCGCAGACTCTAAAAGCACGCTAATTTGATCGGCTTTAAAAGATTTCGGAAAATTGAATTATAAGTTAAAAAACAATGGCGATCTCCCTATAAAGGGGTTTCTATCCATTTCTCTTTGATTGGGGAATTTTAAGGCAAATCAACTGCTATTAAAAGATACAATGGCTGTTTCCATCTTTGATTAAATAAGATCAGTTAAACATTTCAAAATAAGCTAATATAAAATGAATTAAATAAACAGAGTCTTTGTCTCCCGGTATTTTTTAGCAAAGCGAAAAGAAAGTTTTTTTTAAATAAGACACTTTAAATGTATCGTTTTTAATCTGACATAATTTTCACCAAACTTTTCTTTCTCTTTTTAATATTCACGTGAAAATACTTTTGTTAGAAATGAAATATTACGATCATCTTAAAATATCAAATAAATGTCTCGGGCAATTTTTAAATTTAAACTGTTTTGAAATATTATTTTTTGTTCATTTTACGTAATAAGTGTAATGTGACGTAATTTCTCCTATTTAAGACTTCCAACACATTATTTTACAATATTCTTTCTCTTTAAATTTCACGTATAAATAAATTTTTTATGACGTAATTTTCAATGAGTTCCTGCTTTTTATATTTTCTGTTTATAATAGTCACGTGTAAAATAAATTTTTAATTTGAAGCAAGCATTGAAGCAAGCATGCGCTGTTTATACAGTTGGCAACAGTTTAAATTAATACCATTTTCTGAAATATGTAAAAAAAAAATCTCTTGAAATGCTAAAAATTTGAATTTAAAATAGAAATAAAACCTTAAAAAATGAATCAAATTAAAAAACTAAATGCAGTCTGCACACCGGGAAATTCTGACGCATAAAGCGATCTAAAAATGATTAAATTCTCATGTACAGTTTTGCTCATATAAAACTTTTTTAATGGAACGATTTTGTCCAACTTTAGCATTAAATATCTCTTAAAATAATTCTTCGATTTGAAAAGTGTCTGCATCAGCGTGTTTATCAAAAATTCTCTATAATACCACCAATTTTTATATGCAATATTTTGCTTAATATTAACAAAGAAAGACCTCCGGTCACAAAAAATTCAAAACCGGCGGCGGTGGTGATAGCGTTATTTACTTTTTTTTTTAGAATAGAGAGATGAATAAATACTCCTTGATTTATTTTGGAGGCGCAAATAGGCCGTTATAAAAAGTACAAAAACAAAGACAGGCATATTTGTGGCCAAACCATGGGTGGTTTCAAAGAGATAGCCTGGAAGAGCTTTTATTGATGGAAATCGTTTCGCACGATTTTATATATATATATATATTTTTTTTTTTTTTTTTTTTTTTTTTTTTTTTAACAAAATCAGGAATATACCTAAGATTTTAAAGGTCTGGATGAGAAATTAACACCTCTTTACACGTATTATACAGCAACAATGGGCCAGTGTAATAACATCAACAAAAGCTGAACTTTCAGACATGAAGGAGGCGGGAGGAATGCGCTTATTTTTCTATATTTCACATCTTAACGTACCAATTTCCAATGTCATAATCTCCACAAAATTTTTCAGAATAACTAGAAATTAGTGAAGAAATGCAATAACACATGATTTAAAATTTTTAAATGTGTTTTAATTTTTATGTCTGAAATGCACTTACCGAACTGATTTAAAAAATAAAAGTACCAAAATGATAGTGATAGTCCTTGCTCCAAAATAGGCTGTATTTTATGTCGGTGACATTACCCCAAAGGGGTGTGCAGGAGCAAAAAAAGTTCTGAAAATGCACTTTTTGTGCTACTGAAAGGATAGAAATATGAAATTTGACATAGTAGTTATTTATAAGATATAAATGATCTTTAAGGACATTTCTTAAAAAAGTCGAAATTTAAAAGAGGTGAAAATGAGTGAAAAGCTTTCTAAAAGGCAATTTCTACGCAATCTCAGGAAGTATCAAACCGATTTCAAAAGTAATGGTTGGAAACTGATGGTGACAGCCTTTGCTCTAACATAGGCTCTACAGACAATGGGACAAAGTCTCAAAATATGCTTAGAAATGAGATTCCATTTGCCATCTCTTGGGACTACCTAAATTTGCTATTAGAATAATTTAATGACCATATTTTATCGAAAATCGCAATGTTCCCACACTGAAACTTGCACATTTCTTAAAATATAACAAATATACTTAGAACTATACCTTTTATCCAATTTGCAGCCATTCTCAGAATAGGCACCAGATGGCGCAATCAAAATCCATTTAAAAATAAAAGAACAAGCATCAAAACAATTTTTTAATCATAATATGCTCCCTTTTATTTTATATTGCGTCTAAAAAGGTATTAATACAGTGTTAAATAAGTAAATGTTTACTATTTAGTTTTATTGTTGTCACATATAATATGATATTGTAACCATCCGCTATTTGTTTATTTACATTCAGCATAGACGTGGGTTTAAATCCTTGGAAGATTTTGTTCGTTTGAAATAGTATTTAAACTTTTATTACTTTTATTATTATTATTATTATGCTCTTGGAAATAGGAATTTATTGTATTGTCTTCACTAAAATAAAAATGGTTTTTTCGAAAACAAAAATTAAAATATTATAAATGCTTACAAACAGATAGATTTGAGAAAAAATTCAAACGTGTATCTGTGTGATAAACATTTGAATAATTGTTAGATTGCACAGAATATTTAAGTTTCAACATCAAAAATTTTTTTATTAGCAGAAGCACCTAATTTTTCATATCTATCTGCATATATATATTTATAATTTAAAAATAAATTTTACACTCTAGGTAGAAAAACAATTATTTTTATTTTAAACAATTATTAACAGCACTTGAAAAATTGTTAATAATTTTGGAATTTATATATGAATCAACTCATCATAAAATAAAGAGGAAAGTAAAAATTATTGAAAATAATTATATTTGGCGGTGTTACACAGTTTCATTATTACCTTAATAATTAACTTTTAGCCATTAATTTTCTTAATACATGGAAATTATTCCAGAGGAAAACATTCGCCTTGCATACAATATTTCAAATGAAAATCAAATTTCAAAGTAATTGCTTAAAAGGCGCAAAGGCCAACATAGTGAAAAAGATTCCAAGCCGAGACTCAAACCCGGGCCATCAGTATAGCTCACTGACGTTCTACCGACTAAACCACTTGCAACGATACTCAGCAAGGAAAATTTCTCACTATTATATGTTGGCAAAGCTACAAACGCAACACAAGATGAAATATTTTTATTGTGAGCCACCGACCTGGGGCAAACACGGAACATAATTAAATCCAGCATCGATAGAAACTATATTAATACATGGAAATTATTCCAGAGGAAAACATTCGCCTTTCAAAATATTCAAGCAAATATTCATACAAACAAGTTTGTAGCATTGCCAACATATAATAGTGAGAAATTTTCCTTGCTGAGTATCGCTCCAAGTGGTTTAGTCGGTAGAACGTCAGTGCGCTATACTGATGGCCAGGGTCGAGTCCCGGCTTGGAATCTTTTTAACTATGTTGGCCTTTGCGCTTTTTAAGCAATTACTTTGAAATTCGATTTTCATTTGAAACATTAGTTTTCTTTTTCCTTTATTTTAGGAGTAGATTTATATATTCTTTTCTATTGCATTGGAAGATGATACGCTTGTGTCCTTCTCTAGTTAGAATTTATGTTATATTTTTATTTCTCTTAAACAGAAAAAAGCATGTCAGGAAAAGGCACAAAAAAAAAACTGGCAGATTTTAAATTTTGATAGTTAGATTTGTTATTTTTAAAATTCGTATGTAACAAAAACAATTTTTCAAACAGATGCTACTTCTGATTTAATATCATTTACCCGAGCATCATTTAGTCAATTTTATTCTTTAATGCTCAAGCTAAATAGAAATATTTTCATGCATATGAATAATTTATTTAAAGTCTAAGATAATTTATAATGAATATTTTAAAAATTTCCTTTAGGATAAAGATTCAGTTTTGTTTTCGGACAAAACTGAAAAGTTGAAAAAGCTTGTTTTAATTTGTTTGTAGCACCAAAAACTTGTTACCTAATTAAATTAATATTCTTTTTAATTGCGAAAACAATAAGTGTTATCGAAAAATAGATGGTAACACCATTTAGCACTTTCAGAGAAGCTGTCACTTTTTATCAATAAGAAGGTTTCTTTACATATAATATACTTATTGTGATAAGGGAGTCTTGATTAATATAAGCATAGCTGCCAACATCTTACGCTTTTTTGTACCACAAAAATTTTATAGTGATTTTTAACTTTTCAAATGTCCGTAATCTGCCAATTAATAGCGCAATAATTTCTATTCAATTTTTGTGGTACAAGAAAAGCAGAAGAGTTGGCAGCTATGACATTAATTATTCTTAATTATTTATCTAAAATATGCAAATTTATCCCAGGTACAATTTTGAATTTTTCGAAAAAATGTACATTTTCTGCATTATTTATTTATTTTTTAAATAAATAAAATTAAGAAAAAGAATTGGATATAAGTTCAATTCACTAATAACTCAAACTAGATGGCAGCACTATATAAAACAATAAAATCAATGCATGTAAAAATCGTCTATGGTTTAAAGTAATTTTTCCCCTTAATCCTTCATAAAAATTGGATATATGAATGCAAAATTTTGTAAGGAAAATTTGAATGAAAATCAGATGATCTTTCATACCATAAGAAATTTTTAGCTATTGCAGTTTAAATGATTCAGATGTTTTCAGTATCACTGTCTTATTCTTTCAAAGCTTTTAGGTACAAGGATATTAAATTGCCATTTAAATCATCAATGATGTGAATGCAACAAACAAGAGCAGCAATATCACCCTTGTTTAACGAGTTATATTCAAACAAAAACTTTACGAACAGTATTGCATTTGGATATTCAAAACATGAACAAACAGACAGCGGAAGAATACAAAACATGCACAGCCAAATAAATAAATTCAAAACTCAAACATTAAGTTTATTTTACAGTAATACTTTTAATGACGTAAAATGAACTAAAAAGGCGATAATTGTGATTAAAAAGCTGTTTTTGTAAATTTTAAATCGTGGTTTGACTGCGCCATCTAGTGGCGAATCTACAAACGGCTGCAAACACGACAATAAATATAGTTGTATACAATGGCGGATCTAAGGGGGGGGCGATCGCCCCCTCGCCCCCCCCCCCCTTGAGCAAATTAAGGGTTTGCGAAACGGCATTATGCATCCTTATTGGAAATGACTTGGGGCGGAGCTCGGCTCGACCCGGCCGGGTCGCGCCAGTTTAAGTCCACGAGACTTGGCCTGGGTAAGATCTTCTCTCTTTTAGAGTCTGGCCGTGCTCTGATCTTAAATTTTTTTACAAATTTGGGTCGGGCCAGACTTCTTTTTCTTCCAGGTCGAGCCTGGCCTGGACTTCATTCTAGAGGTCTGCACGGGCCGACATTTCCAGGCCCGGGCCCTACCCGACTCAGAGAAAATAAAATTCGGCCCGGCCCGGCCCGGCCCGGCCCGGCCCGTAGAAAAAAATTTATTGGCCCGGCCCGGCCCGGTTAAAAGGTTAAAAGTTCGGCCCGAGCCCGTCCCGGCCCGAAAAAAAGTTAAAATCTCGGCCCGAGCCCGGCCCGGCCCGAGTGAATTTCTACAAAACATTGATTTTTACTTTCTTCTACCTTTACAAGAAGAAATTATTGGATTCGTAAAAATTTTCGACTTCCGGTTTTCGACGGAATTACACGTTTTAGGGGTCAGAGAACCCGAAAAACATATTTTTACAAAATATCTGTCTCTGAGTCTGTGAGTCTGTCTGTGTGTATGTGACACAAATTTTGTGGGCGCTCTATCTCAAGAACTAATGCACGGAATTTAGTAAAAATTTATATTCAAGTAGTCCCTAATATAAATTGGTGCTTATTAGCTTTTGGTGTAAATCGCCCGATAGGTGGCGCTGCTATGCTGCATTTTTCGCGATTTCTGCACTAGCTCTATCTCAAGTACTAATGCACGGATTTTCATCAAACTTCAGATTCAGTTAATCCTTGATATGAATTGGTGCTGGTAACGTTTTGGTGCAAATCGCCCAACAGATGGCGGTGCTATGCTGCATTTTGCAGCATTTACACGATTTTCGTAATAGCTCTATCTCAAGAAATAATGCACGGATTTTCATCAAACTTCAGATTCAGTTAGTGCTTGACATGAATTGACGTTTTGCACCTTGTGGTGTAAATCTCTCAACAGGTGGCGCTGCTATGCTGCATTTTTTGTGATTTCTGCAATAGATCTATCTCAAGAACTAATGCTTGGGTTTTCAACAAACTTCAGATTCAGGTATACCTGTGTATGAATTAGTGCTGTGTATGTTTTGGTGTAAATCGCCCAACAGGTGGCATTTTTCACGATTTCCACAATAGCTCAATGTCCAGAACTAATGCATGGATTTTCATCAAACTTCAGATTCAGTTAGTCCTTGACATGAATTGATGTTTTGTACCTTTTGGTGTAAATTGCTCAACAGGTGGCGTTGCTGTGCTGCATTTTTTTGTGATTTCCACAGTAGCTCTAGCTCCAGAACTAATGTACGGATTTTCATCAAACTTCAGATTCCGGTATACCTTAATATGAATTAATGCTGTTTTTGTTTTGGTACAAATCGCTCAACAGGTGGCGCTGCTATGCTGCATTTATTCAGAATTTCCCCTCCAGCTCTATCTCAATAACTAATGTACGAATTTTCATCAAACTTCAAATTCAGGTATACTTTGATATGAATTGGTTCTAAATTGATGTAATTTCTTTTACTATTTAAATGATTTAATTGACGTGATTTATATAGAAGAAAGTTTTGTGATGGCCACAACATACTAGTTATATCGATTTGGTTAAAAGTTTTTCTCGTTCGAGGATATCAAGCAAAAAATACTTATCTTAACTTTTCTTTTCATGTTTGTAATCTTCATTTTTATAGAAGTGCCGCAGGGTGCGATATTTATTTTTTTTTAACGAATCTCTATTTCTTGTATGTAAATGTTTCAGTTATCATTAATATTGTTAATCGATATTTAATTTATTAAAGTGTTAAATTTCGGAAAAATGCTATACAGTAAAATCTAAGACTGAATTGCATAGAAAGGGAAAAAAATGCGTTATAGACAAGTTCCCTTCTTAGCAAGTGTAAATGTATTATATATTATTTTCTTACGTAGTATATTAATTTTGTTTGTTATTAATTTTTATAATTTTCTTACGTAGTATTAAGTAGTATATTAATTTTGCATGGATCAACACGTTTTTCTGTTTAAAACAGGATTCCGTCATAGACAGGTTCTTTTTCACGCGTTTTACTATAGTTTAATTTAACTATATTTTAATAAGTGTAGAAATCTACTACTCTTTAAAAAGAATGAATTTGAATGTTTAATTGTAGAATAATGGCGATTTAAAAATGTATGCATTTTTTGACAAAAAATTTGTGCCAATCCTAATTTTACTGATCTTTGAATGGACCAGGCCATTCCGATTCCGAGACAATGATTTTCATACGGGGTGGGTGAAAACTAGGAATGAAAATTTTGGGCCATGAAGATTAGTAATGAAACCAGTAACCGGGTGTGTGCAGAAAAAATAAGTTAGGCCCGGCCCGGCCCGACCCGAACCTTCAGAAAAAAAGTAAGGCCCGAGCTCGGCCCGGCCCGTAAAGAATAGTGACTAGGCCCGGCCCGGCCCGAGACTTCAGAAAAAAGTAAGACCCGGGCCGCCCCGGCCCGAGTGCCGTGAATGAAAACAGGCCCGAGCGCGGCCCGTGCAGATCTCTACTTCATTCATCCTAGAAGTCTGCACTGGCCAAAGTTTCCAGGGCGGGGCTCGGCCCGGAATAAAAGCTAAACGTTCGGTCCGTGTTAGCCCGTATGATATACAGTATTGGCCCAACCGTGAGCCGTACACTTATCTAAATTCTTCTCCCTGAGCCCAAGTTGGTCTGGCAGTTTACTTATTTGTTATTCGTAAAAATTATATTTATGTTGTACATTTGTTTAGCAAAATTTTTAAAAGTTTAATTTGATTTGATAAGTTACAGAGATGCATTTTTAAAAATCTACTTTTTTTTTTCTTTGTAGAGCTTTAAAATTGTGATTTTCTTTTATCATTCATTTCTTTCATTCTAAACTCATTTTCTTACTGGATTTTCATTTGAATGTATTTGTCTAAGTAATGATTTTTACGTTGGGTTTATGTACATAATTCCTTTAATAGTAATTAATATTAATGTTTTTCTGTATTCATGAATTTCGAACATAAACTAAAATAAAATACACTGGCCTCCAAAAGTTAAGGTACAGGGAATGGAGGCTTTCGATTGCACATGGTTTGTCGAATATCTACCAACATTATTGACGAATTGCTCTTGAACATCTGGGATGTAAAGAACATGTTTGATTTCATATTTCTCGATGAAGAATTAGTCGGACAATTAGGGGGCTAATAATAAATTTAATAATAAAATAATATTTGCGATCACCTATGTAACAGGAAAGGCTGGAAATGGTTTGTCACTGTGGTAAATGACTGTTTCGGTCCTGTTCAACGTTTGTATACATTTGTGTAAGCATAGCACTCATATTCGTGAAGATGTTAACGTTTTTGTGAGAAACTCAAACATTTTTTTTTTTATATAGGATACAGAATTTTCAACCAAATTTAACACAACTTTCCAAAAACCTGACAAAGAACAGTAGAAACAGTATACTGCAATTAAAACATGAATATATTGAAAATTTGATAAGATATGGGTATTTTTATGAGATAATTTTTAACTGCGCATGCGTGGAAGATTTCAAAATTTTTATTTCATAATTTGGTACTCAGTATTTTGGGGCAACTTCTATAAAAAGTCCAGTCAAATGTTGTGAAAACTTAGGAAGTTGTAGTGAGCTGATTGAAAAGTTGTGTAAAATCCCTTATAATAAAGCTATTTTTAGGAAGCAACTCACTATATCGACCCCATCTTTGTGAATTTTCGCGATATTTGACTAGACTTTTTATATAAGTTGCCCTAAATAGCTGACTACCAAATTCTGAAATAAAAATTTTGAAATCTGTCGCGCATGCGCAGTTAAAAATTATCTCATAAAAATGCCCATATCTCTTCAAATATTCAATATATTCATGTTTTAATTGCAGTATACTGTTTCTACTGTTCTTTGTCAGGTTTTTGGAAAGTTGTGTTAAATTTGGTTGAAAACTCTGTATGCTATAAAAAAAAAAGTTTGAGTTTTTCACAAAAACGTTAACATCTTCACGAATATGAGTGCTATGCTTACACAAATGCATACAAATGTTGAACAGGACCCAAATAGTCATTTACCACAGTGACAAACCAGTTCCAGCCTTTCCTGTTACATAGGCGATCGCAAATATTATTTTATTATTAAATTTATTATTAGTCCCCTAATTGCACTCCCGACTAAATCTTCACCGAGAAATATGAAACGAAACATGTTCTTTTCATCCCAGAAGTTCAAGAACAATTCGCCAATAAGTTTTGTAGATATTCGACAAAACGTGCGCAATCGAACGCATTTAGTCCGTGTACCTTAACTTTTGGAGGCCAGTGTATGAGCATAAGTGTGCTTTATGAATAATTTTAAATTCCGAAATGCAGGCTGGGCTGGAGTCGATTTTTTAGCTTTTATACAGTGCAGGGCCAATAATTTTTTTTGTGTGTGTGGGTTGGGCCTGGGCTTGGACCTGGAAATTTCAGCCCTGGTAAACCTCCAACTGACCTATTGAGGCCAGCTTTAATTTTTTTTTAAATGCCTCTTTCAGCAATCATCCCATAGCTGTGTCCTAAAGTGGACCGATTGATTTACAATTCAACAACTTGCAAATGGCGACAGCTGGAGCAGGAGTGATCCTGTTCCGAATTTTCCGAAAATTGAACCCTCTCGCTGCGCACCCGCGATTTCCACGGCGAACGTAAAGGTTGCAAAATTTGCGCAACCCGCAATTTCCGCAGCTAATCTTTTTTCATGATCTAATTCTATTTAAAAAAGAAACTCTTTCACAAAGATTTTGGACATATTTAAACTCGAAAATATATACAAATTTGAAATATGTAATAAAATAAATGCGCAATTTTTGAACCTATTTTCATAATGTATATATATATATATATATATATATATATACTAGGGGGCTCGGCCCCCTACGAGCTACGCTCGCCAACCACCGTTGAGACACCGCAGTCTCTAAAAGCACGCTAATCTGGGAATTTTAAGGAAAAATCAGCTTCTGTTAAAAGATACAATGGCTGTTTTCGTCTTTGATTATATAAAATCAGTTAAACATTTCAAAATAAGCTAATATAATTATCAAATCTGCATCATAATGCAAATATATTTCACAAATACCAATGCCTTCTTTTGACGGAAACGACACAGAAGGTTAACGAATTTTAACTAAACCATTTAAGCAATTTCTTTATTTTCTGCTTCACAGATTTTTCTCTTTCAAATCATATTTTTTGTCGACGACACTTTATTTTCAGCTTGTAATCTTTTCTATTTTTATTAAATTACTAAATAGTCGCTCGAAAGCAGTCTAAACGCGTTCAATAAAATTAATATTAATCTTATTAATATAATCTCAAAATATCAAAATAATGTCTCGCGCAATTTTTAAATTTAAACTGTTTTGCAATATTACTTTTTGTTAATCTTACGTAATAAGTGAAATGTGACGTAGTTTCTCCTATTTAAGACTTCTAACGCATGTTAATGAATTTATTGTTTTACAATATCGTTTCTCTTTTAAAATTCACACGTAAGTATAGTTTTTATGAAGTATTTTCAATAAGTTCCTGCTTTTCATACGTAATTATTTAATCCTAATTTGAAAGTTTTTTTTTCTGTTAATAATAGTCACGTGTAAAATAAATTTTTAATTTGAAGCAAACATTATTATTTGCGCTGTTTATACAGTTGGCAACAGTTTAAATTAATACCAATTTCTAAAATAAGTAAAAAATATCTCTTGAAATGCTGAAAATTTGAATTTAAAGTAGAAATAAAACCTCAAAAAATGTGTCAAATTAAAAAAGTAAATGCAGTCTGCACACCGGGAAATTCTAACGTATAAAATGATCTAAAAATGAATTCATTCCCATACATATTTTTTGCTCCTATAAAACTTTTTTTAATGGAACGATTTTATCCAACTTTAGCATTAAATATCTCTTAAAATAATTATTCGATTTGAAAACTGTCTGCACCAGCGTGTTTATCAGACATTTCTCTATAATACCGCCGATTTTCATATCTTTGCATGCAGTATTTTTCTTAATATTAACGGAGAAAGACCTCCGGTCACAAAAAATTAAAAACTGGCGGCGGTGATGACAGCGTAAGTTAGTTTTTTTTTAGAATAGATATACTTATATACATATATATATATATATATGTGCAGCGACAGGGTTAAGGCATTCGGTTCCCAAAATTAAAAAAAAAAATCATCAATCCGAGAATTCGGACATAAAAATAATCACGAATTTTGACAAATGGTCGCCATAAAAAATCTATTTCGTCAACGGTTTGCAGAAACTAACTTCAATTTTGCGAAAGAATCGCGGAAAAAACTCGAATTTGGCCAAAGAACCGCAGAAAAAACGCGAATTTGGTCAAAGGGCCGCAGAAAAAACGCGAATTTGTTGATGGACCACGGAAAAAAGCGAAATTCTTCAAATGATCAGGGAAAATGCGAATTTCGTCAAAGGATCGCAAAAAGACGAATTTTATCACAGGGTCGCAAAATACATGCGAATTTCGTCAAACGGTCGCGAAAAAAGCTCAAATTTCGTGAAAGGACCGCAGAGAAAACGCTAATTTCTTTAAAGAAACGCGGAAAAAAGCTAATTTCGTCAACGAAGCACTTAAAAAAACGCGAATTTTGCCAAAGGATCGCAGAAAAAACGCGAATTTTGTCAAAGGGTCGCGGAAAAAAACGCGAATTTTATCAAAGGGCTGTAAAATTAGGCTAATTTTGTAAAGGAGTTAAGGAAGAAACGTAATTTTCGTCAAATGTTAATGGAAGAAATGCGAATTTCATCAAAAGGCTACAAAAAAACTCAAATTTTCTCAAAGGACTGCGAAAACATGTGAATTTCGTCAAAGAGTTGCGGAAAAAACGCGAATTTCGTCAAAGAGTCGTGGAAGAAACGCGAATTTTGTCAAAGAGTCGTGGAAAAAATACAGTGGTCTGTTTAGAAAACAACACACATGCATACACCTAGGTTTATTATTACAGGTACAGTTTTTAATCTGAAATAATATACTGAACTAACTTTTGAAGAAAACGGGTTAACCCAAACTCAGCTTGCAGGAATCTACACTCACTCTGAAATCGACCCAAATCGAAAACAGCTAACCCGACCTGCAACAAAAATAATTAGTACCAGGAGGGAATCCCCCCCCCCCCCTTTTTGCTGTAACATTTCAGAAAATTTGCATTGAATTTAAGATTTTTTTTTTTTTTTAAACTGAGAATCACTACTGATCAGGGGTTTTTGTTACTGCGATTCTTAATTTTAGTTTAAAATAGCAACGACAGATGGCGCTGCAAGAAATGGGCACTAAATTGGTGCCTGCTTAAAGGATATTGTTTGCAGCGCCATCTGTCGCTGCTATTGTAAAGTAAAATCAAGTATCGCAGTAAAAAATTTCCTGACATCTTACATAACCCTCTGCAATTTTATTTTAAATTGCTGTCACCATTTGCAAGTTAGCTGAATTTTAAAATCAGACATTCCATTTTAGGACACCCGATATGTCTTTTTAATAAGTTTCAGAGCATCCTTTACTGAATTACAGTTGACCTTGGACATAAAGAGGCAAGCAGTCTTATACCAAATTAGTATTTTTTACATAATCCTGAAGATTAAAAAGTATTATTAAATATTTGTTCAGGCGTGCCCGTTATGGAGCTTTTACTGTATATAGTTTTTGTCTTCAAAAATATTTAGACTGTCTTTTCAAAATTCGGGTCGGCCCGAACCCTTCTCGCCAGAATGAAAACCCAATCAGAAACTGACCCAAACCCAAAATAATGTATGTCAATCTGCCCCAAACCCGACCCACAGCAGAAAAGTAGAAGTCAACCGGACCCAAATCCGATCCGCAGCAAAAGTAGAAGACAACCGGACCCAAACGCGACCCACAGCAAAAAGTATAAGTTAACCCGACCAGAAGCAAAAAAAGAAGTCAACCGGTCCCAAACCCGACCCACAGCAAAAAAAATAGAAGTAAACCGGACCCAAACCCGACCCGCAGCAAAAAGTAGAAGTAACACGACCCGCAGTGAAAAAAAATTATCCCCGACTCGCGCATCAGACTGAAGTCTTCAAATTTCTAAAATCGCCCCCCCCTTGAGGACTCTCCAGATCCGCCCTTGGTTGTATATAATTGTTATTTTATAAATAATGTGCACATTTAAGTGTGGGAACATTGAGATTTCAGATGAAATTAAATAATTAGAATAGTTTAATAAAAGAATTTTATAGTCCCGAAACATGGTAAACGGACTTGAACGATATCAAGGTTTGTCCCACAGACAAATGTTATCAACAGACAAATTATGTCGGTGTTACTACCCCTTTGAATTGAAGACGCAAAAAAGTTCTAAATTGCGATATTTGTGTTACTGGAAAACCTAGACGCATGAAATTTGGCATGGTAGTTAATTATAAGATATAAATGAATTCTAAGGACATTTCTTAAAAAATTCAAAATTTAAAAAGGGCGAAAATGTGCAAAAAGTGTTTAAATGCATTCTAAATGGCGATTTCTAAGCAATCTCAGGGAGTATCAAACCGATTTTAAAAGTAATGGTTGGAATTTGATGGTGACGGTGCCCTGCTCCAACATAGGCTATATTTTACGTTGTTGTAACTGTCACCTAAAGGTTGCAGTAACAACAAATGTTCTAAATTGCATTTTTTGTGCTACTGAGGGGTCTAACATTTTGAAATTTGGCATGATAATTACTTAAAAAGATGCAAATAAGAACCATTGAAAGAAAATTCCAAATTTAAAAGTATGAAGTGAGCAAAAGCTTTCTAAAAATGTTCTAAATTATGATTTTTATGCAATCTTATGAAATACCAAAACGATTTAAAAAATAATGGTTTTGAATTGGTGCTGATAGGACCTTCACAAACATAAGCTATATTTTATGTCAGTGCCACTACCAGCAGAGGGTTGCAAAACAAAAAATGTTCTAAATTGGGATTTCTGTGATACTGAAGATGCTAGAAACTTGAAATATGGCACGGTAGTTATCAAATATAAATGCCCTCTAAAAACAGTCAAAAATAAATTCGAAATTTAAAAGGAGATGAAGCGAAGGGAAGGAGTGAAAAGCATTCTAAAAAAGTCCTAAATTACGATTTCTATGCACTCTTAGGAAATAATAAACCGATTACAAAAGTAATGTTTATGAATCAATGGTGACAGTCTCTGATCCTACACAGGCTATATTTTATGCTGGTGCCACCAGGGCCCGACTTACACTACATAGGGCCCCGGGGGCAAGCATTCTTTAGTGGGGATCGTTTCCGTCTAGCCATAGAAATTGTTTACGAATTATGATTGTGACAAGTATTAAACTTCATGCCTTTTGTATATATGTATACATTTTATACCAGGTACTACTCACATCTGTATGCAGGGTATCAAAACAAAAATATTCACATAACAAGTAGGAAACTAGAAGAAAAACTGATGGATTGAATGATGGGAGTATTTGTTTGCAAAATTTCCCTTTGCTTTTCTACGTATGTCATAAAATGTCTAAAAGAAAAATGCCACTAATGGGTCATTATACATGGTTTTAACTTGACATGTTCAGAAGAAAATGCCAATAATGAATTTCACTTGAAAACATTGAACCGCTAAATTGTTTTGATAAAATTTTAATCATTACTTTGCTGATGATGTATCTCATTCTTTCTTTCTTTTTCTTTTTTCTGGCGGGAGGCATGCATACAAGAAGCAGATAACAAAATATAGGGAAGGACCACACTCTTTTCCTAAATATTTGAAACTTTTGGCCAAATTTAATCATATGGCACCCTCTTAACTAAAATTCTGATTAACCCCATGGTGGGCCCTTCAAAAGGGGGGGGGAGGGGAGTCCGGGGCAGCTGCCCTGCTTGTCTCTGTATTAGTAAGGCACTGGGTGCCACTACCACTTCGTGTTAGCAGGAACAACAAATGCTCTAAGAAAACCTTTAAAAACTTTCTAAATTACGTTTTCTATGGAATATTACGAAATACCAAATCGATTAAAAAAAAAGTGTTGGCAAATTAATGGTGACAGTCCCAGTTCCAACATAGGCATTTCATGTTGGTGCCACTACCACCAGAAAGGTGGTAGACCGTTAGACAAGAAGCTTGGAATTTGACATGATAGTTAGTTTTAAGATGTAAATTCGTACTAAGAACTGTTTCTAAAAAAATTCAAATGAATAGTGAAATGAGCATATTAAATAAGCATAAAAGCTTCAAAATACTTTCTAACTTATATTTTATTTACAGCTAGTTTTAGTTCTACTTATTAATTTTACCCTCATTTCTGCCTAATGCAGTGTAATAATGAAGTTTAATGAAACTGTGGCTTAATTAGTAACTTTTGAATTATTCCTAAAAGTATAATTTCTTCTAATAAAAATTAGACGTAGAAATTTCACTTTCAATATTTCAACTATTCTGTGAACAAAGCTGTGGGATTTGCTAGTGATATATAGCTAAGCCATCATCTAATCAACCTCTTTCCCCCCTCAAGAAAAAAAGTATGATTCTCTCATTTTGAACACACCCGCACCTTTCTCCCCAGCTTACAAAGCTTAAAATCTTTTCTGTTTTCTTTTCTTTATATACTGTAACAATAAATAATCGCTTATCAAAATTCCTCTTACTCTACCCCCTTCCCGAAATTTTCTAATTTTCCCTTCTCCCCTGATAGAAAATACACAAAATTAAAAAACAGTGAAGCGCTTTAATATTTAGTTATTTTGACGGATACTATCTAATTGTAAATTAAGGATCCTATATGAATTAATTATTTTTTATATTTATTAGTTTTCATTTACGGGATTAATTGCTTGGTAATGAATCCCTTTATTTTCAATTTTATGAATGGTAATTATTTCTACATATGAGATTAAATAGGGTGTCTAAGCAACCACTTTTCTTTAAGACAAATAATTTTCTAAAAGAGTACAAAACGAAAGACGTTTTTTAAATTTACCCTATATAAATAAAATATTGTTATGCTTACTAATATTCTAAACTATAAAAAGGAATATTAAATAATATATATCAGATATAAACTTAAAGCTGAAGGGGAAAATAATAAAAAACGTGCTGCTGGTAAGAATTAAATTTCTTTGCTTATATTTGTATGTGCTGTGCAGATTATAGGTTTCTGTGAATGACAGATTTGCAGATGAACGATACTCTACTGTGTATGAAAATTGCATTTAAAACTGTTAAGTAGTTCAGGAGAATCAGCCTCACTGTTAAGGGCGCCCCCGATCAGTGGTTTTGGTTACCGAAACATTTGGCCAGATGAATAGCACTCACTATTCGGCCAAATGCTACTCAATTTCAGGGTTTAAAGGTATTAAAAAAGTAAAAGCTTAAAACGATTCTACATCCAATGCAACACATATACTTCCATTTTGATGAACAAGACTTTCTTATTACATGTAAACTTTACAACAACAACAAACTATGTTTTGAGTTATTATTTAAAAATAGAACTCATTACCTTAACTTATTTACTTTAAACTTTTTCCTGTGAATGAAAATAAATGAATAAAAATTCCTTATACTCTACGATAAATATTTCAAAATCAAAGAAAAATTTTGAAGAAATTAGAAAGAAATTTTCAATTTTACAGTGTTTAATGATCATGAAAGGACAAAAGTAAAAAACTTATTCAAATGTTGGCAACTCAGCAAAAATAACTCTTTTTTTATTGAACAAGGACATTTTTAAATGAACTCATGAACAATAGAAATCAGGATCCTTTATATGTTTACAAATTTTTAAATTCTATACCAAAGTTGAAAGAAACAAAGGGGGATAATGTTGTAATTATACACTGATAACATTAAAAATATAATTTAAAAAATGAGTCACAATCAGGCAACTGGATCTTAAAATATTCGGCCGAACCAAATGTTCAGCTTCAGTGCCAAATAAGCAGAACATCCAGCAGGAGTCAGATATTCGATGCATCCCTACCTAAAACCTAAAGTTTAGGCTAAATACCACTTTTTTTTAAATCGAAAAAAGAATAACGTTTGTTTATACATATATTTTTTAAATGCAAAAGAATGAGACACACAATGAAGCTTAAATATTTGTGTGTTGAAAATTTAAATAGCCTGATATAATATTTCAAACATATTTAGGAACAACTTTTATGCCATCTAAATTATTATAATAGCTTAATTTTATTAACAGGAAAGTCATTCATAAATATGAACTCATTAGTCATGACCACAGTGAAATGTACTTTTTTGTCATTAAAAATTATTTACAAAGTCAACATTCACAAAAATTTGACCAAAAAGAAAAAAAAAATGTTGAAAGAAAAAGAAATAAAAATTGGCCGATATATAGTTAATAATGATACTGATAATGATATGAACGAGATACAGGAATAAATAAGATAGACAAATTTAGTACAATAATATATGGCAGTTGTAAAAGATAAATGGATGATCATTATAATAAACATAACACTAATCATATACAACCGACTACCTTAAATCAATGAACACCTAAAATCCGCATATTTTTTCAGATATAAAGAGTGAAACTTACAGTTAAGTTGCAGGAACAAGATTCAAGATAACACTGAATTCATTCGCAATCACAAAATTTTTTATGATTATTATTATTTTGTTAATCATGCACTTTTGGTTATTACAGCTGATTAATTACTAAATAAAATTATGTTATAAAAGTATGTATGATAATCACTTATAATCAATCAAACTACGTAAGCTAAAAATTGCTAATAGTCATAAAAAATATATACTTAAAAAGACATAGTACTTTTATTTAGATCGACATATGTTTCATCGAACTAACTAACGGCGACATTTCTCAAGAACCTTGTTGATAGAAATACTTTTGCAAAAATTTTTAAAAATAAGAAATAGGTAAATAATATCACGAGACTTCATGTATAATGAAAATGCACTGGAAACTTTAAATAAAATAAAAATGGATATTTGTGAGTGTGGATTAATTTCTACTATTATTTCTAAACTTGCATAGCATCTTTTTCCACATTTTAGGTAACTCAAGGCAGACTGAAACATTACAAATATTCTCATTACGTAAAAATATCTCAACTGATTCCCGGATAATGGATGGTAAATAAAATTTTCACTGATAAATTATTCCGCTATTTTTTAAAAATAAATCTGTAATAGGTTCTTTGCTGCATAATCTGGCCAAAGCTGTAGTTTTCTTGTTGTATTTGATGTGTGCTATATGTAGTTTAATTCTACTTTTAAGTTTCTACTTAAGCTTTCTGCCTAGATAAAATTGCATTGCTCCATCTTCTTCTTCTTTTTTTTTTTTTTTTTTTTTTTTTTTTTTACCAAAGACAATTCTAAGATAAAAAATATGGCACAACAGTACATTTTGCACAATACCTGAAACTGTAACTGTTGAAGTCATATTGTTTATATTTACATTTTTTGCATTCGTTTTGGTTCAAATTTGAAATTATTTTTATTTTTTCATGATTTCGTGCATAGTTCTGACTAATATACCTGATTCCAATATTTCTAATGAAAAAAGACTGGAAAAGAAAACACTTTAGTTTGGCAATAATGCAAAATGTAGAGATCATAAAAAACTTGATTCTGCGTTTAAAGCTAATTTTTTATTATTTTATGTAATTATTAATAAATTATTTAATAATTTACTATATTGTAAGCATTCATAATAATTTTGATTGCATAATTACATTAAAATAAAATGCAAACAAAACAGTGACCAAAAATCCACACCTTTGGTTTCAAGTTGCGCAGATTTCAGAAAATCTACTGTATACATTTATTATTTGCATACTTTACTGATTTAAATCATGAGAAGAAGTTAACAGAATATGACTATTATATGAAATAATTTATATCAAATAACATTTTGAAAAAATACTATTTGAAAGTATTTAATAATAGCTTTTTTGTTATATAATGCATTCATCAGTACTACAGTCAACTCTACGAAATCCACCGGAGTGTAATCTGCAAACATCTATTATCCACACTGCACATTGGAATGTAAACAATGATAATTGTCATTAACAGTTAAACCCATAAAGTTAAATTTTTTTTCACTTGTCAATTTTCTAATGAATAAACATTTAAATATAAATTGGATATAAATATTTAAATTTCCTCAAGCAACAAAATTTTATCACGGAGCAAGAAGTAATGAGTGTTTGTAGACTACAGAAAAAAAATTATTGACATTAAACCAAAATTGATACTACCAATTTAAAATAATGAATAATTGGTAAAAGTTGTATATAAATTTAATTTTTATTTAAATTAACTTCGTTACTAAATATATTAAACCAATGTTGTATTATGTTTTTCTTTTCCATTGTAATTGTAAATTTTCATTCTATTCTTCCTAATTTATAGTCGGACTTAAAAAAAAATGTAAACAAAGGGATGATCTATAATCCACAAAACCCTTGGTCCCTAAGTGTGCAGATTTCACAGAGTTGACTGTATTGTCTTCTTGAACTTGCCCCCTGCACTGGGAGGGGATAAGCATAATTTCTTATCAACAAAACAGATATATAACATTCTTCCCCATTTTTTTTTTCTAGTAGACATAACACGTATTTTTTCGAGCCTGGTTTCTCTAACAATGCATTATATGCGCTTATGGTACAAGAATAGGAATGCCGATTTGTTCCATATTTTGGAATGAAATGTTTTTATAAGCATTTGATGGTTTTGTAACTTTGCATTTTCTTAAAAATAGATAAGACTAAAAAAAAAAAAAAAAAAAAAAAAAGATAGACTATTTTGATATAAAGGAAATGGATACTTTTCTGCTAGCCAGGAGCCAGTGTTATATGTCTACCAAGGCTGCGGAGTCAGGCCCATTTTTGGGCGAAAGAGTCAGAAACGTCCATTTTTCCCACCGACTCCGTATCCCTGATGTATACACAACACTGACACCCGGCTAACAGAAAAGTTACAAAGAAAATTAACAAAAAAAAGAAAAACTTTTGGTTCGATCAAAAGAGATAACAATGTCAAAAAAACAACCCCCTCTCCCCTAAAAGATATATTACGATATCAAGTGCCAGATCCTGCCTTTCCCTAAAGTGATTACGTTATATATGTACAGTCCCTCATACATTAAGTCAGTTAATTATTGTAGACTACGGAATACACGTACTTTGGACAGAAGAAAATGAATCAGAATTTACAGGTGGCATTACAAGCAAAGTATACAAAGGAAAGATTAGAAAATAAATGTATCATTGAATTTTCTACATTAAAAGACATGATTATTTGAATAAATCAGACTACAATTCTTTATACATACTTTTGATAGTGCTTCATAGGTTGTCTATGTTTCATCCTATGTACTTTTTATGTTTCTTGTTGTACTTTGGGCTATGTATCTCATAAAGGTTTCTTTACAAAGAAAGCGTTGTGCATAATACAGAGAATATACCTAAAACAGAAAAAAATACAGACTTAAAATGTAGGACCAGGATTCGAACCAGGGATCTCCTGGCTGAAGCAGCCAGTACTCTGCCATCTGAGCTATCCCGGACGAATCTGGTGGAACTTTTTCGCCCAGTTGGAAATTTACATCTAATATGATTTATTTACCAATTAGAATAACTGTGTTAAAATTAATCTAGAGTAATTTCATATCCAGCGATTTCTGGAGTTCCATTACCTGAGATTTATTCTGTTAAGCTGAACCAGGTTTCAGACCAGATGCTTTAATCATTAAGGTTAGCTGGGTGAAAAATTTCCACCGGGATAGCTCAGATGGCAGAGCACTAGTGGCTTCAGCCACGAGATCCCTGGTTCGAACCCTGGTCCGGGCATTTTTCGCCCAATTTGAAATTTACATCTAATATGATTTATTTAACAATTAGAATAATTGTGTTAAAATTAATCTAGTATAAGGTTATAATTCTATTTTATTTAATTATTTATTTTGAAATTAAAATAAAACTGTAAGGTTTGTGTTCGATCATGATTTTTTCTGGGCCAGGAAAATTTACGTTAGCCTATCAGCGAGGGGAAAAAAGTTACTGGTCCTGCAGACTACTAAATTTTTCAAATTAGTGGTCCGATTGAGTTTTTGGGGGTCTTGGACCAGCGGACCACAAAGGATTTCGAATGCTGCTACTGTAGTAGTATTAAAAGTAGACAAACAGCTTTTTTATATTAAATAAATTCTGTAATTATCAGGGTAAGAAAAATTTGAAAAATTTTAGATATTTAGCATGAGATAGAAAAAAACAGATGCCCGAATAAAAGATTCACACGCTCGACTTTTGCTGTAATTTTAAAGCTGGTAAATATAACATAATCTATAAAACAATAAAGGATACACCGAATATTTTTTATTCAAGGGAATATGAATCTCTTAAGATTCAAATTTTTTTAAATAAATGATTTACATTTAATAAATAAATCCTACATCCCAAAACTAGTCAAAGATTTTTTTATTATAAGTTACATTCTCTACATTCGATTGCTGGCATAGAGAATGTCCACTAATGTATTATGTACCTTTGGGAGTCGATTACCAATAAAAGGCCATAGGTACAAATGTCAGGTCAGGGTCATCAATGCTTATACGACTTAAGTCATTCATAGTTTCCATCAAGAGGCTTAGTGAAGGGCAGTTTTAACTCGATTCATATAGCTAAAGCCCCTTCGACATGCAGATGTACCAGGTGTAAAACAAAACTTTATTTCAACCAATAAAAGCATAGTATTAGTGATACTTGTTTGAGTTATAGCTGCAGATAGCTATATTACATGTTTTTTCTAACTTTTACTCACAGATAGCATTTGAAATCCTCACTATTTCTTCTCAAATGGCATCAAAAATACATGCCCATTCAGGCATGTTGATAAGAACAATACATGGCCAATAGGAAATTTTACATGCCCCGGGTATGTCGGGCAATAGATTTTTTGAGCCCTGGTAAATGTTGAATGAAAAAATGACTTGCAAGAAAATATACATTTTTGTCCCTCTCTCGCCAAGGATACTATACTGGAAAAGTGCCAATTTCACTTTTCTATGAGATCATAATTATCAATTATTTTTCAGTATAGAGGACTTGGCATGATAGAGAAAATGGCTAAAATTCCATATTTGGGTGCATTTGGCAATCTTTTTTCTTTTTTTGTAATATTTTGGTGAAAAAATTATTTTTTCAAAACAAAAAGTACATTTAATGTTAACTTTATATTTTCTGGCAAACAATCATGACACATTATTTTTTTACCAAACAAAATATCAGAAACAAAGAACACTTAGCAAAAATTAAAACATTTACCAATTCAGAAACAACTGAAAATGTTCTCCAGCAACTTCAACTATATAGTAAGGACCTAAAACATTAACATGGTCAAAATAACCTTACAAAACAAACCCTAAAAACCAATGATGAAAACCCTTAATTTCACAGTTGTTCCTTTAGCTTTATTTTAAAAAATATTCCTGTGACTTTCACTTACAAGTAAAGGTGCTATAGTCTGTGGTGACAAATTTCAATTTTTATCGCTGATTCAATTCGTCTCATTGAGCATAGTAATTTTACACATCAAATATCGGCTATTGAGTTTTTATAATGGCAGGGGGGCAGGAAAAGTTAAAAATTTCATTCATTAAAAAACAAACACCTTTCAAGAAATAAGTGTGATTTAAGTTCACTAACTGTTTTTACAGTGCCAT
This sequence comes from Maratus speciosus, assembly GCA_963932465.1. Lineage (NCBI taxonomy): Eukaryota > Metazoa > Arthropoda > Arachnida > Araneae > Salticidae > Maratus > Maratus speciosus. The sequence goes on along the minus strand of OZ010794.1, from coordinate 34,724,485 downwards.
AAATTGCCAATAACTACTGTAAGGTTATATCATTGCTGTTATTATAAGAATTTGTAATTGCAGATAAAATATTCGTATGCTACTTGACAGGCAGGTTTTCGCAAGTTATGATGTCCTCGTCTAGTTCAGTGTTGCCAATGGACTACTTTTTTTTAATTTAAATTTCTTGATTGGCACCACTTTTCTGAAATGGTAAAATTCCTCTTGTTTTCTCCTTAATTAATATGTTATTAAATAATTAATATGTTATTAAATAAGGCAAATTTTACAATTTCAAAAAGTGGTGCCAATCAAGAAATCTGAATTTAAAAAAAGTAGCCCACTGGCAACACTGGTCTAGTTTTGTTCATCCTGTCAATACTTTTCCCCGAATTACGAGCAAAAATTTTAGTAACCACACACTGTCAGTTCTTTTGTCAGTTTTTTAGTCACTTGGTAACTTGCAGAATGTTTGTGTACGGTTGTATGCGAAGGAACTTTCTGCTACTGGTTTATTTTTGCCAGCTCACATTATGCAAATTTTTAAACTTTGACCTGGCCCCCTATCATTATTAAAGAAAATTAGTTAACTCGATGAGACAAATTGAATGAGTGATAAAAATCGAAATTCGCGCCACAGACTATGGTACCTTCACTTGTTAGGTTTACCTCAAAACAAAGCATTGCTGCTTTGTTAAACATACAAAAACCTTGAATTACCATAATCAAATAAAAAATTGCCTACTCTTGATCACAAAAAAAAAAATAAATAAATAAATAAATAACTAAAAAATAAAAAAAATCACCGAATGCACCAAAATGAGGAATTTTTCAAGTGAAAATGGTCTTGGCAATAAAAGAAATTTGGCAACATTAATTAATGGCAGAATTTATCTGGCAACTTTTTCACTGTTTTCTATAGACAAGCATTTTCATTAAATATTTATATAATTTATAATAAATAAGGACTTTATATTGTATACTCAAATGTGAAAACTAAAACCATAAGTTGCCATCCAACAAACACTTTATTTCGAGATTTTAAACAAAGATTTAAAATCAGAAAAATAAAAATTATACTTGATGATTTAGTTTCTCTTTAAAATCATCTTCTGGAGTTAATTTTTTAAAATGCAAATTGGTAAAAACTATTTACATGCTACATAATCAAAGACATGTTCAAACTGAAAGAAGAAACAGAAAATTATCGATAACATTTCAAATAACCTCAGTGGCGCCATCTGTTATCCAAAGCTGAATTAAAACAACATTACTGGAAATATTAAGCAAAAAACTAAAGTCCTTTCAAAATACTGACCCGAACTTCTGGAACAGAAGATGAAATAGCGTCGTTACACATTCCTTGACTTCTTAAACAAATCTCTAAAGATTCTTGGAAAACTGCTTTAAATGGATGGACTTCTTTTGAAAGAATCCTCATATTCTCGAAGTCAATAAATGAAATACTTTTTTAGGGAAGGTTCTCGACAATGCAGTGGAGAGTTTATTATATTTTAAATCATTTTTATGCTTTTTCCAATATTTCAAAGAGGCGATGCTTTGTCATATATGAAGAATCTGTACCGTCAGAAAGTTTAAACGGTATTTCATAAACTCCAGAGAAAAATGTAGGTGGAACAGGATCCATTTTTATACTCATAATATTAAACAAAATACTTGCAAGTATTTATTACCAGTAATAATATTATTAACAGCATAATATTACCAGTAATTTTGTTTTAATTCATTTTTGAATAAGAGATGGCACAACTCAGGCACCACCAATTGTTTTTTTTTTATGAAATTTCTGTTACTTCTTTCAGTTTGAATTTTGTCTTTGATTATGTAACATGTAAGTAATGTTTTGCCTATTTGTACTTTAGAAAATTAACTCCTGAGATGGTTTTTAAAGATAAACCAAAACATCAAGTATAATTTTTATTGTGGTGAATTTGATTTTTACATCAAATCACACTTTTACAATAAAGCATATGATGGATAGCAACTTGTTTTTTTTCACATTATATAATTTGCTTATTAAAAAGAAGCTACTTATCTATTTTTTCATACAAACAGATGTAATTAGTATAGGAGACTCTCTAAAATTCGCACATCATTTCAGATATAAACAGTGAAACTTACAAAAGATGCAGATAGTGAAAAATTCAAGATTTTTTAAATTTTTTATTTATTGTGTACACATTTTAATATGTAATTCTGGTTAATTATGATTTAGCTTGTGCTTTCTCTTGAAGGCAGTATAAATTTATTTCTAAAAAAATTCAAACAGAGCTGATATTAATGGCAATTGCAATCTTTTTACCAAATACATTTATGTATTAATCTTTTAATAGTTTTTTATGTTATTCAGTATGGCTAAACATGAAATATAACTTTGTTATGTGCTTTAAGATTTTGATATAAATTATTAGTGTGCCTTTATGAGGCAAGTTTTATTGAATAATTTAAGAAAGAATTATCAAATCGTTCTTATGCATTATTAATTTTACTAACATTCCTTAATGCTTAAATGTTGTTATTTAAATCCAATACAATTTCTTTATTTTTGATTTAGAAATTTTTTTTACCCAAACATGCATATTAGGGACACTTGATCCCTGTTCTATGGGGAGACTTGATCCTAGGGATCAAGTGTCCCCAAACCAAAGTTAAGCTAAATTAATGTTAATTTTATGAACCCCCTACTTTTCATTGTGAAATTTAGATATTATCGGTATTACTTAGAATATGATTGCCTTGATTTTAGATGGTTGACAAAGATAGAAAGTTAGTATGTGGCTACATATGATGGTTAGCAAGCACATGGTGGATGAATGCACTCAGATCAACCGACTCAGATCCACTTGATGAACATTCTGATGAAATCATTTCAGATCCAAAAAATTTGTCGACTGATGAAAATGACTTTTTCATTATGCGATTTCTGGGAAAGAAGAAAATTAGTCATTTTGTAGGAAAAATTTAAAATAAGATTTTATCATCTGAATGTGAAATCAATTTTCTAAGAAAACGAGGACTTAATTTCGACCAATTTATTTATCCAGAAAATGTTGACAGTGATGACATGATAAAAGAACTACCCAAACCAACCATGCTTTGTAGAATTCTTTGAACTGCAATAATTTTAATATTTACATTTGATTTTTAAAGCTTTGAAAATGTGTTTTGATCATTAATTGTGTTTCTCTCCCTTTTTGCATGTTAGTCAACAATAAATTTGATTTCTACTACTTAATTTGAATCATTTTAATGCATCTGTTTCAAGGATCAAGTCTCTCTTGGCAAGGGATCAAGTCTCGCTGCAAATGGGGAGACTTGATCCTTTTTTTATTTTTTGGAAAACAATTTATTTTTAATTTAAAAATGTTTTTTCCAAAATAAAAGAGAAATACTACAACAAGAAAGACGCACAAACCTTTAATAATAACTGGAAACATTTTTTTAAAAAATTGTTTTTTTCCAAAATAAAAATTAAAAACTGAAAAAGGGATCAAGTCTCCCCTACAGTTTGCAACATAAAGTTACAATTTATTTATTATAGAAAATAAAATTAATTGTAACAGATTTTTGCATTTAAAAAGGAAAATTGTAAATTTGCCCATATTAAGAGTCAAAGTTTTAAAGAGGCATTCTACATATTTGATCCTAACTTCTATCATATCAAATAGCACTAATCAAACATAAAGAAATAAACATCCAAGATTTTTCTAACATATTTAAGTATAAAATAAGAAGGAGAAAAAATGTGTCAGAAAATCAGGAGAAATATGTCAAAAATCAGGAGTATGGAAAAACAAGGAAAAATCAGGAGTCTCCTGCCGAAATCAGGAGACTTGGCAAGTCTGTTAGTGTATTACTTTATTTTAAGTTATAATAAAAATTATCGTTTTTTTATAACTAATCTTAATTATTTTCTGTCAAAACATTTTAATGTATTCATGCATTCACACAAAGTTATATATGTTACTGCATTATTGAAATATTGACTATTTGTTAAGGCTAATTTTATAAGATTGGTGAGATTAAAAAGATTTTGGCTAACATTACCCTAATGTTCCCCATGAACCCTAATTTCCCATAATTGTTCTGTTTCTTGATTCAATGAAAAGAAATGAATGGAAATTGGAAAAGCGAAACCGAATCAGCGTAATTAAGAATCATACGTCAAAAAATTTTCGTATGCAGTAGAATTTCATGGAGGAGATCTTTCTTACAGGGTTAGCAAAAATATAAAATAACATTTTGGCAGACTAAACATTTAAATAAATTAAACATAAGAAATCATCGTTGCTTACAAACTTTAAGAACGTCGTGAAAGTACATCGTAATAATTGCACAGTTTTTTAATTTGTCATGTTGTCAGGTAGTTGATAAATAAACTAACCTTAAAAAAAAATCTTTTGATAAAAAATATCGAATGCACAAAATATAACATATTTTTAAGAGACGCCAAATGTTTGATTCAATTTGAATGATTCGTATTCGATTCAATGAATCATTCAAAGATTTGGGCCGGCATTCAACTGTCCGCTATGCAGGATCGCTTTGCTCTAGCTGCCGTTTCCTTATAGCGTCCTCTGTACGCTGTTTAATTCAAGGTTTATTAATTCAAAGATCTTAGTTTTGCATAAATAAATACTAGCCTTAAGATTGTCAGCATCATTTCAGAATAATCGAGCCTTTAATCGATTTATCGAATGTTGGTTGTTTTCGTTGAATATCGTTGTCGTGGTATGTTATATTTCTACATTTTACATTATTGCATATGTTAACAAGTTGTTTTAAAACGTAATTTTTCAGCAAAATTGCCCCAATGAAGCAAACTAACAAACAAAAAAGAAGTCACTTTAAAAATAATAACGTAGAGTCCCATATCCTGTGCTGCTTGGCGAATTTGGCAAAAAAAAAAGCACCAAAATGCCGTTTTGGCGACATGAAAATTTTTCCAAGATGGCGGATAAATATCATTTTTGGAACAAATGTCATAAGTTCCCACGGCCGCCATCTTTGAATTCTTCTTGGCGTGAAAACCCCTTTTCCGCCAAGTAGTAAATGTCGCCAAGCACCGGTTTATACGCATGTTTGGCTTAACGAAAATAAAATGCAAATAATAAACAAAATTCGCTAAACAGGCAATCAGTAATCATTGTATGAGCGCTTCGCGCACATTTACCGAAAAAAAAATTGCTGAATTCAGCATTTCTCGCTGCATAGCATTCTCAAAATTCGGCAGTTCTCGTTTTGTAATAATCTCAAAATGTAAAAAACTCTTAAAGCAACAAAATATACATAAAAAACGAAACTCGCTGAAGTGGCAATCAGCAATAGTTGTATGAGCGCTTCGCGCACATTTACCAAAAAAAAAAACATCGCCGAATTCAGCATTTCTCGCGGTATAGCATTCTCAAAATTCACCAGTTCTCGTTTTGTAGCAATCTCAAAATGTAAAAAACTCTTAAAGCTGCAAAATATACTTAAAATTATCAACATACCTTAACAGACATCTGCTTTCTTGAAACCTCCAGCACGAAATATCTCTCATAACATCGCCGTCATTTTCCAAAATAGTCTTAATACGCATTGACATGCTATAAACAAACCCCCCTTCCTTGTCGAAATTTCCTCATATTTGTTAATTACTTCAGCAAGAGCATTTAAACGGACTACAGAAACTATAGTCAATGAAATACATCCAATAAATTTAACATAAAAATAAAAAGACAACGATAGAGCACGATATCAAAATCCATCCACAAAATTCTAAGCTTCTCAGGGGTTGCCAGAACACGACACGTCACAACACACATGTCACACGGGGTTTACATATCGAGTTTGTCATATCCGTAAATACCGCCAACACGCCAACAAGAAATCGCCAAATAATTCAAAACAACAACAGCTGAGGGAAGGTATGGCATCTAAGCCTCATTTTTAAATCTTTCTGTTATTTATAAATCAATGATTTTGCACCTTTTTTAAAAATAGAAAATTTTATAAAAACATGGATTTATAAATAACAAAGATTTAAAAATGAAGTTTTTGCACCATCTTGAAAAATTTCTTCCGATGCAATTATACAAATTTCAGCTAAATAAACTAACAAGTAAAAACTAAACAAATGTTCTCATTGAGATGAATGCTTGTTATTGTCAGGGGGGGGGGGGGGGCTGCCCCGCTGACGTTTTTCCTTTTATAAAACATTTTGGACAATTAAAAAAAAAGAAAAAAACTTACCAGAGACTTTTTTGAATAAATTTGAACAATATTTCAAAAACTATTATAATTTTAATACAGGTAAAATCTCACTCAAAACTGCCAAAAAAAATTTATTAAATAGAAAATAAAAGTAAAAGGATAAATGTAATATTCAGTGTATGAATTCTCTGTTCACCCAAATAGCCAAATACCAGAAATTTTAACGTTGTACATAGCCATAAATAGCTAACTTATTTGTTAGTAGAAATACTGTTTGAAGTCAACACATTGAATAAAAATAGCTGACTTCACTAATAAAATGATTTTTTATTTAGATATAAAACAGGAAGGATTTACAAATATTCTTGCTAAAGAATTCAACAATGGTCATTTTTCCTGTAGGCAAGTGTGTAAATAGGACAAACTAAAATACCTTTGCTGTTAAGTCACCTCCCTGCATGGTAAGTGCTTCAAAGCATATCTGAAATTGTTTCATTTTAGAAAAAAATTCATTTAAGTCATACTTTTGTTTTGCTGTCTTATCAGTATCTAATTGCATTCCTGATGATAGTGCTTTTTTACATCCTTTTATAAATTTTAAATTAATAAAACTAGTTCTTTTCTTTCTTTTTTTCTCCCTCCTTTGTATCGTAAAACATTAGTATCAAGCAATCAATTTAAGAAAAAGTAATTGCGGAAGGATTAACTTGGCAAGTTCTGTGTTCTCCCAGTGTGGTGTCGAGTTATCGAGGTTTCACAGCATTTGTAAAGTACATAACTTTTTAAATATTGATATATAATGTGATTAGCATTTCAACTGTGAGTTGTAACTCCATCCAAACCAGACTAAATCTGGAATACAGTATGGAACCCGTTATCCGGAAACCCCATATCCAGAATGCCCCGAAAACCAGAATGCAAAATCGTAACCAAAAAATAATTAGTTTCATTTCAAAAATGTAAAGACTAAAGATATACTTTATGTCAAGCATGGAGTACAGCAGACAGATATACACTCATCCATTGGGTGATATAATTTGTGGTCATCTGCAATATTTTTTTTTAGTATGAATGAGCATGAAGTTGAAGGCTTTAAAATTTCTGAGAAGAAAATTGTTACAGATCTACTGGACTAAGCTAAAGAACTTTCATGTTCAGAAACTAAATTGTTGGTTCAAGAGTCAATGGAAGATTGTCTAATTGCTGATGATAATACTCCTGAAAGTGATCAAATGACTGTCAGTGGGATTTGTGACATAATGACAAATGATATGTCTGATGGAAGCGATGATGATAACTAGCAGAATGAGGTGGGTAAAAATTTTTCAAATGATCTACTGATATTTTTCAACTGAACAACTGACTTGTGGAATGCAACAAAGAAGCCACTTCCACGAACAGCAAATCATGTCAGTATGCAGGAGCAATTAGTACAAGTACAGTGGCTAGAATAGATAGTGTGCCGTTCATTGGTTACCATAACGCTTTTTCTTTGGTCGTGAAAAGAGGACGCCGCAAGATGGCGTGCATGTTATCACCGACTGGGAATTTTGAAAGCATTTAGCGCCGTGACAGTGAAGCATATTGTAAACAAATGCGAGTTTTTCTCATAAAGTTTTAATTATGTATGTTTAAGAAACAAAATATGGGTGAAAAACTAACAAAAAATATCAGCAAAGGTATTGTTTTGCGCCTGGTTGTCGTAATTTGTTTTTTAAATAACTGTATAAAACAAAATGTATCTGTTTTCAATTAGTTGATCTCCAATTTTGTTCTAAGTAAAAAGAAAAAAAAGTGCATTTTTAGAATATTGTTTGATTAAGTTTTCATGATAAGTGCAATATGTTTTAGTTTCTAATTTATATTATGCTTAAAAATATTTATTGTCAGCAGTAAGTTGACTATTTTGAAAATATCGGATATAATATAAAAAATATCGGATATTTTTTATATTTTCGAAAATATCATGATATTTACAAACCCTGGGCCCGGGGGAAGGAGATTCCTCCACAGAAGAATGAGATGTTTCTCCGGAAGATTTGATATTTTGTTTTCAATGGTTAAAAAGTGTAATACCCCCCCCCCCTTCCCCAGAGCTACAAAAAACCCTCCCGGAGAAAAGTGTCTGAATTCAACACTGGTTTGCATAGTTTTGCAAGTAGTGAACAGTTGTTGGTATTTGTAAATAAAGCTAAAGGGCGAATTTAACCTTTGAATTTATTTTAAAAATTATTTATTTTTCATACATAATTCATAAAGAAACAAATGTTTATAATTTCTCTTAAGAATTTTAATATGTGATTTCCAATGTGAAAATGATTTATTTAACAAATGGGCCTTTGTTTGGAAAATAACACAAAGTAAATATTGCTATTGGGAGTTTATTTTTAAATGTTTATTGTATGTTTGCACATTTTTAGAAGTAGTGAACAGTTGTTGATATTTCATATTTGTAAATAAAGCTAAAGCAAATTTAACCTTTGAATTTATTTACTTTTTTCACACATGGATTCATAGAAAAAAAAAATATATAATTTTTCTTAAGAATTTTAATATGTGATTTCAAGTGTAAGAAAGATTTATTTAACAAATGGGGCTTTGTTTTGAAAGTAACACAAAGTAAATATTGCTATTGGAAGTTTATTTTTAAATATTCATTGTATGTTTGCACAATTTTAGAAGTAGTGAACAGTTGTTGATATTTGTAAATAAAGCTAAAGCGAATTTAAAATTTGATTTGATTTTTGAAATTATTTACTTTTCATACATAATTCATAAATAATTTTTTTTTCAATTTTCCTTAAGAATTTTAATATGTGATTTCAAGTGTAAGAAAGATTTATTTAACAAATGAGGCTTTGTTTTGAAAATAACACAAAGTAAATATTGCTATTGGGAGTTTATTTTTAAATATTCATTGTATGTTTGCACAGTTTTAGAAGTAGTGAACAGTTGTTATTTGTAAATAAAGCTAAAGCGAACTTAACATTTGAATTTATTTACTTTTCACACATATAATTTTTATTTAAAAAATATGTCTCTGTTCTAAAATAACAGTTTGTAAATAATATATTTATTATTGAAATATTTCAGACTTGTTTTCAACTAAATATTAATTCCTATATTTAAATGTCTTCTTATATAATATTAAAATAAGTATTGAAAAAGCATTAATTTATCCGATCTGCTTTCGGAAATTTCCAGTCTCTACTACAGTCAGCGCCATCTATTGGGGGATTACTTTTGCGTGCATCTTTTTAGCGTGGAACGGCACACTATATATTCTAGCCACTGTAGTACAAGAGACACGCTATAAACAACCAATCTTGATTCTGCTCTCAAGCTTTATATGTTAATGTAATTTTTTCAAAATTTGAATTTAGGTTTTTTTTGTGTGTGTGTAAATAAGTTATTAAATTAACAAGTCTGTAATTATGTATTTACATATATTATTAATATTTTATACATTTAATATCATTATGTTGTACTATTCTTGACACTTATAGTAAAACGTTCCGAATAACGGAAAAAACACTTATCCAGAATATCTCAGGTCCCAAGCATTCTGGATAACAGATCCTATACTGTAGTACGATTCGTTTTTTATGTGCGTTCGTAATTATATAAATACGTAGCACCTATAGTCGTCGTTCAGTCCGTCCGTCTGTCCGCATATAACAGAGCAAAAACTACCCAACCGAATGGTCTGAAATTTTAAATGTATGATTGTTGTAAAATTTTGTCGAGCCATTTCAAATTTTATGGAAATCGGATGTATAGTTTAATTACAGGGACAGTCAAAAGTTTTCCGTTACATTACGGGAATGGGGAAAAAATATTGCGAGCGCATTTTAATGATGTTACAGACTATGCACTTATGAAGCTAAAAAAATATATACATTCAATACAATATGGGGTGCAAAAAATAATTATAAAACTAGTTATAGTACGAACGCACCTCATTTGCCACGTTTGACGAGCAATTTCCTACTTGTTTTTTTAAATCGTCAGATATTTCACATCCTCCCTCTCTCACTTTGACAAAATATTATGGCTGCACAATTGTGTTACTTGAATCAGGGGTGATTCTGAGTACAAAAAAGAAAAAGTTCTGAAATCCACAGCAAATTTTTTTTAAGTTTACAGAAGAGGGGGGGGGGGGGCTCCTCGGCACTAATTATGAGTTTTTTCCGCGATCTTTTAACGAAATTCTCGTTAGTACACTATCTTTTGACGAAATTAAGGGGTTTTTTGTGATCCTTTGAAGAAATTTTTTTCGCTATCTTTTGACGAAATTTGCGTTTTTTTTTCCCGTGATCCATTGACTAAATTTGCATGTTTTTCGCGACTCTTTGAAGTAACTTTTTTTCGCTATCTTTTGACGAAATTTGCGTTTTTTTTCGCGAGATTTTGACGAAATTTAGTTTTTTTTTTTTTGCATACTTTTGACGAAATTTCAAGTTTTATTCGTGATCTTTTGACAAATTTGCAGTTTTTTTCACGATCTCATGACGAAATTTCGATCTTTTGACGAAAGTGTGGGGGGCTTTTTCGATCCTTTAAAGAAATTTGTGTTTTTTCGTGATTCTTTGTCGAAATTTGCGTTTTTCTCACGATTTTTTGACGGAATTCGAGAGGACCCAAAATCCGGAAAGCCTTTGGTCCCGAGGATTCCGGATAATAGGTCCTGTACTGTACTTAAATCGAATTGTACCTGTAAGACTCGCATTAACTTTAATATTTGCGAAGCACGGATATTGGCGGTCGCCAAACAGTGAACTCTCGCCAAGGCAGAACTGTTCGAACTGGAAGAGGGGGCAGTCGCGGCGGAGATCGGGTAGTGAGATGTTGGAGTGAAAATCAGTGGTGTGTCGCCCTGATTGTGTTTTGATAACATCGGCATCTTAATGTCTTTGTGAAATAGTGTAAAATAACCAGAAGTTAATGTTATAATATTCGTTGTGTGTGTGTTGTTTGTCCTGTAAATAAACAAGTTTTCGTCAAGCCAGTGTGTTTTCAGAGTGTGTCTTAGCAGTGTTTTTGCATCTCAAGTATTTCTTAATAAAATAAATAACCTTTTTCTAAGGTTAAGGAGATATCGACCGGAAAACATTTTTTAGTAAAGAAAGATAATAAAGAAATAGAGGAGAAAAAGTTGTATTGGCGCAGTCGGCACGATTGTTCTCACGGGGTTTGGTAATATCAAAGAGGTAAGAGTCTTGTTCCTTTTTATGCTAGCCCAAAAATAAAATTATATTATTCTGTTATGCTCTAAAATAATTAAAAATATTATTGTCTAGATTCATGAAGAACAGAATGAGTAATTAAATGAAGGTTATTAACACTGCTTATCATTAGATTGATTATTTCTTTGAATGTAAAATTTGAAACGAAAGTATTGTTTGTTACATCTGAAATTTCATTAAATAAATAAGGTGTATATTGCATTATATTTTAAATATGCAGTAATGTTAAAATAAGATAAATGTAGTGTAAAATAAAGGGGATATTTCACTGATTTGGGATTAAAGTTCAATAGTGGTTGCGTAAATTATTATGGAATTATTTTTCCCTTTCTTTTTAAATGTTTTCGAAAGACTAAACAGGTGTGAATATTTTGTTTTTCTGCTATTTCATAAGAGCAAAATAAATAAGTGAGATTAATATTATAATTTGAAAGTGCTTTGGAAATACTTACATTACTTAACGTTGACGTAATAGAATTATGGAATATGTTTTTTTTTTTTTTTTTATTGGTTATTTATTACCTTCGCAATTTGAAAATGCAGGAAGATAATTAAAGTTGTGTTTATTTATGATTTCCTCATTCTACAAAAAGAAAAAAAAATAAAAGGTTGCTTATTTCATATTTTATTAGAGGTGAAATTGATATTTTTATTATTTGATTGTGCAACCAAGTTTCGTAGGTTGAAAATAGTGATTACATTTTTTTTGTTTTGTTTGTTTAAGAAAGTTCTTTCATAGATCGGAATTAGTATTTTTTTTTCTTTATGCTTTATTTAAGTATCCTGAGTTTCGTAAATCGAAACTAGTGTTATGAAGGCATTCTTTTAAGAGTGTTATTATTTTTAAATCAAAACTAACATTATGATTTAAATTGTATTTATGAGTAGGGAGTGTTGAAACAAATATTATGAGTGCATTTGTTATTTATAGACATTGAATGTACATCCTAATTTATAATTCTTTGGTGTTCTACTATTTTAGGGTTAATGGTTATTGAAAGCAATTTGGTGAAAGGGAATATTGGTACATTTTAATTATTGCTGAATGTGTTTTTTTTTTAACTCATTCAAAACGAAAGTAAATAATTGATTTAATTATGTGTTCATATATGATTTTTTCTTTTCGTAATAATTCGGAAAGTTCATTTTTGACTAGATTTAAAATACCGTTGATAGAATTATTTAATTAAATGATTGAAATAAGCATTTAAATTCCAAACGGTTCTATTGAAAAGTTATTTGATGATTGGTTGTAGTTACATTTTTTTTGTGGGAATTAATAAGTCTTGAGGTTTATTACGCTGTCTTTAATTCATTACTAGCATTTTGAATTCGTTAGAATTTTTTTTTTTTACCATGGTATTCCTGGGTAGGGGCAGGAAGGAAGATCTAATCGAGCTAGCAACAGAACTGGGTATAGAAGCTAGCATGGATAATAAGAGGGCAGATATTAGAAAATTAATATCAGAAAATGAAAATTTCGTCGAAGATGAGGCCAAAGTATCTCTGAGTAGAATCATAGAAGAACGAATTCGGCGTGAGACAAAAGAGGAAGAAGAACGAATTCGGCGTGAGACAAAAGAGGAAGAAGAACGAATTCGGAAAGAAGAAAGAGAGGATCGAATCCGGAAAGAAGAAAGAGATCACGATCTAGAAATGAAACGATTGGAATTAAGAAGAAATAACGTAAATTTGGGTGATGGAGTTGAAAATTCAAACGAAACCAGATCTAGAGTACAACTGATGCAGATAACTCCTAAATACGACGAAAAAGTAGACGAAATGCAACTGTATTTAGTAAACTTTGAGCGTCGGGCGGCAATGGCGCGTGTACATAAATCAGAATGGGTAGCATATTTACTGGGATTGTTACCAACAGATATGGCTAATAATATAGCTCGAGAGCCTCCTGAGAGAGCCAATGACTATGATTTCGTAAAGGATATGTTATTAAAGCGTTACAAGCTAAATCCCGAAAAGTTGAGGCAATTATTTTTCCGGCATCAAAAGGGACCAGAAGAGTCTTGGAGAAGCTACAGTCATGCGTTGAACAATTATTTCAACGAATGGATAAACGAATTAAAGGTTGAGAATTTCGACCAATTAAAGAAATTATTGGTAGCGGATCAACTCAAACGCAGAGTACCAAACGAAGTGAAAGAACACTTCTTGCATCAATGGAATAAATTGATCGACCCTCTAGAAGTTGCAGAAAAAGTTGATGAATACGAAAGTTTGAGAGACGGGTTCAAGAAAAGCTCAGTCCATACTAAGCCAAAGGATGTTCCTCGATGGCAACTGGAAGAGAAAAATAAGTACAAATCTAAGGAAAGGTTCGAAAATAACAAAAACGGTCATTTTGCGGGAACGACTAAATATAGAGGAAATGACAAACAATTTGAAAAAACAAAATATCAAGGGACTTGTCAAAAGTATAGGGATTCCAGGGCGTTTAAACCTACATGTCTTGCATGCGGAGATTCAACTCATTTTGCACGGGTTTGTCATGAAAATAATAGTCAGAGAACACGAAGCAGAATTGAAAGTGCTATTAGTAATTTGGTTACTACAGAAGGAACTGTAGAAAATAAAGAGGTGTTATCAGCTCGAATCGCAGGGCCGGTATTCTCACCGATTAAAACAAATTCGGTAAAGTGTGATGAACTGGAAAAACTAGAAATAAGGAATACCAACATTTTACTCAAAACGAATTCAGAAGTTTCTGAAACTACTACAATTGCTTCTCATCAAACTGAATCTGAAGCGAAGAATGAAATTGAGAATCTGAAAAGAGTTCACCGAAAAGAAATAAATAAATTAAGTGATTCTCTTGAAAGGTATAAATCTGATGCTAATGAGGCTAAAGAAACATTAAAATATGCTAATGAGGTCCTTGAAAATTCAAAAGAAGTTATCGAAAAACAGAAGAAAGAAATCAATTCAATAGAAGAAGAATGTATGTTTTTGAAAGAGGAATTATCAAAAGTGCAGTCTGAAAAGAAAGATTTACAAACAAAACTGCAATCTTTAACAGAAAACTTTGAATTTCAGAAACAGAAAGGATTTGAATTTGCTAATGAATTAGAAAAAGTCAAAGAACAAGTTGGAAAGTTCGATTTATTACAAGCAGATTATTTAGCCTGCAAGAATGAAGTGGTTATGTTGGAAAAGACTAACCGTGATTTAGAAGAAAAACTTTGGCTTGCTTATAAAAAGTCTGAATGTGAGATGAATTTTAAGGAAAAATTCGAGAGCCAAAAGTTAGAAGAAGTTTTTAGGACTATAAATTCACAAAAAGATAAATCGGAAAAACTGAGATGTGAGAAAGGGAAATGTTATCATGAATTAAATAATCTCAAATATGTGAAGAAAAATTTTAAGAACAAGTTTGACAAAATTTCTTTTGAAATTGAACCTGAAATGAGTTTTAAAGATCGATTAGAATGTGAGTGCAAAAGATTTGAAGAAGATGTTAATACCATCATTTTTCAAAATAATGAAACAGGGAAATATAGATCCAAGAACAGAAAGTGTAATGATGAATTAGTCAAGTTTAAAAAAATTAACAATGATCTTCAAAACAAGCTGAATGTTACCATTTCTCAAAATGAGGATGTCGATGAGTTTGTGCAAGTACTTGAAAAATGTGAGATTAAAGAGACTTATAAAATTGAAGAAAGGCAGTCTAATTTGAAACAGTTGAAGGAGAACTTTGCAGTTAGTCCTGTTAATCATGAAAAAGAAAACATAGTCTTGCAGCAGTTGATTGCTATCTTAGAAAAATATGAAGCGGTGTCTAGAATCAAATTAAAACAATTTCATACGACCAACTGTAAGTATAGTGAGCAGATTATGGATTTGGAAAGTAAGCTCAAAGCAAAGGAAAAAATTATTTGTGTCCTGGATGATGATATTAATGGTCTACATAAAGCATACAAGTACTTAAAAACCTTTTCAAAGGAGCAACAAGCAGAAATACAGAACTTTATGCGAGCAAGTGAGAAAATGAAAATACGGCTGGCAAAGTATAAAAATTTAAATAATTCATTAAAGTATGATCTTATTCAGATTGAAGCGGAAAAGAACAAACTTGAAAATGAGTATAAAAATTTGAAAGTTAAGGAAGAAACATCTAAAAGAGTTGATGATGAAGAACATCACCTGAAAAACGAAACGCTTGAAAGAATTTCGAGAAAAAGAACAGAAGAGACTGGTTCAGACGAAAGGTCACCAGATTTCACAGTGCTGAAAGAAGTTAAAAATCTAGAAGATAGAAGAAGAATTAGAAGAGATGCTGAGCAGTCAGAAAAAAATACCAAAAATAAGAAGAAAACAACAAAAATAGTTGAAATTCAGGATGATACAAGAAGAAACGGAAAAACTTCTGAGCAGTCAAAAGTTAGTATAGAAAATAGGAAACAAAAAACAAAAATATTTGACACTCGTAAAGACAAAAGAAGAAATAGAAAGGCAATTGAGAAAAAAGAAATTGCTACTGACAGCAAGAAATATATAGGTGAAGTTTTACAGGACTTTCGTGAAATAGGTCTTACAGTAATCCTGGAAAAGTGTGATTTCGGATCACAATCCCCTTGCTTACCTTACCCAGGGATTGCCCCACGGGGCCAAGCTAGCTCGCTGGGCATTAGCCCTTCAAAGATATAATCTAAAAATTACCTATAGGAAAGGAAGTAGGCATGGTAATGCTGATGCCCTTTCCAGATTCCCTTAGGGAAAGATATAAACTTATCGTATAATGATTGTATTATTAAATATTCTGATATTTTATGTTATGTTTAATTAAGACTGTTGTTTACATTATTATTATATATATACATTTTTTTTTATTTATGTGTTTAAAAAGTTTGGGCTAGCGAACAGGCTCTTTCCTTTAACATTGTGTTTGTGAAACTAACTGTACTTTTCTTAGCAGCATAGTCTCTAAGGAGAACTATGTGCTCCTTAAGGAGGGACGTGTAAGACTCGCATTAACTTTAATATTTGCGAAGCACGGATATTGGCGGTCGCCAAACAGTGAACTCTCGCCAAGGCAGAACTGTTCGAACTGGAAGAGGGGGCAGTCGCGGCGGAGATCGGGTAGTGAGATGTTGGAGTGAAAATCAGTGGTGTGTCGCCCTGATTGTGTTTTGATAACATCGGCATCTTAATGTCTTTGTGAAATAGTGTAAAATAACCAGAAGTTAATGTTATAATATTCGTTGTGTGTGTGTTGTTTGTCCTGTAAATAAACAAGTTTTCGTCAAGCCAGTGTGTTTTCAGAGTGTGTCTTAGCAGTGTTTTTGCATCTCAAGTATTTCTTAATAAAATAAATAACCTTTTTCTAAGGTTAAGGAGATATCGACCGGAAAACATTTTTTAGTAAAGAAAGATAATAAAGAAATAGAGGAGAAAAAGTTGTATTGTACCCGAGATAAAAAGCGAAAGAAAATTAAAAATAGCCTGAAAATGTTATCTTTAATATCAATTTTATCGCTTGTAAAATAAATTTATTTTATATACAAAATGTCCTAAAAAAATAGTAAACAAACTTTAATTTTTATGCCTGTTAAGCAGGTAATGTAACAAGTAGTACATTATTTACAAGGTATTTTTAATGATATGTGAAACGTGATCTATATAATGCAAAGTTCAATAATAAAACTCAACCTCTTTTTTTTAGGTTTGCACAGTAAAGATCTTCTATTTTGTATAAATATTATTATCAAATATCTCTTTTTGTTTTGTTTGAAAAAAACAAATTAATGAGTTTTAGTTTACATTTCTTTTTTAAAAATGCAATGAGGAGAATATTCTTATGCCTTACTTCCACTTCCAAATTTACTAAAACTTTTATGGAAAACTTAAATTTCTTATTTCTTATTACACATTAAAAATTAATGCAACGGTAACACTTGATTAACCCGTCAACCAAAAAACTATCGCCATATAAGATTAAATGCCAATAAGGAATGATCATAAATGTCACATTCACTTCACATTAAACATGTTACATGAGTTTGTTACGTCGTCAAGTCTTTTAAATTTGACATTGTATGTGTATTTTTATTAATATTTTACTAATTTATTTGTTATTTCGTCATTTAAAATTACTGCAAATTTAGATTTTTTTTTCCAAGCATATATTTAATGTCTACATACATTTTATAGTGATTTCCATCTACGTATCTTGACTCGGTAAAGAGCATTAGGTTCCTTACAATTTTCCATTATCATTGATATTTACTGTGTCCCTTAATAAATTTGATTATTACATTTGAAATACTTATATTTTATTCACAAATGCAATACCTTAAAATATCTGTTTGCTTATGGTTTAATTTAATAATTCTGCATTTAAATACATAAACTATTAGTATTATTTTGTCTGAAATCATCTAAATAAATCAAATTTTATATTGGGTATGTCTCTACACTGTAAGTGAATGTCATCATTAAAGTAACCATATTCTTTAGTGATATTTTAAATTTATTAATTTTCCTATCTTAAAATTTTAGAATAGCAGCACTCTTCCATTTGTAAAATTTCACGATTTGTATAATTTTCAAAATTGGTCGACAGGATAATCAACTAGTACCCATGCAATTATTTAACGTGAAATGTTTGGCAATCTTAAATTACATTTTCTGATTGCATCTTAGATTATCTGTTTATTTTGTTTTTTGCTATGTAAATGTCGGATAAAACATCTGAATTTCTGTTTTAAGCCTTTACAGTCTGTTAAGAAATCATGAGACTACTTTAATTTTTAAAATTATGAAATAATTTAGGATTCCAATTATAATTTTAACATAGTATAAAATAGGAACATGATTATTACAATTAGGTTTCAGTAAATCTGAATAATGTGACAAAGGATTAAATGAATTGAATGAATGTAGGTTTTTAAAGGGCACATTAACTACATACAGTTAACTTCCTGTAATCCACACCTGATAATCTGAAAATGACATTAATACACAATATGGGCATGAACAATGAAATAAATAGTTAAGATTTTGAAGAAATTAGCTAACAACTTTTTATTGAAAGTAACCTTTTCCTTTCTTTTTTTTCTAGCATTATTATAATCCTATCTTCAA
Organism: Maratus speciosus; assembly: GCA_963932465.1. Lineage (NCBI taxonomy): Eukaryota > Metazoa > Arthropoda > Arachnida > Araneae > Salticidae > Maratus > Maratus speciosus. Next base: position 34,705,943 of record OZ010794.1, on the reverse strand, counting down.
ATTAAACCAGGGTTTGCCCAAGTGGGCCCGCCCGAAAAAACCCCCGCCCACTTGAAAAAACCCATTGTGGGTTTTTTCAAATTTTCTCATGTTTTCTCAACTGTAACATTATTTAATTTAAGGTATGAGAATAAGTGAAAACTGAGTTAGTAGTCAGTGGCTGTTAGACAGGGTTTCACCAAGTGGGCCCAGCCCGAAAAAACCCACCCAGGTTTTTTCGGGCGTGCCCACTTCTTGAAAAACCCATTGTGGGTTTTTTCAAATTTTCTTGTGCTTTCACAACTGTATCATTGTTTAATCTAAAGTATACGAATGCAAAGATAAATGCCAATTGAAATATATTTCAAAAGAACCAGATTTAAAGGAATTTCTAATAAGAGATAAAATGACCAAAAAAGAAATAAGTTGTAAAGAAGGAAGATTTTCATGCCTCTAATCTAAAATATGTCCAAATGCTTTAAATCTTAATGCATGCACAAAGATGACACTTGAACCCCATCCTGATTGTTTGCATTGTTGTAGCTTTTTAGATTAATCATCCCATTTATTATCTTTCTTCAATGTTCAATGAAAGTGTTATATAGGTGTTTTCAACACAAAAATGGTTCAGATTACGGCAAAAAAGAGTGAAACAGAAAAGTTTTTCCTCCTGGATTTTGTCAGTTTTTCTTTTCTACATTTAGTACCAGCTACTTCTGCTTCTATCGAACAATACTTTGAGTTGATAAAGCAGCAAAGCTAGTAATAAGTGTATCGCCATTTGCAATCTAAATTTACAAATATCAATGACACTGACGTCCATCACAATCTAATTTAACATTTAATACTATTGCAATATATATGTAGCAAATTTTGCTAAAATTTTCAAATATATTATTACGAATCCCATTTCTTAAAAAAAAAGAAAAAAAAAGTCTTCAGCTGATTTCTGATTAGAAGTGAATGAAAGAAACAATATAAATTTAGCATGTTTAATTTAAGGTAAGAATTATATAAAAAAATCCAGTTGTGGCTCACTTAATATATCCTTATTGCAGATACAGATGAACCTATCTTTTAAATTAATTTGATTTTTTTTCTTTATATATAGTTTTTGGTAATACATAATTAATGCAAAATTATGTCCAGGTTTCACTGATAAATGGAGCATTTAGGTATTATGCATATGAAAATTAGAAGTTTAAAGTGTTCTCCAAAAAAACTCAATAAAGGCTGGGTGTTTTCAGAAAAACACGAAATAAACCATAATTTTCTAACTTTGGAGGAAAAAAAGTCTTAAAATTGCTTTTCCTTATTTTGAAATAAAATTTTTCTAAATTTCCTGTGGGAATTCAGCATTTCACAAACGCAATTTTTTGCCCCTCAAGGGGTAAATAATGACATCAATGACAATGTTTCAGAAAATTAAAACTAATCAGCAACGAATTTGCTTTTGGATTTGTATATTTAAGTATGGATGCTTATTTCAGTTTTTATGAAACTGATAAGCATATTTAATGTTCCAGGTGCTAATGGTTTCTTTTGGCAGTTACTCTGTACTCATGCTTTCAGGATTCCGTGCATAGTATCGGTGACTGTTACCAAACAAGTTATATATAGGGTGATTAAAAAAAAAGACGTTTACAAATTATGACAAGGCAAATGAGGCATACAACAAGAATAAAAATTCACATAGGAACATAGGGTCGCAAACCACTTATTGAGTCACAAATATAGGGTGTTTCATCCTATCTCAATTTGGGTTGATGGTAATAACTTTCAGAACACTGAAGTATATTAGAATAAAACATTTAACAGACATTCTCACCTTTGTTGTAAATGTGATAACACCAAAAAAAAAATGGTGGAAGTTTACATTATACTGGCCAGCAGTATGCACTTGACGCCCCACATTTTGGACTGTGATTATCCGATTGCTTGAGCAACATGTTTTTCCAGATCTTTTCATGATGTTATCATATTTCACACAAAACAAGGTACATACCGTTGCATTTATATTACAATGTTTTTATTTTTCTTGAAATTATTACCATCAACCCGGGTTCAGTTAGGATGGAAGACCCCGTATTTGTGACTAGATAAGTAATTTGCGATCCTATGTGATTTTTTATTTTTGTTATATGTCTGATTTGCCATGTCATTTTGTAAACGTTTCTTTGATCACCCTGTATATGGAAGGTTGTGTTGGGTATATTATAATAAATGATAGACATGTAATAAGATGAATCATGAATCAGATCTTTTGATTATTTACAACATTTATAAAAATAATGCAATTGTTTTAAACCAGTTTTAGAGGTATGTTAATAAGATTAAATTTAAACAGTTATAAATATTTTAAATGTAAATTAAAGTCAATTTAAATAGTTTAAATGTAAATAGAAGTCAGGTCTCATTGGAAGCTGAGGCTACTAAATTAAATATGGAATTTATATCATTTGATCTAATTGAAATTTTGAAGTAAACTTTAGCAGTTTAAATTTTTCTTTTCAAAGTCCCTTTGATGCACCAAAGCTATATAATCTGTATGTTGATGTTTAGAAAAGGGTTATAAGGATTGTTTTAATCTTTCTTCACACATGATATTTCAGAAATAGAAGTTTGTAGGGATGTAAAAGCAAATATCACATATGGATATTCAGGTTATATACATATGTATGTTTATTTTTAATAATTTATTTTATTTCTATTTCTGTTGATAAACTGTAGTTAATTTTATATCTATTTGTTATATTTTGTTAGACACGTCTGATTTTTAGTTATCTAAATTGATATTCTTCTTTAATCAACTTTCATTTGTTAGACTTGGGCAAACTGTTTCAGCCATGATGATCCAGTAGTGTTATAATGCTTTGCTTTGCATTTTTAATTGGAAATTACCTTTTAGTAATTCCTAACAATATCTCCATATGTAGTACGAATCAAATGTTTATTCCAGGAGCTGTGGAGGAGGAATTTCATGTGGGCTGAAGAATTTGCTCCCAACATTACGAAGAACAATGAAGTTCCGAGCTACTCCAATTAGCAAAATACCAAGGAACATTTTTTGGTTCACTGATGACTCCAGTTATGAATTCATACCGCACATCTTTTCCGATGCCAGTCCAAAGACATCTGCCGTACATTTACAATTTAATTCACAAAATCAATCTTCCATTAAATTGATTGCATCGAAAGACAGAGTGGCACATCTGAAAAAATATCACTCCCTAGATTAGAACTCTTAGGAGCGTTACTAGCAGCACGCCTAACTTGTGAAGTGAAGAAGCTGCTAGAGCACAAGGGGATTTTCTGTCTACCATGTACTTCACAGCTTACTCTGTACTGGACCAAGGGTTCCGCAAGTAAGTAAAATCGTTGATATTGAATTGCATGAAAGGCATAGAATTGCTGACAGACTCATCAAGATTTTTCACTGTGCAGGATCCGAGAATCCTGCAGATTTGCTGACGTGAGCTGTCAAGTGCGAATCTCTCATTTAGAATCTTAAGGACTGGACCTGCGTTTCTGAAGGATTTAGATCTGTGTAACAACGACCAAACCTTAGTGATACCAAACCAGGATATATATAAAACAATTAAAAATCATTACAAATTACCAACAAAAATTGTGAAAATATAAATAAAAAGAAATGTATTCATTGACAATCAAATTTTTCCACTTGATATTTCAACCTAGATTTTAAAACATAGAAAAAAAGGAGAAAATGAATAATGGAAATTTGTGGAACCTAGACAGATTCATCAGGTCCCAAATGCTTGAGTTCTACAAATAAAGTATGTAGTTTATTCTTCATATTAGCCATAAAAAAAGCTAAAGAATATGAATTTGGGACTACCATACCCAATAAATAGATAATTAAAATATTGGAAAAACAACTAAGTTTAAAATAAAACATGATTAAAAAGGATTGAGAAATGAAAAGCACATTACGAATTTGAAAGCTTTTCTAACCAAGATATGATGCAGCAATAAAATCAAGTATAAGAAATTATTTGTACATGTTGCCAAAAAAGTTTTTGGGCCAAGGAGCTATAATGTCCAGTATATTCATGTACATACCGCAATATATGTCACCAGCGCCCTCTATAGATCATTTAAAAATGAATACCACCAAGGAATCAATGAAATGCTGCCATCTTTAGAATTTATGAGTAATATATATACATATAAGGGATTAAAAAAAACTCCGTTAACATTGCAACTAACTTGACTATCTCCGATGAAATTTCTATGATGGACCCTATTTTTTCATTGTCTAATAATTTTATTAAGTTAATTCGCATAATTAGTTTTATTTTGGGGTTCAAATTTAATTGCTGAATGAAAAGTGAAGCGATCCATTATAGATTGCAAAATTAAAAGAGGCCAAATAGTTTCTGATCTGATCATCAAATATACCAATATTTAATTTGCACCAAAGCTCGTGGGACTTCAGCTGCTTTATTTTATTTTATTTTTGGCATTTAATGATTATTTAAATTTTGTTGGAACACACCGGAGCTCATAAATACAGCGCTCCAGAACCAAATGGAAGTGAGATTATTTAAATAATCTCCAACAGAGGGGAAAATGGAAATTTAAAATGGACGATGGATAGAAAGCAACTTTGGTACTAATAAAACAGGAAAATTTACCTTCTACTAAATGGTTTGTTGGCAGAATAGTTGAAGTTTTTAAGAGAAGGGATAGTATAATATGAACAGCAAATTTGCTTTTGCCTGAGAGATGAATTATAAAGAAGAATATTAGAGAAGTCTGTATATTACCCTTTGGGGGAGTAACGAATTTCCTTTCTTCCCTTATGCGAACTCTAAAATATATTGTTTCAGTATTTAATCTAGCATCACAGTACATTTATTCTTGCATGCAACTTGTGTATATTTCATAGTTTTTTCTTTGTGTGATAATTTTTGCAAATTTATGTGTTGAATCTATATTCAAAATTGCATTTTAATCGCCGGGGAAGTTGTTCACCATTCTTAAAATTTGTTTATATAGAGGGCGCAACTGAGCGTACAAGACTATAACGAAGAGTGGGAAATTTTAGGAAAATGCTTCTTTAGGTCTCATCACTGTACATGCTTGTGCTTATAGGTTAAGTCTGGAGGAACTCTATTTATTAATATATTTGCTTTCTTTTTAAACATTTATCTTTATTTCTAAAGTAAAGTAATCCTTTTCCATTTATTATTTATATTCTATAATCCAGTCTTTCAGTTTCGTATAGGGGAGATGGGGCACATGTGAACAGTTCGCATAAATATAGCTTTTTCTCATAATTGGATTAATTCTTATAAATAAAAACTAGTCAGTATAGTAAACAGAACTTTCTTTTACACATGGTCATTTTTTTAAAATCACCTGTATAGTTTTTCTTACATTTTTTAATAGTTTTATAAATTCAAAAAATAATTCACATGCGCCCCATCAGCGGGGATGTTGTGAACACTCGTGGGGCACATGTGAACACAAGGAAAAAATATCGTTTGACGTGCTTTTTCTCCTGTTATTAATTTGTTATCATATCCGTTACTTATATTATCAGTTAAATTCACCATAAAGAAAAAAAAATATTTTTTTTTCTAGTTTTTGAGTGATATGTTTAAACAAAAGATTTTAAAAGAAAACTGAATATATATAAAACTGTTCTGACACCATACCCAAGAATTATATTAGTTATCAATTTGAAAATTTTACATTTTAAAAATGTTACTGATATCCATCCCAATTCAAATTATCCTATTCATAGCTGTTGTTTGAGAGATAGAAGTAAGCCATCACTGAGGATTTGAGACAAATGAAAAGAAAAAAAAATTACAAAGTTGTTTGTCGTAATACTCTTTGTATTAACAATGCATAAAAAAATATTGCTTTAAACCGTTTACTAAAATAGTACATAACACTTATTGCATTTTAGGAAACATTGAATTTATTTAAATTATAATTGAACTCAAATGAGCTTCTTGCGCTTTGTGTACTTCCTGACAAATGTGGAAATGGAAGTTTCAATACAATATCACTCTTTTGTATGGCAGAAATGTCTACTATTTCAGGGAAATTATATGAATTGGATCTGAGATTCTTTCTCAGGAATTTAACATACATTTTATCATTATCAGTTCTTTCTATTCGCCCAACAGAGAAAGTTTTTGATTTTTGTGAACTGTTCATATCTGCCCAACTAGTCTGTTCACAAGTGCCCCGCATGGCTGCTAGAGTTAAATTGATAAATAATTAACATTTATCAATTTTAGGGAACAAAACAACTTTATCCAAAATATTCATTAGTAGTCATAGTATATGTTAAAACATTAAAATTCAACTAACTAACTAAATAAATAAACTTTATCACTTACCAAAGTTGAAACCGATATTTTACATTTGACATCTACAAACAGTGTTTTGGCTACTGAAGACAAGCAAAATGTCGAAAAGCTTCAAAAATTTTTTACCGTATGTCTACAGGTGCTGCCATCTTTGGTAATTTTTTTCAAATAAAAAACTTATCATAACTATTGAAAAACTGTGATGTTCACATCTGCCCCCTGTTCACATGTGCCTCCATTTCCCCTACTCTCGAAAAGCAGGCTTTGCATAATAACTAGTATATTTACGTGCAAGCACTGGGCGAACATCTCCAAGCTATTTGGCTCGCTTCGGGCTAGGCAAAAAGTCGTCCTCGCTGTCATCATTCTCACATGGACCCTCAGATACGGGCCAATGGGAACAGCCAGGAACAGGAGATCTCGAGCGGACGACTACAGGACGAGACTCACACGCAACAGGACACTTAGAAGTACTCGCTTGGTGCACCGCCACCGCTTCCCACCTCCACCTTTTATGGAACAGTGATGTATAATGCAGGCATTTTGAAATAGTGTAACATCACTGATTTTTTGATTGTGAAATCAGTTCGTTCTGCCTGTTAGAACATCAGTGGGGTAAAGTATGCAAGATTACAAGTTTATTATGCGAAAATAACAGTTTTAATATGGGGCGTCCAATTTATTTTGCGTGATTTCAGTGATTTCAGATTAGGGGAGATGGGGGCACATGTGAACAGTTCGCATAAATATAGCTTTTTGTCATAACTGGATTAATTCTTATAAATAAAAACTAGTCAGTATAGTAAACAGAACTTTCTTTTACACATGGTATTTTTTTTTAAATCACCTGTATAGTTTTTCTTACATTTTTTAATAGTTTTATAAATTCAAAAAATTGTTCACATGTGCCCCATCAGCGGGGTAGTTGTGAACACTCGTGGGGCACATGTGAACACAAGGATAAAATATCCTTTGACATGCTTTTTCTCCTGTTATTAATTTGTTATGATATCCATTACTTATATTATCAGTTAAATTCACCATAAAGAAAAAAAAAATACTTTTTTTTTCTAGTTTCTGAGTGATATGTTTAAACAAAAGATTTTAAAATGAAACTAAATATATATAAAGCTGTTCTGACACCATACCCAAGAATTATATTAGTTATCAATTCGAAAATTTTACGTTTTAAAAATGTTACTGATATCCATCCCAATTCAAATTATCTTATTCATAGCTGTTGTTTGAGAGATGGAAGTAAGCCGTCACTGCAAGTTTGAAACAAATGTAAAGAAAAAAAAATTACAAAGTTGTTTGTCGTAATACTCTTTGTATTAACAATGCATAAAAAAATATTGTTTTAAACCGTTTACTAAAAATAGTACATAACACTTATTGCATTTTAGGAAACATTGAATTTATTTAAATTATAATTGAACTCAAATGAGCTTCTTGCTCTTTGTGTACTTCCTGACAAGTGTGGAAGTGGAAGTTTCAATACAATATCACTTTTTTGTATGACAGAAATGACTACTATTTCTGGGAAATTATATGAATTGGATCTGAGATTCTTTCTCAGCAATTTAACATACATTTTATCATTATCAATTCTTTATATTCGCCCAACAGAGAAAGTTTTTGATTTTTGTGAACTGTTCATACCTGCCCCAACTAGTCTGTTCACAAGTGCCCCGCATGGCTGTTAGAGTTAAATTGATAAATAATTAACATTTATAAATTTTAGGGAACAAAACAACTTTATCCAAAATATTCATTAGTAGTCATAGTATATATTAAAACATTAAAATTCAAATAACTAAATAAATAAATAAATTTTATCACTTACCAAAGTTGAAACCGACATTTTACATTTGACATCTACAAACAGTGTTTTAGCTACTGAAGACAAGCAAAATGTCGAAAAGCTTCAAAAAATGTTTACCATATGTCTACAGGTGCTGCCATCTTTGGTAATTTTTTTCAAATAAAAAAACTTATAATAACTATTGAAAAACTGTGATGTTCACATCTGCCCCCTGTTCACATGTGCCCCCATCTCCCCTACGTGATTTATCATCAGCAGGCTGAGTATTGGTTCTGTGTATAATGCAGGCATTTTTTAAGTATAATTAGAAAATTTTTACGAGTTAAAATTTGTCAGAACCAATAATTAAATTTAATTCTAAATTTAAATTGTGATTTCTTAATAAATCACAGAGAATATTATAATTCCTTGCGTAATTAAAAAAAAAATATCAGTCTTTGGTTTCAGACAAAGACAGTCTACTAAAGTATTCAGACAGGTAGGCTTCTATCGTATCACATATTGATCCAAACTCAACGAACACATGGTCTTGTTTGATCAACATTAAATAGAATTCGCTTGAATACACGCTTTGAATAGCTATATCGAAAACTGCTTCTGGAATGACAAAATTTTTATACTTAGCAATGTAAACATTCTGGTATTTTCTTGAAAAAGCATACGACGAGTCACCTCTTCGATAGCTTCTTTGTGCCTGTCTAGCTTTCTGATAGTCTATACTCTCAATTTGATTAGCTCAACATCGATTTCATCTCGTGAAAAATTTTCGTCATTAAGTCACAGATCTCGATAGAATTTAGCTGCTTTGGATGTAGCATTATATACAGGGTGTTATCAACACATTCAGTCTAACATTACGCAGGCGCTCAGCAGTTTTTATGCAAGCGAATCAAACATACTATCAGCACAGGTTCGATTGCGCCTGACTAAGCAGAACTACATTCCAGAAACACTCGAAACACGTACACTAAGCTAATTACAAGTGACAGATCAATTTAATCACATAGCAAGACTGACCCACTGCCCTCCCTCCCTTTATCGCGATTACGTAATAGCAGAAGCCTACGTCACGAATAAATCTGAAAAAAAAAACTGAAGTCCAGTCAGTGGCCACGTGATCAGCAGGCTGAAAATTGGACGGGATACGCAGACGTGACGTCAGAATCTGGACGGTGCAAAGGTCACTTGGACGTTGGACGTCTTCCAACTAAGGTAATACTAATCTTAGTTGGAAGAAGGGGTCCAAGCAACTTGTCAGATTCTCTAGACGTCCAGGGAGTATGCAATCCAAGATGGCGGACGTCCAAGAGGGCGGCCATCGACGTTGGTCGTCCGTGGGGGATATAAAATCCAAGATGCGGATGTCCAAAGTCCATCTACGCATTAAAAACACAAGTTTTTTAACTAAAAAGCATCTGAAAATTAAAATTTTTGTTAATTAAATAAGAAACAAACAAATTTTAAGTTTTAAAAGTGCTACTGCACGCATTTATTTAAAATAAATGTCACAGAGATATATATAAATATTACAATATCAAATTATTATGTACAGGAAATTTAAGTATTTACATATTTTTTTTCTAGAAAAAAAGCAGGCTTTTTATAATAACTGGTATATTTACGTGCAAGGACTGGGCGAACATCTCCAAGCTATTTGGTTCGCTTCGGGCTAGGCAAAAAGTCGTCCTCACTGTCATCATTCTCACATGGACCCTCAGATACGGGCCAATGGGAACAGCCAGGAAGAGGAGATCTCGAGCGGACGACTGCAGGACGAGACTCACACGCAACAGGACACTTAGAAGTACTCGCTTGGTAGATGAATGTAGATGTTACATACTCTCGTTGTCTACTAAATTTTGCTTGTGACTCATTAAGGAATGTGGCTGTGTCTCCATATGAAAGTTGATGTTGTTATTTATAACAGACGTGTTTACGGTGAGGCATCGTGATGAACGTTTGCTTTCCTCGTTACGGTCGTCATATTTATTCAAATGAGATTTTACTGTTTTCAAGAGTGTTGGAGATGTTGTTGATGATATAATCTATAGTCTTCTTGTTTGCCATGCTTTTCACATGCGGTAAGTTTTTGCATAAATGAGCTGTGATACATTTTTGAGCTCCGGGGTAGATAATTTAATTCCATTATAGATATATTTTTAAATGAAATGTTTTTACGTTTAAGCTATGAAATATTATAAGTTTAATTAAGTGATTTAAGTTTAAATGATGATTAAGTAAACTGGTTTAATTTAATATGAAATGAAATTTTTTAATTGATCAAATATAGAAATATTTAATAGAGACTAAACTTGCATTTTGTCCTATATTCATTTGTTAACTATATTTTATTTCTACTTTTAAATAAAATAAAATTATTTATTTTAACATGTTGTTTTTCTTTTCCAACACATGCGTTTTTCTTTTTACAGGTTTAATAGCTTAATGTTTTAATACAGTGTCATTTTTACAGCTGCTTCTTAACCACTTCACCGTTTGCCCCGAGATAACTCGGGGGTAAAAGCACTGTTTCCCCATACATGTCGCCGGTGAAGTGGTTAAATTAAACTTACTTGTGTTAGGCTACGTCGGAATTCAGTATTTCACCCTTTCTCTGTTAGTTGATCGCTGCTAATATTTTGGACATTGCCATTGTAATGTTCATCAGGATACCTCTCACGCCAGATGAGTTGAGATGTAAGCGCAGTGAACCAACAACTGCCTGTCGTCTTACAAACCTATTGTTCTTGTAAATAAATTTGTTTGTTAATTATTAAATTGAATCATCCTTGAAGCTTAGTGTACCGTTATATATAATACAGTCCAAAAAAGCTGAACTATCCCCTACAACTTGTAATGTATGAATTTTGTACTGTATACTTGTAATTTATGAATTTTGGACTAAGGTAATGAAACTTGTAAAATCTGATATTTAATTCAGAATTAAAATTTAGTACAGTTTATTATAAAATGTGTTGTTTATTATTTTTCTTTCTGTTTTTAGACTCAAAGGTAGATAAAAAAAATTGCCGAAGTTCGATAAGGCATTTCGTTGGATGAAATTGCTAACAATATCTTCATTATGATACTTTAAAGGAGCTTCTTTTATCATCCAAAACAAAACTTATTCCCTTAAGAAAATGTCATCGATTACAAAAGAAAATTATTCCTGTCATGAACAACACTTTGTTCCTCAAAATACTGATAAAGAAAAACATTCCTCACTTGGTAAAGAAGTAAAACTTTTTATTTGTGAAGTATGTTCCAAAAAATTTTCTAACAATAGTAAACTAAGAAGCCATCTCTCGACTCATACTGGTGAAAAATCCTTTGTTTGTGAAATATGTTCCAAAGGATATTCTCAGAATGGTAATCTAAGAAGACATCTCTTAACTCATACAGGTAAAAAACCCTTTGTTTGCGAAATATGTTCCAAAGGATTTTCTGATAATAGTGTTCTGAAAAGACATGTTTTGACACATATTGGAGTGAAACAATTTTTTTGTGAAATATGTTTTAAAGGATTTTCTAAAAATAGTAATCTAAGAAGCCATCTCTTGATTCATACAGGTGAAAAACCATTTGTTTGTGAAATATGTTTTAAAGGATTTTCTGATAAGAATAATCTCAGAAGCCATCTCTTGACGCATACTGGAGAGAGACCCTTTGTTTGTGAAATATGTTCCGAAGGATTCTCTCAGAATGCTAATCTAAGAAGCCATCTCTTGATTCATACAGGTGAAGAAACTTTTGTTTGTGAAATATGTTTTAAAAGATTTTCTGATAAGCATAATCTAAGAAGCCATCTCTCGACTCACAATGGAGAGAAACCCTTTGTTTGTGTAATATGTTCCAAAAGATTTTCTCAGAAGGGTAATCTAAGAAGACATCACTTGACTCATACAGGTGAAAAACCCTTTGTTTGTGAAATATGTTCCAAGGGATTTTCTGATAAGAGTACTCTAAGAAGACATCTCTTGACGCATACTGGGTGAAACCCTTTGTTTGTGAGATATGTTTTAAAGGATATTATAAGATTAGTAATCTGAGAAGCCATCTGAGAAACATTCATGCAGAAGAAAAACCTTTTGCTTGTGCAGTATGTTCCAAATTATTTACTACGAATAGTAGTCTAAGAACACATCTTTTGACTCATGCAGATGAAAAACCCTTTGGGACCATACATATATAACGTTATCATTTTAGGGGGGAGTAGGTCTGGCAAAAGATATCTTAAGGTATCTCTAGGGGGAGGGGAATTTGTCTTTGATCGTTATCATTTTTGATCCAACCAAAATTTTCTCTTTTTATTTGTAACTTGATCTTTGCATCAAAATAGTGTGTTATCTTTTTTTTTGTTTTGTTAGTTATGAAAATACAAAATTATTATTAAAATTATTACATGATTATAAAATTATTTAATTCCAAAGTATGGAATACCCCAACGTTTGGCATTCCTATTCTTCTGTCATAGGTGTATGCATTTATAATTCGCTGTTTTACAAAGCATATGCGAAATATGTATGAAATGATCTTTGTGTTTACTAGTAAATAAAAGTGAAAGAATGTTGTCCTACTGTTTTGTTGATAAGAAATTCCGTCTGTTTCGGATCGTGCAGATGCAAGTGCAAAAAGACATTATTACTTCTGAAAGCATTATGTAACAAAAAGCTATTATTAAATACTTTTAAATAGTAAGGATTTTTTTTAAGCGTTATTTGATATAAAGTGATATTTTATCATCTTCTCTTCACTTGCATTAACAAAGTATGCAAAAAAGAAAAAAAATTCCAAAAATCAAAAGAATTTTTAGGCATTGATAACGATAGCATTATGGGGAGGAGGTCCGAGGAATGATATCGTAATATGAGGAGAGGGTCCAAAATTATAAAAAAAAAAGTTGATAGCGTCATATTTGTACAACCCCCTTGTTTGTGAAACATGTTCCAAAGTATTTCTGATAAGAATAATTTAAGAAGACATCTTTCATTCATACTGCAACAGAAAAACCTTTTGTTTATGAAATATGTTCCAAAGGATTTTCTAAGCATAGTTATCTAAGAAGCCATCTCTTAACTCTTACTAGAGCGAAACCCTGTGTTTCTGGAACATGTTCCTAAACATTTTCTCACAATTATGATCTAACAAAACATCTCTTGACTCATACAGATGAAAAAGTCTTTGTGAAACATGTTCCAAAGGATTTTCTGAGAATAATAATCTAAGGAAGCATAATTTGTCTCATACAAAATATTCATTAGATTTCAGTAAACCTTTATGTACAGCTTTTTTGGTAGTTTCTTTTAATTTTTGTTATTTCAATGTAAATTAATTTTACCCTAAAACAAAAACTTAATCTGACCTGAAAAGATAAATTGTACCTCAATATCTTAAGTTATAGAAAAGGTTTTATTGAAGTAACACTTTTTAAAAAATATGAGAAGTATGCTAAAAATATTTTTTGTGCAAAAAAAATCTTACTTATTTGTTAGATTTTTTTCTTAAGGAATTTCCAAAGATTTTAAATGAAACAAATCTCATTATCATGCAATTTTTGCACCCATAATGAGCTAAGTATTTTTTTAAAAATATATAGATAACGAATTCAATGTTTAAAAATTAGAAATATATTACAATTCATCAGACATACAAGTAAAAATTGCGTAAATACATATACAATTAAAAATGCAAACAATTGTACGGCAATATTGTCTCCTATCATCATATATTATAATGGGAGCAAATCTTGTGTGTTTGGAAATTTTATCTTAAAACATCTTTGATGATCTTGACTAAATTTCGTATCTTACCACTTTGAGGTACGAGAAGACCATTCGGGTAGGTCACATGGTTAAGAAATTTCGAAGAGTGGGTTATTTTCATGTCATTATAGGACATTGTATTTTAATGGGAATGAAGATTCAAACAGTTATTTACTTGTGGAAAAGTCAGCAGTAAACGAAGTCGCAAAGCTGGCAACATTTCGCCAGATTTGGCAGGAAATTCGAATTTCAAGATGACCAATGCCAAAATATTTGCATCTTGCTTGCCGTCAAATAAAATAATATCACCGTATTTATTTGGGCTATTCCATTTTAGATTAATGCTAACTGAAATTTCAAATTTTACAACTAAACAAAAAAAATCTAACAAATAATAACAATTTAAAACTTTGCCTCACCGTCACTTTAATTTTCAAATGGTACAATTAAAAACCTACACACTACACTTTGTTATCAATTAAATCTCAAAAAAAAGAAAAAAAAAGTCTCCCATCTTTTATACTTTCCACAGTGCCAAACAACCACAGATCAGTTGCACTCTCAAAATTCAGATTTCATCTTCAACGATGTCAATAAAACTAGATTTCCAAGTAGGGATAGCCAAAATAAAAAAACACCAGAAGTAACAACTGATCACCTTGCCAAATTCAAAGTCGCCAAATGTCTCGCCTGTTCTGGGATGCCAGATCTTCTACTGTATTAAAATTTTTCACTGGCAGACTTTTGTCACATAACAAAAACACATAACTGCTTGCAGGATACCTAAGTGATTGTACAATATAAAATTATATCTCTTGAACCACTATTAATCAAATAGCAAAAGGGATAAAAAAATTTCATTAAATAAATTACTTGTATTTACATTAGATATACTGATTAGAACTAGCATTTATTATGTATAACATACTCGTATATATTTCAAATGTCATGACTATTTTGATAAAGTTTTAAGAGCTCTTTGACCCAATCAGTGATGATTTTTGAGAGTTCAGTGGGGTATAAGGTGACTCCGGGAGCAAACTTTGAGATCAAAATAAAGAATTCTTTTTATAAACTGGTTATTATTGCAGCATAAGGATACACAATCTTTGATTAGTTAAAAGTCAGTAACGCACACAAACTTTTGTTATAGAGTAGGAAGAGAATCTATGGCCTATATTCTAAAAAAAAGTAACTAATTTTGAAGGGAAAGGCGTTTTAGCTCTCAGATCCCCAACCTCCTTTTTCCCTTCACAGTCAAATAAAAATACCGAATTAGGCTCGGAAGACAATATCAACAGTTTAGTTTTTATATAAAATAAACATATCTAGCTCATTTGTTTTCTTTCAAAAAGTGAAAATACCTTTTGACTTTAAATAAAGGAGTTAATTCAGCTGTACTGAAGGTACAAAAACAAAGATAAGTAAGAAAGTGGCCAGTGTCGAAACAAAGTTGGGTGAGGCACACATAATACAAACTAATCAATCATGCATTACATGACTTTAAAATTCGCAAAAGCTTGTAATCTGCAATACATTTCAGATGTAAACAAACAATTAAATAATAAAACCTTGTATAAATCACCAGTTGTTGGTGCTGTTTCTTCTAAATATAAACAAACAGATAAGTATTTTTCTAAGCAAGATAATGCAGATTTTGACTGTAATAAAAATTAGATGATTGAATTTATAAAGAAGATTTTATGGTATTTCTGCAGTCGTTAAAAGGAAATGTTTTGCTTAACTTGTAAATAACCATTAGACTGCTATATTCTGAACATATTCATTGGCTAACATGGTAATAGAAAACAAACTTTGAAGCAGAGTATGAAAAAAATCAGTTTATTTTGATTTAAATCATAATTTTTTTTTAATTTAAATTAAACAACATTATTTTAAACTTTGAAGGCTATAGCATTCCTCTTTCAATAGTTTTAAAAACGCAACTAATATAGAAGCTTGAACATACATATATTTGGTACTACTTAGTTATCCCGTCGATCAAAAATTTATTGCCAAACTATAAGATCAAATGCCAATAATGGTTGATCGTAAATGTCACATTACTTGAATTTAACCAAGTTACACGTTTTACGTCATCAAGTGATTTTAATTTCGATATTTCAAAAAAGTTTATGTCAATTTGTATAATTTAGTGAGTGGTTTGGCGATTTATATAAGTTGGTGAAATTGGTCGACGGGATAACTAAGTAGTACTATATAATTTTAATGTACAAGTATTTATGCTTCTGTAAAGTGATTGCATCACTTACCTTAAGCCTAAGATGTGTTAACAACATTAAAGGCACCATCCATTGTCTTGCTGCTCCAATTCACAAAACAACCCTACCATTATTACATATTATTTTAATGGACAAGCAAACTTTAAGATCAAAATAAAGAATTCTTTTTTATAAACTGGTTATTCTTGCAGTGTAAAGATACACAATCTTTGGCTAGTTAAAAGTCAGTAAGTAATGCAAACAAGCTTTTGTTACAGAGTAGGAAGAGAATCTGTGACCTATAATGTCCTAAAAAAGTAACTGATTTTGAAGGGAAAAGCATTTTAGCTCTCAAATCCCCTCCCCACCCCCTCCTTTTCCCTTCACAGTCAAGTCAACATACCCAATTAGGTTCGCAAGACAATATCAACAGTTAGTTTTTATCTATACTAATAAAAGAATAGATCGCTCTGTGTGTGTGTGTGTGTGTGTGTGTGTGTCTGTGTGCGATGGCTAGCGAAAACTACCACACGTAGAAGTCTGAAAATTCAGATGTGATTAGTCCAAGACAGGTCCTGATACACCTGAGGCTCGGACTTTTAATTTTTTAAGGGCCGGGGCTCCTGGACCCCTTTAAGTTTTTATGCACTAAAACGTTATTAACATGCCTCTTTTCTATCCGATCTTCTTTGTTTTTGGGGTGAATTATCGTTTCAGTATCTGCCCCATTTCTACATTTCAGTTAAGACCCTGGCACCTTTGCAAGGGGCTCAGTACAGAGCCCCTCGAACTTTTTGTGCACTAAATTGTTAATAACCTGCCTCTTTTCTATCCGATCTTCTTCGTTTTTGGGGTGAATTCTCCTTTTACTTTCTGTCCCATTTCTACATTTCAGTTAAGACCATGGCACCCTTGCAAGGGGCCCGGTACAGGACCCTTTGAACTTTTACTGCACTAAATTGTTAATAACATGCCTCTTTTCTATCCGATCTTCTTCGTTTTTGGGGTGAATTCTTCTTTCAGTTTCTATCCCATTTCAAGATTTCAGTTAAGACCTGGGACTCTGTTAAGGGGCCCAGTACAGGGAACCCTTGAAGTTTTAGTGCACTAAGATGTTAATAACAAGCCTCTTTTCTATCCGATCTCCTTTGTTTTTGGAGTGAATTCTCCTTTCAGTTTCTACCCCATTTCTACATTTCAGTTAAGACCCTGGCAACTTTGCAAGGGGCCCAGTACAGAGCCCCTCGAACTTTTAGTGCACTAAATTGTTAATAACAAGCCTCTTTTCTATCCGATCTCCTCCGCTTTTGGGATGAATTCTCCTTTTAGTTTCTGTCCCATTTCTATATTTTAGTTAAACCCTGGCACCCTTGCAAGGGGCCTGATACAGGGACCCTTGAAGTTTTAGTGCACTAAATTATTAATAACATGCCTCTTTTCTATCCGATCTTTTTCGTTTTTGGGGTGAATTCTCCTTTCAGATTCTACCCCATTTCTACATTTCAGTTAAGACCCTGGCTCCCTTGCAAGGGGCCCGGTACAGGGCCCCTTGAAGTTTTAGTGCACTAAATTTTTAATAAATTGCTTCCTTTTTATCCGATCTCCATTTTTGGGATACTTTCTCCATTTAGTTATACTCCCGTATTTACATTCCAGTTAAGGCCATGGGCCCGTCTAGGGTCCTGTAGGGCCCGGTCCAGTCTCCTTTAAATTTTTTGTGTGCCATGCATTTTTCACACTTTAATTTTCTCACCTTCGCAATGCGTAGTTTTAAAGTTGAGTCTTGAACTCTTCTCCTTAGACCAACACTCACATACAGTTATTGGAGCCGTAGGGCCATTTTTTATATTTCCATCTATTTTAGCATCTGTAACATCATAGATTTCCAAATTCTTCCGCATCTTTTCCATCAATACTTGTAGGAAATCCTCTTTGGTATTTTCAAAATAAATGAAGTTTTAATTTTCTTTAGTCCAGAAATAAATGCATCTATGAATAAATATTTTCCTTCCATCTACTTTAGCATCCGTCTGCATAAGATATCCAATTTCTTTCAGTAATTTCTCCGTCAACATTTATAGAAAGTCCTCTTTTCCAATTAAACGGACGGGCATTTACTTTTTACCAGAAATTAATGCATCTCCGCATAAATGATTTATTCTTATCTACTTTAGCATAAATATGCATGAGATTTCATATTTTATTCAGCGACATTTAAATGAGTACTTACAGAAAATCCTCTTTTACAATTAAATGGAGTGCATTTACTTTCTCCCAGAAATACATGAATCTCCGCATAAATATTCTTTCCATCTATTTAGTATCAATCTTCATGTGAATTCTAATTTCTTTCAGTAACGTCTCTATCAATACTTATAGAATATCCTCCTTTGGATTTTCCAATTAAACGGAGTGGCATTTACTTTCCCCCAGAAGTAAATGCATCTCCGCATAAATACTTTATTTCAATCTAGCTTAGCTTCAGTCTGCATGCGATTTCCAAGTTTTTCACTAATTTCTCCATTCATGCTTATAGAATATCCTCTTTTGTAATTTCCAAATAAACGGAGAGGCATTTACTTTCTCCCAGAAATAAATGCATCTCCGCATAAATATTTTATTTCCATCTACAATAGCTTCAGTCTGCATGAGATTTCCAATTTTTGCAGTAACTTCTCCATCAATGCTTTCAGAATATCCTCTTTTGTATTTCCCAAATAAACGGAAAGGCATTTACTTTCTCCCAGAAATAAATGCAACTCCGCATAAATATTTTATTTCCATCTACCATCACTTCAGTTTGCATGAGATTTCCAGTTTTTGCAGTAACTTCCCCATCAATGCTTACAGAATATCCTCTTTTGTATTTCCCAAATAAACGGAAAGGCATTTACTTTCTCCCAGAAATAAATGCATCTCCGCATATATATTTTATTTCAATCTACAATCTCTTCAGTGTGCATGAGATTTCCAGTTTTTGCAGTAACTTCTCCATCAATGCTTACAGAATATCCTCTTTTGTATTTCCCAAATAAACGGAAAGGCATTTACTTTCTCCCAGAAATAAATGCATCTCCGCATATATATTTTATTTCAATCTACAATCTCTTCAGTGTGCATGAGATTTCCAGTTTTTGCAGTAACTTCTCCATCAATGCTTACAGAATATCCTCTTTTGTATTTCCCAAGTAAACGAAGAGGCATTTACTTTCTCCCAGAAATAAATGCATCTCCGCATAGATACTTTATTTCAATCTACATTAGCTTCAGTCTGCTTGAGAATTCATGGTTTTTACAGTAATTTCTCCATCAATGTTTATAGAATATCCTCTTGTATTTTCCAAATAAACGGAGAGGCATTTACTTTTTCCCAGAAATATATGCATCTTCGCATAAATATTTTATTTCCATCTACAATCACTTCAGTGTGCATGAGATTTCCAGTTTTTGCAGTAACTTCTCCATCAATGCTTACAGAATATTCTCTTTTGTATTTCCCAAATAAACGGAAAGGCATTTACTTTCTCCCAGAAATAAATGCATCTCCGCATAAATATTTTATTTCAATCTACAATCTCTTCAGTGTGCATGAGATTTCCAGTTTTTGCAGTAACTTCTCCATCAATGCTTACAGAATATCTTCTTTTGTACTTTCCAAATAAACGGAGAGACATTTACTTTCTCCCCGAAATCAATGCATCTCCGCATAAATACTTTATTTCAATGTACATTAGCTTCAGTCTGCATGTGATTTCCAGGTTTTTCACTAATTTCTCCATTAATGCTTATAGAATATTCTCTTTTGTAATTTCCAAATAAACGGAGAGGCATTTGCTTTCTCCCAGAAATAAATGCATCTCCGCATAAATATTTTATTTCGATCTACAATGGCTTCAAGCATGAGATTTCCAGTTTTTGCAGTAACTTCTCCATCAATGCTTATAGAATATCCTCTTTTGTATTTCCCAAGTTAACGGAGTGGCATTTACATTCTCCCAGAAACAGATGCATCTCCGAATAAATATTTTATTTCCCTCTATATTAGCTTCAGTCTGCATTTTTCAAGTTTTTTCAGTAATTTTTCCCTCAATACTTACAGAATATCCTCTTTTGTATTTTTCAAATAAACGGAGAGGCATTTGCTTTCTCCCAGAAATAAATGCATCTCTGCATAAATATTTTATTTCATCTACATTAGCTTCAGTCTGCATGATATTTCCAATTTTTACAGTAATTTCTCCATCAATGTTTATAGAATATCCTCTTTTGTATTTTCCAAATAAACGGAGAGGCATTTACTTTCTCCCAGAAATAAATGCATCTCCGCATAAATATTTTAGCTCCATCTACAATCACTTCAGTTTAATGAGATCTCCAATTTTTGCAGTAACTTCTCAATCAATGCTTATAGAATATCCTCTTTTATATTTCCCAAGTAAACGGAGAGGCATTTACATTCTCCTAGAAATAGATGCATCTCCGAATAAATATTTTATTTCCCTCTATATTAGCTGTCTGCATATTTCCAGTTTTTTCAGTAATTTCTCCTTCAATGCTTTTAGAATATCCTCTTTTGTACTTTTGAAATAAACGGAGAGGCATTTACTTTCTCCCAGAAATAGATGAATCTCCGCATAAATATTTTAGTTCCATCTACAATCACTTCAGTCTGCATGATATTTCCAAATTTTGTAGTAACTTCTCCATCAATGCTTACAGAATATCCTCTTTTGTATTTCCCAAATAAAGGGAGAGACATTTACTTTCTTCCAGAAATAAATGCATCTCCGCATAAATATTTTATTTCCATCTACAATCACTTCATTTTGCATGAGATTTCCTTTTTTTGCAGTAACAACTCCATCAATGCTTATAGAATATCCTCTTTTGTATTTTCCAAATAAACGGAGATTCATTTACTTTCTCCCAGAAATAAATGCATCTCCGCATAAATATTTTATTTCCATCTACATTAGCTTCCGTCTGCATGATATTTTCCTTTTTTCAGTAATTTCTCCATCAATGCTTATATAATACCCTCTTTTGTATTTTCCAAATAAACGGAGAGGTTTACTTTCTCCCAGAAATAAATGCATCTCCGCATAAATATTTTATTTCCATCTACAATCACTTCAGTGTGCATGAGATTTCAAATTTTTGCAGTAACTTCTCCATCAATACTTATAGAATATCCTCTGTTTTATTTTCCAATTAAACGGAGTGGCATTTATTTTCCACCAGAAATAAATGCTTCTCTGCATGAATATTTTATTTCCGTCTACTGTAGCATAAATCTGTATGAGATTAGCAATCTTTTCCTTCAACATCTCTATGACTAGTTATAGAAAATCCTCTTTTCCAATTAAACGGATAGGTATTTACTTTTGTCAGAAATAAATGCATCTGCGCGAAATATTTTATTTCCATCTACTGTAGTATAAGTCTGGTTGTGATTTTTAATTTCTTTCAGCAACTTCTCCATGAATACTTATAGAAAATCATCTTTTCGAATTAAATCGAGAGGTATTTACTTTGGCCCAGAAATAAATGCATTTCCTCATAAATATTTTATTTCCATCTATTTTAGCATCTGTAACATCATAGATTTCCAAATTCTTCCGCATCTTTTCCATCAATACTTGTAGGAAATCCTCTTTGGTATTTTCAAAATAAATGAAGTTTTAATTTTCTTTAGTCCAGAAATAAATGCATCTATGAATAAATATTTTCCTTCCATCTACTTTAGCATCCGTCTGCATAAGATATCCAATTTCTTTCAGTAATTTCTCCGTCAACATTTATAGAAAGTCCTCTTTTCCAATTAAACGGACGGGCATTTACTTTTTACCAGAAATTAATGCATCTCCTCATAAATGATTTATTCTTATCTACTTTAGCATAAATATGCATGAAATTTCATATTTTATTCAGCAACATTTAAATGAGTACTTACAGAAAATCCTCTTTTACAATTAAATGGAGTGCATTTAATTTCTCCCAGAAATACATGAATCTCCGCATAAATATTCTTTCCATCTATTTAGTATCAATCTTCATGTGAATTCTAATTTCTTTCAGTAACGTCTCTATCAATACTTATAGAATATCCTCCTTTGGATTTTCCAATTAAACGGAGTGGCATTTACTTTCCCCCAGAAGTAAATGCATCTCTGCATAAATACTTTATTTCAATCTAGCTTAGCTTCAGTCTGCATGCGATTTCCAAGTTTTTCACTAATTTCTCCATTCATGCTTATAGAATATCCTCTTTTGTAATTTCCAAATAAAGGGAGAGACATTTACTTTCTTCCAGAAATAAATGCATTTCCGCATAAATGTTTTATTTCCATCTACAATCACTTCATTTTGCATGAGATTTCCTTATTTTGCAGTAACATCTCCATCAATGCTTATAGAATATCCTCTTTTGAATTTTCCAAATAAACGGAGATTCATTTACTTTCTCCCAGAAATAAATGCATCTCCGCATAAATATTTTATTTCCATCTACATTAGCTTCCGTCTGCATGATATTTTCCTTTTTTTCAGTAATTTCTCCATCAATGCTTATAGAATACCCTCTTTTGTATTTTCCAAATAAACGGAGAGGTTTACTTTCTCCCAGAAATAAATGCATCTCCGCATAAATATTTTATTTCCATCTACAATCACTTCAGTGTGCATGAGATTTCAAATTTTTGCAGTAACTTCTCCATCAATACTTATAGAATATCCTCTGTTTTATTTTCCAATTAAACGGAGTGGCATTTATTTTCCACCAGAAATAAATGCTTCTCTGCATGAATATTTTATTTTCGTCTACTGTAGCATAAATCTGTATGAGATTAGCAATCTTTTCCTTCAACATCTCTATGACTAGTTATAGAAAATCCTCTTTTCCAATTAAACGGATAGGTATTTACTTTTGTCAGAAATAAATGCATCTGCGCGAAATATTTTATTTCCATCTACTGTAGTATAAGTCTGGTTGTGATTTTTAATTTCTTTCAGCAACTTCTCCATGAATACTTATAGAAAATCATCTTTTCGAATTAAATCGAGAGGTATTTACTTTGGCCCAGAAATAAATGCATTTCCTCATAAATATTTTATTTCCATCTATTTTAGCATCTGTAACATCATAGATTTCCAAATTCTTCCGCATCTTTTCCATCAATACTTGTAGGAAATCCTCTTTGGTATTTTCAAAATAAATGAAGTTTTAATTTTCTTTAGTCCAGAAATAAATGCATCTATGAATAAATATTTTCCTTCCATCTACTTTAGCATCCGTCTGCATAAGATATCCAATTTCTTTCAGTAATTTCTCCGTCAACATTTATAGAAAGTCCTCTTTTCCAATTAAACGGACGGGCATTTACTTTTTACCAGAAATTAATGCATCTCCGCATAAATGATTTATTCTTATCTACTTTAGCATAAATATGCATGAGATTTCATATTTTATTCAGCAACATTTAAATGAGTACTTACAGAAAATCCTCTTTTACAATTAAATGGAGTGCATTTACTTTCTCCCAGAAATACATGAATCTCCGCATAAATATTCTTTCCATCTATTTAGTATCAATCTTCATGTGAATTCTAATTTCTTTCAGTAACGTCTCTATCAATACTTATAGAATATCCTCCTTTGGATTTTCCAATTAAACGGAGTGGCATTTACTTTCCTCCAGAAGTAAATGCATCTCCGCATAAATACTTTATTTCAATCTAGCTTAGCTTCAGTCTGCATGCGATTTCCAAGTTTTTCACTAATTTCTCCATTCATGCTTATAGAATATCCTCTTTTGTAATTTCCAAATAAACGGAGAGGCATTTACTTTCTCCCAGAAATAAATGCATCTCCGCATAAATATTTTATTTCCATCTACCATCACTTCAGTTTGCATGAGATTTCCAGTTTTTGCAGTAACTTCCCCATCAATGCTTACAGAATATCCTCTTTTGTATTTCCCAAATAAACGGAAAGGCATTTACTTTCTCCCAGAAATAAATGCATCTCCGCATATATATTTTATTTCAATCTACAATCTCTTCAGTGTGCATGAGATTTCCAGTTTTTGCAGTAACTTCTCCATCAATGCTTACAGAATATCCTCTTTTGTATTTCCCAAGTAAACGAAGAGGCATTTACTTTCTCCCAGAAATAAATGCATCTCCGCATAGATACTTTATTTCAATCTACATTAGCTTCAGTCTGCTTGAGAATTCATGGTTTTTACAGTAATTTCTCCATCAATGTTTATAGAATATCCTCTTGTATTTTCCAAATAAACGGAGAGGCATTTACTTTTTCCCAGAAATATATGCATCTTCGCATAAATATTTTATTTCCATCTACAATCACTTCAGTGTGCATGAGATTTCCAGTTTTTGCAGTAACTTCTCCATCAATGATTACAGAATATTCTCTTTTGTATTTCCCAAATAAACGGAAAGGCATTTACTTTCTCCCAGAAATAAATGCATCTCCGCATAAATATTTTATTTCAATCTACAATCTCTTCAGTGTGCATGAGATTTCCAGTTTTTGCAGTAACTTCTCCATCAATGCTTACAGAATATCTTCTTTTGTACTTTCCAAATAAACGGAGAGACATTTACTTTCTCCCCGAAATCAATGCATCTCCGCATAAATACTTTATTTCAATGTACATTAGCTTCAGTCTGCATGTGATTTCCAGGTTTTTCACTAATTTCTCCATTAATGCTTATAGAATATTCTCTTTTGTAATTTCCAAATAAACGGAGAGGCATTTGCTTTCTCCCAGAAATAAATGCATCTCCGCATAAATATTTTATTTCGATCTACAATGGCTTCAAGCATGAGATTTCCAGTTTTTGCAGTAACTTCTCCATCAATGCTTATAGAATATCCTCTTTTGTATTTCCCAAGTTAACGGAGTGGCATTTACATTCTCCCAGAAACAGATGCATCTCCGAATAAATATTTTATTTCCCTCTATATTAGCTTCAGTCTGCATTTTTCAAGTTTTTTCAGTAATTTTTCCCTCAATACTTACAGAATATCCTCTTTTGTATTTTTCAAATAAACGGAGAGGCATTTGCTTTCTCCCAGAAATAAATGCATCTCTGCATAAATATTTTATTTCATCTACATTAGCTTCAGTCTGCATGATATTTCCAATTTTTACAGTAATTTCTCCATCAATGTTTATAGAATATCCTCTTTTGTATTTTCCAAATAAACGGAGAGGCATTTACTTTCTCCCAGAAATAAATGCATCTCCGCATAAATATTTTAGCTCCATCTACAATCACTTCAGTTTAATGAGATCTCCAATTTTTCCAGTAACTTCTCAATCAATGCTTATAGAATATCCTCTTTTATATTTCCCAAGTAAACGGAGAGGCATTTACATTCTCCTAGAAATAGATGCATCTCCGAATAAATATTTTATTTCCCTCTATATTAGCTGTCTGCATATTTCCAGTTTTTTCAGTAATTTCTCCTTCAATGCTTTTAGAATATCCTCTTT
Source organism: Maratus speciosus (assembly GCA_963932465.1). Lineage (NCBI taxonomy): Eukaryota > Metazoa > Arthropoda > Arachnida > Araneae > Salticidae > Maratus > Maratus speciosus. Next base: position 34,680,281 of record OZ010794.1, on the reverse strand, counting down.
TGTACTTTTGAAATAAACGGAGAGGCATTTACTTTCTCCCAGAAATAGATGAATCTCCGCATAAATATTTTAGTTCCATCTACAATCACTTCAGTCTGCATGATATTTCCAAATTTTGTAGTAACTTCTCCATCAATGCTTACAGAATATCCTCTTTTGTATTTCCCAAATAAAGGGAGAGACATTTACTTTCTTCCAGAAATAAATGCATCTCCGCATAAATATTTTATTTCCATCTACAATCACTTCATTTTGCATGAGATTTCCTTTTTTTGCAGTAACAACTCCATCAATGCTTATAGAATATCCTCTTTTGTATTTTCCAAATAAACGGAGATTCATTTACTTTCTCCCAGAAATAAATGCATCTCCGCATAAATATTTTATTTCCATCTACATTAGCTTCCGTCTGCATGATATTTTCCTTTTTTTCAGTAATTTCTCCATCAATGCTTATAGAATACCCTCTTTTGTATTTTCCAAATAAACGGAGAGGTTTACTTTCTCCCAGAAATAAATGCATCTCCGCATAAATATTTTATTTCCATCTACAATCACTTCAGTGTGCTTGAGATTTCAAATTTTTGCAGTAACTTATCCATACATACTTATAGAATATCCTCTGTTTTATTTTCCAATTAAACGGAGTGGCATTTATTTTCCACCAGAAATAAATGCTTCTCTGCCTGAATATTTTATTTCCGTCTACTGTAGCATAAATCTGTATGAGATTAGCAATCTTTTCCTTCAACATCTCTATGACTAGTTATAGAAAATCCTCTTTTCCAATTAAACGGATAGGTATTTACTTTTGTCAGAAATAAATGCATCTGCGCGAAATATTTTATTTCCATCTACTGTAGTATAAGTCTGGTTGTGATTTTTAATTTCTTTCAGCAACTTCTCCATGAATACTTATAGAAAATCATCTTTTCGAATTAAATCGAGAGGTATTTACTTTGGCCCAGAAATAAATGCATTTCCTCATAAATATTTTATTTCCATCTATTTTAGCATCTGTAACATCATAGATTTCCAAATTCTTCCGCATCTTTTCCATCAATACTTGTAGGAAATCCTCTTTGGTATTTTCAAAATAAATGAAGTTTTAATTTTCTTTAGTCCAGAAATAAATGCATCTATGAATAAATATTTTCCTTCCATCTACTTTAGCATCCGTCTGCATAAGATATCCAATTTCTTTCAGTAATTTCTCCGTCAACATTTATAGAAAGTCCTCTTTTCCAATTAAACGGACGGGCATTTACTTTTTACCAGAAATTAATGCATCTCCGCATAAATGATTTATTCTTATCTACTTTAGCATAAATATGCATGAGATTTCATATTTTATTCAGCAACATTTAAATGAGTACTTACAGAAAATCCTCTTTTACAATTAAATGGAGTGCATTTACTTTCTCCCAGAAATACATGAATCTCCGCATAAATATTTTATTTCCATCTACAATAGCTTCAGTCTGCATGAGATTTCCAATTTTTGCAGTAACTTCTCCATCAATGCTTTCAGAATATCCTCTTTTGTATTTCCCAAATAAACGGAGAGGCATTTACTTTCTCCCAGAAATAAATGCATCTCCACATAAATGTTTTATTTCCATCTACAATCACTTCAGTTTGCATGAGATTTCCAGTTTTTGTAGTAACTTCTCCGTCAATGCTTACAGAATATCCTCTTTTGTATTTCCCAAATAAACAGAAAGGCATTTACTTTCTCCCAGAAATAAATGCATCTCCGCATAAATATTTTATTTCCATCTACCATCACTTCAGTTTGCATGAGATTTCCAGTTTTTGCAGTAACTTCCCCATCAATGCTTACAGAATATCCTCTTTTGTATTTCCCAAATAAACGGAAAGGCATTTACTTTCTCCCAGAAATAAATGCATCTCCGCATATATATTTTATTTCAATCTACAATCTCTTCAGTGTGCATGAGATTTCCAGTTTTTGCAGTAACTTCTCCATCAATGCTTACAGAATATCCTCTTTTGTATTTCCCAAGTAAACGAAGAGGCATTTACTTTCTCCCAGAAATAAATGCATCTCCGCATAGATACTTTATTTCAATCTACATTAGCTTCAGTCTGCTTGAGAATTCATGGTTTTTACAGTAATTTCTCCATCAATGTTTATAGAATATCCTCTTGTATTTTCCAAATAAACGGAGAGGCATTTACTTTTTCCCAGAAATATATGCATCTTCGCATAAATATTTTATTTCCATCTACAATCACTTCAGTGTGCATGAGATTTCCAGTTTTTGCAGTAACTTCTCCATCAATGCTTACAGAATATTCTCTTTTGTATTTCCCAAATAAACGGAAAGGCATTTACTTTCTCCCAGAAATAAATGCATCTCCGCATAAATATTTTATTTCAATCTACAATCTCTTCAGTGTGCATGAGATTTCCAGTTTTTGCAGTAACTTCTCCATCAATGCTTACAGAATATCTTCTTTTGTACTTTCCAAATAAACGGAGAGACATTTACTTTCTCCCCGAAATCAATGCATCTCCGCATAAATACTTTATTTCAATGTACATTAGCTTCAGTCTGCATGTGATTTCCAGGTTTTTCACTAATTTCTCCATTAATGCTTATAGAATATTCTCTTTTGTAATTTCCAAATAAACGGAGAGGCATTTGCTTTCTCCCAGAAATAAATGCATCTCCGCATAAATATTTTATTTCGATCTACAATGGCTTCAAGCATGAGATTTCCAGTTTTTGCAGTAACTTCTCCATCAATGCTTATAGAATATCCTCTTTTGTATTTCCCAAGTTAACGGAGTGGCATTTACATTCTCCCAGAAACAGATGCATCTCCGAATAAATATTTTATTTCCCTCTATATTAGCTTCAGTCTGCATTTTTCAAGTTTTTTCAGTAATTTTTCCCTCAATACTTACAGAATATCCTCTTTTGTATTTTTCAAATAAACGGAGAGGCATTTGCTTTCTCCCAGAAATAAATGCATCTCTGCATAAATATTTTATTTCATCTACATTAGCTTCAGTCTGCATGATATTTCCAATTTTTACAGTAATTTCTCCATCAATGTTTATAGAATATCCTCTTTTGTATTTTCCAAATAAACGGAGAGGCATTTACTTTCTCCCAGAAATAAATGCATCTCCGCATAAATATTTTAGCTCCATCTACAATCACTTCAGTTTAATGAGATCTCCAATTTTTGCAGTAACTTCTCAATCAATGCTTATAGAATATCCTCTTTTATATTTCCCAAGTAAACGGAGAGGCATTTACATTCTCCTAGAAATAGATGCATCTCCGAATAAATATTTTATTTCCCTCTATATTAGCTGTCTGCATATTTCCAGTTTTTTCAGTAATTTCTCCTTCAATGCTTTTAGAATATCCTCTTTTGTACTTTTGAAATAAACGGAGAGGCATTTACTTTCTCCCAGAAATAGATGAATCTCCGCATAAATATTTTAGTTCCATCTACAATCACTTCAGTCTGCATGATATTTCCAAATTTTGTAGTAACTTCTCCATCAATGCTTACAGAATATCCTCTTTTGTATTTCCCAAATAAAGGGAGAGACATTTACTTTCTTCCAGAAATAAATGCATCTCCGCATAAATATTTTATTTCCATCTAAAATCACTTCATTTTGCATGAGATTTCCTTTTTTTGCAGTAACAACTCCATCAATGCTTATAGAATATCCTCTTTTGTATTTTCCAAATAAACGGAGATTCATTTACTTTCTCCCAGAAATAAATGCATCTCCGCATAAATATTTTATTTCCATCTACATTAGCTTCCGTCTGCATGATATTTTCCTTTTTTTCAGTAATTTCTCCATCAATGCTTATAGAATACCCTCTTTTGTATTTTCCAAATAAACGGAGAGGTTTACTTTCTCCCAGAAATAAATGCATCTCCGCATAAATATTTTATTTCCATCTACAATCACTTCAGTGTGCATGAGATTTCAAATTTTTGCAGTAACATCTCCATCAATGCTTATAGAATATCCTCTTTTGTATTTTCCAAATAAACGGAGATTCATTTACTTTCTCCCAGAAATAAATGCATCTCCGCATAAATATTTTATTTCCATCTACATTAGCTTCCGTCTGCATGATATTTTCCTTTTTTTCAGTAATTTCTCCATCAATGCTTATAGAATACCCTCTTTTGTATTTTCCAAATAAACGGAGAGGTTTACTTTCTCCCAGAAATAAATGCATCTCCGCATAAATATTTTATTTCCATCTACAATCACTTCAGTGTGCATGAGATTTCAAATTTTTGCAGTAACATCTCCATCAATGCTTATAGAATATCCTCTTTTGTATTTTCCAAATAAACGGAGATTCATTTACTTTCTCCCAGAAATAAATGCATCTCCGCATAAATATTTTATTTCCACCTACATTAGCTTCCGTCTGCATGATATTTTCCTTTTTTTCAGTAATTTCTCCATCAATACTTATAGAATATCCTCTGTTTTATTTTCCAATTAAACGGAGTGGCATTTATTTTCCACCAGAAATAAATGCTTCTCTGCATGAATATTTTATTTCCGTCTACTGTAGCATAAATCTGTATGAGATTAGCAATCTTTTCCTTCAACATCTCTATGACTAGTTATAGAAAATCCTCTTTTCCAATTAAACGGATAGGTATTTACTTTTGTCAGAAATAAATGCATCTGCGCGAAATATTTTATTTCCATCTACTGTAGTATAAGTCTGGTTGTGATTTTTAATTTCTTTCAGCAACTTCTCCATGAATACTTATAGAAAATCATCTTTTCGAATTAAATCGAGAGGTATTTACTTTGGCCCAGAAATAAATGCATTTCCTCATAAATATTTTATTTCCATCTATTTTAGCATCTGTAACATCATAGATTTCCAAATTCTTCCGCATCTTTTCCATCAATACTTGTAGGAAATCCTCTTTGGTATTTTCAAAATAAATGAAGTTTTAATTTTCTTTAGTCCAGAAATAAATGCATCTATGAATAAATATTTTCCTTCCATCTACTTTAGCATCCGTCTGCATAAGATATCCAATTTCTTTCAGTAATTTCTCCGTCAACATTTATAGAAAGTCCTCTTTTCCAATTAAACGGACGGGCATTTACTTTTTACCAGAAATTAATGCATCTCCTCATAAATGATTTATTCTTATCTACTTTAGCATAAATATGCATGAGATTTCATATTTTATTCAGCAACATTTAAATGAGTACTTACAGAAAATCCTCTTTTACAATTAAATGGAGTGCATTTAATTTCTCCCAGAAATACATGAATCTCCGCATAAATATTCTTTCCATCTATTTAGTATTAATCTTCATGTGAATTCTAATTTCTTTCAGTAACGTCTCTATCAATACTTATAGAATATCCTCCTTTGGATTTTCCAATTAAACGGAGTGGCATTTACTTTCCCCCAGAAGTAAATGCATCTCCGCATAAATACTTTATTTCAATCTAGCTTAGCTTCAGTCTGCATGCGATTTCCAAGTTTTTCACTAATTTCTCCATTCATGCTTATAGAATATCCTCTTTTGTAATTTCCAAATAAACGGAGAGGCATTTACTTTCTCCCAGAAATAGATGAATCTCCGCATAAATATTTTAGTTCCATCTACAATCACTTCAGTCTGCATGATATTTCCAATTTTTGTAGTAACTTCTCCATCAATGCTTACAGAATATCCTCTTTTGTATTTCCCAAATAAAGGGAGAGACATTTACTTTCTTCCAGAAATAAATGCATTTCCGCATAAATGTTTTATTTCCATCTACAATCACTTCATTTTGCATGAGATTTCCTTTTTTTGCAGTAACATCTCCATCAATGCTTATAGAATATCCTCTTTTGTATTTTCCAAATAAACGGAGATTCATTTACTTTCTCCCAGAAATAAATGCATCTCCGCATAAATATTTTATTTCCATCTACATTAGCTTCCGTCTGCATGATATTTTCCTTTTTTTCAGTAATTTCTCCATCAATGCTTATAGAATACCCTCTTTTGTATTTTCCAAATAAACGGAGAGGTTTACTTTCTCCCAGAAATAAATGCATCTCCGCATAAATATTTTATTTCCATCTACAATCACTTCAGTGTGCATGAGATTTCAAATTTTTGCAGTAACTTCTCCATCAATACTTATAGAATATCCTCTGTTTTATTTTCCAATTAAACGGAGTGGCATTTATTTTCCACCAGAAATAAATGCTTCTCTGCATGAATATTTTATTTCCGTCTACTGTAGCATAAATCTGTATGAGATTAGCAATCTTTTCCTTCAACATCTCTATGACTAGTTATAGAAAATCCTCTTTTCCAATTAAACGGATAGGTATTTACTTTTGTCAGAAATAAATGCATCTGCGCGAAATATTTTATTTCCATCTACTGTAGTATCAGTCTGGTTGTGATTTTTAATTTCTTTCAGCAACTTCTCCATGAATACTTATAGAAAATCATCTTTTCGAATTAAATCGAGAGGTATTTACTTTGGCCCAGAAATAAATGCATTTCCTCATAAATATTTTATTTCCATCTATTTTAGCATCTGTAACATCATAGATTTCCAAATTCTTCGGCATCTTTTCCATCAATACTTGTAGGAAATCCTCTTTGGTATTTTCAAAATAAATGAAGTTTTAATTTTCTTTAGTCCAGAAATAAATGCATCTATGAATAAATATTTTCCTTCCATCTACTTTAGCATCCGTCTGCATAAGATATCCAATTTCTTTCGGTAATTTCTCCGTCAACATTTATAGAAAGTCCTCTTTTCCAATTAAACGGACGGGCATTTACTTTTTACCAGAAATTAATGCATCTCCGCATAAATGATTTATTCTTATCTACTTTAGCATAAATATGCATGAGATTTCATATTTTATTCAGCAACATTTAAATGAGTACTTACAGAAAATCCTCTTTTACAATTAAATGGAGTGCATTTACTTTCTCCCAGAAATACATGAATCTCCGCATAAATATTCTTTCCATCTATTTAGTATCATGTGAATTCTAATTTCTTTCAGTAACGTCTCTATCAATACTTATAGAATATCCTCCTTTGGATTTTCCAATTAAACGGAGTGGCATTTACTTTCCCCCAGAAGTAAATGCATCTCCGCATAAATACTTTATTTCAATCTAGCTTAGCTTCAGTCTGCATGCGATTTCCAAGTTTTTCACTAATTTCTCCATTCATGCTTATAGAATATCCTCTTTTGTAATTTCCAAATAAACGGAGAGGCATTTACTTTCTCCCAGAAATAAATGCATCTCCGCATAAATATTTTATTTCCATCTACAATAGCTTCAGTCTGCATGAGATTTCCAATTTTTGCAGTAACTTCTCCATCAATGCTTTCAGAATATCCTCTTTTGTATTTCCCAAATAAACGGAGAGGCATTTACTTTCTCCCAGAAATAAATGCATCTCCACATAAATGTTTTATTTCCATCTACAATCACTTCAGTTTGCATGAGATTTCCAGTTTTTGTAGTAACTTCTCCGTCAATGCTTACAGAATATCCTCTTTTGTATTTCCCAAATAAACGGAAAGGCATTTACTTTCTCCCAGAAATAAATGCATCTCCGCATAAATATTTTATTTCCATCTACCATCACTTCAGTTTGCATGAGATTTCCAGTTTTTGCAGTAACTTCCCCATCAATGCTTACAGAATATCCTCTTTTGTATTTCCCAAATAAACGGAAAGGCATTTACTTTCTCCCAGAAATAAATGCATCTCCGCATATATATTTTATTTCAATCTACAATCTCTTCAGTGTGCATGAGATTTCCAGTTTTTGCAGTAACTTCTCCATCAATGCTTACAGAATATCCTCTTTTGTATTTCCCAAGTAAACGAAGAGGCATTTACTTTCTCCCAGAAATAAATGCATCTCCGCATAGATACTTTATTTCAATCTACATTAGCTTCAGTCTGCTTGAGAATTCATGGTTTTTACAGTAATTTCTCCATCAATGTTTATAGAATATCCTCTTGTATTTTCCAAATAAACGGAGAGGCATTTACTTTTTCCCAGAAATATATGCATCTTCGCATAAATATTTTATTTCCATCTACAATCACTTCAGTGTGCATGAGATTTCCAGTTTTTGCAGTAACTTCTCCATCAATGCTTACAGAATATTCTCTTTTGTATTTCCCAAATAAACGGAAAGGCATTTACTTTCTCCCAGAAATAAATGCATCTCCGCATAAATATTTTATTTCAATCTACAATCTCTTCAGTGTGCATGAGATTTCCAGTTTTTGCAGTAACTTCTCCATCAATGCTTACAGAATATCTTCTTTTGTACTTTCCAAATAAACGGAGAGACATTTACTTTCTCCCCGAAATCAATGCATCTCCGCATAAATACTTTATTTCAATGTACATTAGCTTCAGTCTGCATGTGATTTCCAGGTTTTTCACTAATTTCTCCATTAATGCTTATAGAATATTCTCTTTTGTAATTTCCAAATAAACGGAGAGGCATTTGCTTTCTCCCAGAAATAAATGCATCTCCGCATAAATATTTTATTTCGATCTACAATGGCTTCAAGCATGAGATTTCCAGTTTTTGCAGTAACTTCTCCATCAATGCTTATAGAATATCCTCTTTTGTATTTCCCAAGTTAACGGAGTGGCATTTACATTCTCCCAGAAACAGATGCATCTCCGAATAAATATTTTATTTCCCTCTATATTAGCTTCAGTCTGCATTTTTCAAGTTTTTTCAGTAATTTTTCCCTCAATGCTTACAGAATATCCTCTTTTGTATTTTTCAAATAAACGGAGAGGCATTTGCTTTCTCTTAGAAATAAATGCATCTCTGCATAAATATTTTATTTCATCTACATTAGCTTCAGTCTGCATGATATTTCCAATTTTTACAGTAATTTCTCCATCAATGTTTATAGAATATCCTCTTTTGTATTTTCCAAATAAACGGAGAGGCATTTGCTTTCTCCTAGAAATAAATGCATCTCTGCATAAATATTTTATTTCATCTACATTAGCTTCAGTCTGCATGATATTTCCAATTTTTACATAAATTTCTCCATCAATGTTTATAGAATATCCTCTTTTATATTTCCCAAGTAAACGGAGAGGCATTTACATTCTCCTAGAAATAGATGCATCTCCGAATAAATATTTTATTTCCCTCTATATTAGCTGTCTGCATATTTCCAGTTTTTTCAGTAATTTCTCCTTCAATGCTTTTAGAATATCCTCTTTTGTACTTTTGACATAAACGGAGAGGCATTTACTTTCTCCCAGAAATAAATGCATCTCCGCATAAATATTTTATTTCAATCTACAATCTCTTCAGTGTGCATGAGATTTCCAGTTTTTGCAGTAACTTCTCCATCAATGCTTACAGAATATCTTCTTTTGTACTTTCCAAATAAACGGAGAGACATTTACTTTCTCCCCGAAATCAATGCATCTCCGCATAAATACTTTATTTCAATGTACATTAGCTTCAGTCTGCATGTGATTTCCAGGTTTTTCACTAATTTCTCCATTAATGCTTATAGAATATTCTCTTTTGTAATTTCCAAATAAACGGAGAGGCATTTGCTTTCTCCCAGAAATAAATGCATCTCCGCATAAATATTTTATTTCGATCTACAATGGCTTCAAGCATGAGATTTCCAGTTTTTGCAGTAACTTCTCCATCAATGCTTACAGAATATCCTCTTTTGTATTTCCCAAATAAACGGAAAGGCATTTACTTTCTCCCAGAAATAAATGCATCTCCGCATAAATATTTTATTTCCATCTACCATCACTTCAATCTGCATATTTCCAATTTTTGTAGTAACTTCTCCATCAATGCTTACAGAATATCCTCTTTTGTATTTCCCAAATAAAGGGAAAGACATTTACTTTCTCCCAGAAATAGATGCATCTCCGCTTAAATATTTTATTTCCATCTACAATCACTTCATTGTGCATGAGATTTCCAAATTTTGTAGTAAATTCTCCATCAATGCTTATAGAATATCCTCTTTTGTATATTCCAAATAAACGGAGAGGCATTTACATTCTCCTAGAAATAAATGCATCTCTGCATGAATATTTTAGTTCCATCTACAATCACTTCAGTCTGCATGATGTTTCCAATTTTTGTAGTAACTTCTCCATCAATGCTTACAGAATATCCTCTTTTGTATTTCCCAAATAAAGGGAGAGACATTTACTTTCTCCCAGAAATACATGCATCTCCGCATAAATATTTTATTTACATCTGCAATCACTTCATTGTGCATCAGATTTCAAATTTTTGAAGTAAATTCTCCATCAATGATTACAGAATATCCTCTTTTGTATTTCCCAAATAAACGGAGAGGCATTTACTTTCTCCCAGAAATAAACGCATCTCCGCATCAGTATTTTACTTCATCTACATTAGCTCCAGTCTGCATATTTCCAGTTTAATCAGTAATTTCTCCATCAATGTTTATAGAATATCCTCTTTTATATTCCCCAAATAGAAGGAAAGGCATTTACTTTCTCCCAGAAATAAATGCATCTCCGCATAAATATTTTATTTCAATCTACAATCACTTCAGTGTGCATGAGATTTTCAGTTTTTGCTGTAACTTCTCCTTCAATGCTTACAAAATATCCTCTTTTGTATTTCCCAAATAAACGGAGAGGCATTTACTTTCTCCCAGAAATAAATGCATCTCCGCATAAATATTTTATTTCAATCTACATTAGCTTCAGTCTGCATCAGATTTCATGTTTTTTCACTAATTTCTCCATTAATGCTTATAGAATATCCTCTTTTGTAATTTCCAAATAAACGGAGAGGAATTATGTTCTCCCAGAAATAAATGCATCTCCGCATAAATATTTTATTTCAATCTACAATCACTTCAGTTTGCATGAGATTTCACATTTTTGCAGTAAATTCTCCATCAATGATTACAGAATATCCTCTTTTATATTTCCCAAATAAACGGAGAGGCATTTGCTTTCTCCCAGAAATAAATGTATCTCCGCATAAATATTTTATTTCATCTACATTAGCTTCAGTCTGCAGGATATTTCCAGTTTTTACAGTAATTTCTCCATCAATGTTTATAGAATATCCTCTTTTGTATTTTCCAAATAAACGGAGAGGCATTTATTTTCTCCCACAAATCAATGCATCTCCGCATAAATACTTTATTTCAATGTACATTAGCTTCAGTCTGCATGTGATTTCCAGGTTTTTCACTAATTTCTCCATTAATGCTTATAGAATATTCCCTTTTGTAATTTCCAAATAAACGGAGAGGCATTTGCTTTCTCCCAGAAATATATGCATCTTTGCATAAATATTTTATTTCCATCTACAATCACTTCAGTGTGCATGAGATTTCCAGTTTTTGCAGTAACTTCTCCATCAATGCTTTCAGAATATCTTCTTTTGTATTTCCCAAATAAACGGAGAGGTATTTACATTCTCCCAGAAATCGATGCATCTCCGAATAAATATTTTATTTCCCTCTATATTAGCTTCAATCTGCATATTTCCAGTTTTTTCAGTAATTTCTCCTTCAATGCTTATAGAATATCCTCTTTTGTATTTTTCAAATAAACGGAGAGGCATTTACTTTCTCCCAGAAATAAATGCATCTCCGCATAAATATTTTACTTCCATCTACAATCACTTCAGTGTGCATGAGAGTTCCAGTTTGTACAGTAACTTCTCCATCCATGCTTATAGAATATAGTCTTTTGTATTTCCGTAATAAACGTAGAGGCATTTACTTTCTTCCGGAAATAAATGCATCTCCGCATAAATATTTTATTTCCATCTAAAATAGCTTCAGTCTGCATGAGATCTCCAAATTTTGCAGTAACTTCTCAATCAATGCTTATAGAATATCCTCTTTTGTATTTCCCAAGTAAACGGAGAGGCATATACATTCTCCCAGAAATAGATGCATCTCCGAATAAATATTTTATTTCCCTCTATATTAGCTGTCTGCATATTTCCAGTTTTTTCAGTAATTTCTCCTTCAATGCTTACAGAATATCCTCTTTTGTATTTCCCAAATAAAGTGTGAGACATTTACTTTCTCCCAGAAATACATGCATCTCCGCATAAACATTTTATTTCCATCTACATTAGCTTCCGTCTGCATGATATTTCCATTTTTTTCAGTAATTTCTCCATCAATGCTTATAGAATACCCTCTTTTGTATTTTCCAAATAAACGGAGAGGTTTACTTTCTCCCAGAAATAAATGCATCTCCGCATAAATATTTTATTTCCATCTACAATCACTTCAGTTTTCATGAGATTTCAAATTTTTGCAGTAACTTCTCCATCAATACTTACAGAATATCCTCTGTTGTATTTTCCAATTAAACGGAGTGGCATTTATTTTCCACCAGAAATAAATGCTTCTCTGCATGAATATTTTATTTCCGTCTACTGTAGCATAAATCTGTATGAGATTAGCAATTTTTTCCTTCAACATCTCTATGACTAGTTATAGAAAATCCTCTTTTCCAATTAAACGGATAGGTATTTACTTTTGTCAGAAATAAATGCATCTGCGCGAAATATTTTATTTCCATCTACTATAGTATCAGTCTGGTTGTGATTTTTAATTTCTTTCAGCAACTTCTCCATGAATACTTATAGAAAATCATCTTTTCGAATTAAATCGAGAGGTATTTACTTTGGCCCAGAAATAAATGCATTTCCTCATAAATATTTTATTTCCATCTATTTTAGCATCTGTATCATCATAGATTTCCAAATTCTTCCGCATCTTTTCCATCAATACTTGTAGGAAATCCTCTTTGGTATTTTCAAAATAAATGGAGTTTAATTTTCTTTAGTCCAGAAATAAATGCATCTATGAATAAATATTTTCCTTCCATCTACTTTAGCATCCGTCTGCATAAGATATCCAATTTCTTTCAGTAATTTCTCCGTCAACATTTATAGAAAGTCCTCTTTTCCAATTAAACGGACGGGCATTTACTTTTTACCAGAAATTAATGCATCTCCGCATAAATGATTTATTCTTATCTACTTTAGCATAAATATGCATGAGATTTCATATTTTATTCAGCAACATTTAAATGAGTACTTACAGAAAATCCTCTTTTACAATTAAATGGAGTGCATTTACTTTCTGCCAGAAATACATGAATCTCCGCATAAATATTCTTTCCATCTATTTAGTATCAATCTTCATGTGATTTCTAATTTCTTTCAGTAACTTCTCTATCAATACTTATAGAATATCCTCCTTTGGATTTTCCAATTAAACGGAGTGGCATTTACTTTCCCCCAGAAGTAAATGCATCTCCTCATAAATACTTTATTTCAATCTAGCTTAGCTTCAGTCTGCATGCGATTTCCAAGTTTTTCACTAATTTCTCCATTCATGCTTATAGAATATCCTCTTTTGTAATTTCCAAATAAACGGAGAGGCATTTACTTTCTGCCAGAAATAAATGCATCTCCGCATAAATATTTTATTTCCATCTACAATAGCTTCAGTCTGCATGAGATTTCCAATTTTTGCAGTAACTTCTCCATCAATGCTTTCAGAATATCCTCTTTTGTATTTCCCAAATAAACGGAGAGGCATTTACTTTCACCCAGAAATAAATGCATCTCCGCATAAATATTTTATTTCCATCTACAATCACTTCAGTTTGCATGAGATTTCCAGTTTTTGTAGTAACTTCTCCATCAATGCTTACAGAATATCCTCTTTTGTATTTCCCAAATAAACGGAAAGGCATTTACTTTCTCCCAGAAATAAATGCATCTCCGCATAAATATTTTATTTCCATCTACCATCACTTCAGTTTGCATGAGATTTCCAGTTTTTGCAGTAACTTCCCCATCAATGCTTAAAGAATATCCTCTTTTGTATTTCCCAAATAAACGGAAAGGCATTTACTTTCTCACAGAAATAAATGCATCTTCGCATAAATATTTCATTTCAATCTACAATCTCTTCAGTGTGCATGAGATTTCCAGTTTTTGCAGTACCCTCTCCATCAATGCTTACAGAATGTCCTCTTTTGTATTTCCCAAGTAAACGAAGAGGCATTTACTTTCTCCCAGAAATAAATGCATCTCCGCATAAATACTTTATTTCAATCTACATTAGCTTCAGTCTGCTTTGATTTCATGTTTTTTACAGTAATTTCTCCATCAATGTTTATAGAATATCCTCTTGTATTTTCCATATAAACGGAGAGGCATTTACTTTCTCCCAGAAATATATGCATCTTCGCATAAATATTTTATTTCAATCTACAATCTCTTCAGTGTGCATGAAATTTCCAGTTTTTGCAGTAACTTCTCCATCAATGCTTACAGAATATCCTCTTTTGTAATTTCCAAATAAACGGAGAGGCATTTGCTTTCTCCCAGAAATAAATGCATCTCCGCATAAATATTTTATTTCCATCTACAATGGCTTCAAGCATGAGATTTCCAGTTTTTGCAGTAACTTCTCCATCAATGCTTATAGAATATCCTCTTTTGTATTTCCTAAGTAAACGGAGTGGCATCTACATTCTCCCAGAAACAGATGCATCTCCGAATAAATATTTTATTTCCCTCTATATTAGCTTCAGTCTGCATTTTTCAAGTTTTTTCAGTAATTTTTCCCTCAATGCTTACAGAATATCCTCTTTTGTATTTTTCAAATAAACGGAGAGGCATTTGCTTTCTCCCAGAAATAAATGCATCTCCGCATAAATATTTTATTTCATCTACATTAGCAGTCTGCATGATATTTCCAATTTTTACAGTAATTTCTCCATCAATGTTTATAGAATATCCTCTTTTGTATTTTCCAAATAAACGGAGAGGCATTTACTTTCTCCCAGAAATAAATGCATCTCCGCATAAATATTTTAGCTCCATCTACAATCACTTCAGTGTGCATGAGAGTTCCAATTTGTACAGTAACGTCTCCATCAACGCTTATAGAATATACTCTTTTGTATTTCCGCAATAAACGGAGAGACATTTACTTTCTCCCAGAAATAAATGCATCTCCGCATAAATATTTTATTCCATCTAAAATAGCTTCAGTCTGCATGAGATCTCAAATTTTTGCAGTAACTTCTCAATCAATGCTTATAGAATATCCTCTTTTATATTTCCCAAGTAAACGGAGAGGCATTTACATTCTCCTAGAAATAGATGCATCTCCGAATAAATATTTTATTTCATCTACATTAGCAGTCTGCATATTTCCAATTTTTACAGTAATTTCTCCATCAATGCTTATAGAATATCCTCTTTTGTATTTTCCAAATAAACGGAGAGGCATTTACATTCTCCTAGAAATAAATGCATCTCCGCATGAATATTTTAGTTCCATCTACAATCACTTCAGTCTGCATGATGTTTCCAATTTTTGTAGTAACTTCTCCATCAATGCTTACAGAATATCCTCTTTTGTATTTCCCAAATAAAGGGAGAGACATTTACTTTCTCCCAGAAATGCATGCATCTCCGCATAAATATTTTATTTCCATCTGCAATCACTTCATTGTGCATGAGATTTCAAATTTTTGCAGTAAATTCTCCATCAATGATTACAGAATATCCTCTTTTGTATTTCCCAAATAAACGGAGAGGCATTTACTTTCTCCCAGAAATAAATGCATCTCCGCATCAATATTTTACTTCATCTACATTAGCTCCAGTCTGCATGATATTTCCAGTTTAATCAGTAACTTCTCCATCAATGTTTATAGAATATCCTCTTTTGTATTTCCCAAATAGAAGGAAAGGCATTTACTTTCTCCCAGAAATAAATGCATCTCCGCATAAATATTTTATTTCAATCTACACTTCAGTGTGCACTTCATGCACTTCAGTGTGCATGAGATTTCCAGTTTTTGCTGTAACTTCTCCTTCAATGCTTACAAAATATCCTCTTCTGTATTTCCCAAATAAACGGAGAGGCATTTACTTTCTCCCAGAAATAAATGCATCTCCGCATAAATACTTTATTTCAATCTACATTAGCTTCAGTCTGCATCAGATTTCATGGTTTTTCACTAATTTCTCCATCAATGCTTATAGAATATCCTCTTTTGTAATTTCCAAATAAACGGAGAGGAATTATGTTCTCCCAGAAATATATGCATCTTTGCATAAATATTTTATTTCCATCTACAATCACTTCAGTGTGCATGAGATTTCCAGTTTTTTCAGTAACTTCTCCATCAATGCTTTCAGAATATCTTCTTATGTATTTCCCAAATAAACGGAGAGGCATTTATTTTCTCCCACAAATCAATGCATCTCCGCATAAATACTTTATTTCAATTTACATTAGCTTCAGTCTGCATGTGATTTCCAGGTTTTTCACTAATTTCTCCATTAATGCTTATAGAATATTCCCTTTTGTAATTTCCAAATAAACGGAGAGGCATTTGCTTTCTCCCAGAAATAAAGGCATCTTTGCATAAATATTTTATTTCCATCTACAATCACTTCAGTGTGCATGAGATTTCCAGTTTTTGCAGTAACTTCTCCATCAATGCTTTCAGAATATCTTCTTTTGTATTTCCCAAATAAACGGAGAGGTATTTACATTCTCCCAGAAATCGATGCATCTCCGAATAAATATTTTATTTCCCTCTATATTAGCTTCAATCTGCATAATTCCAGTTTTTTCAGTAATTTCTCCTTCAATGCTTATAGAATATCCTCTTTTGTATTTTTCAAATAAACGGAGAGGCATTTACTTTCTCCCAGAAATAAATGCATCTCCGCATAAATATTTTACTTCCATCTACAATCACTTCAGTGTGCATGACAGTTCCAGTTTGTACAGTAACTTCTCCATCAATGCTTATAGAATATAGTCTTTTGTATATCCGTAATAAACGGAGAGGCATTTACTTTCTTCCGGAAATAAATGCATCTCCGCATAAATATTTTATTTCCATCTAAAATAGCTTCAGTCTGCATGAGATCTCCAATTTTTGCAGTAACTTCTCAAGCAATGCTTATAGAATATCCTGTTTTGTATTTCCCAAGTAAACGGAGAGGCATATATATTCTCCCAGAAATAGATGCATCTCCGAATAAATATTTTATTTCCCTCTATATTAGCTGTCTGCATATTTCCAGTTTTTTTCAGTAATTTCTCCTTCAATGCTTACAGAATATCCTCTTTTTTATTTCCCAAATAAGGTGTGAGACATTTACTTTCTCCCAGAAATACATGCATCTCCGCATAAACATTTTTTTCCATCTACAATCACTTCATTGTGCATGAGATTTCAAATTTTTCAGTAAATTCTCCATCAATGATTACAGAATATACTCTTTTGTATTTTCCAAATAAACGGAGAGGCATTTACTTTCTCCCAGAAATAAATGCATCTCCGCATAAATATTTTATTTCATCTTCTTTAGCTTAAGTCTGCATGATATTTCCAGTTTTTTCAGTAATTTTTCCATCAATGCTTATAGAATATCCTCTTTTGTATTTCCCAAATAAACGGAGAAGCATTTACTTTCTCCCAGAAATAAATGCATCTCCGCTTAAATATTTTATTTCCATCTACAATCACTTCAGTGTGCAAGGGATTTCCAATTTTTGCAGTAACTTCTCTATCAATGCTTGTAGAATATCTTCTTTGGTATTTTCCAAATAAACGGAGAGGCATTTATTTTCTCCCAGAAATAAATGCATCTCCGCATAAATACTTTATTTCAATCTACAATAGCTTCAGTCTGCATGAGATTTCCAATTTTTGCAGTAACTTCTCCATCAATGCTTATAGAATATACTCTTTTGTTTTTCCCAAATAAACGAAGAAGCATTTACTTTCTCCCAGAAATAAATGCATCTCCGCATAAATATTTTTTCCATCTACATTAACTTCAGTCTGCATGATATTTCCAGTTTTTTCAGTAATTTCTCCATCAATGCTTATAGAATATCCTCTTTATTATTTTCCAAATAAACGGAGATTTATTTTCTTTTGTCAAAAAATAAATGCATCTATGAATAAATATTTTACTTCCATCTACTTTAGTATCCGTCTGCATAAGATATCCAATTTCTTTCAGTAATTTCTCCGTCAATACTTATAAATAGTCCTCTTTTCCAATTAAACGGAGAGGCATTTACTTTGTACCAGAAATAAATGCATCTCCGCATAAATGATTTACTCTTATCTACTTTAGCATAAATATTTATGAGATTTCCAATTTTATTCACTAACTTTTCCGTGAGTACTTACAGAAAATCCACTTTTGCAATTAAATGGAGATGCATATACTTTCTCCCAGAAATAAATGCATCTCCGCTTAAATATTTTATTTCCATCTACAATCACTTCAGTGTGCATGGTATTTCCAATTTTTGCAGTAACTTCTCTATCAATGCTTGTAGAATATCCTCTTTGGTATTTTCCAAATAAACGGAGAGGCATTTATTTTCTCCCAGAAATACACGCATCTTCGCATAAATATTTTATTTCAATCTACAATATCTTCAGTCTGCATGAGATTTCCAATTTTTGCAGTAACTTCTACACCAATGCTTATAGAATATCCTCTTTTGTATTTCCCAAATAAACGGAGAGACATTTACTTTCTCCCAGAAATAAATGCATCTCCGCATATATATTTTATTTCTATCTACATTAGCTTCAGTCTGCATGATATTTCCAGTTTTTTCAGTAATTTCTCCCCCAATGCTTATAGAATATCCTCTTTTGTATTTTCCAAATAAACGGAGAGTCATTTACTTTCTCCGAGAAATAAATGCATCTCCGCATAAATATTTTATTTCCATCTACAATCACTTCAGTGTGCATGAGATTTCCAGTTTTCGCAGTAACTTCTCCATCAATGCTTTCAGAATATCCTCTTTTGTATTTCCCAAATAAACGGAGAGGCATTTACTTTCTCCCAGAAATAAATGCATCTCCGCATATATATTTTATTTCTATCTACATTAACTTCAGTCTCCATGATATTTCCAGTTTTTTCAGTAATTTCTCCATCAATGCTTATAGAATGTCCTCATTTGTATTTTCCGAATAAACGGAGAGGCATTTACTTTCTTCCAGAAATAAATGCATTTCCACATAAATGTTTTATATCCATCTACTTTAGTAAATGTCTGCATATGATTTCCAATTTCTTTCCGTAATTTCTCCATCAAAACTTATAGAAAGTCCTCTTTTCTAAGTAAACGGAGAGGCATTTAATTTCTCCCGAAAATAAATGCATCTCCGCATAAATATTTTTTCCATCTATTTAGTATCAATGTTCATATGATTTCTAATTTCATTCAGTAACTCCTCCATCATTACTTACAGAAGATTCTCTTTCGTATTTTCCAAATAAACGGAGAGGCCTTAACTTTCCCCCAGAAAATTATGCATCTCTGCATATATATTTTATTTCCCTCTAGTTTAGTATCAGTCTGCATGTGTTTTTCAATTTTTTCAGTAACTTATCCATCAATACTTATAGAAAATCCTCTTTTCCTATTAAACGGATAGGCATTTACTTTCTCCCACAAATAAATGCATCTCCGTATAAACATTTTTTTTCGACAATTTAGTAGCAATTTTCATGTGATTTCACATCAGTAACTTCTCATGAACAATTATAGAAAATACTCTCTTTCAATAAAACGGAGAGACATTTACTTTTTCCCAAAAATAAATGCATCTCCGCATTAATATTTTATTTCCATCGAAATTAGTATTAGTCTGAATCTGATTTCAAATTTCTTTCAGTAACTTCGTCATCAATACTTATAGAAATTCTTCTTTTGCAATTAAACGGAGGGGAATTTACTTTTGTCCGAAATAAATGCATCTGCGCGAATTATTTTATTTCCATCTACTTTAGTATCAGTCTGTTGTGATTTTTAATTTCTTTCTGCAACTTCTTGATGAATACTTATAGAAAATCATCTTTTTGAATTTAACGGAAAGGCTTTTACTTTCGCCCAGAAATAAATGCATTTCCTCATAAATTTTTTATTTCCATCTACTTTAGCATCTGTCTGCATGAGATGTACAAATTTATAGAAAAACCTCTTTTGTATTTTCAAAATAAACGGAGATTTATTTTCTTTCTTCCAGAAGTAAATGCATCTATGAATAAATATTTTACTTCCATCTACTTCAGAATCCGTCTGCGTAAGATATCCAATTTCTTTAAGTAATTTCTCCGTCAACACATATAGAATGTCCTCTTTTCCAAATAAACGGAGAGGCATCTACTTTGTACCAGAAATAAATGCATCTCTGAATAAAGGATTTATTCTTACCTACTTTAGCATAAATATGTATGAGATTTCCAATTTTTATTCCGCAACATTTCCATGAGTACTTACAGAAAAAATCTTCTTTTCCTATTAAACGGAGATGCGTTTACTTTCTCCCAGAAATACATGCATCTCCAAATAAATATTCCTTCCATTTATTTAGTGTCAATCTTCATGTGATTTCTAATTTCATTCAGTAACTTCTCCATCAATACTTATAGAATATCTTCTTTTGTATTTTCCAATTAAACGGAGTGGCATTTACTTTCTCCCAGAAATAAATGCACCTCCGCATAAATATTTTATTTCCATCTGCCTTAGTATCAGTCTGCATGCGATTTCCAATTTCTTTCAGTAATTTCTCCATCAATACTTATAGAAAGTCCTGTTTTCGAATTAAACGGAGAGGCATTTACTTTCTCCTAGAAATAAATTCATCTCCTCATAGATATTTTTCCCATCTATTTGGTATCAATCTTCATGTTGTTTCTAATTTCTTTTAGTACATTCTCCATCTTTACTTATAGAATATCCTCTTTTGTATTTTGCAAATAAACGGAAAGGCATTTAATTTCCCCCAGAAATAAATGCATTCTCCGCATTAATATTTTATTTCCGTATACTTTAGTACCAGTCTGCATGTGTTTTGAAATTTCTTCGAGTATTTTCTCCATGAGAACTTTAGAAATTTTTTTATTCCAATTAAACGGAGAGGCATTTACTTTCGTCCAAAAATAAATGCTCCTTCGCTTAAATATATTATTTAAATACACTTTGCCATAAATCTGCTTGAGATTTCCAATTTTATTCAGCAACTTTTCCATGAGTACTTACAGAAAATCCTCTTTTCCAATTAAACGGAGACGCATTTACTTTCTCCCAGGAATAAATGCATCTCCTCATAAATATTCTTTCTATCTATTTAGTATCATTCTTCATGTGATTTCTAATTTGTTTCAGTAACTTCTCCATCAAAACTTATAGAATATCCTCTTTTGTATTTTCCAAATAAATGGAGAGACATTTACTTTCGTTCAGAAATAAATGCATCTCCGCATAAATCTTTTATATCCATCCACTTTAGCATAAATCTGCATGAGGTTACCAATTTTATTTGGCAACTTCTCTATCAGTACTTATAGAAAATCCTCTTTTCCAATTAAACGGAGATTTATTTACTTTCGCGTAGAAATAAATGTATCTTCGCATTAATAATTTATTTCCTTCTGCTTTCGCATCAATCTGCATGAAATTTCAAATTTTATTCCGTAACTTTTCCATCAATACTTATAGAAAATCCTCTTTTCCTATTAAATGGAAAGGCTTTTGTATTTTCAAAATAAACAGAGTTTTATTTTCTGTCGTCCAGACATAAATGCATCTATGAATAAATATTTTACTTCCATCTACTTTAGCATCCGTCTGCATAAGATATCCAAATTTCTCAGTAATTTCTCCGTCAACACTTATAAAAAGTCCTCTTTTCCAATTAAACGGAGTAGATGGCATTTACTTTGTACCACTGATGAATGCATCTCCCCATAAATTATTTATTCTTATCTACTTTGGAATATATATACAAGAGATTTCCGATTTTATTCAGCAACTTTTCCACGAGTACTTACAGAATATTCTCTTTCCCAATTAAACGTAGATGCATTTACTTTCTCCCAGAAGTATATGCATATCCGCATAAATATTCTTTCCATCTATTTAGTATCAATCTTCATGTGATTTCTAATTTCTTTCAGTAACTTCTCCATCAATACTTATAGAATATCCTCATGAAAATTTTATTTCCATCTAATTTAGTATCAGTCTGCATGTGTTTGAATTTCTTTCAGTAACTTCTCCATCAGTACTTATAGAAAATCCTCTTTTCCAATTAAACGGAGAGGCATTTACTTTCGTCCAGATATAAATGCATCTTCACATAAAAGTTTTATTTCCATCAACTGTAGCAGTATAAATCTGCATTAGATTACCAATTTTATTCGGCAACTTCTCTATGAGTAGTAGATCAGTACTTATAGAAAATCCTCTTTCCCAAAGAAACGGAGATGCATTTACTTTCTCAAAGAAATAGATGCATCTCCGAATAAATATTTTACCATCTACATTAGCTTCATTCTGCACGATATTTCCAGTTTTTTCAGTAATTTTTCCATCAATGCTTATAGAATGGCCTCTTTTGTATTTTCCAAATAAACGGAGAGGCATTTACGTTCTTCCAGAAATAAATGCATCTCCTCATAAATATTTTTTCTCCATCTACTTTAGTAAATGGTTGCATATGATTTCCAATATCTTTCAGTAATTTCTCCATCAACAATTATAGAAAGTCCTTTTTTTCCAAGTAAACGGAGAGGCATTTACTTTCTTCCTAAAATAAATGCATTGCAGCATAAATATTTTTTCCATCTATTTAGTACCAATTTTCATGTGATTTCTAATTTATTTCAGTAACTTCTCCATCAATTCTTATAGAATATCCTCTTTTCTATTTTCCAATTAAACGGAGTGGCATTTATTTTCCCCCAGAAATAAATGCATTTTCGCATGAATGTTTTATTTCCGTCTACTGTAGCATAAATCTGCATGAGATTACCAATTTTATTCGGCAACTTCTCTATCAGTAGTTATAGAAAATCCTCTTTTCCAATTACACGGAGAGGTATTTACTTTCTTCCAGAAATAAATGCATCTCCGCATAAATATTTTATTTCCATCTATATAAGCTTCAGTCTGCATGAGATTTCCAATTTTTGCAGTAACTTCTACACCAATGCTTATAGAGTATCCTCATTTGTATTTTTCAAATAAACGGAGAGGCATTTACTTTCTCCGAGAAATAAGTGCATCTGAGCATAAATATTTTATTTCCAACCACAATCAATTCAGTGTGCATGAGATTTCCCATTGTTGCAGTAACTTCTCCATCAATGCTTATAGAATATCCTCTTTTATATTTCCCAAATAAACGGAGAGGCTTTCGAAGAACACTTTCGTCCAGAAATAAATGTATCTCCTCAAAAATATTTTTTCCATCTACTTTAGCATCTTTCTGCATGAGAAATTTTCCGTATCTTCTACATCAATACTTATAGAAAGTCCTCTTTTGTATTTTCAGAATAAAGGGAATTTTATTTGCTTTCGTTCAGAAATAAAATTATCTACGAATAAATATTTTACTTCGATCTACTTTAGCATCGGTCTGCATGACATGTCCAATTTTTTCAGTAACTTCTCCATCAATACTTAGAGTAAAACCTCTTTTGTATATTCCAAATAAACGGAGAGGCATTTACTTTCCCCCAGAAATAAATGCATCTCCGCAGAAATATTTTATTTCCATCTACTTTAGCTTCAGTCTGCAAGAAAATTCCACGTTATTCAGTAATTTCTACATAAATGCTTATAGAATGTCCTATTTTGTATTTTCCAAATGAACGGAGAGGTATTTACTTTCTTCCAGAAATAAATGCATCTCCGCATAAATATTTTTTATCCATCTACTTTAGTAAATGTCTGCATATGATTTCAAATTTCTTTCAGTAATTTCTCCATCAACACTTATAGAAAGTCCTCTTTTCCAAGTAAACGGAGAGGCATTTACTTTCGGCCAAAATTAAATGCATCTCCGCATAAATATTTTATTTCCACCTACTTCACCATAAATCTGCAACAGATTTCCAATTTTATTCAGCAACTTCTACATCAATGCATATAGATAATTCTCTTTCCAATTAAACGGTGATCCATTTACTTTCGTCCAGAAATAAATGCATCTCCGCATAAATCTTTTATTTCCATCTACTGTAGCATAAATCTGCATGAGAGTACCAATTTTATTCGGCAACTCCTCTATCCGTACTTATAGAAAATCCTCTTTTCCAAATAACGGAGAGGTATTTACTTTCGTCCAAAAATAAATGCTCCTTCGCATAAATTTTTTTTTCCATACTCTTTACTATAAATTTGCTTGAGATTTCCAATTTTATTCAGCAAATTGTCCATGAGTACTTACAGAAAATCCTCTTTTCCAATTAAACGGAGATGCATTTACTTTCTCCCAGAAATAAATGCTTCTCCACATAAATATTCTTTCTATCTATTTAGTATAAATCATAACGTGATTTCTAATTTCTTTCAGTAACTTCTCCATCAATACTTATATAATATCCTCTTTTGAATTTTCCATCTAAACGGAGAGGCATTTACTTTCTCCAGAAATAAATGCATCTCCGCATGAATATTTTATTTCCATCTACTTTAGTGTCAGTCTGCATGTGTTTTGAAATGTCTTTCAGAAACTTCTCCACCAGTATTTATAGAAAATCCTCTTTACAAATTAAACGGAGAGGCATTTACTTTTGTCCAGAAATAAATGCATCTCCGCTTAAATATTTTATTTCTATCTACTTCACCATAAATCTGCATGAGATTTCCAATTTTATTCAGCAACTTCTATATCAATGCATATAGAAAATTCTATTTCCAATTAAACGGCGAGCCATTTACTTTCGTCCAGAAATAAATGATTCTCCGCATAAATCTTTTATTTTAATCTATTTCACCATAAGTCTGCATGTGATTTGCAATTACTTTCAGTAACTTATCCATCAATATTTATAGAAAATCCGCTTTTCCTATTAAACGGAGTGCCATATACTTTCGTGCAATAATAAATGCTCCTTCGCATAAATATTTTATTTCCATACACGTTACCATAAATCTGCTTGAGGTTTCCCATTTTATTCAGCAGATTTTCCATGAGAATCCCAGAATATCCTCTTTTGTATTTTCCAATTAAACGGAGTGGCATTTACTTTCCCCCAGAAATAAATGAATCTCTGCATAAATACTTTATTTCAATCTACATTAGCTTCAGTCTGCTTGAGATTTCATGGTTTTTACAGTAATTTCTCCATCAATGTTTATAGAATATCCTCTTGTATTTTCCAAATAAACGGAGAGGCATTTACTTTCTCCCAGAAATATATGCATCTGCGCATAAATATTTTATTTCCATCTACAATCACTTCAGTGTGCATGAGATTTCCAGTTTTTGCAGTAACTTCTCCATCAATGCTTACAGAATATCCTCTTTTGTATTTCCCAAATAAACGGAAAGGCATTTACTTTCTCCCAGAAATAAATGCATCTCCGCATAAATATTTTATTTCAATCTACAATCTCTTCAGTGTGCATGAGATTTCCAGTTTTTGCAGTAACTTCTCCATCAATGCTTACAGAATATCCTCTTTCGTACTTTCCAAATAAACGGAGATTCATTTACTTTCTCCCAGAAATAAATGCATCTCCGCATAAATATTTATTTCCATCTACATTAGCTTCCGTCTGCATGATATTTCCATTTTTTTCAGTAATTTCTCCATCAATGCTTATAGAATACCCTCTTTTTTATTTTCCAAATAAACTGAGAGGTTTACTTTCTCCCAGAAATAAATGCATCTCCGCATAAATATTTTATTTCCATCTACAATCACTTCATTTTGCATGAGATTTCCAATTTTTGCAGTAACATCTCCATCAATGCTTATAGAATATCCTCTTTTGTATTTTCCAAATAAACGGAGATTCATTTACTTTCTCCCAGAAATAAATGCATCTCCGCATAAATATTTTATTTCCATCTTCATTAGCTTCCGTCTGCATGATATTTCCATTTTTTTCAGTAATTTCTCCATCAATGCTTATAGAATACCCTCTTTTGTATTTTCCAAATAAACGGAGATGTTTACTTTCTCCCAGAAATAAATGCATCTCCGCATAAATATTTTATTTCCATCTACAATCACTTCAGTGTGCATGAGATTTCAAATTTTTGCAGTAACTTCTCCATCAATACTTATAGAATATCCTCTGTTGTATTTTCCAATTAAACGGAGTGGCATTTATTTTCCACCAAAAATAAATGCTTCTCTGCATGAATATTTTATTTCCGTCTACTGTAGCATAAATCTGTATGAGATTAGCAATTTTTTCCTTCAACATCTCTATGACTAGTTATAGAAAATCCTCTTTTCCAATTAAACGGATAGGTATTTACTTTTGTCAGAAATCAATGCATCTGCGCGAAATATTTTATTTCCATCTACTATAGTATCAGTCTGGTTGTGATTTTTAATTTCTTTCAGCAACTTCTCCATGAATACTTATAGAAAATCATCTTTTCGAATTAAATCGAGAGGTATTTACTTTGGCCCAGAAATAAATGCATTTCCTCATAAATATTTTATTTCCATCTATTTTAGCATCTGTTTCATCATAGATTTCCAAATTCTTCCGCATCTTTTCCATCAATATTGTAGGAAATCCTCTTTGGTATTTTCAAAATAAATGGAGTTTAATTTTCTTTAGTCCAGACATAAATGCATCTATGAATAAATATTTTCCTTCAATCTACTTTAGCATCCGTCTGCATAAGATATCCAATTTCTTTCAGTAATTTCTCCGTCAACATTTATAGAAAGTCCTCTTTTCCAATTAAACGGACGGGCATTTACTTTTTACCAGAAATTAATGCATCTCCGCATAAATGATTTATTCTTATCTACTTTAGCATAAATATGTATGAGATTTCATATTTTATTCAGCAACATTTAAATAAGTACTTACAGAAAATCCTCTTTTACAATTAAATGGAGAACATTTACTTTCTCCCAGAAATACATGAATCTCCGCATAAATATTCTTTCCATCTATTTAGTATCAATCTTCATGTGATTTCTAATTTCTTTCAGTAACTTCTCTATCAATACTTATAGAATATCCTCCTTTGGATTTTCCAATTAAACGGAGTGGCATTTACTTTCCCCCAGAAGTAAATGCATCTCCGCATAAATACTTTATTTCAATCTAGCTTAGCTTCAGTCTGCATGCGATTTCCATGTTTTTCACTAATTTCTCCATTCATGCTTATAGAATATCCTCTTTTGTAATTTCCAAATAAACGGAGAGGCATTTACTTTCTCCCAGAAATAAATGCATCTCCGCATAAATATTTTATTTCCATCTACAATCACTTCAGTTTGCATGAGATTTCCAGTTTTTGTAGTAACTTCTCCATCAATGCTTACAGAATATCCTCTTTTGTATTTCCCAAATAAACGGAAAGGCATTTACTTTCTCCCAGAAATAAATGCATCTCCGCATAAATACTTTATTTCCATCTACCATCACTTCCGTTTGCATGAGATTTCCAGTTTTTGCAGTAACTTCCCCATCAATGCTTACAGAATATCCTCTTTTGTATTTCCCAAATAAACGGAAAGGCATTTACTTTCTCCCAGAAATAGATGCATCTCCGCATAAATATTTTATTTCAATCTACAATCTCTTCGGTGTGCATGAAATTTCCAGTTTTTGCAGTAACTTCTCCATCAATGCTTACAGAATATCCTCTTTTGTATTTCCCAAGTAAACGAAGAGGCATTTACTTTCTCCCAGAAATAAATGCATCTCCGCATAAATACTTTATTTCAATCTACATTAGCTTCAGCCTGCTTGAGATTTCATGGTTTTTACAGTAATTTCTCCATCAATGTTTATAGAATATCCTCTTGTATTTTCCAAATAAACGGAGAGGCATTTACTTTCTCCCAGAAATATATGCATCTTCGCATAAATATTTTATTTCCATCTACAATCACTTCAGTGTGCATGAGATTTCCAGTTTTTGCAGTAACTTCTCCATCAATGCTTACAGAATATCCTCTTTTGTATTTCCCAAATAAACGGAAAGGCATTTACTTTCTCCCAGAAATAAATGCATCTCCGCAGAAATATTTTATTTCAATCTACAATCTCTTCAGTGTGCATGAGATTTCCAGTTTTTGCAGTAACTTCTCCATCAATGCTTACAGAATATCCTCTTTCGTACTTTCCAAATAAACGGAGATTCATTTACTTTCTCCCAGAAATAAATGCATCTCCGCATAAATATTTATTTCCATCTACATTAGCTTCCGTCTGCATGATATTTCCATTTTTTTCAGTAATTTCTCCATCAATGCTTATAGAATACCCTCTTTTGTATTTTCCAAATAAACTGAGAGGTTTACTTTCTCCCAGAAATAAATGCATCTCCGCATAAATATTTCATTTCCATCTACAATCACTTCATTTTGCATGAGATTTCCAATTTTTGCAGTAACATCTCCATCAATGCTTATAGAATATCCGCTTTTGTATTTTCCAAATAAACGGAGATTCATTTACTTTCTCCCAGAAATAAATGCATCTCCGCATAAATATTTATTTCCATCTACATTAGCTTCCGTCTGCATGATATTTCCATTTTTTTGAGTAATTTCTCCATCAATGCTTATAGAATACCCTCTTTTGTATTTTCCAAATAAACGGAGAGGTTTACTTTCTCCCAGAAATAAATGCATCTCCGCATAAATATTTTATTTCCATCTACAATCACTTCAGTGTGCATGAGATTTCAAATTTTTGCAGTAACATCTCCATCAATGCTTATAGAATATCCTCTTTTGTATTTTCCAAATAAACGGAGATTCATTTACTTTCTCCCAGAAATAAATGCATCTCCGCATAAATATTTTATTTCCATCTTCATTAGCTTCCGTCTGCATGATATTTCCATTTTTTTCAGTAATTTCTCCATCAATGCTTATAGAATACCCTCTTTTGTATTTTCCAAATAAACGGAGATGTTTACTTTCTCCCAGAAATAAATGCATCTCCGCATAAATATTTTATTTCCATCTACAATCACTTCAGTGTGCATGAGATTTCAAATTTTTGCAGTAACTTCTCCATCAATACTTATAGAATATCCTCTGTTGTATTTTCCAATTAAACGGAGTGGCATTTATTTTCCACCAAAAATAAATGCTTCTCTGCATGAATATTTTATTTCCGTCTACTGTAGCATAAATCTGTATGGGATTAGCAATTTTTTCCTTCAACATCTCTATGACTAGTTATAGAAAATCCTCTTTTCCAATTAAACGGATAGGTATTTACTTTTGTCAGAAATCAATGCATCTGCGCGAAATATTTTATTTCCATCTACTATAGTATCAGTCTGGTTGTGATTTTTAATTTCTTTCAGCAACTTCTCCATGAATACTTATAGAAAATCATCTTTTCGAATTAAATCGAGAGGTATTTACTTTGGCCCAGAAATAAATGCATTTCCTCATAAATATTTTATTTCCATCTATTTTAGCATCTGTATCATCATAGATTTCCAAATTCTTCCGCATCTTTTCCATCAATACTTGTAGGAAATCCTCTTTGGTATTTTCAAAATAAATGGAGTTTAATTTTCTTTAGTCCAGACATAAATGCATCTATGGATAAATATTTTCCTTCCATCTACTTTAGCATCCGTCTGCATAAGATATCCAATTTCTTTCAGTAATTTCTCCGTCAACATTTATAGAAAGTCCTCTTTTCCAATTAAACGGACGGGCATTTACTTTTTACCAGAATTTAATGCATCTCCGCATAAATGATTTATTCTTATCTACTTTAGCATAAATATGTATGAGATTTCATATTTTATTCAGCAACATTTAAATAAGTACTTACAGAAAATCCTCTTTTACAATTAAATGGAGAACATTTACTTTCTCCCAGAAATACATGAATCTCCGCATAAATATTCTTTCCATCTATTTAGTATCAATCTTCATGTGATTTCTAATTTCTTTCAGTAACTTCTCTATCAATACTTATAGAATATCCCCCTTTGGATTTTCCAATTAAACGGAGTGGCATTTACTTTCCACCAGAAGTAAATGCATCTCCGCATAAATACTTTATTTCAATCTAGCTTAGCTTCAGTCTGCATGCGATTTCCATGTTTTTCACTAATTTCTCCATTCATGCTTATAGAATATCCTCTTTTGTAATTTCCAAATAAACGGAGAGGCATTTACTTTCTCCCAGAAATAAATGCATCTCCGCATAAATATTTTATTTCCATCTACAATCACTTCAGTTTGCATGAGATTTCCAGTTTTTGTAGTAACTTCTCCATCAATGCTTACAGAATATCCTCTTTTGTATTTCCCAAATAAACGGAAAGGCATTTACTTTCTCCCAGAAATAAATGCATCTCCGCATAAATACTTTATTTCCATCTACCATCACTTCAGTTTGCATGAGATTTCCAGTTTTTGCAGTAACTTCCCCATCAATGCTTACAGAATATCCTCTTTTGTATTTCCCAAATAAACGGAAAGGCATTTACTTTCTCCCAGAAATAAATGCATCTCCGCATAAATATTTTATTTCAATCTACAATCTCTTCAGTGTGCATGAAATTTCCAGTTTTTGCAGTAACTTCTCCATCAATGCTTACAGAATATCCTATTTTGTATTTCCCAAGTAAACGAAGATTCATTTACTTTCTCCCAGAAATAAATGCATCTCCGCATAAATACTTTATTTCAATCTACATTAGCTTCAGTCTGCTTGAGATTTCATGGTTTTTACAGTAATGTCTCCATCAATGTTTATAGAATATCCTCTTGGATTTTCCAAATAAACGGAGAGGCATTTACTTTCTCCCAGAAATATATGCATCTTCGCATAAATATTTTATTTCCATCTACAATCACTTCAGTGTGCATGAGATTTCCAGTTTTTGCAGTAACTTCTCCATCAATGCTTACAGAATATCCTCTTTTGTATTTCCCAAATAAACGGAAAGGCATTTACTTTCTCCCAGAAATAAATGCATCTCCGCGTAAATATTTTATTTCAATCTACAATCTCTTCAGTGTGCATGAGATTTCCAGTTTTTGCAGTAACTTCTCCATCAATGCTTACAGAATATCCTCTTTCGTACTTTCCAAATAAACGGAGAGACATTTACTTTCTCCCAGAAATCAATGCATCTCTGCATAAATACTTTATTTCAATGTAAATTAGTTTCAGTCTGCATGTGATTTCCAGGTTTTTCACTAATTTCTCCATTAATGCTTATAGAATATTCTCTTTTGTAATTTCCAAATAAACGGAGAGGCATTTGCTTTCTCCCAGAAATAAATGCATCTCCGCATAAATATTTTATTTCCATCTACAATGGCTTCAAGCATGAGATTTCCAGTTTTTGCAGTAACTTCTCAATCAATCCTTATAGAATATCCTCTTTTGTATTTCCCAAGTAAACGGAGTGGCATTTACATTCTCCCAGAAACAGATGCATCTCCGAATAAATATTTTATTTCCCTCTATATTAGCTTCAGTCTGCATTTTTCAAGTTTTTCAGTAATTTTTCCCTCAATGCTTACAGAATATCCTCTTTTGTATTTTTCAAATAAACGGAGAGGCATTTGCTTTCTCCCAGAAATAAATGCATCTCCGCATAAATATTTTATTTCCTCTACATTAGCGTCAGTCTGCATGATATTTCCAATTTTTACAGTAATTTCTCCATCAATGTTTATAGAAAATCCTCTTTTGTATTTTCCAAATAAACGGAGAGGCATTTACTTTCTCCCAGAAATAAATGCATCTCCGCATAAATATTTTAGCTCCATCTACAATCACTTCAGTGTGCATGAGAGTTCCAATTTGTACAGTAACGTCTCCATCAATGCTTATAGAATATACTCTTTTGTATTTCCGCAATAAACGGAGAGGCATTTACTTTCTCCCAGAAATAAATGCATCCCTGCATAAATATTTTATTCCATCTCAAATAGCTTCAGTTTAATGAGATCTCCAATTTTTGCAGTAACTTCTCAATCAATGCTTATAGAATATCCTCTTTTATATTTCCCAAGTAAACGGAGAGGCATTCACTTTCTCCTAGAAATAGATGCATCTCCGAATAAATATTTTATTTCCCTCTATATTAGATGTCTGCATATTTCCAGTTTTTTCACTAATTTCTCCTTCAATGCTTTTAGAATATCCTCTTTTGTACTTTTCAAATAAACGGAGAGGCATTTACATTCTCCTAGAAATAAATGCATCTCCGCATGAATATTTTAGTTCCATCTACAATCACTTCAGTCTGCATGATGTTTCCAATTTTTGTAGTAACTTCTCCATCACTGCTTACAGAATATCCTCTTTTGTATTTCCCAAATAAAGGGAGAGACATTTACTTTCTCCCAGAAATACGTTCATCTCCGCATAAATATTTTATTTCTATCTGCAATCACTTCATTGTGCATGAGATTTCAAATTTTTGCAGTAAATTCTCCATCAATGATTACAGAATATCCTCTTTTGTATTTCCCAAATAAACGGAGAGGCATTTACTTTCTCCCAGAAATAAATGCATCTCCGCATCAATATTTTACTTCATCTACATTAGCTCCAGTCTGCATGATATTTCCAGTTTAATCAGTAGGTATTCCATCAATGTTTATAGAATATCCTCTTTTGTATTCCCCAAATAGAAGGAAAGGCATTTACTTTCTCCCAGAAATAAATGCATCTCCGCATAAATATTTTATTTCAATCTACAATCACTTCAGTATTCATGAGATTTCCAGTTTTTGCTGTAACTTCTCCTTCAATGCTTACAAAATATCCTCTTTTGTATTTCCCAAATAAACGGAGAGGCATTTACTTTCTCCCAGAAATAAATGCATCTCCGCTTAAATACTTTATTTCAATCTACATTAGCTTCAGCCTGCATCAAATTTCATGGTTTTTCACTAATTTCTCCATTAATGCTTATAGAATATCCTCTTTTGTAATTTCCAAATAAACGGAGAGGAATTATGTTCTCCCAGAAATCGATGCATCTCCGAATAAATATTTTATTTCCCTCTATATTAGCTTCAATCTGCATATTTCCAGTTTTTTCAGTAATTTCTCCTTCAATGCTTATAGAATATCCTCTTTTGTATTTTTCAAATAAACGGAGAGGCATTTACTTTCTCCCTGAAATAAATGCATCTCCGCATAAATATTTTAGTTCCATCTACAATCACTTCAGTGTGCATGAGAGTTCCAATTTGTACAGTAACATCTCCATCAATGCTTATAGAATATCCTCTTTTGTATATCCGTAATAAACGGAGAGGCATTTACTTTCTTCCGAAAATAAATGCATCTCCGCATAAATATTTTATTTCCATCTAAAATAGCTTCAGTCTGCATGAGATCTCCAATTTTTGCAGTAACTTCTCAATCAATGCTTATAGAATATCCTCTTTTGTATTTCCCAAGTAAACGGAGAGGCATTTATATTCTCCCAGAAATAGATGCATCTCCGAATAAATATTTTATTTCCCTCTATATTAGCTGTCTGCATATTTCCAGTTTTTTCAGTAATTTCTCCTTCAATGCTTTTGGAATATCCTCATTTGTATTTTACAAATAAACGGAGAGGCATTTACCTTCTCCCAGAAATAAATGCATCTCCGCATAAATATTTTAGTTCCATCTACAATCACTTCAGTCTGCATGATATTTCCAATTTTTGTTGTAAATTCTCCATCAATGATTACAGAATATCCTCTTTTGTATTTCCCAAATAAACGGAGAGGCATTTACTTTCTCCCAGAAATAAATGCATCTCCGCATAAATATTTTATTTCATCTACTTTAGCTTCAGTCTACATGATATTTCCAGTTTTTACAGTAATTTCTCCATCAATGCTTATAGAATATCCTCTTTTTTTCCCAAATAAACGAAGAAGCATTTACTTTCTCCCAGAAATAAATGCATCTCCGCATAAATATTTTTTTTCCATCTACATTAACTTCAGTCTGCATGATATTTCCAGTTTTTTCAGTAATTCCTCCATCAATGCTTATAGAATATCCTCTTTATTATTTTCCAAATAAACGGAGATTTATTTTCTTTTGTCAAAAAAGAAATGCATCTATGAATAAATATTTTACTTCCATCTACTTTAGTATCCGTCAGCATAAGGTATCCAATTTCTTTCAGTAATTTCTCCGTCAATACTTATAAATAGTCCTCTTTTCCAATTAAACGGAGAGGCATTTACTTTGTACCAGAAATAAATGCATCTCCGCATAAATGATTTACTCTTATCTACTTTAGCATAAATATTTATGAGATTTCCAATTTTATTCACTAACTTTTCCATGAGTACTTACAGAAAATCCACTTTTCCAATTAAATGGAGATGCATATACTTTCTCCCAGAAATACATACATCTTCGCATAAATATTTTATTTCAATCTACAATATCTTATGTCTGCATGAGATTTCCAATTTTTGCAGTAACTTCTACACCAATGCTTATAGAATATCCTCTTTTGTATTTCCCAAATAAACGGAGAGGCATTTACTTTCTCCCAGAAATAAATTCATCTCCGCATAAATATTTTATTTCCATCTACATTAGCTTCAGTCTGCGTGATATTTCCAGTTTTTTCAGTAATTTCTCCATCAATGCTTATAGAATATCCTCTTTTGTGTTTTTCAAATAAACGGAGAGTCATTTACTTTCTCCGAGAAATAAATGCATCTCCGCATAAATATTTTATTTCCATCTACAATCACTTCAGTGTGCATGAGATTTCCAGTTTTTGCAGTAACTTCTCCATCAATGCTTTCAGAATATCTTCTTTTGTATTTTCCAAATAAACGGAGAGGCATTTACTTTCTCCCAGAAATCAATGCATCTCCGAATAAATACTTTATTTCAATGTACATTAGCTTCCGTCTGCATGTGATTTCCAAGTTTTTCACTAATTTCTCCATTCATGCTTATAGAATATCCTCTTTTGTAATTTCCAAATAAACGGAGAGGCATTTACTTTCTTCCAGAAATAAATGCATCTCCGCATAAATATTTTATTTCCATCTACAATAGCTTCAGTCTGCATGAGATTTCCAATTTTTGCAGTAACTTCTCCATCAATGCTTTCAGAATATCCTCTTTTGTATTTACCAAATAAACGAAGAGGCATTTACTTTCTCCCAGAAATAAATGCATCTCCGCATAAATATTTTATTTCCATCTACAATCACTTCAGTTTGCATGAGATTTCCAGTTTTTGTAGTAACTTCTCCATCAATGCTTACAGAATATCCTCTTTTGTATTTCCCAAATAAACGGAAAGGCATTTACTTTCTCCCAGAAATAAATGCATCTCCGCATAAATATTTTATTTCCATCTACCATCACTTAAGTTTGCATGAGATTTCCAGTTTTTGCAGTAACTTCCCCATCAATGCTTACAGAATATCCTCTTTTGTATTTCCCAAATAAACGGAAAGGCATTTACTTTCTCCCAGAAATAAATGCATCTCCGCATAAATATTTTATTTCAATCTACAATCTCTTCAGTGTGCATGAGATTTCCAGTTTTTGCAGTAACTTCTCCATCAATGCTTACAGAATATCCTCTTTTGTATTTCCCAAGTAAACGAAGAGGCATTTACTTTCTCCCAGAAATAAATGCATCTCGGCATAAATACTTTATTTCAATCTACATTAGCTTCAGTCTGCTTGAGATTTCATGGTTTTTACAGTAATATCTCCATCAATGTTTATAGAATATCCTCTTGTATTTTCCAAATAAACGGAGAGGCATTTACTTTCTCCCAGAAATATATGCATCTTCGCTTAAATATTTTATTTCCATCTACAATCACTTCAGTGTGCATGAGATTTCCAGTTTTTGCAGTAACTTCTCCATCAATGCTTACAGAATATCCTCTTTTGTATTTCCCAAATAAACGGAAAGGCATTTACTTTCTCCCAGAAATAAATGCATCTCCGCTTAAATATTTTATTTCAATCTACAATCTCTTCAGTGTGCATGAGATTTCCAGTTTTTGCAGTAACTTCTGCATCAATGCTTACAGAATATCCTCTTTTGTACTTTCCAAATAAACGGAGAGACATTTACTTTCTCCCAGAAATCAATGCATCTCCGCATAAATACTTTATTTCAATATACATTAGCTTCAGTCTGCATGTGATTTCCAGGTTTTTCACTAATTTCTCCATTAATGCTTATAGAATATTCTCTTTTGTAATTTCCAAATAAACGGAGAGGCATTTGCTTTCTCCCAGAAAGAAATGCATCTCCATATATATATTTTGTTTCCATCTACAATGGCTTCAAGCATGAGATTTCCAGTTTTTGCAGTAACTTCTCCATCAATGCTTATAGAATATCCTCTTTTGTATTTCCCAAGTAAACGGAGTGGCATTTACATTCTCCCAGAAACAGATGCATCTCCGAATAAATATTTTATTTCCCTCT
This sequence comes from Maratus speciosus, assembly GCA_963932465.1. NCBI lineage: Eukaryota > Metazoa > Arthropoda > Arachnida > Araneae > Salticidae > Maratus > Maratus speciosus. The sequence goes on along the minus strand of OZ010794.1, from coordinate 34,643,700 downwards.
ATATTAGCTTCAGTCTGCATTTTTCAAGTTTTTTCAGTAATTTCTCCCTCAATGCTTACAAAATATCCTCTTTTGTATTTCCCAAATAAACGGAAAGGCATTTACTTTCGCCCAGAAATAAATGCATCTCCGCATAAATAATTTATTTCAATCTACAATCTCTTCAGTGTGCATGAGATTTCCAGTTTTTGCAGTAACTTCTCCATCAATGCTTACAGAATATCCTCTTTTGTATTTCCCAAGTAAACGAAGAGGCATTTACTTTCTCCCAGAAATAAATGCATCTCGGCATAAATACTTTATTTCAATCTACATTAGCTTCAGTCTGCTTGAGATTTCATGGTTTTTACAGTAATATCTCCATCAATGTTTATAGAATATCCTCTTGTATTTTCCAAATAAACGGAGAGGCATTTACTTTCTCCCAGAAATATATGCATCTTCGCTTAAATATTTTATTTCCATCTACAATCACTTCAGTGTGCATGAGATTTCCAGTTTTTGCAGTAACTTCTCATTCAATGCTTACAGAATATCCTCTTTTGTATTTCCCAAATAAACGGAAAGGCATTTACTTTCTCCCAGAAATAAATGCATCTCCGCTTAAATATTTTATTTCAATCTACAATCTCTTCAGTGTGCATGAGATTTCCAGTTTTTGCAGTAACTTCTGCATCAATGCTTACAGAATATCCTCTTTTGTACTTTCCAAATAAACGGAGAGACATTTACTTTCTCCCAGAAATCAATGCATCTCCGCATAAATACTTTATTTCAATATACATTAGCTTCAGTCTGCATGTGATTTCCAGGTTTTTCACTAATTTCTCCATTAATGCTTATAGAATATTCTCTTTTGTAATTTCCAAATAAACGGAGAGGCATTTGCTTTCTCCCAGAAAGAAATGCATCTCCATATATATATTTTATTTCCATCTACAATGGCTTCAAGCATGAGATTTCCAGTTTTTGCAGTAACTTCTCCATCAATGCTTATAGAATATCCTCTTTTGTATTTCCCAAGTAAACGGAGTGGCATTTACATTCTCCCAGAAACAGATGCATCTCCAAATAAATATTTTATTTCCCTCTATATTAGCTTCAGTCTGCATTTTTCAAGTTTTTTCAGTAATTTCTCCCTCAATGCTTACAAAATATCCTCTTTTGTATTTTTCAAATAAACGGAGAGGCATTTGCTTTCTCCCAGAAATAAATGCATCTCCGCATAAATATTTTATTTCATCTACATTAGCTTCAGTCTTCATGATATTTCCAATTTTTACAGTAATTTCTCCATCAATGTTTATAGAATGTCCTCTTTTGTATTTTTCAAATAAACGGAGAGGCATTTGCTTTCTCCCAGAAATAAATGCATCTCCGCATAAATATTTTATTCCATCTCAAATAGCTTCAGTTTAATGAGATCTCCAATTTTTGCAGTAACTTCTCAATCAATGCTTATAGAATATCCTCTTTTATGTTTCCCAAGTAAACGGAGAGGCATTTACATTCTCCTAGAAATAGATGCATCTCCGAATAAATATTTTATTTCCCTCTATATTAGATGTCTGCATATTTCCAGTTTTTTCAGTAATTTCTCCTTCAATGCTTTTAGAATATCCTCTTTTGTAATTTTCAAATAAACGGAGAGGCATTTACTTTCTCCCAGAAATAAATGCATCTCCGCATAAATATTTTAGTTCCATCTACAATCACTTCAGTCTGCATGATATTTCCAATTTTTGTAATAACTTCTCCATAAATGCTTACAGAATATCCTCTTTTGTATTTCCCAAATAAAGGGAAAGACATTTACTTTCTCCCAGAAATAAATGCATCTCCGCTTAAATATTTTATTTCCATCTACAATCACTTCATTGTGTTTGAGATTTCCAATTTTTGCAGTAAATTCTCCATCAATGCTTATAGAATATCCTCTTTTGTATTTTCCAAATAAACGGAGAGTCATTTACTTTCTCCGAGAAATAAATGCATCTCCGCATAAATATTTTATTTCCATCTACAATCACTTCAGTCTGCATGAGATTTTCAATTTTTGCTGTAACTTCTACACCAATGCTTATAGAATATCCTCTTTTGTATTTCCCAAATAAATGGAGAGTCATTTACTTTCTCTTTGAAATAAATGCATCTCCGCATAAATATTTTATTTCCATCTACAATCACTTCAGTGTGCATGAGATTTCCAGTTTTTGCAGTAACTTCTCCATCAATGCTTTCAGAATATCTTCTTTTGTATTTCCCAAATAAACGGAGAGGCATTTACTTTCTCCCAGAAATCAATGCATCTCCGAATAAATACTTTATTTCAATGTACATTAGCTTCCGTCTGCATGTGATTTCCAAGTTTTTCACTAATTTCTCCATTCATGCTTATAGAATATCCTCTTTTGTAATTTCCAAATAAACGGAGAGGCATTTACTTTCTTCCAGAAATAAATGCATCTCCGCATAAATATTTTATTTCCATCTACAATAGCTTCAGTCTGCATGAGATTTCCAATTTTTGCAGTAACTTCTCCATCAATGCTTTCAGAATATCCTCTTTTGTATTTACCAAATAAACGAAGAGGCATTTACTTTCTCCCAGAAATAAATGCATCTCCGCATAAATATTTTATTTCCATCTACAATCACTTCAGTTTGCATGAGATTTCCAGTTTTTGTAGTAACTTCTCCATCAATGCTTACAGAATATCCTCTTTTGTATTTCCCAAATAAACGGAAAGGCATTTACTTTCTCCCAGAAATAAATGCATCTCCGCATATATATTTTATTTCCATCTACCATCACTTAAGTTTGCATGAGATTTCCAGTTTTTGCAGTAACTTCCCCATCAATGCTTACAGAATATCCTCTTTTGTTTTTCCCAAATAAACGGAAAGGCATTTACATTCTCCCAGAAATAAATGCATCTCCGCATAAATATTTTATTTCAATCTACAATCACTTCAGTGTGCATGAGATTTCCAGTTTTTGCAGTAACTTCTCCATCAATGCTTACAGAATATCCTCTTTTGTATTTCCAAATAAACGGAAAGGCATTTACTTTCTCCCAGAAATAAATGCATCTCCGCATAAATATTTTATTTCAATCTACAATCTCTTCAGTGTGCATGAGATTTCCAGTTTTTGCAGTAACTTCTGCATCAATGCTTACAGAATATCCTCTTTTGTACTTTCCAAGTAAACGAAGAGGCATTTACTTTCTCCCAGAAATAAATGCATCTCCGCATAAATACTTTATTTCAATCTACATTAGCTTCAGTCTGCTTGAGATTTCATGGTTTTTACAGTAATTTCTCCATCAATGTTTATAGATTATCCTCTTGTATTTTCCAAATAAACGGAGAGGCATTTACTTTCTCACAGAAATATATGCATCTTCGCATAAATATTTTATTTCCATCTACAATCACTTCAGTGTGCATGAGATTTCCAGTTCTGGCAGTAACTTCTCCATCAATGCTTACAGAATATCCTCTTTTGTATTTCCCAAATAAACGGAAAGGCATTTACTTTCTCCCAGAAATAAATGCATCTCCGCGTAAATATTTTATTTCAATCTACAATCTCTTCAGTGTGCATGAGATTTCCAGTTTTTGCAGTAACTTCTCCATCAATGCTTACAGAATATCCTCTTTCGTACTTTCCAAATAAACGGAGAGACCTTTACTTTCTCCCAGAAATCAATGCATCTCTGCATAAATACTTTATTTCAATGTAAATTAGTTTCAGTCTGCATGTGATTTCCAGGTTTTTCACTAATTTCTCCATTAATGCTTATAGAATATTCTCTTTTGTAATTTCCAAATAAACGGAGAGGCATTTGCTTTCTCCCAGAAATAAATGCATCTCCGAATAAATATTTTATTTCCCTCTATATTAGCTTCAGTCTGCATTTTTCAAGTTTTTTCAGTAATTTCTCCCTCAATGCTTACAAAATATCCTCTTTTGTATTTTTCAAATAAACGGAGAGGCATTTGCTTTCTCCCAGAAATAAATGCATCTCCGCATAAATATTTTATTTCATCTACATTAGCTTCAGTCTTCATGATATTTCCAATTTTTACAGTAATTTCTCCATCAATGTTTATAGAATGTCCTCTTTTGTATTTTCCAAATAAACGGAGAGGCATTTACTTTCTCCCAGAAATAAATGCATCTCCGCATAAATATTTTAGCTCCATCTACAATCACTTCAGTGTGCATGAGAGTTCCAATTTGTACAGTAACAACTCCATCAATGCTTATAGAATATACTCTTTTGTATTTCCGCAATAAACGGAGAGGCATATACTTTCTCCCAGAAATAAATGCATCCCTGCATAAATATTTTATTCCATCTCAAATAGCTTCAGTTTAATGAGATCTCCAATTTTTGCAGTAACTTCTCAATCAATGCTTATAGAATATCCTCTTTTATATTTCCCAAGTAAACGGAGAGGCATTTACTTTCTCCTAGAAATAGATGCATCTCCGAATAAATATTTTATTTCCCTCTATATTAGATGTCTGCATATTTCCAGTTTTTTCAGTAATTTCTCCTTCAATGCTTTTAGAATATCCTCTTTTGTACTTTTCAAATAAATGGAGAGGCATTTACATTCTCCTAGAAATAAATGCATCTCCGCATGAATATTTTAGTTCCATCTACAATCACTTCAGTCTGCATGATGTTTCCAATTTTTGTAGTAACTTCTCCATCACTGCTTACAGAATATCCTCTTTTGTATTTCCCAAATAAAGGGAGAGACATTTACTTTCTCCCAGAAATACGTGCATCTCCGCATAAATATTTTATTTCCATCTGCAATCACTTCATTGTGCATGAGATTTCAAATTTTTGCAGTAAATTCTCCATCAATGATTACAGAATATCCTCTTTTGTATTTCCCAAATAAACGGAGAGGCATTTACTTTCTCCCAGAAATAAATGCATCTCCGCATCAATATTTTACTTCATCTACATTAGCTCCAGTCTGCATGATATTTCCAGTTTAATCAGTAATTATTCCATCAATGTTTATAGAATATCCTCTTTTGTATTCCCCAAATAGAAGGAAAGGCATTTACTTTCTCCCAGAAATAAATGCATCTCCGCATAAATATTTTATTTCAATCTACAATCACTTCAGTATTCATGAGATTTCCAGTTTTTGCTGTAACTTCTCCTTCAATGCTTACAAAATATCCTCTTTTGTACTTCCCAAATAAACTGAGAGGCATTTACTTTCTCCCAGAAATAAATGCATCTCCGCTTAAATACTTTATTTCAATCTACATTAGTTTCAGCCTGCATCAAATTTCATGGTTTTTCACTAATTTCTCCATTAATGCTTATAGAATATCCTCTTTTGTAATTTCCAAATAAACGGAGAGGAATTATGTTCTCCCAGATATAAATGCATCTCCGCATAAATATTTTATTTCCATCTAGAATCACTTCAGTTTGCATGAGATTTCACACTTTTGCAGTAAATTCTCCATCAATGATTACAGAATATCCTCTTTTATATTTCCCAAATAAACGGAGAGGCATTTGCTTTCTCCCAGAAATAAATCCATCTCCGCATAAGTATTTTATTTCATCTACATTAGCTTCAGTCTGCAGGATATTTCCGGTTTTTACAGTAATTTCTCCATCAATGTTTATAGAATATCCTCTTTTGTATTTTCCAAATAAACGGAGAGGCATTTACTTTCTCCCAGAAATATATGCATCTTCGCATAAATATTTTATTTCCATCTACAATGACTTCAGTGTGCATGAGATTTCCAGTTTTTGCAGTAACTTCTCCATCAATGCTTACAGAATATCCTCTTTCGTACTTTCCAAATAAACGGAGAGACCTTTACTTTCTCCCAGAAATCAATGCATCTCTGCATAAATACTTTATTTCAATGTAAATTAGTTTCAGTCTGCATGTGATTTCCAGGTTTTTCACTAATTTCTCCATTAATGCTTATAGAATATTCTCTTTTGTAATTTCCAAATAAACGGAGAGGCATTTGCTTTCTCCCAGAAATAAATGCATCTCCGAATAAATATTTTATTTCCCTCTATATTAGCTTCAGTCTGCATTTTTCAAGTTTTTTCAGTAATTTCTCCCTCAATGCTTACAAAATATCCTCTTTTGTATTTTTCAAATAAACGGAGAGGCATTTGCTTTCTCCCAGAAATAAATGCATCTCCGCATAAATATTTTATTTCATCTACATTAGCTTCAGTCTTCATGATATTTCCAATTTTTACAGTAATTTCTCCATCAATGTTTATAGAATGTCCTCTTTTGTATTTTCCAAATAAACGGAGAGGCATTTACTTTCTCCCAGAAATAAATGCATCTCCGCATAAATATTTTAGCTCCATCTACAATCACTTCAGTGTGCATGAGAGTTCCAATTTGTACAGTAACAACTCCATCAATGCTTATAGAATATACTCTTTTGTATTTCCGCAATAAACGGAGAGGCATTTACTTTCTCCCAGAAATAAATGCATCCCTGCATAAATATTTTATTCCATCTCAAATAGCTTCAGTTTAATGAGATCTCCAATTTTTGCAGTAACTTCTCAATCAATGCTTATAGAATATCCTCTTTTATATTTCCCAAGTAAACGGAGAGGCATTTACTTTCTCCTAGAAATAGATGCATCTCCGAATAAATATTTTATTTCCCTCTATATTAGATGTCTGCATATTTCCAGTTTTTTCAGTAATTTCTCCTTCAATGCTTTTAGAATATCCTCTTTTGTACTTTTCAAATAAATGGAGAGGCATTTACATTCTCCTAGAAATAAATGCATCTCCGCATGAATATTTTAGTTCCATCTACAATCACTTCAGTCTGCATGATGTTTCCAATTTTTGTAGTAACTTCTCCATCACTGCTTACAGAATATCCTCTTTTGTATTTCCCAAATAAAGGGAGAGACATTTACTTTCTCCCAGAAATACGTGCATCTCCGCATAAATATTTTATTTCCATCTGCAATCACTTCATTGTGCATGAGATTTCAAATTTTTGCAGTAAATTCTCCATCAATGATTACAGAATATCCTCTTTTGTATTTCCCAAATAAACGGAGAGGCATTTACTTTCTCCCAGAAATAAATGCATCTCCGCATCAATATTTTACTTCATCTACATTAGCTCCAGTCTGCATGATATTTCCAGTTTAATCAGTAATTATTCCATCAATGTTTATAGAATATCCTCTTTTGTATTTTCCAAATAAACGGAGAGGCATTTACTTTCTCCCAGAAATATATGCATCTTCGCATAAATATTTTATTTCCATCTACAATGACTTCAGTGTGCATGAGATTTCCAGTTTTTGCAGTAACTTCTCCATCAATGCTTTCAGAATATCTTCTTTTGTATTTCCCAAATAAACGGAGAGGTATTTACATTCTCCCAGAAATCGATGCATCTCCGAATAAATATTTTATTTCCCTCTATATTAGCTTCAATCTGCATATTTCCAGTTTTTTCAGTAATTTCTCCTTCAATGCTTATAGAATATCCTCTTTTGTATTTTTCAAATAAACGGAGAGGCATTTACTTTCTCCCTGAAATAAATGCATCTCCGCATAAATATTTTAGTTCCATCTACAATCACTTCAGTGTGCATGAGAGTTCCAATTTGTACAGTAACTTCTCCATCAATGCTTATAGAATATCCTCTTTTGTATATCCGTAATAAACGGAGAGGCATTTACTTTCTTCCGGAAATAAATGCATCTTCGCATAAATATTTTATTTCCATCTAAAATAGCTTCAGTCTGCATGAGATCTCCAATTTTTGCAGTAACTTCTCAATCAATGCTTATAGAATATCCTCTTTTGTATTTCCCAAGTAAACGGAGAGGCATTTATATTCTCCCAGAAATAGATGCATCTCCGAATAAATATTTTATTTCCCTCTATATTAGCTGTCTGCATATTTCCAGTTTTTTCAGTAATTTCTCCTTCAATGCTTTTGGAATATCCTCATTTGTATTTTACAAATAAACGGAGAGGCATTTACTTTCTCCCAGAAATAAATGCATCTCCGCATAAATATTTTAGTTCCATCTACAATCACTTCAGTCTGCATGATATTTTCAATTTTTGTTGTAAATTCTCCATCAATGATTACAGAATATCCTCTTTTGTATTTCCCAAATAAACGGAGAGGCATTTACTTTCTCCCAGAAATAAATGCATCTCCGCATAAATATTTTATTTCATCTACTTTAGCTTCAGTCTACATGATATTTCCAGTTTTTACAGTAATTTCTCCATCAATGCTTATAGAATATCCTCTTTTTTTCCCAAATAAACGAAGAAGCATTTACTTTCTCCCAGAAATAAATGCATCTCCGCATAAATATTTTTTTTCCATCTACATTAACTTCAGTCTGCATGATATTTCCAGTTTTTTCAGTAATTCCTCCATCAATGCTTATAGAATATCCTCTTTATTATTTTCCAAATAAACGGAGATTTATTTTCTTTTGTCAAAAAAGAAATGCATCTATGAATAAATATTTTACTTCCATCTACTTTAGTATCCGTCAGCATAAGGTATCCAATTTCTTTCAGTAATTTCTCCGTCAATAATTATAAATAGTCCTCTTTTCATATTAAACGGAGAGGCATTTACTTTGTACCAGAAATAAATGCATCTCCGCATAAATGATTTACTCTTATCTACTTTAGCATAAATATTTATGAGATTTCCAATTTTATTCACTAACTTTTCCATGAGTACTTACAGAAAATCCACTTTTCCAATTAAATGGAGATGCATATACTTTCTCCCAGAAATACATACATCTTCGCATAAATATTTTATTTCAATCAACAATATCTTCAGTCTGCATGAGATTTCCAATTTTTGCAGTAACTTCTACACCAATGCTTATAGAATATCCTCTTTTGTATTTCCCAAATAAACGGAGAGGCATTTACTTTCTCCCAGAAATAAATTCATCTCCGCATAAATATTTTATTTCCATCTACATTAGCTTCAGTCTGCGTGATATTTCCAGTTTTTTCAGTAATTTCTCCATCAATGCTTATAGAATATCCTCTTTTGTGTTTTTCAAATAAACGGAGAGTCATTTACTTTCTCCGAGAAATAAATGCATCTCCGCATAAATATTTTATTTCCATCTACAATCACTTCAGTCTGCATGAGATTTTCAATTTTTGCAGTAACTTCTACACCAATGCTTATAGAATATCCTCTTTTGTATTTCCAAAATAAATGGAGAGTCATTTACTTTCTCCGAGAAATAAATGCATCTCCGCATAAATATTTTATTTCCATCTACAATCACTTCAGTGTGGTGAGATTTCCAGTTTTTGCAGTAACTTCTCCATCAATGCTTTCAGAATATCTTCTTTTGTATTTCCCAAATAAACGGAGAGGCATTTACTTTCTCCCAGAAATCAATGCATCTCCGAATAAATACTTTATTTCAATGTACATTAGCTTCCGTGTGCATGAGATTTCCAGTTTTTGCAGTAACTTCTCCATCAATGCTTACAGAATATCCTCTTTTGTATTTCCCAAGTAAACGAAGAGGCATTTACTTTCTCCCAGAAATAAATGCATCTCGGCATAAATACTTTATTTCAATCTACATTAGCTTCAGTCTGCTTGAGATTTCATGGTTTTTACAGTAATTTCTCCATCAATGTTTGTAGAATATCCTCTTGTATTTTCCAAATAAACGGAGAGGCATTTACTTTCTCCCAGAAATATATGCATCTTCGCTTAAATATTTTATTTCCATCTACAATCACTTCAGTGTGCATGAGATTTCCAGTTTTTGCAGTAACTTCTCCATCAATGCTTACAGAATATCCTCTTTTGTATTTCCCAATTAAACGGAAAAGCATTTACTTTCTCCCAGAAATAAATGCATCTCCGCATAAATATTTTAGTTCCATCTACAATCACTTCAGTCTGCATGATATTTCCAATTTTTGTAATAACTTCTCCATCAATGCTTACAGAATATCCTCTTTTGTATTTCCCAAATAAAGGGAAAGACATTTACTTTCTCCCAGAAATAAATGCATCTCCGCTTAAATATTTTATTTCCATCTACAATCACTTCATTGTGTATGAGATTTCCAATTTTTGCAGTAAATTCTCCATCAATGCTTATAGAATATCCTCTTTTGTATTTTCCAAATAAACGGAGAGGCATTTACATTCTCCTAGAAATAAATGCATCTCCGCATAAATACTTTATTTTAATCTACATTAGCTTCAGCCTGCATCAAATTTCATGGTTTTTCACTAATTTCTCCATTAATGCTTATAGAATATCCTCTTTTGTAATTTCCAAATAAACGGAGAGGAATTACGTTCTCCCAGAAATAAATGCATCTCCGCATAAATATTTTATTTCCATCTAGAATCACTTCAGTTTGCATGAGATTTCACATTTTTGCAGTAAATTCTCCACCAATGATTACAGAATATCCTCTTTTATATTTCCCAAATAAACGGAGAGGCATTTGCTTTCTCCCAGAAATAAATGCATCTCCGCATAAGTATTTTATTTCATCTACATTAGCTTCAGTCTGCAGGATATTTCCAGTTTTTACAGTAATTTCTCCATCAATGTTTATAGAATATCCTCTTTTGTATTTTCCAAATAAACGGAGAGGCATTTACTTTCTCCCGGAAATATATGCATCTTCGCATAAATATTTTATTTCCATCTACAATCACTTCAGTGTGCATGAGATTTCCAGTTTTTGCAGTAAGTTCTCCATCAATGCTTTCAGAATATCTTCTTTTGTATTTTCCAAATAAACGGAGAGGCATTTATTTTCTCCCACAAATCAATGCATCTCCGAATAAATATTTTATTTCCCTCTATATTAGCTTCAATCTGCATATTTCCAGTTTTTTCAGTAATTTCTCCTTCAATGCTTATAGAATATCCTCTTTTGTACTTTCCAAATAAACGGAGAGACATTTACTTTCTCCCAGAAATCAATGCATCTCCGCATAAATACTTTATTTCAATATACATTAGCTTCAGTCTGCATGTGATTTCCAGGATTTTCACTAATTTCTCCATTAATGCTTATAGAATATTCTCTTTTTTAATTTCCAAATAAACGGAGAGGCATTTGCTTTCTCCCAGAAAGAAATGCATCTCCGCATATATATTTTATTTCCATCTACAATGGCTTCAAGCATGAGATTTCCAGTTTTTGCAGTAACTTCTCCATCAATGCTTATAGAATATCCTCTTTTGTATTTCCCAAGTAAACGGAGTGGCATTTACATTCTCCCAGAAACAGATGCATCTCCGAATAAATATTTTATTTCCCTCTATATTAGCTTCAGTCTGCATTTTTCAAGTTTTTTCAGTAATTTCTCCCTCAATGCTTACAGAATATCCTCTTTTGTATTTTTCAAATAAACGGAGAGGCATTTGCTTTCTCCCAGAAATAAATGCATCTCCGCATAAATATTTTATTTCATCTACATTAGCTTCAGTCTTCATGATATTTCCAATTTTTACAGTAATTTCTCCATCAATGTTTATAGAATGTCCTCTTTTGTATTTTCCAAATAAACGGAGAGGCATTTACTTTCTCCCAGAAATAAACGCATCTCCGCATAAATATTTTAGCTCCATCTACAATCACTTCAGTGTGCATGAGAGTTCCAATTTGTACAGTAACGTCTCCATCAATGCTTATAGAATATACTCTTTTGTATTTCCGCAATAAACGGAGAGGCATTTACTTTCTCCCAGAAATAAATGCATCTCCGCATAAATATTTTATTCCATCTCAAATAGCTTCAGTTTAATGAGATCTCCAATTTTTGCAGTAACTTCTCAATCAATGCTTATAGAATATCCTCTTTTATATTTCCCAAGTAAACGGAGAGGCATTTACATTCTCCTAGAAATAGATGCATCTCCGAATAAATATTTTATTTCAGTCTATATTAGATGTCTGCATATTTCCAGTTTTTTCAGTAATTTCTCCTTCAATGCTTTTAGAATATCCTCTTTTGTACTTTTCAAATAAACGGAGAGGCATTTACTTTCTCCCAGAAATAAATGCATCTCCGCATAAATATTTTAGTTCCATCTACAATCACTTCAGTCTGCATGATATTTCCAATTTTTGTAATAACTTCTCCATCAATGCTTACAGAATATCCTCTTTTGTATTTCCCAAATAATGGGAAAGACATTTACTTTCTCCCAGAAATAAATGCATCTCCGCTTAAATATTTTATTTCCATCTACAATCACTTCATTGTGTATGAGATTTCCAATTTTTGCAGTAAATTCTCCATCAATGCTTATAGAATATCCTCTTTTGTATTTTTCAAACAAACGGAGAGGCATTTACATTCTCCTAGAAATAAATGCATCTCCGCGTGAATATTTTAGTTCCATCTACAATCACTTCAGTCTGCATGATGTTTCCAATTTTTGTAGTAACTTCTCCATCAATGCTTACAAAATATCCTCTTTTGTATTTCCCAAATAAACGGAGAGGCATTTACTTTCTCTCAGAAATAAATGCATCTCCGCATAAATATTTTACTTCATCTACATTAGCTCCAGTCTGCATGATATTTCCAGTTTAATCAGTAATTTCTCCATCAATGTTTATAGAATATCCTCTTTTGTATTCCCCAAATAGAAGGAAAGGCATTTACTTTCTCCCAGAAATAAATGCATCTCCGCATAAATATTTTATTTCAATCTACAATCACTTCAGTGTGCATGAGATTTCCAGTTTTTGCTGTAACTTCTCCTTCAATGCTTACAAAATATCCTCTTTTGTATTTCCCAAATAAACGGAGAGGCATTTACTTTCTCTCAGAAATAAATGCATCTCCGCATAAATACTTTATTTTAATCTACATTAGCTTCAGCCTGCATCAAATTTCATGGTTTTTCACTAATTTCTCCATTAATGCTTATAGAATATTCTCTTTTGTAATTTCCAAATAAACGGAGAGGAATTACGTTCTCCCAGAAATAAATGCATCTCCGCATAAATATTTTATTTCCATCTAGAATCACTTCAGTTTGCATGAGATTTCACATTTTTGCAGTAAATTTTCTATCAATGATTACAGAATATCCTCTTTTATATTTCCCAAAAAAACGGAGAGGCATTTGCTTTCTCCCAGAAATAAATGCATCTCCGCATAAGTATTTTATTTCATCTACATTAGCTTCAGTCTGCAGGATATTTCCAGTTTTTACAGTAATTTCTCTATCAACGTTTATAGAATATCCTCTTTTGTATTTTCCAAATAAACGGAGAGGCATTTACTTTCTCCCAGAAATATATGCATCTTCGCATAAATATTTTATTTCCATCTACAATCACTTCAGTGTGCATGAGATTTCCAGATTTGCAGTAAGTTCTCCATCAATGCTTTCAGAATATCTTCTTTTGTATTTTCCAAATAAACGGAGAGGCATTTATTTTCTCCCACAAATCAATGCATCTCCGCATAAATACTTTATTTCAATGTACATTAGCTTCAGTCTGCATGTGATTTCCAGGTTTTTCACTAATTTCTCCATTAATGCTTATAGAATATTCCCTTTTGTAATTTCCAAATAAACGGAGAGGCATTTGCTTTCTCCCAGAAATATATGCATCTTTGCATAAATATTTTATTTCCATCTACAATCACTTCAGTGTGCATGAGATTTACCGTTTTTGCAGTAAGTTCTCCATCAATGCTTTCAGAATATCTTCTTTTGTATTTCCCAAATAAACGGAGAGGTATTTACAAACCTCCCAGAAATCGATGCATCTCCGAATAAATATTTTATTTCCCTCTATATTAGCTTCAATCTGCATATTTCCAGTTTTTTCAGTAATTTCTCCTTCAATGCTTATAGAATATCCTCTTTTGTATTTTTCAAATAAACGGAGAGGCATTTACTTTCTCCCAGAAATAAATGCATCTCCGCATAAATATTTTAGTTCCATCTACAATCACTTCAGTGTGCATGAGAGTTCCAATTTGTACAGTAACTTCTCCATCAATGCTTATAGAATATAGTCTTTTGTATATCCGTAATAAACGGAGAGGCATTTACTTTCTTCCGGAAATAAATGCATCTCCGCATAAATATTTTATTTCCATCTAAAATAGCTTCAGTATGCATGAGATCTCCAATTTTTGCAGTAACTTCTCAATCAATGCTTATAGAATATCCTCTTTTGTATTTCCCAAGTAAACGGAGAGGCATTTACATTCTCTCAGAAATAGATGCATCTCCGAATAAATATTTTATTTCCCTCTATATTAGCTGTCTGCATATTTCCAGTTTTTTCAGTAATTTCTCCTTCAATGCTTTTAGAATATCCTCATTTGTATTTTTCAAACAAATGGAGAGGCATTTACTTTCTCCCAGAAATAAATGCATCTCCGCATAAATATTTTAGTTCCATCTACAATCACTTCAGTCTGCATGATATTTCCAATTTTTGTAGTAAATTCTCCATCAATGATTACAGAATATCCTCTTTTGTATTTCCCAAATGAACGGAGAGGCATTTACTTTCTCCCAGAAATAAATGCATCTCCGCATAAATATTTTATTTCATCTACTTTAGCTTCAGTCTACATGATATTTCCAGTTTTTACAGTAATTTCTCCATCAATGCTTATAGAATATCCTCTTTTTTTCCCAAATAAACGAAGAAGAATTTACTTTCTCCCAGAAATAAATGCATCTCCGCATAAATATTTTTTTTCCATCTACATTAACTTCAGTCTGCATGATATTTCAAGTTTTTTCAGTAATTTCTCCATCAATGCTTATAGAATATCCTCTTTATTATTTTCCAAATGAACGGAGATTTATTTTCTTTTGTCAAAAAATAAATGCATCTATGAATAAATATTTTACTTCCATCTACTTTAGTATCCGTCAGCATAAGATATCCAATTTCTTTCAGTAATTTCTCCGTCAATACTTATAAATAGTCCTCTTTTCCAATTAAACGGAGAGGCATTTACTTTGTACCAGAAATAAATGCATCTCCGCATAAATGATTTACTCTTATCTACTTTAGCATAAATATTTATGAGATTTCCAATTTTATTCACTAACTTTTCCATGAGTACTTACAGAAAATCCACTTTTTCCAATTAAATGGAGATGCATATACTTTCTCCCAGAAATACATACATCTTCGCAAAAATATTTTATTTCAATCTACAATATCTTCAGTCTGCATGAGATTTCCAGTTTTTGCAGAAACTTCTACACCAATGCTTATAGAATATCCTCTTTTGTATTTCCCAAATAAATGGAGAGGCATTTACTTTCTCCCAGAAATAAATGCATCTCCGCATATATATTTTATTTCTATCTACATTAGCTTCAGTCTGCATGATATTTCCAGTTTTTTCAGTAATTTCTCCCTCAATGCTTATAGAATATCCTCTTTTGTATTTTCCAAATAAACGGAGAGTCATTTACTTTCTCCGAGAAATAAATGCATCTCCGCATAAATATTTTATTTCCATCTACAATCACTTCAGTGTGCATGAGATTTCCAGTTTTTGCAGTAACTTCTCCATCAATGCTTATAGAATATCCTCTTTTGTATTTTCCAAATAAACGGAGAGTCATTTACTTTCTCCGAGAAATAAATGCATCTCCGCATAAATATTTTATTTCCATCTACAATCACTTCAGTCTGCATGAGATTTTCAATTTTTGCTGTAACTTCTACACCAATGCTTATAGAATATCCTCTTTTGTATTTCCCAAATAAATGGAGAGTCATTTACTTTCTCTTTGAAATAAATGCATCTCCGCATAAATATTTTATTTCCATCTACAATCACTTCAGTGTGCATGAGATTTCCAGTTTTTGCAGTAACTTCTCCATCAATGCTTTCAGAATATCTTCTTTTGTATTTCCCAAATAAACGGAGAGGCATTTACTTTCTCCCAGAAATCAATGCATCTCCGAATAAATACTTTATTTCAATGTACATTAGCTTCCGTCTGCATGTGATTTCCAAGTTTTTCACTAATTTCTCCATTCATGCTTATAGAATATCCTCTTTTGTAATTTCCAAATAAACGGAGAGGCATTTACTTTCTTCCAGAAATAAATGCATCTCCGCATAAATATTTTATTTCCATCTACAATAGCTTCAGTCTGCATGAGATTTCCAATTTTTGCAGTAACTTCTCCATCAATGCTTTCAGAATATCCTCTTTTGTATTTACCAAATAAACGAAGAGGCATTTACTTTCTCCCAGAAATAAATGCATCTCCGCATAAATATTTTATTTCCATCTACAATCACTTCAGTTTGCATGAGATTTCCAGTTTTTGTAGTAACTTCTCCATCAATGCTTACAGAATATCCTCTTTTGTATTTCCCAAATAAACGGAAAGGCATTTACTTTCTCCCAGAAATAAATGCATCTCCGCATATATATTTTATTTCCATCTACCATCACTTAAGTTTGCATGAGATTTCCAGTTTTTGCAGTAACTTCCCCATCAATGCTTACAGAATATCCTCTTTTGTTTTTCCCAAATAAACGGAAAGGCATTTACATTCTCCCAGAAATAAATGCATCTCCGCATAAATACTTTATTTCAATCTACATTAGCTTCAGTCTGCTTGAGATTTCATGGTTTTTACAGTAATTTCTCCATCAATGCTTACAGAATATCCTCTTTTGTTTTTCCCAAATAAACGGAAAGGCATTTACATTCTCCCAGAAATAAATGCATCTCCGCATAAATATTTTATTTCCATCTACAATCACTTCAGTGTGCATGAGATTTCCAGTTCTGGCAGTAACTTCTCCATCAATGCTTACAGAATATCCTCTTTTGTATTTCCCAAATAAACGGAAAGGCATTTACTTTCTCCCAGAAATAAATGCATCTCCGCGTAAATATTTTATTTCAATCTACAATCTCTTCAGTGTGCATGAGATTTCCAGTTTTTGCAGTAACTTCTCCATCAATGCTTACAGAATATCCTCTTTCGTACTTTCCAAATAAACGGAGAGACCTTTACTTTCTCCCAGAAATCAATGCATCTCTGCATAAATACTTTATTTCAATGTAAATTAGTTTCAGTCTGCATGTGATTTCCAGGTTTTTCACTAATTTCTCCATTAATGCTTATAGAATATTCTCTTTTGTAATTTCCAAATAAACGGAGAGGCATTTGCTTTCTCCCAGAAATAAATGCATCTCCGAATAAATATTTTATTTCCCTCTATATTAGCTTCAGTCTGCATTTTTCAAGTTTTTTCAGTAATTTCTCCCTCAATGCTTACAAAATATCCTCTTTTGTATTTTTCAAATAAACGGAGAGGCATTTGCTTTCTCCCAGAAATAAATGCATCTCCGCATAAATATTTTATTTCATCTACATTAGCTTCAGTCTTCATGATATTTCCAATTTTTACAGTAATTTCTCCATCAATGTTTATAGAATGTCCTCTTTTGTATTTTCCAAATAAACGGAGAGGCATTTACTTTCTCCCAGAAATAAATGCATCTCCGCATAAATATTTTAGCTCCATCTACAATCACTTCAGTGTGCATGAGAGTTCCAATTTGTACAGTAACAACTCCATCAATGCTTATAGAATATACTCTTTTGTATTTCCGCAATAAACGGAGAGGCATTTACTTTCTCCCAGAAATAAATGCATCCCTGCATAAATATTTTATTCCATCTCAAATAGCTTCAGTTTAATGAGATCTCCAATTTTTGCAGTAACTTCTCAATCAATGCTTATAGAATATCCTCTTTTATATTTCCCAAGTAAACGGAGAGGCATTTACTTTCTCCTAGAAATAGATGCATCTCCGAATAAATATTTTATTTCCCTCTATATTAGATGTCTGCATATTTCCAGTTTTTTCAGTAATTTCTCCTTCAATGCTTTTAGAATATCCTCTTTTGTACTTTTCAAATAAATGGAGAGGCATTTACATTCTCCTAGAAATAAATGCATCTCCGCATGAATATTTTAGTTCCATCTACAATCACTTCAGTCTGCATGATGTTTCCAATTTTTGTAGTAACTTCTCCATCACTGCTTACAGAATATCCTCTTTTGTATTTCCCAAATAAAGGGAGAGACATTTACTTTCTCCCAGAAATACGTGCATCTCCGCATAAATATTTTATTTCCATCTGCAATCACTTCATTGTGCATGAGATTTCAAATTTTTGCAGTAAATTCTCCATCAATGATTACAGAATATCCTCTTTTGTATTTCCCAAATAAACGGAGAGGCATTTACTTTCTCCCAGAAATAAATGCATCTCCGCATCAATATTTTACTTCATCTACATTAGCTCCAGTCTGCATGATATTTCCAGTTTAATCAGTAATTATTCCATCAATGTTTATAGAATATCCTCTTTTGTATTCCCCAAATAGAAGGAAAGGCATTTACTTTCTCCCAGAAATAAATGCATCTCCGCATAAATATTTTATTTCAATCTACAATCACTTCAGTATTCATGAGATTTCCAGTTTTTGCTGTAACTTCTCCTTCAATGCTTACAAAATATCCTCTTTTGTACTTCCCAAATAAACGGAGAGGCATTTACTTTCTCCCAGAAATAAATGCATCTCCGCTTAAATACTTTATTTCAATCTACATTAGTTTCAGCCTGCATCAAATTTCATGGTTTTTCACTAATTTCTCCATTAATGCTTATAGAATATCCTCTTTTGTAATTTCCAAATAAACGGAGAGGAATTATGTTCTCCCAGATATAAATGCATCTCCGCATAAATATTTTATTTCCATCTAGAATCACTTCAGTTTGCTTGAGATTTCACACTTTTGCAGTAAATTCTCCATCAATGATTACAGAATATCCTCTTTTATATTTCCCAAATAAACGGAGAGGCATTTGCTTTCTCCCAGAAATAAATCCATCTCCGCATAAGTATTTTATTTCATCTACATTAGCTTCAGTCTGCAGGATATTTCCGGTTTTTACAGTAATTTCTCCATCAATGTTTATAGAATATCCTCTTTTGTATTTTCCAAATAAACGGAGAGGCATTTACTTTCTCCCAGAAATATATGCATCTTCGCATAAATATTTTATTTCCATCTACAATGACTTCAGTGTGCATGAGATTTCCAGTTTTTGCAGTAACTTCTCCATCAATGCTTTCAGAATATCTTCTTTTGTATTTCCCAAATAAACGGAGAGGTATTTACATTCTCCCAGAAATCGATGCATCTCCGAATAAATATTTTATTTCCCTCTATATTAGCTTCAATCTGCATATTTCCAGTTTTTTCAGTAATTTCTCCTTCAATGCTTATAGAATATCCTCTTTTGTATTTTTCAAATAAACGGAGAGGCATTTACTTTCTCCCTGAAATAAATGCATCTCCGCATAAATATTTTAGTTCCATCTACAATCACTTCAGTGTGCATGAGAGTTCCAATTTGTACAGTAACTTCTCCATCAATGCTTATAGAATATCCTCTTTTGTATATCCGTAATAAACGGAGAGGCATTTACTTTCTTCCGGAAATAAATGCATCTTCGCATAAATATTTTATTTCCATCTAAAATAGCTTCAGTCTGCATGAGATCTCCAATTTTTGCAGTAACTTCTCAATCAATGCTTATAGAATATCCTCTTTTGTATTTCCCAAGTAAACGGAGAGGCATTTATATTCTCCCAGAAATAGATGCATCTCCGAATAAATATTTTATTTCCCTCTATATTAGCTGTCTGCATATTTCCAGTTTTTTCAGTAATTTCTCCTTCAATGCTTTTGGAATATCCTCATTTGTATTTTACAAATAAACGGAGAGGCATTTACTTTCTCCCAGAAATAAATGCATCTCCGCATAAATATTTTAGTTCCATCTACAATCACTTCAGTCTGCATGATATTTTCAATTTTTGTTGTAAATTCTCCATCAATGATTACAGAATATCCTCTTTTGTATTTCCCAAATAAACGGAGAGGCATTTACTTTCTCCCAGAAATAAATGCATCTCCGCATAAATATTTTATTTCATCTACTTTAGCTTCAGTCTACATGATATTTCCAGTTTTTACAGTAATTTCTCCATCAATGCTTATAGAATATCCTCTTTTTTTCCCAAATAAACGAAGAAGCATTTACTTTCTCCCAGAAATAAATGCATCTCCGCATAAATATTTTTTTTCCATCTACATTAACTTCAGTCTGCATGATATTTCCAGTTTTTTCAGTAATTCCTCCATCAATGCTTATAGAATATCCTCTTTATTATTTTCCAAATAAACGGAGATTTATTTTCTTTTGTCAAAAAAGAAATGCATCTATGAATAAATATTTTACTTCCATCTACTTTAGTATCCGTCAGCATAAGGTATCCAATTTCTTTCAGTAATTTCTCCGTCAATAATTATAAATAGTCCTCTTTTCATATTAAACGGAGAGGCATTTACTTTGTACCAGAAATAAATGCATCTCCGCATAAATGATTTACTCTTATCTACTTTAGCATAAATATTTATGAGATTTCCAATTTTATTCACTAACTTTTCCATGAGTACTTACAGAAAATCCACTTTTCCAATTAAATGGAGATGCATATACTTTCTCCCAGAAATACATACATCTTCGCATAAATATTTTATTTCAATCAACAATATCTTCAGTCTGCATGAGATTTCCAATTTTTGCAGTAACTTCTACACCAATGCTTATAGAATATCCTCTTTTGTATTTCCCAAATAAACGGAGAGGCATTTACTTTCTCCCAGAAATAAATTCATCTCCGCATAAATATTTTATTTCCATCTACATTAGCTTCAGTCTGCGTGATATTTCCAGTTTTTTCAGTAATTTCTCCATCAATGCTTATAGAATATCCTCTTTTGTGTTTTTCAAATAAACGGAGAGTCATTTACTTTCTCCGAGAAATAAATGCATCTCCGCATAAATATTTTATTTCCATCTACAATCACTTCAGTGTGGTGAGATTTCCAGTTTTTGCAGTAACTTCTCCATCAATGCTTTCAGAATATCTTCTTTTGTATTTCCCAAATAAACGGAGAGGCATTTACTTTCTCCCAGAAATCAATGCATCTCCGAATAAATACTTTATTTCAATGTACATTAGCTTCCGTGTGCATGAGATTTCCAGTTTTTGCAGTAACTTCTCCATCAATGCTTACAGAATATCCTCTTTTGTATTTCCCAAGTAAACGAAGAGGCATTTACTTTCTCCCAGAAATAAATGCATCTCGGCATAAATACTTTATTTCAATCTACATTAGCTTCAGTCTGCTTGAGATTTCATGGTTTTTACAGTAATTTCTCCATCAATGTTTGTAGAATATCCTCTTGTATTTTCCAAATAAACGGAGAGGCATTTACTTTCTCCCAGAAATATATGCATCTTCGCTTAAATATTTTATTTCCATCTACAATCACTTCAGTGTGCATGAGATTTCCAGTTTTTGCAGTAACTTCTCCATCAATGCTTACAGAATATCCTCTTTTGTATTTCCCAATTAAACGGAAAAGCATTTACTTTCTCCCAGAAATAAATGCATCTCCGCATAAATATTTTAGTTCCATCTACAATCACTTCAGTCTGCATGATATTTCCAATTTTTGTAATAACTTCTCCATCAATGCTTACAGAATATCCTCTTTTGTATTTCCCAAATAAAGGGAAAGACATTTACTTTCTCCCAGAAATAAATGCATCTCCGCTTAAATATTTTATTTCCATCTACAATCACTTCATTGTGTATGAGATTTCCAATTTTTGCAGTAAATTCTCCATCAATGCTTATAGAATATCCTCTTTTGTATTTTCCAAATAAACGGAGAGGCATTTACATTCTCCTAGAAATAAATGCATCTCCGCATAAATACTTTATTTTAATCTACATTAGCTTCAGCCTGCATCAAATTTCATGGTTTTTCACTAATTTCTCCATTAATGCTTATAGAATATCCTCTTTTGTAATTTCCAAATAAACGGAGAGGAATTACGTTCTCCCAGAAATAAATGCATCTCCGCATAAATATTTTATTTCCATCTAGAATCACTTCAGTTTGCATGAGATTTCACATTTTTGCAGTAAATTCTCCACCAATGATTACAGAATATCCTCTTTTATATTTCCCAAATAAACGGAGAGGCATTTGCTTTCTCCCAGAAATAAATGCATCTCCGCATAAGTATTTTATTTCATCTACATTAGCTTCAGTCTGCAGGATATTTCCAGTTTTTACAGTAATTTCTCCATCAATGTTTATAGAATATCCTCTTTTGTATTTTCCAAATAAACGGAGAGGCATTTACTTTCTCCCGGAAATATATGCATCTTCGCATAAATATTTTATTTCCATCTACAATCACTTCAGTGTGCATGAGATTTCCAGTTTTTGCAGTAAGTTCTCCATCAATGCTTTCAGAATATCTTCTTTTGTATTTTCCAAATAAACGGAGAGGCATTTATTTTCTCCCACAAATCAATGCATCTCCGCATAAATACTTTATTTCAATGTACATTAGCTTCAGTCTGCATGTGATTTCCAGGTTTTTCACTAATTTCTCCATTAATGCTTATAGAATATTCCCTTTTGTAATTTCCAAATAAACGGAGAGGCATTTGCTTTCTCCCAGAAATATATGCATCTTTGCATAAATATTTTATTTCCATCTACAATCACTTCAGTGTGCATGAGATTTACCGTTTTTGCAGTAACTTCTCCATCAATGCTTTCAGAATATCTTCTTTTGTATTTCCCAAATAAACGGAGAGGTATTTACAAATCTCCCAGAAATCGATGCATCTCCGAATAAATATTTTATTTCCCTCTATATTAGCTTCAATCTGCATATTTCCAGTTTTTTCAGTAATTTCTCCTTCAATGCTTATAGAATATCCTCTTTTGTACTTTCCAAATAAACGGAGAGACATTTACTTTCTCCCAGAAATCAATGCATCTCCGCATAAATACTTTATTTCAATATACATTAGCTTCAGTCTGCATGTGATTTCCAGGTTTTTCACTAATTTCACCATTAATGCTTATAGAATATTCTCTTTTTTAATTTCCAAATAAACGGAGAGGCATTTGCTTTCTCCCAGAAAGAAATGCATCTCCGCATATATATTTTATTTCCATCTACAATGGCTTCAAGCATGAGATTTCCAGTTTTTGCAGTAACTTCTCCATCAATGCTTATAGAATATCCTCTTTTGTATTTCCCAAGTAAACGGAGTGGCATTTACATTCTCCCAGAAACAGATGCATCTCCGAATAAATATTTTATTTCCCTCTATATTAGCTTCAGTCTGCATTTTTCAAGTTTTTTCAGTAATTTCTCCCTCAATGCTTACAGAATATCCTCTTTTGTATTTTTCAAATAAACGGAGAGGCATTTGCTTTCTCCCAGAAATAAATGCATCTCCGCATAAATATTTTATTTCATCTACATTAGCTTCAGTCTTCATGATATTTCCAATTTTTACAGTAATTTCTCCATCAATGTTTATAGAATGTCCTCTTTTGTATTTTCCAAATAAACGGAGAGGCATTTACTTTCTCCCAGAAATAAACGCATCTCCGCATAAATATTTTAGCTCCATCTACAATCACTTCAGTGTGCATGAGAGTTCCAATTTGTACAGTAACGTCTCCATCAATGCTTATAGAATATACTCTTTTGTATTTCCGCAATAAACGGAGAGGCATTTACTTTCTCGCAGAAATAAATGCATCTCCGCATAAATATTTTATTCCATCTCAAATAGCTTCAGTTTAATGAGATCTCCAATTTTTGCAGTAACTTCTCAATCAATGCTTATAGAATATCCTCTTTTATATTTCCCAAGTAAACGGAGAGGCATTTACATTCTCCTAGAAATAGATGCATCTCCGAATAAATATTTTATTTCCCTCTATATTAGATGTCTGCATATTTCCAGTTTTTTCAGTAATTTCTCCTTCAATGCTTTTAGAATATCCTCTTTTGTACTTTTCAAATAAACGGAGAGGCATTTACTTTCTCCCAGAAATAAATGCATCTCCGCATAAATATTTTAGTTCCATCTACAATCACTTCAGTCTGCATGATATTTCCAATTTTTGTAATAACTTCTCCATCAATGCTTACAGAATATCCTCTTTTGTATTTCCCAAATAATGGGAAAGACATTTACTTTCTCCCAGAAATAAATGCATCTCCGCTTAAATATTTTATTTCCATCTACAATCACTTCATTGTGTATGAGATTTCCAATTTTTGCAGTAAATTCTCCATCAATGCTTATAGAATATCCTCTTTTGTATTTTTCAAACAAACGGAGAGGCATTTACATTCTCCTAGAAATAAATGCATCTCCGCGTGAATATTTTAGTTCCATCTACAATCACTTCAGTCTGCATGATGTTTCCAATTTTTGTAGTAACTTCTCCATCAATGCTTACAAAATATCCTCTTTTGTATTTCCCAAATAAACGGAGAGGCATTTACTTTCTCTCAGAAATAAATGCATCTCCGCATAAATATTTTACTTCATCTACATTAGCTCCAGTCTGCATGATATTTCCAGTTTAATCAGTAATTTCTCCATCAATGTTTATAGAATATCCTCTTTTGTATTCCCCAAATAGAAGGAAAGGCATTTACTTTCTCCCAGAAATAAATGCATCTCCGCATAAATATTTTATTTCAATCTACAATCACTTCAGTGTGCATGAGATTTCCAGTTTTTGCTGTAACTTCTCCTTCAATGCTTACAAAATATCCTCTTTTGTATTTCCCAAATAAACGGAGAGGCATTTACTTTCTCTCAGAAATAAATGCATCTCCGCATAAATACTTTATTTTAATCTACATTAGCTTCAGCCTGCATCAAATTTCATGGTTTTTCACTAATTTCTCCATTAATGCTTATAGAATATTCTCTTTTGTAATTTCCAAATAAACGGAGAGGAATTACGTTCTCCCAGAAATAAATGCATCTCCGCATAAATATTTTATTTCCATCTAGAATCACTTCAGTTTGCATGAGATTTCACATTTTTGCAGTAAATTTTCTATCAATGATTACAGAATATCCTCTTTTATATTTCCCAAATAAACGGAGAGGCATTTGCTTTCTCCCAGAAATAAATGCATCTCCGCATAAGTATTTTATTTCATCTACATTAGCTTCAGTCTGCAGGATATTTCCAGTTTTTACAGTAATTTCTCTATCAATGTTTATAGAATATCCTCTTTTGTATTTTCCAAATAAACGGAGAGGCATTTACTTTCTCCCAGAAATATATGCATCTTCGCATAAATATTTTATTTCCATCTACAATCACTTCAGTGTGCATGAGATTTCCAGATTTGCAGTAAGTTCTCCATCAATGCTTTCAGAATATCTTCTTTTGTATTTTCCAAATAAACGGAGAGGCATTTATTTTCTCCCACAAATCAATGCATCTCCGCATAAATACTTTATTTCAATGTACATTAGCTTCAGTCTGCATGTGATTTCCAGGTTTTTCACTAATTTCTCCATTAATGCTTATAGAATATTCCCTTTTGTAATTTCCAAATAAACGGAGAGGCATTTGCTTTCTCCCAGAAATATATGCATCTTTGCATAAATATTTTATTTCCATCTACAATCACTTCAGTGTGCATGAGATTTACCGTTTTTGCAGTAAGTTCTCCATCAATGCTTTCAGAATATCTTCTTTTGTATTTCCCAAATAAACGGAGAGGTATTTACAAACCTCCCAGAAATCGATGCATCTCCGAATAAATATTTTATTTCCCTCTATATTAGCTTCAATCTGCATATTTCCAGTTTTTTCAGTAATTTCTCCTTCAATGCTTATAGAATATCCTCTTTTGTATTTTTCAAATAAACGGAGAGGCATTTACTTTCTCCCAGAAATAAATGCATCTCCGCATAAATATTTTAGTTCCATCTACAATCACTTCAGTGTGCATGAGAGTTCCAATTTGTACAGTAACTTCTCCATCAATGCTTATAGAATATAGTCTTTTGTATATCCGTAATAAACGGAGAGGCATTTACTTTCTTCCGGAAATAAATGCATCTCCGCATAAATATTTTATTTCCATCTAAAATAGCTTCAGTATGCATGAGATCTCCAATTTTTGCAGTAACTTCTCAATCAATGCTTATAGAATATCCTCTTTTGTATTTCCCAAGTAAACGGAGAGGCATTTACATTCTCTCAGAAATAGATGCATCTCCGAATAAATATTTTATTTCCCTCTATATTAGCTGTCTGCATATTTCCAGTTTTTTCAGTAATTTCTCCTTCAATGCTTTTAGAATATCCTCATTTGTATTTTTCAAACAAATGGAGAGGCATTTACTTTCTCCCAGAAATAAATGCATCTCCGCATAAATATTTTAGTTCCATCTACAATCACTTCAGTCTGCATGATATTTCCAATTTTTGTAGTAAATTCTCCATCAATGATTACAGAATATCCTCTTTTGTATTTCCCAAATGAACGGAGAGGCATTTACTTTCTCCCAGAAATAAATGCATCTCCGCATAAATATTTTATTTCATCTACTTTAGCTTCAGTCTACATGATATTTCCAGCTTTTACAGTAATTTCTCCATCAATGCTTATAGAATATCCTCTTTTTTTCCCAAATAAACGAAGAAGAATTTACTTTCTCCCAGAAATAAATGCATCTCCGCATAAATATTTTTTTTCCATCTACATTAACTTCAGTCTGCATGATATTTCAAGTTTTTTCAGTAATTTCTCCATCAATGCTTATAGAATATCCTCTTTATTATTTTCCAAATGAACGGAGATTTATTTTCTTTTGTCAAAAAATAAATGCATCTATGAATAAATATTTTACTTCCATCTACTTTAGTATCCGTCAGCATAAGATATCCAATTTCTTTCAGTAATTTCTCCGTCAATACTTATAAATAGTCCTCTTTTCCAATTAAACGGAGAGGCATTTACTTTGTACCAGAAATAAATGCATCTCCGCATAAATGATTTACTCTTATCTACTTTAGCATAAATATTTATGAGATTTCCAATTTTATTCACTAACTTTTCCATGAGTACTTACAGAAAATCCACTTTTTCCAATTAAATGGAGATGCATATACTTTCTCCCAGAAATACATACATCTTCGCAAAAATATTTTATTTCAATCTACAATATCTTCAGTCTGCATGAGATTTCCAGTTTTTGCAGAAACTTCTACACCAATGCTTATAGAATATCCTCTTTTGTATTTCCCAAATAAATGAAGAGGCATTTACTTTCTCCCAGAAATAAATGCATCTCCGCATATATATTTTATTTCTATCTACATTAGCTTCAGTCTGCATGATATTTCCAGTTTTTTCAGTAATTTCTCCCTCAATGCTTATAGAATATCCTCTTTTGTATTTTCCAAATAAACGGAGAGTCATTTACTTTCTCCGAGAAATAAATGCATCTCCGCATAAATATTTTATTTCCATCTACAATCACTTCAGTGTGCATGAGATTTCCAGTTTTTGCAGTAACTTCTCCATCAATGCTTTCAGAATATGTTCTTTTGTATTTCCCAAATAAACGGAGAGGCATTTACTTTCTCCCAGAAATCAATGCATCTCCGAATAAATACTTTATTTCAATGTACATTAGTTTCAGTCTGCATGTGATTTCCAGGTTTTTCACTAATTTCTCCATTAATGCTTATACAATATTCCCTTTTGTAATTTCCAAATAAACGGAGAGGCATTTGCTTTCTCCCAGAGATATATGCATCTTCGCATAAATATTTTATTTCCATCTACAATCACTTCAGTGTGCATGAGATTTCCAGTTTTTGCAGTAACTTCTCCATCAATGCTTTCAGAATATCTTCTTTTGTATTTCCCAAATAAACGGAGAGGCATTTAAATTCTCCCAGAAATCGATGCATCTCCGAATAAATATTTTATTTCCCTCTATATTAGCATCAATCTGCATATTTCCAGTTTTTTCAGTAATTTCTCCTTCAATGCTTATAGGATATCCTCTTTTGTATTTTTCAAATAAACGGAGAGGCATTTACTTTCTCCCAGAAGTAAATGCATCTCCGCATAAATATTTTAGTTCCATCTACAATCACTTCAGTGTGCATGAGAGTTCCAATTTGTACAGTAACTTCTCCATCAATGCTTATAGAATATACTATTTTGTATTTCCGTAATAAACGAAGAGGCATTTACTTTCTTCCGGAAATAAATGCATCTCCGCATAAATATTTTATTTCAATCTACAATAGCTTCAGTCTGCATGAGATTTCCAATTTTTGCAGTAACTTCTCCATCAATGCTTACAGAATATCCTCTTTTGTATTTCCCAAATAAACGGAAAGGCATTTACTTTCTCCCAGAAATAAATGCATCTCCGCATAAATATTTTATTTCAATCTACCATCACTTCAGTTTGCATGAGATTTCCAGTTTTTGCAGTAACTTCCCCATCAATGCTTACAGAATATCCTCTTTTGTATTTCCCAAATAAACGGAAAGGCATTTACTTTCTCCCAGAAATAAATGCATCTCCGCATAAATATTTTATTTCAATCTACAATCTCCTCAGTGTGCATGAGATTTCCAGTTTTTGCAGTAACTTCTCCATCAATGCTTACAGAATATCCTCTTTTGTATTTCCCAGGTAAACGAAGAGGCATTTACTTTCTCCCAGAAATAAATGCATCTCCGCATAAATACTTTATTTCAATCTACATTAGCTTCAGTCTGCTTGGGATTTCATGGTTTTTAATGTAATTTCTCCATCAATGTTTATAGAATATCCTCTTGTATTTTCCAAATAAACGTAGAGGCATTTACTTTCTCCCAGAAATATATGCAGCTTCGCATAAATATTTTATTTCCATCTACAATCACTTCAGTGTGCATGAGATTTCCAGTTTTTGCAGTTACTTCTCCACCAATGCTTACAGAATATCCTCTTTTGTATTTCCCAAATAAACGGAAAGGCATTTACTTTCTCCCAGAAATAAATGCATCTCCGCATAAATATTTTATTTCAATCTACAATCTCTTCAGTGTGCATGATATTTCCAGTTTTTGCAGTAACTTCTCCATCAATGCTTACAGAATATCCTCTTTTGTATTTCCCAGGTAAACGAAGAGGCATTTACTTTCTCCCAGAAATAAATGCATCTCCGCATAAATACTTTATTTCAATCTACATTAGCTTCAGTCTGCTTGGGATTTCATGGTTTTTAATGTAATTTCTCCATCAATGTTTATAGAATATCCTCTTGTATTTTCCAAATAAACGGAGAGGCATTTACTTTCTCCCAGAAATAGATGCATCTCCGCATAAATATTTTATTTCCATCTAAAATAGCTTCAGTCTGCATGAGATCTCCAATTTTTGCTGTAACTTCTCAATCAATGCTTATAGAATATCATCTTTTGTATTTCCCAAGTAATCGGAGTGGCATTTACATTCTCCCAGAAATAGATGCATCTCCGAATAAATAGTTTATTTCCGTCTATATTAGCTGTCTGCATATTTCCAGATTTTTCAGTAATTTCTCCTTCAATGCTTTTAGAATATCCTCATTTGTATTTTTCAAATAAACGGAGAGGCATTTACTTTCTCCCAGAAATAAATGCATCTCCGCATAAATCTACTTTAGTATCCGTCTGCATAAGATATCCAATTTCTTTCAGTAACTTCTCCGTCAATACTTATAAATAGTCCTCTTTTCCAGTTAAACGGAGAGGCATTTACTTTGTGCCAGAAATAAATGCATCTCCGCATAAATGATTTACTCTTATCTACTTTAGCATAAATATTTATGAGATTTCCAATTTTATAGAATATCCTCTTTTGTAATTTCCAAATAAACGGAGAGGCATTATGTTCTCCCAGAAATAAATGCATCTCCGCATAAATAATTTATTCTTATCTACTTTAGCATAAATATTTATGAGATTTCCAATTTTATTCACTAACTTTTCCATGAGTACTTACAGAAAATCCACTTTTCCAATTAAATGGAGATGCATATACTTATTCAAGAAATAAATGCATCTCCGCATAAATATTTTATTTCCATCTACAATCAGTTCAGTGTGCATGAGATTTTCAATTTTTACAGTAACTTCTCCATTAACGCTTACAGAATATCCTCTTTTGTATTTCCCAAGTAAACGGAGAGGCCTTTACTTTCTCCCAGAAATAAATGCATCTCCGCATAAATATTTTATTTCCTCTACATTAGCTTCAGTCTGCATGATATTTCCAATTTTTACAGTAATTTCTCCATCAATGTTTATAGAATATCCTCTTTTGTATTTTTCAAATAAACGGAGAGGCATTTACTTTCTCCCAGAAATAAATGCATCTCCGCATAAATATTTTAGTTCCATCTACAATCACTTCAGTGTGCATGATAGTTCCAATTTGTACAGTAACTTCTCCATCAATGCTTATAGAATATACTATTTTGTATTTCCGTAATAAACGGAGAGGCATTTACTTTCTTCCGGAAATAAATGCATCTCCGCATAAATATTTTATTTCAATCTACAATAGCTTCAGTGTGCATGAGATTTCCAATTTTTGCAGTAACTTCTCCATCAATGCTTTCAGAATATCCTCTTTTGTATTTCCCAAATAAACGGAGAAGCATTTACTTTCTCCCAGAAATAAATGCATCTCCGCATAAATATTTTATTTCCATCTACAATCACTTAAGTTTGCATGAGATTTCCAGTTTTTGCAGTAACTTCTCCATCAATGCTTACAGAATATCCTCTTTTGTATTTCCCAAATAAACGGAAAGGCATTTACTTTCTCCCAGAAATAAATGCATCTCCGCATAAATATTTTATTTCCATCTACCACCACTTCAGTTTGCATGAGATTTCCAGTTTTTGCAGTAACTTCCCCATCAATGCTTACAGAATATCCCCTTTTGTATTTCCCAAATAAACGGAAAGGCATTTACTTTCTCCCAGAAATAAATGCATCTCCGCATAAATATTTTATTTCAATCTACAATCTCTTCAGTGTGCATGAGATTTCCAGGTTTTGCAGTAACTTCTCCATCAATGCTTACAGAATATCCTCTTTTGTATTTCCCAGGTAAACGAAGAGGCATTTACTTTCTCCCAGAAATAAATGCATCTCCGCATAAATACTTTATTTCAATCTACATTAGCTTCAGTCTGCTTGGGATTTCATGGTTTTTAATGTAATTTCTCCATCAATGTTTATAGATTATCCTCTTGTATTTTCCAAATAAACGGAGAGGCATTTACTTTCTCCCAGAAATATATGCAGCTTCGCATAAATATTTTATTTCCATCTACAATCACTTCAGTGTGCATGAGATTTCCAGTTTTTGCAGTAACTTCTCCATCAATGCTTACAGAATATCCTCTTTTGTATTTCCCAGGTAAACGAAGAGGCATTTACTTTCTCCCAGAAATAAATGCATCTCCGCATAAATACTTTATTTCAATCTACATTAGCTTCAGTCTGCTTGGGATTTCATGGTTTTTAATGTAATTTCTCCATCAATGTTTATAGAATATCCTCTTGTATTTTCCAAATAAACGGAGAGGCATTTACTTTCTCCCAGAAATAGATGCATCTCCGCATAAATATTTTATTTCCATCTAAAATAGCTTCAGTCTGCATGAGATCTCCAATTTTTGCTGTAACTTCTCAATCAATGCTTATAGAATATCATCTTTTGTATTTCCCAAGTAAACGGAGTGGCATTTACATTCTCCCAGAAATAGATGCATCTCCGAATAAATATTTTATTTCCGTCTATATTAGCTGTCTGCATATTTCCAGTTTTTTCAGTAATTTCTCCTTCAATGCTTTTAGAATATCCTCATTTGTATTTTTCAAATAAACGGAGAGGCATTTACTTTCTCCCAGAAATAAATGCATCTCCGCATAAATCTACTTTATTATCCGTCTGCATAAGATATCCAATTTCTTTCAGTAACTTCTCCGTCAATACTTATAAATAGTCCTCTTTTCCAGTTAAACGGAGAGGCATTTACTTTGTGCCAGAAATAAATGCATCTCCGCATAAATGATTTACTCTTATCTACTTTAGCATAAATATTTATGAGATTTCCAATTTTATAGAATATCTTCTTTTGTAATTTCCAAATAAACGGAGAGGCATTATGTTGGCCATAATGTAACGGAAAACTTTTGGGTGTCCCTGTAATTAAACTATACATCCGATTTTCATAAAATTGGAAATGGCTCAACAAAATTTTGCAGCAATTATATATTAAAAATTTCAGACCATTCGGAAGGCTGTAAAATCATTAAAATGCATTTGCTATAGTTTTTTCCCATTGGCCGTAATGTAACGGAAAACTTTTGGGTGTCCCTGTAATTAAACTATACATCCGACTTTCATAAAATTGGAAATGGCTCGACAAAATTTTGCAGCAATTATATATGAAAAATTTCAGACCATTCGGAAGTCTGTAACATCATTAAAATTCACTTGCAATAATTTTCCCCATTGCCGTAATGTAAAGAAAAACTTTTGACTGCCCCTGTAATTAAACTATACATCCGATTTTCATAAAATTGGAAATGGCTCGACAAAATTTTGCAGCAATTATATATTAAAAATTTCAGATCATTCAGTCGGGTAGTTTTTGCTCTGTTATATGCGGACGGACAGACAGACGGACGGACAGACGGACGGACAGACAGACGGACTGAACGACGACTATAGGTGCTACGTATTTATATAATTACGAACGCACCTAAAAAATTAAATTAAATAAGACATACCTTTTAAGTTCCATAAATAGTTTAATAATATCCGTGTTTTATCCTAAATTGTCAGACATATTTCTGACAAAATGACAAAATTGTCAGACATACTTCCCGCGTCAAAAGTTCTGATCCTTATTTTATTCTGTTGTTTAATCGAGCGCAGACGATATTGACAAGCAGATGCTTATGCTGTATTATTATAATTTTTTTTTGTAGACAACAGATTTTTAGAGTTTAAATGCGCAATCATTTTATCTTTATGTGAGTGTATTGAAAATTTTCTATTTGAATGATACACCTGCCTTTTTTCTTTCTTTTCTTTTTTTTTTAGTAAAGTTTGTTTTACACGTAATAAATAAAAATTAGGCATCTTCTTAATAAATGAAAAGAGAGTATACAGGATAAAAAAATTTTCTTTGTCAATCTGTCATTTTTTTATATTCATTTTCTGTAGAATAAAACAATTTGTAAAAAAGCTTTTTTTAAAGTCGTATCTCTAAAATACGAATTTAAAATACGAATCATTATATCATGGGTTTTGTATAAATATTTTTTCGTAAAATGCTAATTTTATTTAAAAAGTCTGAAAGAAATAGAATTTTTTAAAAAATAGTTATTTAAAATAGTTAAACACTAACAGGAAAAAATATGACTTGAATGCAAATTCTAAAGCAAGAAATGCATATATGACTAAACTCTGAATACTCTTTCTACGTGCTCATTAAAAGCTACAGACTTAACTGTAATAGAAAATTTTAGTTTGAAACCACAGAAGTGTTTTGAATACCACTAGTCGACAAAAAAAAAAAAAAAAAGAAAAAAAAAACAACTTCTTCCCTGCAAACTAAATATGTAAAGTGTACAGATTTAATATTCCTAATTCTGAATATGTTATCCAAATTGCGCCAGTACGTACCATTTTTCCGAGAAACACTTTTATAATAATCACAATCAGTGAAGGATTAAATTGCAATGGTAGATAAAATTGAAATCATAAAAAAAGTATACTTTCACTGTCTTAGATAACAAATTGATAAAATATAGCATGAAAATCTAGTTTGTTGATACTTGTACCGTGCATTTTCCTTTTTATGCCCCCCCCCACCTCTTTTTGTGTCCGAATTTACTATTTCCTATCCACTAATATGTTTTCATTCCTTATGTTGCTGTAACTCGGGCATGTTTAAAATATTTCTGTTCATTTTCAAAGATTTTTGATGTTCATATTTTTGTCACACTCTGACTTACAATATGGTGGTTTTTTTCGTCACATATGTGACGTGACGTACGTTACATGCAGTGACATAACAGTGACGTCACAATTTTTTTTTTTAATTGCCAGAATATATAATTTTACATAAATAACATGTTTTAAATATTTTTTGTAATTTTTTAAAGTTTTCTAAGAAGTTCACATCTCAATCACAATGTGACATCACTGAGTGGTGGCATTTTGGTCACAGATGTGACGTGACCACAGTGGCTCACAGTGACGTCACAACGACGTCACCGTGACCATGCATGCTATGAGGGATTTAATGATAGTGGAAGAAGTACATTAAAGTAAAACATATTTAAGATCTCTGCATGCAGTAATTTAAGGAAAAAGGAAATTAGCATATGCATCAACCTCTAAAATACATATAATTATACCTTCTAAGTAAGGATGCACCAAATAGTTATTTTGGCTGAATACTGAATATTCGGCTGGACGAATAGTTTTACATTTTAAAGTTTAAAGGCATTAAAATGTTAAATTTTAAAACAATCTAATGAAATGGTGGCAACTCAGAAAAAATAACTTTTCTACTCCCTTTGAGTCAGCAAGGAAGTTTTTAAATGCATCCTAGATCAGTAACTGGAGTTTGCAATCATTTGTAGAGATTGTAAACAAACAGATTGTTCTTAAAATTTTTCAACAAACATTTCGATCCATTTATTCCATCAAAACTACAATACATTCAATCAAAAACACTGGGTATGTAACTACAAGCCGAAACGGAATTTTCGTTCACAACTTTATCAAAAATGAAGATATTTTAGCGAGATTTGTTTCATATTAATTTTGCTTGTATTAAATGTAATGATTTCATTTAAAAAGAGCGATTTTTGGCCAGTGACACAGTATAATTACTGTCAACTGAATTCTGAATAAAAGAATGTCCAGCTCATAGTTGCTTAGATATGAATGGTGGCAATATCCAGCACTTCTCATCATATCATATTTCACAGAAATCATAAACAAGTCTGTTGAAAATATAGTTTTGATATCTTCATTATTGTTAAAGGAGCAAACAAAAATCCATGTTTGACATCGAGTGAGATGAGATACACTTTTATAACTGTATTTATAACTGAATAAGTGGATTGTGATTTTGATTTCCTGGACAAAAATTGTGCGGTTTGATGTCAATAATCGAAACTCTGAACGTTTTTCTATTTTGTTTAGAAACACCCTTTTTGTGAAAAAGCAAAAAACATTATTTACTAGACAATGCTCAAGAACTTGCACTGGTAGAGCATAAATGCCTTTGAAAATCCTCATTAATGGTTAATTTTCTTAAGTGATAATTTACAAATAGTAAATAAATAATGTAAAAAGATTCTTTTATTTAAATATGATTCTGTTTCTGATTATTCTGAATATGTTTATAAGTTGAGAGCAGTGGCGTAGGAACTTTGTACAAACAGGGGGGGGGGCGGGGCATATTGCGTAAAGCTTGTGGCGCGGATCATTTCGTTCATTTTGGAGGTTCCTTCATAGTGTTGCACGTTTCACAAACAGGAGTATAAAATAGAAGCATATCAAAAGATCACCAACTCTTTAATCCAGTTAAAATAATTTTTAATAGACATACTTGATACATAGAAACTTAATTTATGTGCAATCCCGAATACAATATTCAAATTTAAGGCTTCTCCCACTTCCATTTACCAAAAATTAAAGTGCTTTCTGTGGTTTTGCTTACAAATTCTTTACAAATCTCTTCCAAATCAATTTTAAAGGCCTCCTCTTTATAAATATGTTTTCCGTGCAGGTAATTTGTAGTAGACCTATATAAGACTCCCTTTTTTTCTGGAAATGGGGAGGGTTGTAAACAATGAGAAAAAGGTTGAAGGCACAAACAAGTGTACTCACCACAAGTTACAGAGAGCATAGTAAGCTATATGTATGAAACTGTAATAATATTTTTTAATAATTCCATTAACCAGAACAATATTACCTTATAGAATATATTTACATACAATTTATGGAACAGAAGGCGGCTGCACAAACCATCATCTCATCGAGTTGATGGATTAAATTCCAGGATTAGTTAAAACTTGATTTGCATATTAAAATGCAACGAGTTTGTGAACTCATATCTTGGTGGTAAACATCTGCAAACCTGATTTTAGTGGCTGACTGGTAGGTTAATCATTGGGTTTTCTTACTCTCAGTCCTCTATGTTTTTATACCTTTGGTTACAGGAAATTGCAGGCAGACCAGTTGCACTTTAATATGTGAATCGAGTTCTGTCTAATTCTGGAATTTCAGCCATCAACTGGATAAGGCGATGGTCTGTTCATCGGCCGCCCGTGCTATTACCATTGTCTAAATTATTGCAAAAATATGACAGTGACCTTTTAATTGCCTTAAATTTCGTTGACAATGTTGTGGCTCACTTAAATTCTATTTGTAAAGCCCTTTCAAAGAAATTTTTGATGAAGCTTGTTTGAAAGACAGTAACTTTCATATTGGCCTTAAAATGCCAAGAACTGCATCAAAACAAAAACAAAGATCCAATGTTCCAGCCGATTCTATGAAAGAGTATTTCAGGAGAAATATTTTTATTCCATTCGTTGATCAAATGTTGACTCAACTTAATGAACATTTCACTTGGCACCGCAACATTTTGAAAGTTTTGTAATTCTTGTACCTAATGGAAAAGATGCTCCAACAGCAAATGAAATGAAAGATTTTCTTTAATTGTATGAATTTTATGCGCATGATTTGCTTTCTACCAGTTCAAAAATTTTGAACGCCGAATTCAAGTTGTAGTACAGAAAATTTTAAAAATCACTTGCAGTTTCGAAATGTGGGAAAATGTTGTACCTGAACATCTATAAATTACTAAATATATTTGCTACGCTTCCAGTTATAACCTGTGTCAGCAAAAGGTCATTTTCAACCTTATGCATTTTAAAAATTTATTTAAGATCCACTATGACAGAATAAAGATTAAAAATGGGCTGCTTTATGATATATACATAAAGAGATTAATGTAACTGCAACTGAAGTAATTTGTAAAAAGAAAAATAGATTTTATTGTGTAACAATGTTTTTAATTGAATTTACTGAATTTTTTTTATCTGTTCAATTCAACTTGCCTCCATAGTCGGCTGAGCCACGGTAGCAGTAGGGGCAGCTGTCCTTTCTAAGACTAATGGCAGTGCCTTTCAAGAATTGACTGATACCCAAAACAGATTAAATTTTCTATTAGTTTATTAATTCCCAAAAATTCTGACTAACAATAAAGTTTAAATGAACTAGCCTAAAAATTGGCATTAAATAATTCATTTCATCAAGGCTATTTTGGATATTTTCCTTTAAACTACAATATGTCTCACAGTCAGATAAATATAAATAGGAAATTCTATAAATGTTTGTTTAAGGGCTCTTTAAGTATTTAACTTCTGCACATTCAAAAATTAGTGTACTTTTAAATTATTAATTTAATTAAATTTTAAATATAATAATTTTCATTTTCATTAAAATAAATAAATTATTATTAAATACTGAATTAATTACGATAATTTGATAATTAATTAGTGTCTCCTTGTAATTACCTACTGTAATCATAAGCAGAGAAATTTTGCCCTCACTAATTTTATTTTGTTTCGCCATCAATGCTCGGCACCTTCCATAAAATAATCCTAGATGCACCACTGTATATGTATAGATATATTTAAAATATTATATTAATTATTTTCTTTTATTAAAGAAAAAAATGCTTAATTTTTGCAAATAATGTATGAAATACTATATGATGGTGAAGGGGGCAGGGGAGTACAACTAAAGTTGTTAGTATTCCAAAATATTAGGTCTCCAGTTTTTCTTAATCAAGCAGCTAAAAAAGAAATCTGTTTAAAACGGAACTTTTTCTTAGTTCCTTGCGATACTGTCTGAGCAGATTTTAGTATATTAGTTTTCTATTAATTAAAAAAAATTAATGATGAACTTCAAAGTAAAACGCATTACACATAATAGAAAAAGTGTAAAAAGATTTAAAACACTTTTCAGTTATGTGATACTTTAAATAACATACCTACAAAATGGATTCAATTAAACACACTACACATAAAAAAGGGTAAAATGTTTTTAAACCCTTTTCAGCTGTGTGATACTTTAAATAAAATATCTACTACAAAAGGGATTCAATTTGTTCACATTACTTAATATTTACGAAATATGTAGGTATAATAAATATAGTATATATAATATATGTTTCAAATGGAACATTTAATAAATATGCAAGTAATCGTACGCTGTATGCAAATCAATAGTGATTTTTTTGTAACTACAAATTTTCCCTTTCTTCGTAATAAATAATCTTGAGTAATCTTATAATGTGTGATACTTTAAATAAAATATCTACTACAAAAGGGATTCAATTTGTTCACATTACTTAATATTTACGAAATATGTAGGTATAATAAATATAGTATATATAATATATGTTTCAAATGGAACATTTAATAAATATGCAAGTAATCGTACGCTGTATGCAAATCAATAGTGATTTTTTTGTAACTACAAATTTTCCCTTTCTTCGTAATAAATAATCTTGAGTAATCTTATAATGTGTGATACTTTAAATAAAATATCTACTACAAAAGGGATTCAATTTGTTCACATTACTTAATATTTACGAAATATGTAGGTATAATAAATATAGTATATATAATATATGTTTCAAATGGAACATTTAATAAATATGCAAGTAATCGTACGCTGTATGCAAATCAATAGTGATTTTTTTGTAACTACAAATTTTCCCTTTCTTCGTAATAAATAATCTTGAGTGAAAAAAATATATTTTTTTTATTACAGCTGCGTATGAAACCTTTTTCATCCAGCAAATATTTAATAAACATTTCGGCGATAACCTGTAATTCTAATTTTATTAATATTCTTCAATATATTAAATTATATAGTATTTATTATAAATTGTGATACTGATGTTATTAATTTTTTTGTTTACAAACTGCCGTAATA
The DNA here is from genome assembly GCA_963932465.1 of Maratus speciosus. Lineage (NCBI taxonomy): Eukaryota > Metazoa > Arthropoda > Arachnida > Araneae > Salticidae > Maratus > Maratus speciosus. Next base: position 34,604,550 of record OZ010794.1, on the reverse strand, counting down.
CGAGGTTGCCAGAAAATCGCCAAGAAAAACACCAAATCTCCCTCTCCATTAGCGGTGATGACGTCAAAAAGGTAGAAAAAGGTGGACGTCACGTGACTCGTTGCCGTATGTCAAAATGCTCTATTGTAGAAAAAACATGATAAATCTCATAGCAGATTGCACCGAAAGAGGGCGAAAATCAAATATTTATGCGCAGATGCATTTACTTCTGGATAAAAATAAATTCCTTTCCGTTAAATTGAAGAAGAGGATTTTCTAAATAAGAACGGGGAAATGGTATAAGAAATATCAGAAAATCACATGCAGGTTGATCCTCAAGAAAAAGGAAATAAAATATTTATGCGGAGATGCCTTTATTTCTGGAAGAAAGTAAATGCCTCTCTGTACAATTGAAGAGAGGATTTCCTAAAAATTTTATGGAGAATTTTTATAAAAAATATAGGAAAATATCTCGAAGATTGATTCTAAAGGAGACGGAAAATAAAATATTTATGCGGAGATGCATTTATCTCAGGAAGAAAGTAAATGTCTCCCCGTTCAATTGAAGAACTGGATTTTCTAAATAAGAATAGAGGATTTGACTAAAAAATGCAGGATAATCTCATACAGATTGATTTTTCAGAAAACGGAAATAAAATATATATGCGGAGATGCATTTATATCTGGAAGAAAGTAATACCTCTCCGTTCAATTGAAGAAAAGGCTTTCCTAAATAATAATGGACGAATTGAATAACAAACATAGGAAAATATCTCGCAGACTGATTCTAAAGAAGACGGAAAATAAAATATTTATGCAAGGATAAATTTATTTCTGGAATAAAGTAAATTACTCTCCGCTGATATGAAGAACAGGATTTCCGTTATAATAATGATGAATATGCATAAGAATTATAGGGAAATCTCTCTGAGATTGAATTTAAAGAAGACGGAAATAAAATATGTATGCGGAGATGCATTTATTTCTGCAGGAAAGCAAATGCCTCTCCGTTCAACTGAACAAGAGGATTTTCTAAAAATATAATTGAGAAATTGTACAAAAAATATAGAAAAATCTCACGCAGAAGGAATCTAAAGAAGATGGAAATAAAACATTTATGCGGAGATGCATTTATTCCTGGAAGAAAGCAAATACCTCCCGTTAAGTTTAAGAAGAGCATTTCCTAAATAATAATGGAGAATTTGGATAAGAGATATATAAATATCTCACGCAGATTTAATCTACAATAGACGGAAACAAAACATTTATGGGGAGATGCATTTATATCTGAAAGAAAGTAAGTGCCTCTCCATTTAATTGAAGAAGTGGAATTCCTAAATTATAAAGGAGAAATTGAATATGAATTATAAGAAAATCTCACGTAGATTGATTATAAAATAACAATGGAAATAAAACATATATCCGGGGATGCATTAATTTCTTCTAGAAAGTAAATGCCTCTCTGTTTAATTGAAGAAGAGGATTTAGTAAATATAAAAGGAGAAACTGGATAAGAATTAAACGAAAATCTCATGCAGATTGAGTCGTAAAAAACAGAAATAAAGCATATATGTGGAGATACTTTTATTTCTTGAAGAAAATAAATGCCTTTCCGTTTCCTTGAAGAAGAGGATTTCCTGAATAATAATGGAGAATTTGGATAGGAAATACAGGAAAATCTGTACTTCTAATTTATCCCGTCAACCAATTTTCCCAAATTATATAAATCGCCAAACCACTCACCAAATTATACACATTGACATAATTTTTATTTTAAATAACTAAAGAATAAATAAATTAGTAAAATATTAATAAAAATACAAATAAAACGTCGAATTAATGGTTTTATTGGCCATTATTGGCATTTACTCCTACAATTAATTAATTAATGGCAAATCATTATTGGCATTTAATCTTACAATTTGGTGACAGTAATTTGGTCGACGGGATAACTAAGAAGTACAGGAAAATTTTATGCAGATTGATCCTAAAATAGATGGACATAATATTTTTAAGCGGAGATTTATTTATTTCTGGAAGAAAGTAAATATCTTTTCATTAAATTGAAGAAGAGCTTTTCCTAAGTAATAATAGAGAAATTGGATAACAAATATAGGAAAATCTCAGGCAGATTGAATCCAAAGATGACAAAAATAAAGAGAGAATTTCGTCAAATTAAAAACCTCAGCCAAGCTGTCTTCATTTATGACTATTATTTCGGCAACAATCTTTCCGTTATTTCGACAAGTGTCGCTAAGCCTGATGAGAATTTTAAACTATCCGATAGGAATATACAGTTTAAAGCGTATGAGAGTTGGAGAAAGGGCTACAACAAATGTACGAACAGAAAATTCTAAAAGTGAACCTATATTATAAAACAAAAATATGCTCGCCCTACATTGCTGACGTCATAATGAGGCCGGCAACAACACCATTAAAATATAGGAGAATTGCAACAATGGAAATATTTCAATTAATACAAAACAATCACCAACGATCCAAGATTTAGACAATAAACATATAAAAAGTGAGTTCAATAAAACATTATAACAACAATCGCGTTTAGTTCAACAATGGAATAAACATAGGAAAGTTCTTTCTAACAATGATTTTTACTTGCAAATGTAACTGCAACTCACATGAGTAGGGTATTTTCGAATGAATGCATTGTTGGTTTTATAACACTGTAAAAATAACAATTGAATGTAATACCACAATAGCACAACAATCGGAATAGTTATATCTAACAAATAATTTTCCTTGCGCATCAGTAGTCAAATGTATCTTTTATGAGTAGTTGCTTGAGGGACAATAAATTTTAGTTTGCAGAAAGAATTTTAGGGCCCGGTAATTGTTGCTCTTTATTATTCATCGTTCCCAATGTATATGGACAAGGTTTCTGCAAAATTTCAAGAGTTTTGAGTGTTTTTGTGAATCCGCATCTTGTCACTGATCTTGACTCTCCGGCTATGTTGACTATGCGATGATTCGCTTCTCTTGTTAGACGAAGAATGTCATCGTGTACGGGGTAAGTACTATCTGCTTTGATTTATTGTGTATCATGTTTCAAGTTTCAATTTATGAGTTGAAGTGTATTCAGACAACCCTATAAGATTAAGTACTTCTCTGTGGTTGGGGCTTGGATATAGAAAATGGTCTTTATAAAGAAACTGATGCAATTACCTGTAATTTCTGGCAAAAGTAGTCGCTGTTTAATTCACAAATATAGCTTTTTCATTATTTGCACATTGTATTTAATATGAATTATTTATCCGTATTATATATAATCAAAGGAAATTTGTATAATTAGAAGCACATTTTGCCTGATATGTACATAAACAAGCCTTATCAGTTCCTCAAGTTTTTTTTTCTTTTTAACCATTTGGAAAAATGGTAATTGTCCTCGGTCAGGGTAGGAAATCAAAAACATATCCAAAGTGTTTTATTAGTTGAATCCCGCATTTTATTCGTTTTATTATTGGTCTATACAGTAATCTGTATTTTCCCTTTAATTTAAATAGAGATGGATACTTCTGTTACCACTATGGCAAAAAAGTAATAAAAACTACAAAAAAATTAATAACTCAGAAACAAATTGAGAAGCAGCTTTCAAACAAATTGCAATGATAAATGCATTTTTTTCTCTGTACGAAGGTATAGAAAGTAATATTGTGGGATGTTTAGAAGTTTAAAAATAAATTTTTATTTAAAATTGGTCCAGGAATATTAATGTTTAATCCATAGCGTACGTAATGTATGACCAGCTCCGTAGAAGTTTAAAAATTTACAGTACCGAAAATTGTAAAACTGAAATTTCTTTTAAAATTTGTTCATGATGGGTCCAGGAATGTTAATGTTTAATCCATGGCGTACGTAATGTATGATGAACTCCGTGCGATTTTTTATGTCTTAAATTTTAGTCTTTGAAAAAACCATTTTCCAAATGGTCGTTGTAATTTGTAAAATTGCTTTTAAAAAAAATTACCTAGCTGTTTTTTTTTTTTGTCAAAGCTGCTGATAATATTCGATAAGAAATCCGAATTTCTTAAGTGTGACTTCCACAAGCTTTATTAAAAAACGCCAAGGTGTCTATATCAGGAATGTACCTATGATTCCATTAAGTCCAGTAGAAGATATTTAAATGCATCTAGGTAATTTCAGATGGACAACTTTTCTTAAATTTTTCTTAATATTATTTCCTAACATCTTGTTGGAAAATTTTATATACCAAATCACAGTTTTATATTTGACAATAAATCAAAATTTTACAAAATAAAGAAAAAAAAGAGTTTCTACAGCTTTTAGTTACAAAACCTCAGAATGATCCTGGAAGAGCAAAGTTCATGAGGCTAGTAGATTCCAGTTAAAAAACTCGACACATCATCGTCACGAGTCCGTTTCCAAGGATATCAATCCCAGAGGGCGTCAGTATATTGGTAATTATTTATCATATCCTACTATTTTTGTAACTTATTTCTTGAAATGTGTCTAGGCCGCTTATGCCATTTTTCTTAACTCATTAAAGCCGGTTGGCAAGAAAACATGCCATGTGAGGCGAACAAAACTTTTAAATTTGTATATCAGTATTTTAGTTTGGAAATTTTCACATTATCTAATCTCAGATTTTGAGCGATTAAATGAAAAAAAATTCAATGTGGAAAAAACCGGTGTCGAATAATTAAAAGAAATGTAAAAGAGGCTCGTCCTTAATGGGTTAATGCCCCTTACGATTTTCAAATTGTACAGTTCCATTTTCCAAGTACGAAGTACCGTCCTTTTTTCGTAAAAAAACATTGCTTGTTGACCACTCTCTATAGATGTAATCACATGCGTATTTTAATCGAATGGCCTTTTTAATTCATAAATTTAAGTAACATTGCATACTACAAAATTAAGTCAATTCTTTTTATTTTAAAATTGCTAAGGTTCTATCAAACGTTGAAATTTTTTAAATTGAATAATGTTTAAGACGTAAATACTGTGAAAACGCATAAAAAAATGGAAAGTATAATTCTTTGTAATATTTACAAAGTTTTACTACTATAATATATATATATATATATACATATATAACAAACGCAATTAAAAAAATATTGTATTTTAATTATTATTGCCAACCGATCAAAAAGAAAATCTTTAGAAAATATAATAGGAACAATATAAATTTTGTAAAAAAAAATACAATAGCTCAATGTTTTAGTTAAAAAAATACTTGTAGTATATTACTTGTACAGTACAGTGTAGCATAGACATGGGCTGAAATCGAGTGTTCGTGATTTTGAACCAGTTCACTTACTGTTTCTTTACTTTTTTCGAAAGATTTTTACGGTCTTTTATTCATAAGGATCTGTACGGCGGCTGAATGTGAAATGTTCTAGAAGAAAATATTTTTAAGAAATAATATTGTAAAAATATTTTGTAGCCTGCAGAATGTTTCTGTAAAAGGAACATACGATAGGAAATAGAGACACCAAGGTTCGCATGCATGAGGCGTTCCGTGTTGCCACAGGACATCATTCCTGAGCATGTATTTCGGACCTGGTGGTAGGATATATTCGGTAAAAGAAATGCAAAAATTTCTGATACGAATTTCGGAAAAATTATGATTTAAAACTTTCGAGAGATGGTCTCGTTTTGCAATTAAATGATGACTTTGAAAAAATGTGAGAATTTGATATTTAAAAGTCTTTTGAGGTTGGCTGTAAAGCTTAGAATTGAACAGCCTAGAAATTGAGATGCATTCAGCTCTATATATTGAAATATGCAATCATCTATTTCATCTTATACTGAATATAATGAGTTAAAAAGGTTAATTTTAGTAATTATTAATAGACTTGTTACTGCTAGTTTTTTTTACACTATCGGCAATAATAACAACCGTAAAGCGTGAGTGAAGCTTTTTTCATGCGATTAACAAAAAGTGAAGCCACATTAAATGGAATAAATTACTTCTACTTCGGAGTAAAAAAATAATAATTTATTAATGACCTCAGCTGGAATACAAAATGTAACTTTCCCAAAACTATGAATGAAGAATACTTTTTATAAAGGCTGAACAGTTTTGTAAATTGATTTTCTTATTGAAATAAAATTTAATTAAATAAAGATTTAATTGTCGTTAAATGCATCACATATTTAGCACTAGGCCTTTTCTCTTCTATAATTCGATGACCAATTTAGAGTATTTATCGACCCATGTGGGTGTTTGCTTGTCTGCGTGGAGATACGTGAAGGAAATGAAATGAAACGCGCGCACTAGCTTATACTTTTCTTCAAAACACGGAGTGAAATCTTAAATAATGCGAGATTTTCTATTATGGTATATCACGCTTCGCCACTGATAATTACTATAATTCAGCATTTTGATGTGGAAAAAAGAATGGAAGCGAGACTGCTTTTCTGGATTTCGCCAATTCATGTATCAATATTTCCTATTCCATTTTTCAATCCTACAGAATATAAATGTATAACTCCTAGAAGTTTCATTTTTTAAGAACACGTAAGAACCCGTTTTCATAATTTTGTATAAACCCGTAGAAAGTTGTATTAGTGTCTTACAAAAGATGCATTTTCGCTGTAATAAAAGTTGTATTGTTTCATTGTTGATAATAATGGTTACTGGCAGAAAGGTACAATTTTATATAAAAATGAATTTCAAATAAATATAATGAATAAATAGGTATAGGTGAAAGTTTTTATGAAAAATAAATAAAACGTTTAATTATTATAAAAGGAGTTATAATTTTAGCTGTATACAGTTACTTTGAGATTCTCTAATTTTCATGAAAAGTGTACTTAAGCAATTCTAGTTATACTGCTTCCACTATTATAAAAAGGGAATCGAAAGATTAGAGACACTAAGTAACAGTTTGGCAATGGTAATTTTATTGCATTATGATTTTTAGACTTTAGTTGAAGGTACAGTCAGATCCAGCTAGTGTTATGGTAAAGGTTATATTTCATTCGGAAACTAAAAATTTTACGAGGGGATATACTTATTTCTGAACTAAAGTAAATATGTCTCCATCAAATTGCAGAAAAGGATTACATAAATAATGATGGAAACATTACTGAAGAAAAATACTGGAAATCTTATGCAGATTGATCCTAAAGAAGACGGAAAGAAAAATTTATGCGGAGATGCATTTGTTTCTGGATAAACATCCACACCTCTTCAAAGAAAGAAAAAGATGATTTAAATAAAAATGAAGAAATTACAGGAAAAATAGGAATGCAGATTGATCCAATAAGAACGAAAAATAAATAATTATGCGGATATGCTTTTATTTCTGGACGAAACTAAGAAACTCTCCGTTAAATTGAAAAAGAAGATTTTTTACGCGTTAATGTAGAGGTTTATAAACAATATTGGGAATATCATGCACATTGAACATAATGAAAACGGAAATGCAATTTTTATGCGAAGATGCATTTATATCTGCGGAAAAGTAAATACCTCTCTGTTCAAAGAAAAATAGGATTGTCTATACCAAATTGGAGAAAATTAAGGGAAAATAAGGGAATACCCAATGCAGAGGGATCCAATAAGGACGAAAATTAAATATTTATGCAGAGATGCACTTATTTCTGAGCGAAATTAAATGCCTAACCATTTAATTGGAAAAGAGGATTTTCTAAGTGTTAATGGAGAATTTCATAAAAAATATCGGATATCTCACACAGATTGATCCTGAAGAAACCGGAAAGGATATGATTATGCGGAGATTCATATATTTCTGAAGAAAAGTAAATACCTCTCTGTTCAAAGAAAGAAGAGGATTATATGTATACAAATGGTGAAATTGAAGGAAATTATAGGGGAATGTCAAATACACATATACAATAAGGACAAAAATTAAATGTTTTTGCGGAGACGCATTTATTTCTGGGCGAAAGTAAATGCTTCTCCGTTTAATTGCAAAAGAGAATTTTCTATAAGTATGGGCGGAGAAGTCACTGAAAAAAAGATTTGAAATCAGATTGATGTTGAAGTAGATTGAAATAAAATATTTATTCAGAGATGCATTTATTTTTAAATGAGAGTAAATGGCTCTCCAGGAAAACGGGATTTTCTATAAATATTGACAGAGAAGTCACTAAAAAAATTTGGAAATCTCATCCAGATTGATGCTAAAGTAGATGACAATCAAATATTTCTGCAGAGGTGCATTTATTTCTGGGAGAAATAAATTTACAGGCGGACGCACTCCCGTGCTCCCAGATATTTATGCGGAGATGAATTTACTTCTGGGAGAAACTAAATGCCTCTCCGTTTGATAGGAAAAGAGGATTTTCTACAATTATTGATGTAGAAGTTACTGAAAATGTTTTGAAATCTCATGCAGATTGATGCTAAAGTAGATGGAAATAAATTATTTATGCGGAGATGCATTTATTTCTGGACGGAAATAAATGCCTCTCCGTTTAATTGGAAAAAAGGATTTTCTATAAGTATTGATGGAGAAGTTATTGAAAAAATCTAATCCAGATTGACGCTAAATTAGATGGAAATAAAATATTTATGTGGAGATGCATTTATTTCTGGACGAAAGTAAATGTCTCTTCGTTTAATTGGAAAAGAGGATTTTCAATAATTATTGATGGAGAACTTACTGAAACAAATTGTAAATCTCATTCAGATTGATGCTAAAGTAGATGATGATAAAATATCTATGCGAAGATGCATTTATTTCTGGAAGAATGTAAATGCTTATCCGTTATATTGAAGAAGTGGATTTCCTCAATAATGATGGAGAAATGTGATACGAAATATAGGAAGTTCTTATGCAGATTGTTTATAAAGAAGGCGAAAAAAAAGCATATCATGAGATGCATTTATTTCTGAAAGAAAGTAAGTGCTTCTCCGTTCAACTGAAAAAGAGGATTTCTTAAAAATATAATTGAGAAATTGTACAAGAAATAGTGTAAAATCTCACGCAGATTGAATCTAAAGAAGTTGGAAATAAAACATTTATGCGGCGATGCAATTATTTCTGGAAGAAAGAAATGCCTCTCCAATTAATATAAGAAGTGGATTTTCTAAATAGTAAAGGAGAAATTGGAAAAGAATTATATGAAAATCTCACGCAGATTGAGTCTAAAGAAGACGGAGATAAATCTTATATTGGAAGAGGCATTTACTTCTGTAAGAAAGTAAATGCCTTTCTATTCAATTGAAGAAGAGGATTTAGTAAATATAAATGGAGAAATTAAATAAGAATTATGCGAAAATCTCATGCAAATTTATTCTAAAAAAACGGGAATAAAACATATATGGGGAAAAATATTTATCCGTTCAGATGAAGAAGTGGATTTCCTAAATTATAATGGAAAATTTGAATAAGAAATACAGGAAAATCTTATGGAGATTGATCCTAAAATAGATGGACATAATATATTTATGCGGAGGTGCATTTGTTTCTGGAAGAATGTAAGTACCTTTTGTTAAATTTAAGAAGATTTTTTCCTAAGTATTATTAGAGAAATTTTCATAGGAAAATAGGAAAATAGTATTATAGAAAAATCTTACTTAGATTGAATCCAAAGAAGACGGAAATAAAGATTTACTCAGTTTCCGTCCATCCTGAATTTTTGAGAAAATTTCGTCAAATTAAAAATCTCAGCCAAGCTGTCTTTATTTATGACTATCATTTCGGTAACAAATTTTTCGATATGTCGCCAGGTTTCGCTAAGCTTGACGATAATTTTAAACTATCCGATTGTAATATATAGTTAAAAGCGTATCAGAGCTGGAAAAAGGGACTACAACAAATGTACGAATAGAAAATTATAAAAGTGAACCTATATTATTAAACAGAAATCTGCTCGCCCTACATTTCAGACGTCATAATGAGGCGGGAAACAACACCCTTAAAATATACGAGAACTGCAAAAATGGAAATATTTCAATTAATACTAAACAATCACCAACGTTCCAAGATTTAAACAATAAACGTATAAAAATTGAGTTCAATAAAAAATTCTAACAACAATCGCGTTTAGTTCAACAATGGGATAAACATAGGAAATTTCTTTCTAACAATGAGTTATACTTGCAAATGTAATTGCACTTAAGATGAGTAGGGTATTTTCGAATGAATGCATTGTTGTTTTTTATAACACTGCAAAAATAACAATCGCATGTAATTTAACAATAACACAACAGTCGGACTAGTTATACCTAACAAATAATTTTCCTTACGCATCAGTAGTCAAATGTATCTTTTATGAGCAGTAGCTTGAGAGACAATAAATTTTAGTTTGCAGAATGTATTTTAGGGCCCTGGAATTGTTGCTCTTTATTCTTCATCGTTCCCGATGTATATGGACAAGATTTCTGCTAAATGTCCAGAGTTTTGGGTGTTATTGTGAATCCGCATAATGTTTTTGAATTTGTCTCTCCGGCTGTGTTGACTATGCGATGACTAGCTTCTCCTGTTATACGAAGAATGTCACTGTGTACCGGGGTAAGTCCTATCTGCTTTGATTTATTATGTGTCATGTTTTAAGTTTCAGATTATGAGTTAAAGTGTATTCAGACCATCCTATAGGATTAGGTACTTCTCTGTGGTAAGGGCGTGGATAGAGAAAATGGTCTTTATAAAAAAACTTAGACATTTAACCGTAATTTCTGCCAAAATAATTCATTGTTTAATTCACAAGGATAATTTATTCAATATTTACACATTGTATTTAATTTAAAGAAACTATTTACCCATTTTATATACAGTCAAATGAAATTTACTTAATGTGTATAATCAGAAGTAATTTTTATTAGATACAAACATTATTAGCCTTATAGTTCATCAAGGTATTATTTTTTAAAAAAAATTTTAAATCTGCCGATAGCATTTGTTAAGAAATCGGAATTTCATAAGCGTGATTTCCACCAAGTTTTTTTTTTTTTTTTTAAACGCCAAGGCTATATCATGAAAGTACCTATGATACCATAAAGAGCAGTTGAGGATATTTAAGTTCATCTAGGTAAATTCAGATGGACCACTTATCTTAATGTTTTCTTAAAATTATTTCCTAACATCTTATTGGAGAATTTTATACACCAAATCACAGTTTTATATCTGACAATAAAACAAAGTTTTACATAAAAAAAGGAAAAATCTTTTTCGCAAGATTTGTACGGGGGCTTTTCTTTATGATGATCTTTATGTCCGGTGAAAGCTTGTTGTTCTAGCAGAGAATATTTTTTAGAAATAATACTCTAAAGATATTTTGTAGCATGCAATATGTTTCTCTAGAAGTAACATGGATACACTCATGAATAACCATGGAGAAATTTTATAAGAAATACAAGAAAATACAATTGAGATTCAACCTAAAGGCGACAGGAATAAAACATTTATGCGAAGATGTATTTATTTCTGGAAGAAAGTAAATGCCTCTGCGTTTCCTTAAAGAAGAGGATTTCATGAATAATAATGGTGAAATTGATATGAAATACAGGAAAATCTCACTGACATTTATACATATCTGGAAGATTCTAAAGACGGCGGAAATAAAATATTTATGGGGAGATGCATTTTTTAGAAGAAAGTAAATGCCTCTACGTTCGTATGTAGAAGAGGATTTCCTAAATAATAATAGAGAAATTGGATTAGAAAAGCAGGAAAATCTCACGGAGATTGAATCTAAACACGATAGAAATAAAACATTTATGCGGCGATGCATCTATTTCTGGAAGATATAAATGCCTCTCCGTTCATTTGAAAAAGAGGATTTCATAAACAATGAATGGTAAACTTCATAAGAAATACAGGAAAATCTGATCGAGATATATTGAAAAGACGACAGAAATAAAATATTTATACTGAGATGCATTTATTTCTGGAAGAAAGTAAATACCTCTCCGACTATTTGAAGAGGAAGATTTCATCAATATTAATTTTGAAACTGGATAAGAAATACAGTAAAAACTCAACCAGATTGGTTCTAAAGACGACGAAAAAAATATTTATGCTGAGAAGCATTTATTTTTGGAAGAAAGTAAATGAATCTCCGTTCGTTTGAAGAAGAGAATATCATGAATAAACATGGAGAAATTTGCTAAGAAACACAGAAAAATTCAATTGAGATTCAACCTAAAGACGACGGAAATAAAATATTTATGCGGAGATGTATTTATTTCTGGAAGAAAGTAAATACCTCTCCGTTGGTTTGAAGAAGAGGATTTCCTAAATAATAGCAGAGAAATTGGATTAGAAAAGCAGGAAAATCTCATTGAGGTTAAATAATAAGAAGACAGAAATAAAAATATTATGCGAAGGTGCATTTATTCCTGGAAGAAAGTAAATCCATCTCCGTTTATTTGAAGAGGATTTCATAAATAATGATGGTGAAATTGAATAAGAAATACAGGAAAACATCATCCAGAATGATTCTAAAATCAACGGAAATTAAATATTTATGCGGAAATGCATTTATTTCTGGAAGAAAGTAAATGCCTCTCCGTTCATTTGTAAAAGAGGATTTGATAAATAATGATGGTGAAAATTTATAAGAACTACAGGAAAATTTCGCCCAGATTAATTCTAAAGACGATGGAAATAAAATAACAATGCAGAGATACATTTATTTCTGGAAGAGAGTAAATGCCTCTCCGTTCGTTTGAAGGAGAGGATTTCCTAAATAATAATAGAGAATTTGGATTAGAAAAGGAGGTAAATATCACGGGGATTGAATCTAAAGAAGATAAAAATAAAACATTTATGCGGAGATGCATTTATTTCTGGAAGAAAGTAAATGCCTCTTCGTTCATTTGAAAAAGGGAATTTCTTAAAAAAAGAATGTGAATTTGGATAACAAATACAGGAAAACATCACCCAGATTGATTCTAAAAACGACGGAAAAAAAAATATTTATGTGGAGATGCATTTATTTTTGGAAGAAAGTAAATGCCTCTCCATTCGTTTGAAGAAGAGGATTTCGTAAATAATAACAGAGAAATTGGATTAGAAAAACTGGAAAATATCACGGATATTGAACCTAAAGACAACAGAAATAAAACATTTATGCGGAGATGCATATATTCTTGGAAGAAGGTAAATGCATCTCCTTTCATTTGAAAAAGAGGATTTCATAAACAATGATGATGAAATCGGATAAGAAATACAGGAAAACATCACCTAGATTGATTCTAAAGACGACGGAAATAAAATAACAATGCGGAGATGCATTTATTTTTGGAAGAGAAGTAAATACCTCTCCGTTCGTTTGGAGGAGAGAATATCATGAATACACATTGAGAAATTTCATAAGAAATTCAGGAAAATCTAATTGAGATTCAACCTAAAGACGACGGAAATAAAATATTTATCCGGAGATGTATTTATTTCTGGAAGAAAGTAAATACCTCTCCGTTCGTTTGAAGAAGAGGATTTCCTAAATAATAACAGAGAAATTGGATTAGAAAAACAGGCAAATCTCACGGAGATTAAATCATAAGAGGACAGAAATAAAACATTTATGCGGAGATGCATTTATTCCTGGAAGAAAGCAAATGCATCTCTGTTCATTTGAAAAAGAGGATATCATAAATAATGATAGTGAAATTGAATAAGAAATACAGGAAAACATCACCCAGATTGATTCTAAAAACGACGGAACTAAAATATTTATGCGGAAATGCATTTATTTCTGGAAGAAAGTAAATGCCTCTCCGTTCATTTGACAAAGGGAATTTCATAAATAATGATGGTGAATTTTCATACGAAATACAGGAAAATCTCGCCCAGATTGATTCTAAAGACGGCGGAAATAAAATAACAATGCGGAGATGTATTTATTTCTGGAAAAGAAGTAAATGCCTCTCCTTTTGTTTGAAGAAGAGAATTTCATGAATAACTATGAAAAAATTGGATATGAAATACAGGAAAATCCAACTCAGATTCAACCTAAAGGCGACAGAAATAAAATATTTATTCGAAGATGCATTTATGTCTGGAAGAAAGTAAATGCCTCTCCGTTCATTTGAAAAAGGGAATTTCATAAATAATGATGGTGAATTTGCTTACGAAATACAGGAAAATCTCGCCCAGATTGATTCTAAAAACGGCGGAATTAAAATAACAATACGGAGATGTATTTATTTCTGGAAGAGAAGTAAATGCCTCTCCGTTTGTTTGAAGAAGAGAATTTCATGAATAACTATGGAAAAATTGGATATGAAATACAGGAAAATCCAACTCAGATTCAACCTAAAGGCGACAGAAATAAAATATTTATTCGAAGATGCATTTATTTCTGGAAGAAAGTAAACGTGTCTCCGTTTGTTTGAAGGAGAGTGTTTCATGAATAATAATGGTGAAATTGATAAGTAAGACAGGAAAATCTCACTGAGATTTAACCAGATCTAGAAGATTCTAAAGAGGACGGAAATAAAATATTTATTCGAATAAGCATTTATTTCTGGAAGAAAGTAAATTCCTCTCCGTTCGTATGAAGATGAGGATTTCTTAAATAATAAAGGATAAATAGGTTTAGAAAGCAGAAAAAACTGAGCCAGATTTATTCTAAAGACGACGGAAATAAAATATTTATGCGCAGATGCATTTATTTCTGGAAGAAAGCAAATGACTCTCCGTTCGTTTGAAGAAGAAAATATTATGAATAACCATGGAGAAATTGGATAAGAATTTCAGGAAAATCCAATTGAGATTCAACCTAAAGACGAAAGAAAAAATATTATGCGGAGATGCATTTATTTCTTGAAGAAAGTAAATGCTTCTCCGTCTATTTGAAGAAGAGGATTTCCTAAATAATAATAGAGAAATTGGAATTGAAAAGCAGGTAAATATCACGAAGATTGAATCTAAAGACGATAGAAATAAAACATATATGCGGAGATGCATTTAGTTCCAGAAGAAAATATATGCCTCTCCGTTCATTTGAAAAAGAGAATTTCATAAAAAATGAATGTTATATGAATGTTTCATAAGAAATACAGGGAAATCTTACCGAAATATATTCTAAAGACGAGAGAAATAAAATATTTATGCGGAGATGCATTTATTACTGGAAGAAAGTAAATGACTCTCCGTCTATATGAAGAAGAAGATTTAATCAGTATTAGTGATGAAATTGGATAAGAAATACAGTAAAATCTCAACCAGATTGGTTCTTAAGACGACGGAAAAATATTTATGCGGAGAAGCATTTATTTCTGGAAGAAAGTAATTGAATCTCCGTTCGTTTGAAGAAGAGAATATCAGGAATAAACATGGAGAAATTGCTAAGAAATACAGAAATATCCAATTTAGATTCAACCTAAAGACGAAAGAAAAAAAATTATGCGGAGATGCATTTATTTCTTGAAGAAAGTAAATGCTTCTCCGTCTATTTGAAGAAGAGGATTTCCTGAATAATAATAGAGAAATTGGAATTGAAAAGCAGGTAAATATCACGAAGATTGAACATAAAGACGACAGAAATAAAACATTTATGCGGAGATGCAATTATTCCTGAAAGTAAGTAAGTGATTCTCCATTCATTTGAAAAAGGGGATTTCATAAATAATGATAGTGAAATTGGATAAGAAATACTGGAAAACATCACCCAGATTGATTCTAAACATGATGGAAATAGAATATTTATGCGGAAATGAATTTATTTCTGGAAGAAAGTAAATGCCTCTCCGTTCATTTGAAAAAGAGGATTTCATAAATAATGATGGTGAAATTTCATAAGAAGTACCGGAAAATCTTGCCCAGATTCATTCTAAAGACGACGGAAATAAAATAAAAATGAGGAGATGCATTTATTTTTGGAAGAAAGTAAATGCCTCTCCGTTCGTTTGAAGAACAGGATTTCCTAAATAATAATAATAGAGAAATTGGAATAGAAAAGCAAATAAATATCACGAAGATTGAATCTAAAGACGATAGAAATAAAACATTTATGCGAGATGCATTTAGTTCCACAAGAAAATATATGCCTCTCCGTTCATTTGAAAAAGGGAATTTCATAAAAATTGAATGTGAAATTTCATAACAAATACATGGAAATCTTACCGAAATTATTCTAAAGACGACAGAAATAAAATATTTATGCGGAGATGCATTTATTTCTGGAAGAAAGTAAATGACTCTCCGTCCATTTGAAAAAGAGAATTTAATGAATAATAATGGCGAAATGCAGGAAAATCTGAACAAAATTGATTCTCAAAACGACTGAAATAAAATAACAATGCGGAGATGCATTTATTTCTAGAAGAAAGTAAATGCCTCTCCGTTCGCTTGAAGAAGAGAATTTCATGAATAACCATGGAGAAATTGGATATGAAATACAGGATAATCCAACTGAGTTTCAACCTAAAGGCTACAGAAATAAAATATCAATTCGAAGATGCATTTATTTCTGGAAGAAATCAAACGTCTCTCCGTTTGTTTGAAAAAGAGAATCTCATGAATAATAATGGTGAAATTGGTGAAAGACAGAAAAATCTCACTGAGATTCAGATTCTAAAGACGACGGAATTAAAATATTTATGCGGAGATGCATTTATTTCTGGAAAAAAGTAAATGACTTTCCTTTCGTTTGAAGTTAAGGATTTCCTAAAGAATAGTAGAGACCTAGGATTAGCAGGATTGGAAAAGCAGGAAACTTTCACAGATTTTGAATATAAAGACGAAAGTAATAAAACATTTATGAGGAGATGCATTAATTTCTGGAAGAAAGTAAATGCCTCTCCGTTCATTTGAGAAAGAGGATTTCAAAGATAAGGAATGTGAAATTACATTAGAGATACAGGAAAATCTCGACGAGATATATTCTAAAGACGACAGAAATAAAATAGTATTTATTCAGAGATGCATTTATTTCTGGAAGAAAATAAATGCCTCTCCGTTCAATTGTAGAAGTGGATTTCCTAAAAAATAACGGAAAAATAGGATGAGAAATGTAGGAAAATCACACGCAGATTGATTCTAAAGAAGACGGAAATAAAATATTTATGCGGAGAAGAATTTTTTTCTGGCATAAAATAAATACCTTTCTGTACATTTCTAGATGAGCATTTTTAAAATAATTATAGAGAAACTGCATAAGAAACATAGGAAACCTTATGTAGATTGGTCCTAAAGAAAACGGAAATAAAATATTTATACGGAGATGCACTTATTTCTGAAATAAAGTAAAAAACCTCTCCCTTCATTCAAAGAAAAGGATTTTCTAAATAATAATAGAGAAACAACTGAAGCAACATGGAAAATCTAATGGAGATTGAAACTAAAGAAAACGGAAATAAAACATTTATGCGGAAATGCATTTACTTCTTGACGAAAGTAAATGCTTCTCCGTTGAATCGAAGGTGCATTTCCTAAATAAGAATGGAAAAAATGCAGAAGAAATATAGGAATATATCATGCAGATTGATCGTAAAGAATAGAGAAGTAAAATATTTATGCGGAGGTGCATTTATTTCTGGACGAAAGTAAATGCCTCTCCGTTGAATTGAAGAAGAGGTTTTCCGAAATAAGAATGGAAAAATTGCAGAAGAAATATAAAAAATCTCATGAAGGTTGATGTTAAAGAAGACTGACGTAAAACATTTATTCGGAGATGAATTTATTTCTGTACGAAAATAAATGCCTCACCGTTGCATTGAAGAAGATAATCTCCTTGGAGAAAATAGATAATTTTTGGCGACATCTGGCAGGTAGGATGGTGATCGACTTTCCCGAAGAAAATGTGTCAACGAATCTTCTCTTTAAATTGTAAACAACTTGTCACTATTTACAGTTTAAAGAGGTGAAGACTATTCATGTGGAATTGAAAAACGTAATAGTCAGATCGAGCTCAGAGAGGAATGACGTATTCACCATTCACCTTATGTTCTAATAACTAATCCAAAATCTGTTTGCTGAAAAGCTGCATAAAAGGTAAATAATAATTTATGCACCTTTTTAGTAAACAGATTTTAGTTTAGTTATTCATGGAGATGTGCTAAATTTGGAATTCATGGAATTTTTCAGGGAGCTCTGTCTTGTAGGATGGTGTTGATGAGTAAATGTCGGAATAAATGTCTTCAACGACCTTCTCTTAAAAGTGTAAACATCTTCTCATTGTTTCCAGTTTAAAAATGCCAGGACTATTCATGTGGAAGTGGACGATTTGGAATGACTGGAATGTTTTGGCGACCTCTGGCTGGTAGGACGCTGCTCGACTTAACCGGAGGAAATGTCTTCACCGATCTTCTCTTTCAACTGTAAGCAACATGCCATTGTTTACTGTTTAAAGAGGTCAAGACTATTCATGTGGAAGTGCTCAATTTGGAATGGCTGGAATTTTTCAGAGAGCTCTGTCTGGTATGATGGAACTAAACTTCCCCGGAGGAAATGTCTTAACCGATCTTCTCTTTAAAGTGTAAACAACTTGTCATTGTTTACAGTTTAAAGAGATAAGAACTATTGATGTTTATGTTCAAAACTTAGACGGACTGGAATATTTTGGCGATCTCTGTCTGTTAGGATGGCGCTGGAGTGCCCCGAAGAAAATGTCATAATCTATCTTCTCTTTAAACTATAAAGAAGTTGTCATTGTTTACAGTTTAAGGAGATCAGGATTATTGATGTTGATGATCTAAATCTAGAATGACTGCATTTTTTGGCATTTATTTCTAGAAGAAAGTAAATACCTCTTCGTTCATTTAAAGAAGAGGATTTTCTAAATAATATTGGAGAAATTGCGGAAGAAACATAGGAAATCTCAAAGAGATTGATCCAAAAGAAATCGGAAATAAAATATTTTTGCGGAGAGGCATTTAATTCTGGACGAATGTAAATGCCTCTCCGTTGAATCGCAAAAATAGATTTCCTAAATAAGTATGGAAAAAATGCAGAAGAAATATTAGAATATATCATACAGATAGATCGTAAAGAATAGAGAAGTAAAATATTTATGCGGAGATGCATTTATTTCTGGACGAAAGTAAATGCCTCTCCGTTGAATTGAAGAAGAGGATTTCGGAAATAAGAATGGAAAAATGCAGAAGAAATATAAAAAAACTTATGCAGTTTGGTCGTAAAGAAGACTGAAGGAAAATATTTATTCAGAGATGCATTTATTTCTGTACTAAAATAAATGCCTTGCTGTTGCAATGAAGAAGATGATTTTCTTGCAGAAAAGGGATAATTTTTGGCAACATCTGGCTGGTAGGATGGTGATCGACTTTCCCGGAGAAAGTGTCTTAACGAATCTTCTCTTTAAAGTGTTAACAACTTGTCATTGCTTACAGTTTAAAGAGGTCAGGACTATTAAAGTGGATTGCTAAATTTGGAATTGCTGGAATTTATCTGAGCGCTCTTCCTTGTAGGATCGTTGTGGACTTCACCGGAGTAAATATCTTCACCGACCTTAAACAACTTCTCATTGTTTACAGTTTAAAGAGATCAGGTCTATTCATGTGGAAAGGGTAAATTTGGAATGACTGGAATTTTTTGGCGCCCTCTGACTCGTAGGATGCTGCTCGACTTCCCCGGAGGAAATGTCTTTATCGATCTTCTCTTTCAACTGCAAAATATTTACCATCGTTTACAGTTTAAAGAGTTCAAGACTATTCATGTGGAAGTGCTACATATGGAATAGCTGGAATTTTTCATAGAGCTCTGGCTGGTATGATGGAATGAAACATCCCCGGAGGAAATGTCTTAACCGATCTTCTCCTTAAACAGTAAACAACTTGTCATTGTTTACAGTTTAAAGAGATCAGCACTATTGACGTTGATGATCAAATTTTAGAGCGACTGGGATTTTCTGGCGACCTCTGGCTGGTATAATGGTGCTCGAGTGCCCCGAAGGAAATGTTTTAACCGATCTTCTCTTTAAACAGTAAACAAATTGTCATTGTTTATAGTTTAAAGAGATGAGGACTGTTGATGTTTATGATTTAAATCTTGAACGACTCGAATTTTATGGCATTTTTTTCTGGAAGAAGTTAAATACATCTCCGTTCACATAAATAAAAGGATTTTCTAAATAATAATAGATAAATTATGGAAGAAACATAGGATATCTCATAGAGATTGATCCTAAAGAAAATTGAAATAAAATATTTATGCGGAGATGCATTTATTACTGGAAGAAAGTAAATACCTCTCTGTTTATTTAAAGAAGAGGATTTTCTAAATAATAATAGAGAAATTGACGAAGAAACATAGGAAATCCCATGGACATTGATCCTAAAGAAAACGGAAATATAATATTTATGTGGAGATTCATTTATTTCTGGAAAGGTAAATACCTCTCTCTTCATTGAAATAAGAGGAATTTCTAAGTAATAATATAGAAATTGCTGACGAATTGTAGGTAATCCTATCGAGATTTATCTTAAAGAAATTGGAAATAAAATATTTTTGCGGGGACGCATTTATTTCTGGACGAAATGAAATGCCTCTCCGTTGAATTGAAGAAGAGGATTTCGGAAATAAGAATGGGAAAAATGCAGAAGAAATATAAAAAAACTCATGCAGATTGATCGTAAAGAAGACTGAAGGAAAATATTTATTCATAGATGTATTTATTTCTGTACTAAAATAAATGCCTTGCTGTTGCAAGGAAGAACATGATTTTCTTGCAGAAAAGGGATAATTTTTGGCAACATCTGGCTGGTAGAATGGTGATCGACTTTCCCGGAGAAAGTGTCTTAACGAATCTTCCCTTTAAATTGTAAACAACTTGTCATTGTTTACAGTTCAAAGAGGTCAGGCCTATTCATTTGGAAGTGCTACATTTGGAATTGCTGAATTTTTCAGAGAGCTCTTTCTTGTAGGATGGTTGTGGACTTCTCCGGAGAAAATGTCTTCACCGATCTTCTCTTAAAAGTGTAAACAACTTCTCATTGTTTACAGTTTAAAGTATCCAGGACTATTCATGTAGACGTGCTAAATTTGGAATGACTAAATTTTTTTCGAGAGCTCTAGCTGATATGATGGAACTAAACTTCCCCGGAGGAAATGCCTTAACCGATCTTCTCTTTAACCTGTAACAACTTGTCATTGTTTACAGTTTAATGAGATCAGAAGTATTGATATTGATGATCAAAATTTAGAGCGACTGGAATTTTTCGGTGACCTCTGGCATTTAGGATGGAGCTCGTGTTCTCCGAAGGAAATTTCTTAACCGATCTTCTCTTTAAACTGTAAACAAGTTGTCATTGTTTACAGTTTAAAGAGATCAGGGCTATTGATGCTGATGATCTAAATATTGAACGGCTAGAATTTTGTGGCGTTTATTTCTGGAAGGTACTAAATACGTCTCCATTCACTTAAAGAAGAAGATTTTCTAAATAATAATAGAGAAATTGCGGAAGAAACATAGGAAATCTCATAGAGATTGATCCTAAAGTAAACGGAAATAAAATATTTTTGCGGAAATGTATTTATTTCTGAGAGAAAGTAAATACCTCTCCTTTCATTTAAAGAATAAGATTTTCTTAATAATAATAGAGAAATTGCAAAAGAAACTTAGATAATCTCAACGAGATTGATCCTAAAGAAAACGGAAATAAAATATTTTTGCTGAGATGCATTTATTTCTGGACGAAAGTAAATGCTTCTCCGTTGAATCGAAAAAATGTATTTCCTAAATAAGAATGGAAAAAATGCAGAAGAAACAAATGAATATATCGTGAAGATTGATCGCAAAGAATAGAGAAGTAAAATATTTATGCGGAGATGCATTTACTTCTGGACGAAAGTAAATGCCTCTCCGTTGAATTGAAAAAGAGGATTTGTGAAACAAGAATGGAAAAATTGCAGAAGAAATATAAAAAAAACTCATACAGATTGATCGCAAAGAAGACTGAAGGAAAATATTTATTCAGAGATATATTTATTTCTATACTAAAATAAATGCCTTGCTGTTGCAATGAAGAAGATGATTTTCTTGCAGAAAAGGGATAATTTTTGGCAACATCTGGCTGGTAGGATGGTGATCGACTTTCCCGGAGAAAGTGTCTTCACGAATCTCCTCTTTAACGTGTAAACAACTTGTCATTGCTTACAGATTAAAGAGGTCAGGACTATTAAAGTGGATTGCTAAATTTGGAATTGCTGGAATTTATCTGACCGCTCTTCCTTGTAGGATGGTTGTGGACTTCACCGGAGTAAATAACTTCACCGACCTTAAACAAATTCTCATTGTTTACAGTTTAAAGAGATCAGGTCTATTCATGTGGAAGGGGTAAATTTGGAATGACTGGAATTTTTTGGCGACCTCTGACTCGTAGGATGCTGCTCGACTTCCCCGGAGGCAATGTCTTTATAGATCTTCTCTTTCAACTGTAAACAACTTACCATTGTTTACAGTTTAAAGAATTCAAGACTATTCATGTGGAAGTGCTAAATTTGGAATGGCTGGAATTTTTCATAGAGCTCTGGCTGGTATGATGGAACGAAACATCCCCGTAGGAAATGTCTTAAGCGATCTTCTCTTTAAACAGTAAACGACTTGTCATTGTTTACAGTTTAAAGAAATCAGAACTATTGATGTTGATGATCAAATTTTAGAGCGACTGGGATTTTTTGGCGACCTCTGGCTGGTATAATGGTGCTCGAGTGCCCCGAAGGAAATGTCTTAACCGATCTTCTCTTTAACCCTTTCACCGTCCGAGGGTTTTCCAGTATTTTTATAAAAATGATTGTAAAATCGAGGATATATATGTTTATAAATCGCAGTTGGATGCTATATATCTTTGATATCACATCTTTCTATATATGGTTCAAAATAAAATTATGTTTAAAATATTTCTGTCTACAGCCATTTTAACACGATTTCTAGAAACGGAAAAATCCGGGCCAGCCGGTTAAAGGGTTTTAAACAGTAAACAAATTGTCATTGTTTACAGTTTAAAGAGATGAGGACTGTTGATATTTATGATTTAAAGCTTGAACGACACGAATTTTATGGCATTTTTTCTGGAAGAAGTTAAATACATCTCCGTTCACATAGATAAAAGGACTTTCTAAATAGTAATAGAGAAATTGCGGAAGAAACATAGGATATCTCATAGAGATTGATCCTAAAGAAAACTGAAATAAAATATTTATGCGGAGATGCATTTATTACTGGAAGAAAGTAAATACCTCTCTGTTTATTTAAAGAAGAGGATTTTCTAAATAATAATAGAGAAATTGACGAAGAAACATAGGAAATCCCATGGAGATTGATCCTAAAGAAAATGGAAATAAAATATTTATGTGGAGATTCATTTATTTCTAGAAAAATTAAATACCTCTCTGTTCATTGAAATAAGAGGAATTTCTAAGTAATAATATAGAAATTGCTGACGAAATGTAGGTAATCCTATCGAGATTGATCTTAAAGAAATCGGAAATAAAATATTTTTGCGGGATAAATTTATTTCTGGACGAAAGGAAATGCCTCTCAGTTGAATCGGAAAAAATGGATTTCCTAAATAAGAATGGAAAAATGCAGAAGAAATATTTGAATATATCATGCAGATCGATCCTAAAGAAAATGGAAATAAAATATTTATGCATAGGTGTATTTATTACTGGAAGAAAGTAAATACCTCTCCGTTCATTTAAAGAAGAGGATTCTCTAAATAATAATAGTGAAATTGCCAAAGAAACATAGGAAATCCCATGGAGTTTGTTTCTAAAGAAAACGGAAATAAAATATTTATGCGGAGATGTATTTATATCTGGGAGAAAGTAAATACATCTCATTGAAAGAAGAGGAATTTCTAAATAATAATACAGAAATTGCTGAGGAAATACAGGTAATCTCATCGAGATTGATTCTAAGGAAAACGGAAATAAAATACTTATGCGGAGATGCATTTATTTCTGGACGAAAATAAATGCCTTTCCATTGAATTGAAAAATGGATTTCCTAAATAAGACTGGAAAAAAGGCAGAAGAAATATATGAATATATCATGCAGATTGATCGTAAAGAATAGAGAATTAAAATATTTATGCGTAGATGCACTTATTTCTGGATGAAAGTAAATGCCTCTCCATTGAATTGAAGAAGAGGATTTCGGAAATAAGAATGGGAAAAATGCAGAAGAAATATAAAAAATCTCATGCAGATTGATCGTAAAGAAGTTAGAAGGAAAATATTTATTCAGAGATGTTTTTATTTCTGTACTAAAATAAATGCCTTGCTGTTGCAATGAAGAAGATGATTTTCTTGCAGAAAAGGGATAATTTGTGGCAACATCTGGCTGGTAGGATGGTGATCGACTTTCCCGGAGAAAGTGTGTTAACGAATCTTCCCTTTAAATTGTAAAGAACTTGTCATTGTTTATAGTTCAAAGAGGTCAGGCCTATTCATGTGGAAGTGCTACATTTGGAATTGCTGGATTTTTCAGAGAGCTCTTTCTTGTAGGATGGTTGTGGACTTCTCCGGAGAAAATGTCTTCACCGATCTTCTCTTAAAAGTGTAAACAACTTCTCATTGTTTACAATTTAAAGTAGCCAAGACTATTCATGTGGAAGTGCTAAATTTGGAATGACTAAAATTTTCAGAGAGCTCTGGCTGG
Organism: Maratus speciosus; assembly: GCA_963932465.1. Lineage (NCBI taxonomy): Eukaryota > Metazoa > Arthropoda > Arachnida > Araneae > Salticidae > Maratus > Maratus speciosus. The sequence goes on along the minus strand of OZ010794.1, from coordinate 34,580,052 downwards.
TATGATGGAACTAAACTTCCCCGTTGGAAATGCCTTAACCGATCTTCTCTTTAAATTGTAACAACTTGTCTGTGTTTACAGTTTAAAGAGATCAGAAGTATTGATATTGATGATCACAATTTATAGTGACTGGAATTTTTCGGCGACCTCTGGCTGGTAGGATGGAGCTCGTGTTCTCCGAAGGAAATTTCTTAACCGATCTTCTCTTTAAACTGTAAACAAGTTGTCATTGTTTACAGTTTAAAGAGATCAGGGCTATAGATGCTGATGATTTAAATATTGAACGACTGGAATTTTGTGGCGTTTATTTCTGGACGATACTAAATACCTCTCCATTCACTTAAAGAAGAGGATTTTCTAAATAATAATGGAGAAATTGCGGAAGAAATATAGGAAATCTCATAGAGATTGATCCTAAAGTAAACGGAAATAAAATATTTATGCGGAAATGTATTTATTTTTGAGAGAAAGTAAATACATCTCCGTTCATTTAAAGAAGAAGATTTTCTCAATAATAATAGAGAAATTGCCGAAGAAACTTAGATAATCTCAACGAGATTGATCCTAAAGGAAACGGAAATAAAATATTTATGCGGAGATGCATTTATTTCTGGACGAAAGTAAATGCTTCTCCGTTGAATCGAAAAAATGGATTTCCTAAATAAGAATGGAAAAAATGCAGAAGAAATAAATGAATATATCATGAAGATTGATTGTACAGAAGACTGAAGTAAAATATTTATTCGGAGATGCATTTATTTCTGTACGAAAATAAATGCCTCACTGTTGTATTGAAGAAGATGATTTCCTTGGAGAAAAGGGATAATTTTTGGCGACATCTGGCTGGTAGGATGGTGCTAGACTTTCCAGAGGAAAATGTCTTAACGAATCTTCCCTTTAAAGTGCAAATAATATGTCATTGTTTACAGTTTAATGAGGGCAGGGCTATTCATGTGGAAGAGCTAAATTTGGAATTGCTGGATATTTCAGAGAGCTCGTCCTTGTAGGATTGTCGTGGACTTCTCCGGAGAAAATGTCTTCACCGACATCCTCTTTAAAGTGTAAACAACTTCTCATTGTTTACAGTTTAAAGAGGTCAGGACTATTAATGTGGAAGCGCTAAACTTGAAATGACTGGAATTTTGTCAGAGAGCTCTGGTTGGTATGATGGAACTAAAGTTTCCTGGAGGAAATGTCTTAACCGATCTTCTCTTTAAACTGTCAACAGCTTGTCATTGTTTACAGTTTAAAGAGATCAGAACTATTGATGTTTATGATCAAACGTTAGAGTGACTGGAATTTTTTGGCGACCTCTGGCTGGTAGGAAGATGCTCGAGTGCCCCGAAGGGAATATTTGAAGCGATCTTCTCTTTAAACTTTAAACAACTTGTCATTGTTTACGGTTTAAAGAGATCAGAACTATTGATGTAGATGATCAAAATTTAGAGCGACTGGAATTTTTGGCGACCTCTGGCTAATAGGATGGAGCTCGAGTGCTCCAAAGGAAATGTCTTAACTTATCTTCTCTTTAAACTGTAAACAAGTTGTCATTCTTTACAGTTTAAAGAGATCAGGGCTAATGATGCTGATGATATAAATCTTTAACGACTGGAATTTGGTGGCATTTATTTTTGGAAGATAGTAAATACCTCTCCGTTCATTTAAAGAATAGGGTTTTCTAAATAATTATAGTGAAATTGCTGGAGAAACATATGAAATCTCATAGAGGTTGATCCTAAAGGAAACGGAAATATAATATTTATACGGAGATGCATTTATTTCTATAAAAAAGTAAATATCTCTTCGCTCATTAAAAAAAGAGGATTTTCGAAATCAATATAGAGAAATTGCAGAAGAAAGATAGGAAATTTTATGGAGATTTATCCCAAAGTAATCGGAAATAAAATATTTATGCGGAGGTGCATTTATTTCTGGAAGAAAATAAATACATCACCGCTCATTGAAAGAAGAGTAATTTCTAAATAATAATATAGGAATTGCTGAAGAAACATAGGAAATATCATGGAGATTGATCCTAAAAAAACGGAACTAAAATATTTATGCGGAAATGCATTTATTTCTGAGTGAAGGTAGATACCTCTCCGTTCACTGAAAGAAGAGGAATTTCTAAATAATAATATAGAAATTGCTGAAGAAACATAGGTAATCTCACCGAGATTGATCCTAAAGAAAACGGAAATAAAATATTTATGCGGAGATGCATTTATTATGGACGAAAGTAAATTCCTCTGCGTTGAATTGAAGAAGATGACTTCCGAAATAAAAATGGAAAAATTGCAGGAGAAATATAAGAAGATCTCATGCAAATTGATCTTAAAGAAGACGGAAATAAAATATTTATTTACAGTTGCATTTATTTCTGGACGAAAGTAAATTCCTCATCGTTGAATTGAAGAAGATGATTTCCTAAATAAGAATGGAGAAAAGGATAATTTTTGGCGACATCTGGCTTGTAGGGTGGTGCCCGACTTCCCCGGAGGAAATGTCTTAACCGATCGTCTTTTTAAACTGTAAAAAACTTGTCATTGTTTACAGTTTAAAGAGATCAGGACTTTTGATGTTGATGATTAAAATCTAGAACGACTGGAATTAGTTTTTAGTGTAAATAGCTTAACAGGTAACGCTGCTACGTGACATTTTTTTACCATTGCCGCAGCAGCTCCATCTCAAGAACTAATGCATGGATTTCCATCAATGTTCAGACTAGGTTAGTCCTTGACATGAATTGATGCTGTTTACAGTTTGCTGCAAATCGCTGAACAGGTGGCGTTGCTATGCTGCATTTTTCACGATATCCTCAATACTTCTATCTGAAGAATTAATGCACGGACTTTCATCAAACTCCAGATTCAGTTAATCCTTGATATGAATGGGTTCTGTTTACGTTTTGGTGCGAATCGCCCAACAGGTGGCGTTTCTATGCTGAATTTTCCGATTCCCGCAATAGCTCTATCTCAAGAACTAATGCACGAATTTTCATCAAACTTCAGATTCGGGCATACCTTGATAAATATTATTGTTAATTATGTTTTGGTGTAAACAAAACAAATGGCGCTTTTATGCTACATTTTCCCCGATATCAGCAATAGTTCTATCTCAAGAACTAATGCAGAGAATTTCATACCTTCAGAATCCTCATGATGGGACCTAGATTGTCATTTAATTTTAGCACTGTGAATTTTGAAGCATTAACGTGTATGAGAAATTTTGGGATTGCCACATCCGACTAGTTTTAGAAAAAGAGAGTGGAATAGATTTCTGAAAATGTGAATATCTAATAAAATTTCGACAGTTAAATTCTTTGTGACCGATGGAAGAAACGCGTTGGTAAGGGGTCAGAAATTTCTCCAGACACCTGAAAATAGTCTCTTATCGAGCAGGTCCTAGAGCCCCGAAAAAAAGTATAATTATAAAAATAAAATTTATTTCGGAAAAAAAAGTGTTTATATCGTCTTACTATTTTATCTCTAGTATTTTCGGCCATTGTTAGTATCAGCAAAAATATTTATTATCTTTATTTTATTCAAAAGTTATCCGATATTTGATTATATTATCTATTATTATGAAAAATATATTTTTCAGAACGAAATGAGTGTCGTTATTTTTTTTTTGGCACATTGACCCAGTGTTGCCAGTGGGCTACTTTTTTAAAATTCCGATTTCTTGATTGGCACCACTTTTTTGAAATGAGAAAATTGGCCTTATTTAATGACATACTGATTAAGGCGAAAACAAGGGAAATTTCACCTTTTCAAAAAAGTGGTGCCAATCAATAAATCCGAATTGAAAATTAGTAGCCCACTGGCAACACTGCATTGACCTATTACGGAAACTGCTTTTATTGATTCCAATTAAAGATAAAAGTCCTTACATTACATTTTTATGAGGTTGTAGAATGATCGTCTCTCAAATCTAGTGAATAATAATGATTGAAAATGCAATTTTTCACATAAATACAAATAACAATTACATTTTTTTGAAAAATGTGACTAATGTGGTCCAGGCATCTTGTATGCACGAATGCAAGTCCAAATCAGAAGGTCAAGAGCATCCTGCTAGAATTGCAAAAAAATGGGAAACTGCACGTCAAACGTAGAACGAGGTGCGTTCGTACTATAACTAGTGTTATAAATAGTCAGATCTTGGTGTCATAGCTGTTGCATTCTTTTGCACAAAGGTACGAAATACATAATTTTATTACGGTTATCTGGAGATTAAATTCAGTCACACAGAAATAATAAGACTCCCTCTTTAATACGGCGTCATCACCCTGGCAACCTAGAATGCTTACCTATCATGGGATGCCATTGAATTCAAGACGTAGGATAGGACTTAATAGAAAGAAAAAACTTTTATTGATACCTTTTAAGGTTTGATTCGATTTCCTTAAAATTTGAAAGGACTCGACACCCTTTCAACGATTTTATAAAGTAAATCTCAAACCGTTCGGTTGGGTCGTTTTTGCGCTGTTCTAAGTGGACAGACGGATGGAGCAGATAACGACTCCAGGTGCTATGTATTTTTATAATTACGAACGCACCAAAAAACTCGCAGTTTTTGAGGGATGTGATGAAACCCTGGAATTTTAGGGAATAAACCAGAAATTTGGGGAAATATCGGAAAATTTGAAAGTAAACAAAACCAGTCCTTTCACAATTCAAATTTCTTATTAAAAAAAAATCACTGTTTTTGAAAGGCCTAAAATAGATTTTTCTTTATAAATTCACAAAACTTTTTATTTTGTGCTACAAGTTTTTATAATTTATGATATAAAAACTCATTAGCTCTAAAACAATGGCAGCTATGTATGGATAAAGATTTGAATGTGTCTCTAAAAATTAAAACTGTTTCATTTTTGTTAGCTGGCTTATTAATCATACTATACATTAATTTTCTGGTGCATTGAAGTGTATTTTTGCATGGATTTATTTTAGTTTAAAATATCTTTGTTCTTTTACTTTTTTGGAATTTTATTTCCCACTATTTTTAACAGTCAAACTTCCTGACACTACTTGATATACTGATTGTTATAATTATTAATACAAGTATGAAATACAAGAAAGTGTGGGTTGAATCTTTTAAATGCTAAATAAGCTGATTTTAAAATAAAACTGTAAAACTGGCATTTGAGATGGGCCTAATCTGCAGATTTACTAGTTTCATTACTACAATTTAATTAAAGATTTTTTATGTACAGTGTTGTTTTGTCAGCTGTGAATAATCATTTAAGAAAGAAAATAATAAAATTTTAACAATTTCTGCGATTTAAAAAATGGTCTTTATTTAAATGAGAAGTTCTTGAGCCCCATGAGTCCCTCTTTTCCCAGAGCTCTTGCATGATTGGTTTGGTTGATTGCCAGATTATAAAATGGGCAAGGCACAGTGTTTAAAACAGTTAATTACAATATTAAACATTTTATTAATTACATAAAATTAATAAAGGCAGCTATTTAGAAAAAATTCTTAGTACATTCTGGCAAATGCAATTTAAAAATTAAATTTAATTACTTACGTTTCCAGTTAATCCAAAAGAGTATGAACATTACTGAAATTGCACTTTTAGTGATATGCACATGCGGTGTCTATTACTGGAAATTGACTCATTAAGCAATGCCGTAATAGACGTCGGTCTTAAAACGTTAAAAATAAATTAAATTTTGTAAATTGCCATTAGTATAAAAAATTCAAAATTTTCTATTGCTACCAAAACAAAAATATACTATTTTTGAAGTAGAATAAAAAGATATAAATGAATCAAGGGAAGTCAGCTCTCAGCATGTACATTAAGATTTTCACTAAAAAACAGTGGGATTATAAAACATTATTTTCTGCTTCTTGATTGGTTTGATTAAGAGTGTGAATAATATAACCTAGATTAGAAAGAAGAGTTCTAGAAAAAATAATAAAAGTTCTATTTACCTTGGTTATTTTTTTTATAAACCAAAAACTGTAACGGGTGTCCATTAGTGGCACATCCACACTGTATATGTAGGTAACTGAAGTAGAAGTCATACAACATGCTTCTCAAAAATGTTTTATTCAATAGATTAGTTTTTTCCCGTAGTTCAGCTCACACAGAGTATGCATTTTGCAAATCGGAATGCAAATTTTACATATAGGGTAGTCCGACCAGTAAGTGAACAGCCCCCAGTGAATGAACAATTTGTATATATTTTATTTGAATAAGGTTTGAAAACCTTCACACTAGATGGGGTTATAACATGGCCTTAATTCTATGCAATAGGAAGCTGTCGCATTCCTGATTTGTTACAGAAGTCACATTACTTTGTTTTGAGAGCATGTTTTATTTTTCATGTCTGAGAAACACATTGTTTCTTTGCTGAAATAATAGGGTAAGTGCTATGCCATTTCATATGTTTGATAAGAATGTGGTGTTTTTATTTGCATTATGCAATAATTTTATTGTACATACGTTAAATATATATATTATAATCATATTTCTAATTGTATTAACCATTGTAGAGTATGTACAATTTGAGAATAAGGATGTTTAATAACTGGTTAGGCTAATGTTAAAAATTTAATGAATGAACAGCTGTTCACTCACTGGAAGGAATACATTAGGCTACTTTTCCTAGTGAATGAACTGTTTTGGGCATCTTTTTTGTGGCTTCTTTTGCACCTATATTTTGAATTAGGTGATTTTTCAACAATGGTAACAAATGAAATGTTAACAGATATAAGAACGTAACAAAAGAACATATACACACACATTTTTAAAGGTAATAATTATTGATAACTTTCAAATCTTACTTTTGCTATGTTTTTAGATGATTGATAGAAATATTCTCACTGGTGACCAAGAATTTTTCTCAAAGAGGAAATATGGGAGGTTCAAATACTCTACAGAGGACCTTGAAAATGCTGTACAAGCTTTGAGGATCAGGTCAGCTCAGTTTGAAGAAGGCATCTTTTCATTTTAATGTTCCAAAAGCAACGCTGTCTACGAAACTGCGAGAGAAAACAATTGAAAGTAAGTGTATGGGGCATTGCCTGTGTTGTCCTTTGAAGAAGAAAAACTCCTTGAACATTGGTTAGTTGGAAAGGGAAATTTGGATTTAGAATACATAAGGATGAAGTAAAATGTGATGTTTACAATGTGATGTTTACACAGGAAGGAAAAATCCATTTATAGACAAACATCCAGGGGAGAAATGGATGGCTCTATTTTAAAAATAGCATCCAAGGTGGGAAATATGAAGTAAGCACCATACCAATATGTGGACCACAGGTCCACATGTGGTGGAATTAGAAGTGGCCTGCAGTAAAGTATAAGATCTGATATTTTAAGGATAATATGAAAGGCATAAAAAACACCCGAACCTATTTCTGAAACATGCTCCCGTTCACATGGAGTTGTTATTATTGAAATCGAGAAGTGCAGGGCCATTGATTTCAGGAAATAGAATTATTATTTTTTTTAATCTGTAATTCATAATTAATTTCAAAACTTAAAAGTGACAATTTTCAAGCTAATTAATTATCGCTCTTGGTTTTAAAAAACCGTTATTCAATAAAATCATGTTATAAGTTATTTGTAGAAGTCGTAAAATAAGTAAAGAACTTTGAAATTTAAGTTATTTTTAAACTGCTGCCTGTTGATTCACTAGAAAATTTTGCGTTCATTCACTGGTAACAACTGTTCATTTACTTGGTTTTGGTATCAATTCCTATTAAGACACCCCTAACACCCCAAACAAGTAAAATATAAAATTCCTTTTGTTAATTTTTAATTTATTTGTAAACGAACAAATGTATTTGCACTATCAAACACCAATAGGTACTGTTTATTAAAATATAATGAATCATTTTCTTTTTAAATGTGCTAAAGTGTTCATTTACTGGTCGGACTATCCTAGACTTTATTTTATCTTTAGCACAGTTTATCTAACAAATAAATACCCCATCAAAATACATTCAGTAGGAATTCGAAAAAATCTTTCATAACTGGGTTGACCTAATGAGACTTTTCTTCCATATCCCTATACTAAATATAGCTCTTGGTCATCCAAATGTAGCTCAGAGTCACTAAGTATAGTTCTGAGCATCGGTGTTAGCATACGTTTGCAGATGAAGATACACAAAATATCCACTGCGCATATTCAGACATGTATGCACTGTACACATACCTAGGAATGATGTGAAGTTGTTGCTTGAATTGTATGTAAAAGGCTGCATCAAGTACCTCTTTTTTATGGACACCTGCTCCAACGTGCGCAATAAACCATTTACTGTATGCACATGCACGCCTCGATATGCACGGCGGACATTTTGAACATTTTTTTCGTAAACATATGCAAATACTCATGTTCATGTTTTCAATAAAATCTTTTCTTGCACTAGACATGACATCACGTTTTCTTTTTCTACATTTCTTTTGAAAACTTTTCTTCTTTTCTTGAAGGGGTTGTAAAGATAAAGTTCTTTGGATATTTCTTATGCACTCCAAGCAAGGAATCTGGCTGTCCAAAATTTCAGCGGTCTTGATGGAACACCTGTATTTTCTTTTTACATGATAATCAGATAGGCTCCATTTAAACCTTGGGAAATTTTTTAAGAAGAAAATTTAACAAAACAGTAATATTTTTTGCACAAAGATATATTTTTAGAACACTTCTCATATTATTTTCAAAGTTTTACTTTAATAAAACCTATTGCTTAAAACATTGAAGTAAAATTTATCCTTTCAGGTCGGAGTAATTTTTTATTTTAGGAGAAAATTACTTTATAGTGAAGTAGAATAATATTAAAAGCAACTGCCTGAAAGGCGTTACATAAAGGTTCCCTGAAATTTAATGAATCGGTCAAGAGTTAATTGCTTATTTTTATAAATACAATATGCAGTGGAAGAATTTTTAAAGATTTAGAACAAAAAAAAGCATAATTTTTTATCTTATTACGAAGTACTCAAACATAAAAAGAGATGTAATTACAGTAAATGCAATGGCACATACAGAGTGCATTCACAATTTTGGAAATAAAATATAGGAGATTTTCAGAAGGTGCCTATTTGGTATAAGACAAATAATATTTTCTCAGATAATGTTTATTAGAAAATCATTTGGAACATATTTCACAAAGGGTTTTTCACCTTATGGATCAAGAGATGTTTTCTTAGATGATGATTCTGAGAAAATCCTTTAGAACATGTTTCACAAACAAAGGGTTTCTCTCCCGTATGAGTCAAGAGATGAGTTCTTAGATTACTATTCTGAGAAAATCCTTTGGAACATATTTCACAAACAAAGGGTTTTTCTCCTGTGTGAATTAAGAGATGTTTACTTAGAGAACTCTTATTATTAAATCCTTTGGAACATAGTTCACAAATAAAGGGTTTTTCTCCTGTATGCTTTAAGAGATGAGTTCTTAAGGTACTCTTTGAAGGAAATCCTTTGGAACATTTTTCACAAACAAGGAAATTTTCATCTGTGTGAGCCAAAAGTTGTGTTCTTAAATTACCATTCTGAGAAAATCTTTTGGAACATATTTCACAAACAAAAGGTTTTTCTTCTGAGTGAATTAAGAGATGTTTACTTAGAGTTCTCTTATTATTAAATCCTTTGGAACATAGTTCGCAAATAAAGGGTTTTTCTCCTGTATGCGTCAAGAGATGGGTTCTTAGATGCTGATTATGAGAAAATCCTTTAGAACATGTTTCACAAACAAAGGGTTTCTCTCCAGTATGAGTCAAGAGATGTCTTCTTAGATTACTCTTATTAGAACATCCTTTGGAACATATTTCACAAACAAAGAGTTTCTCTCCGGTATGAGTCAAGAGATGGCCTCTTAGATGACTACTTCTAGAAAATCCTTTGGAACATGTTTCACAAACAAAGGGTTTCTCTCCAGTATGAGTCAACACATGTCTTCCTAGATCACTATTCTGAGAAAATCCTTTGGAACATATTTCACAAACAAAGGGTTTCTCTCCAGCATGAGTCAAGAAATGTCTTCTTAAATCACTATTCTTAGAAAAGGTTTTGGAACATACTTCACAAACAAAGAGTTTCTCTCCGGTATGAGTCAAGAGATGGCCTCTTAGATGACTACTTCTAGAAAATCCTTTGGAACATGTTTCACAAACAAAGGGTTTCTCTCCAGTATGAGTCAACACATGTCTTCCTAGATCACTATTCTGAGAAAATCCTTTGGAACATATTTCACAAACAAAGGGTTTCTCTCCAGCATGAGTCAAGAAATGTCTTCTTAAATCACTATTCTTAGAAAAGGTTTTGGAACATACTTCACAAATGAAAACTTTTTTTCTGGTATCAATGGAGGAATGTTTTTCTTTATCACCATTTTGAGAAACCAAGTACTGTTCTCTAGAGGAAGGATTTTCTTTTGTAATCGATGACATTGTTTTCATCCAAGGAAATGACAATGAACTTCCGTAAAAAAGATTTATCTACCTTTGAATCTAAAAACAGAAAGAAAAATGATAAACAACCCACTGTTTAATAAACTGCAGTAAATTTTAATTTAAGGTCAGAGTTTATAAATTTAATTTCAAACAGTACAAAAATTTATACATTAAACAATTGCATTACATATTTGTAGGTACAATTGAACTTAAGAAATTTTTGTCTTAGATACAGATACATATATGTATGTGTGCATGCACTATATCTTAAATCAAGTTACAGCAGAAAATGAGACAAAAGCTGGATTTAATTTCTTAGATTAGTGTTAAGATATAAAATCTTTGGTAATAATGTTTTAAAGACTATAATGAACTGGAAGCCATACAGTCGTGTGACATATTATACCCTGCCACGCCTGAACCCACTGGTTGATTAAAAATATATATTGATTTTAGCTTTTGCAGTTTCCTCTGTGCCATCAATCATCTATGATCAAGTAACTACCATTCATGTGAGTAACTGAAGGAAGGGAGCTCAGATTCCACTTGTCTGGCAGTCACATGATACATCTTATAAAAATAAATAACAAAAACATGTAATCTCTCCAATCAATGGAATATAAAGTTTCACAGGACAAGATGATGATGTTTGATGTCATGGTTTGAAATGTATGCCTGCCAACATGTTAATTTTGAAAAACGCACAATTAATGAAGAATTCTGGGGTTATCGTGAATGATTTTGAAAATGTCGCAGTTTGTGCGACGAAACAATCGTCAATCTTAATGAAGATATTTTATCACTTTTTATAGCATTATTTAACTTGATCTGTATCTATTCTACATAGTATGCTAAAATTCAGTACAGTAAGAAAATGCACAGCACAGTTGAAAATTTATATTCAGCCCTTTCTTCTAATAGACGGAAAAATACTTGTATTCTTTTGTACAGCCTTGTACATTACCTACAATTTTTTACAAATGTGCTCTAAAGATTCTAGCTAAAGGTAGTTTTATTTCAAAAATTGTATCACGAAAGCCCATGTTAACAAAGGATGCATCAAGTGAATCAAATACTGAATATGGAACTAGTCCCTTTTTCAGGCTTTAGGATATTCAAAGTTAACAACCAAAGTTAAAAGTTAACAAAGATAGCAAGCTGTAATATTAATGTTAAAAAGATTGTGATTACCAGTGATATCAGCAATACCTTAATTTATTTCAGAAATAAATTTATGCTTCCTTCATAAAAAACCATGATTTGACAGAGTATAATGAATATAAAACTAAAATATTCTGTAATTTTGCCCCTACATCTGAACTGAAAGTTTTATTGTTTACATCGGTGATGATGTGCAGATTTTAAGCATTCATAGATTTCAGGATTGTGGAATAGGGAGAGGGAGAGTCTACTATATAGCAATAACTAAAAGAATCTAATTAATTTATTTCAAAATGTTGAAAAAAATGCACACAAAATTTCTCTTGAACTACTCAATATTTGTAGTTGTTGTTATTCTTTGCGGAAATAAATTTAAATTAAAAGTCGATAAATTAAAAATACTGAACTGTTTTATTTAAATTTGTAATGTGTGCTCTTAGAACTGCGGCTACCTTGGCAGCGTACAATGCAACTACTGAAGAAATGATGAAACACCTGTGGGAGGATAAATACGGTGACGTCATAACAGTAAACAGTGGCACCAACATATCACCCCACATTGAAATAGCATTTCAATATGTAATATATAATATCTAAATTTACAATGAATAACACACAATACAATTAAAATGCATAATATAATAATAATAAATAATTAAATAGGCTTTAAACATCTGTTTACAGTTGAATGTTTATACAGTGTCAAATTTGATGATAATTTGTCAGCTTATTGACAAGGCAGAAAGCATAATTTCAATACGCCTCTTTTGAAAATACCCTGAGGAGTTTTTACAAGAACCACCCTAATCTTACCATGTGGCCCAGGGCTTAGTTTCTAGCAAAACAAAGTATCGGAGCCATCATACTCTGCACTCTATGGTATAACAATTGCACCGCTTCCCTCCCCCTAGGTCACTCCAATCTGCTTACTTATATTTCATACATTATTTGCAAAATTTAAAGGATTTATTTTTTAGCAAACTAAAATTTTTTATAGCATACACTTAGCTGCCAACTATGCCACTTTTTAGTTATCACTCCTTCCGAATAGAAATCTTTGCCTAATTTTTAGTTTAATTAATTTCAGAATTCAGTGATTAAATATGGTAAGGAGTATGATTCGGAAATAGTGTTAGCACAAAAAGGGATAGTTCGCAGCTACGCATTTTTATGAAAAAATGAATGAAATGTACAGAAATTAATATTTATATGCTGAAGAATGGAACAATGTTTTTAAAATTTATTATAAAAGGTGCATATCTTAAACTATAATCGATTCCTTCCGCTTAACAATCTTTTGTGGTGAGTCTCTGAAAATCAGATTAAATTAAAAAATTGACACTGAAGAACTGAAAGATGCCATTCGACAGATCCATGTGCCATTGATGCCAACATGCTACACTCAGCAATAATAGGCGTACTGATACATCTCACTTGCTTAATACCTAGTGATGATGGTCATGTCGAAGATCTTTTACTAATAAATGCACGGTGTCATATTTTTGTGATTTGTTTCAATGTATGTTTGTGTTTGCCTGATTTTCATAAAATGTCTCAGTATGATGCGTAAATGCCCTCTTTTGGTTACTTTTGGATTAGTTTTCTTTTATACATGTAAAATAACATGTCAAAACTTCTATTTTGACGCACAAGATGCAACAAAAAACGTACACTCTGAGTTATTATTTAAAAAGAAGATAGTCTTAAACTTTTTTCCGAGATTTAAAATAAACTAATAAATATTCTTTGCATTAGTCTAAGATACATATTTTTAAATCAAAGAGAAATTTGGAAGAAATTAGAAGGAAAAGTTCAGACGTTGGGTGTTCATTTATGAGATACAGGCAATAGTAAAAAGCTTATTCAGCAAAATAAGTTCTTGTTATTTAACCTTTTATGCCCCAATGGTGCTTTAAAGTGCCATTAAAATAACTTGTTATAAAATTCATTTAATACATTAATTAGCAGTAATACAGTTTAGAATGAGTTCTAGATACTTTACTTTATTTTGTTCCAAAAGCATTTATGGGTAGTGTTACCAACTGATGTTTTTCAAAGGGCATTGTTTCCTGCCCTTTTCGTTTCAACTTCTGATGCGCCCTGCGCCTCATTTCCCAGTAGTTTCTTTGTGTCTTCAATTTTTTTTAAATATTTGGCTTTTTCTCTCTCCCCCATGACTTTTGAAAACAGAAGTTCTGCTGCTCTGATTGACTCACGTGTTGTAAGTTTTAAATCAGTGTAAAAAAAGAAAAAAAAATGCAGCAGCTGCATATTGTATTGTGTTTTCAAATCATAATGCATTTTTCATTTCAAAATTGTCCCAAACGGCACATGTTTCCATAAGTGGAATATTCGAAAAATGGAGTTATTTTAATCAGGATTAGCTTATGATATTCTTAAAAATACAGCACGACTTCAGTTTACCTTGATAATATATTCCAGTGAATCCAGAGTGTGCCTCCTACCTCTCCCCTCCTCGAAATACCCCCAGGAAATTTAGGACTTAACGGTTTACTAATTAACGGTTTAGAGTTGAAATTCCCACTCCTCAGAACTGAAAAATGATAATCCAATGAGAGTGTCCTTTCACTCTATAAAATGTGCCCCTTTATTCGATATAAGCGCTCTTTTACCAAACAAAAATGTCCTTTTCAGAAAATCCGCCCTGCCCTTATTAAAAGAAATGTGAACACTAATTATGAGTTGCACAAAACAAAAATACTTTTAAAAGGATGATTTCTTTTTCATTTGCATCTCTTCAGCTTTCTTGGCATTTAAAGATTATGTGTCAATAACGGATATATATTTTATTCCTAATAATAAGGAAAAAAATTATTTTGCTTTTCAATCTTTTTATTTTAATTATATTTTTAGTTTGCTTGCAGCTCAATCATTTCTTACACCCACACTCAAACAATGCAAACTTGCTGACACAATCACAGAGTCCTTGTAAAAATATAAAATTTGAATAGTTTCTTAAAAATTTTTAAATTTTTGTCAAATACAAAAAAATAAATAAATAAATAAATAAAATAAAATAAATAAGTACATTTTATGAATGCCATAATACCGTAAGATTCTCAAAATAAATCATCCTCTCCCCTTTGAAAACGTGAAATATTGGCAAAAGTGAGAAGGGGGCTTATAAATGGAATTTTCTAGGAAAACATTATCCTTGATAAAGAGGAAAGTTTTGCATCATCACAGTATTTTAAGCAGCTATTTCACTCATGCGAAAACATCTGCCCTTTAATGTTAATCTTACCATTCATGCCCCTATGGTACTTTAAAATACCACGAAAATAGCTTATTATAAAATTCATTTAATACATTGATTAATAGTAATACAGTTTAGAATGAGTTATAGATACTTTACTTTATCTTGTTCCAAAAGCATTATTGGTTGCACACAACAAATTTATTTTTAAAAAGATGATTTCTTTTTCATTTGCATCTGTTCAGCTTTCTTGATGTTGAAAGGTTGTGAACAATTTCAGTTTCCTATATTTCTATTGTAACAGCATTATATTTGTACATTTCCTAACTATATAAAATACTAAAAAAAACATTTGAGTGAAGTCATAAATACGACACAAAATCCCTATAAATTCAAAATTCTTTTAAAAATTTATTAAATAATCGTATAAATCATCATAAAATCACAGTTTAGGTTAAACTTTTTTCAAAAAATTAAAACAAATAAAATTTTTTTTATTATATTTCTCTTTATTTGTATTATTCTAAGATAAATATTTTAAAATCAAAGAGAAATTAGAAAGAAACTTCCAGTCTTACAATATTTATTTATCCTATACAGACAAAAGTAAAGAGCTTATTGAGCAAAAAATAAGTTATTTTTACTGAACAAGAACATTTTTAAAAGCACTTGTGAACAATGTCCGGAGAATCCTTTATTGTAATGTTTACAAATTTTCAAATTATACACAAAAGTTGAAAGAACCTAAAACCCCAAAACAGAATGAATTTTGATTATATGTACGTTTTTAAAATGGAAAATAATTAAACAACCATTGATGTTTAATGACTTATGTGTTAAAAAATTTTAATAGCTTGATAGTTTTTTTTTGTCATATATCAAACACTAATAATGAAGTCTAATAATGAAACAACTTTTATTCCTTCTAAATTATTATAATAGCATAATTTTATTAACAGGAAAGTATTTTTAAAAATTATTTTAAATTTAGAAAATGGATAATAGGGCATTAAAAAGTATTTGCTAAATCAACATTCAAAGAAATTTGACATGAAAAAAAATATGTTGAAAGAAAATGAAAAATAAAAATAGTCAATATGTAGCCAATAATTATAATAATAACAATAATATTGACACTGATGTGAACAAGATGCAAGAATCAGTAAGATTGACAAATTTAGTAAAATAATATCTGTAATGGCAATTGTACAAGATAAACAGATTATCATTATGGTAAATATAACACCAATCCTGTAGTTCTGTACACATACAATGAACAGGATACAACTCACAATAAAAAGTTTATGAATAGAATTTTAAAATAGTGCACTCACATTCTCTTAAATCACAGTGTTTGATAAAAGATTGCTGTTAAATAAAAATATGGATAAATGTATTCGCAAATAATCATAATGACAGTAGAGCGAAAGCCTTACATGGGTCCATAGATATTTAGGATAACATTAACGTGTTATGTGCACCTATTTCAAAGAATTGCCAGATATAATTCTACTGAGATGACGCAATTTCCTAAAAGATTTAACTTGATTCATTTATAAATGAGTAGTACAGGTTTAAAATAGTGTGGTTCCCTTTTCGTTATTTAAATTAAAACTAGCTTGGAAATCAGAATTAAGGAGTTTTGATATTTAATAAAATTCATTTAATACATCGATCAGTTGTAATGCTGTCTAGAATGAGTTATAGATACATTAGTTTATCTTGTTCCAAAAGCATTATGGGTTACACAAAACGAAAATATTTTTAAAAGGATGATTTCTTTTACCTTTGCATCTTTCAGCTTTCTTGGCATTGGGGGAATTTTTCAATTCGGAAATATTTCTATAATACAAACATTGTATTTGTACATTTCCTAATTCTACAAAATACTAAGAAAAATATTTAAAATAAAAGATTTGAGTGGGGTTATAAATATTGCACAAAATCCCTATAAATTCAAATTTAATTCATCCTTCTCAAATTTATTAAATAATCATGTAAATCCTCTAATGTAGTTTAAACAATTCAAGAAAAATGTTTTAGAAGATAAGATTTTCATGAATTCATAATTCAGTACATAAAGGGTTAGTGAAAGATGATTACTTAAACAATATATTTCATCTCTCATTTAGAAATAATTACAATTTATGGAATTGGTGATAAAACAGTTTACAGAAAAACCAGGCAATTAATTCCTTAATGAGTGTCTATAAATATCAATAAATTCATATTTAAGACTTTTACATGCATTTACAACATTTGATAAAGGATATTTAAATTTCTTAAAACAAGATTTTTTGGTTTAGCAGCTAAGTATGGATATTTATAGATTACTGCATGATACAATATAGAAACGTTAACCATATGTTTTAATACTAACAATTATTGATGATATACAGTACTATCTCTAATCCGCAACCCACAATCTATCCACAAACACCTAAAATCCACACATCATCGCAGATGTAAATAATGAAACTTTCAACTGAGATGTAGGGTCAAAATTAGATTTTTGTACATTTATATAAATTCCGTATGTCTTTTAATATGCAATGCTTGCTAATATGACTGAACTGATGTTTTTTCTTGAAAGAAGTATAAATTTATTTCCAAAATAATTCAAGATATTGCTGATAGCTCTGGTAATCACAATCTTTTTACCAAATATATTTATGTGTTAATCAAACTTTTTTCGTTATTAAGTCTGCCTAAACCTGAAATAAAACTTTCTTACTTTATGATTTTGAGGCGAATTAGTAGGTTACCTTTATGAGGAAAGTTTCATTGAATAATTTAGGAAAAATGTATCTCATTTTTATTATGCATATTTAATTATACAATATTGATCATTTACTTGGCCTTTACTTTTAATATTTTAATCACTTTTAAAATTATCTTAATTTTTATTACTTTACTTAATTATTTTTATATTTTACTATATTTCAAGCATTCATTATAATTTTGATTGCATTATTATATTCAAACGACTGTTTAAAAAAAATGTAAACATTTCCTTATGTTAACATTTCATTCATGTTAAACAAAGCAATGACTAGAAATCTGCAAATTTCTATAATCCCACAACCTCTGGTTCCAAACTGTGTGGATTTGAGGGAGTCTACTGTATTTAAAAAATATAAAAACCATTAAAATGTTTTTTAAATAATTCTTACTTAATTCATGAGTGTGTAATTTCTTTATTTTAAGCATTAAGAATCTAAATTTGCCCAAAATATGAATATAATAAGCGTAAACAAATATTAAATAAACGTGATATGGCATCTGCAAAAAGTCTCTAATCTGCTAAATGCTTGGAACCAAGCTGTGCAGATGAGTGATCTTCAGAAGATAAGTTATCTTCAATATTGATGTTTCATTTAAACAGCTTGTTAAAAATAAATGCAAAGTTAGTTGGGTGTATTGTTCCTCTCCCTCCCAAACAATGCCACTAACCACCGCTTACAAATGTCAGTAAGGAACTTTTAGTTAGTAAATTTCCTTGCTTGAAAACATTGAACTCCAAACCATGATGAGAGAAAGGAAGAAGCGACTCTGTAATACTGCCATTTATTCTCTGAATATGAGGGGCTGTAACATATGTAATGTTATCAACTTTCTGGCAATTTTGGACACACCCTCCCTCTCTTAGAATATCATACATTATAATTCCTTGTCCTCCCTCCTCCTAGTACAGTCCACTCCCTCTAATCCGCAACTCTATAATGCACAAACGCCTATAATCCACACTATATTTCAGATGTAAACCAACAGTTAAAATTTCCTTTTTAAGCAAGATAATGTGCACGTTGACTGTCCTAATGAATCTCTTAAGGAATTTTTAATGCAATTCTGCCTTCATTGGAAGGAAATGTTTTATGCATCTTATAAATAACTATTAAACTGCTATATTCAGGGCCGGCCCAAGACAATTTTGGCGCCCGTGCGAGCATTCTTTTGTGCCCCCCCCCCTTCCCCATACCTGTTAAAAATATTTGTCCTTTTTTCACACAATTTTTAAAATATTCGTAAATTATTCGTTTATAAACTTTTACACATGCTATTCTTAATTACATATTATTTAAAAAGACTATAAAATAGATAAACATATCCATATTTAATCCTATCTTTGAGATCTGAAATTTATAATAAATATCAATCTAAATATGTAACATTGTGATACAAAAATTAAACGCCATTCATTATGCCATGGTATAGGACAAAAATAACAATAATTAATTTATTGAAAGAAGAAATTTTATTAGAATAGTTATGTTTATTATTTGGAATATACTGAACAGAGTAGTACTAATAAGTAGCAATTATGTAAGATGATATCTGTAACCCTGTCTTGTTATTTACTTTCAAGGAAGCATATATTAATTTTATATTTGGTGAGTCGGGAGTTTTAAATTCTTTAAAAAAAATGATTTATTGTTTTTTATACTCTTTAAAAAATTACATAATTCTGGATCAAGCAAAACAAAAACCACATAAGAATATTCGAATCATAAACAGATCAATTTGAAATTAAAAATGAGCACTTTAACTCAGACTCCGATTGATAACTCTGGGTATGCTTTCCCCAAAACTGTGTTTTTGCTACTTACAATCATTGAAAATAACAATAATAATAATAATAATACTAATAGTTTTGTTTGCAGATAGATAATCTCTTTTGAAAATAGGTGTATATAAAATGATTATACCCACATACTCTAACAATGTTTGTGTCAATTAAACGACGCGGTTTTTTTTTGGGGGGGGGGGGGAGGTGGGGAGATAGAATGTGCTTTTTAAAGGTGTATCACATACAGAAAACACGTTCTAATTGCAACAAATAAATTTTACGCCCTTTAAGTAGTCAAAAAAGTAGGTAGAAAATTTACTATAATCATTTTATACACATATGTTGAAAATAAATTACCTATCCTTCAAAACTTTTTTTTACAATGTGAATAAGTAGTAAAAACCCACGCAAAGTTGAAATTCAATTTGAATCTGTGTTAAAGTATGCGTTATCAATTAACTTCAAATTGACCCGCTTCAAATTTGAATATTTTCACGCAATCTCTTTTTATAGGTTCAAAAATTTTTAAATGTATCGAAAAGAAGAAAATCGATTTTTTTAAGGTTTAAAACTGATCCTGATCTCTAAACTAAAATGTTGAATTCTGAAAAGGATTCTCTTATCACAATAAGAATTTTGATAAATTAGAAAAGTCATTGATCTCTCGAAAAATTCATTTGAAAGAAAGAAAATAAAAATCTTGTCTTTAAAATAATTAAGATATGGACACGGAATCTGAAGCATAATTTATAGTATACATTCCAGTCAAGTAGTGATTACACACACATAAAGGGGAAAAAAAGGTCTATACAATTGTTTATCTTCAAAATATGCGCGATATTTTCGATTTAAAGTTTCATTAAACGTGATGTAATCATGTAAAGAACAAAATGGGTTTAGAGAAACTTTTTACTTCTTCATTTTTCGGATATAATAAAATATTTTACTAAAGAATGCATTCACATACTACTTACAAGGGGGGAGAGGAGTCTACAATTCTTGTTTATCTTCAAAATATGTGAGATAATTCCGATTTAGAGCCTCCCTAAATATGGCGCTCCCCCCCCCCTTCCTTCTCCATTTAATCATTTGGATCCTCCTTTCAGGTACGTAATCATGTAAAGAACAAAATGGGTTTAGAGAAACTTTTTCTTTCTTCATTTTTCGGATATAATAAAATATTTTACTGAAGAATGCATTCAAATACCATACGCAAGGAGAAAAAAAGGTCTACAATTCTTGTTTATTGTCAAAATATGCGAGATAATTTTGATTTAAAGCCACCCTAAATATAGCGCGCTCTCTCCTCCATTTAATCATTTTGAGGGTCCTGTCAGGTACGTAATCATGTAAAGTACAAAATGGGTTTGAACTAACTCTAATAACATTTAGAGAAATTTTTCTTCATTTTTTGCTCATAATAAAATATTTTACTAAAGAATGCATTTAAACGTACACAAGGGGGAAAAAAAGTCTGCAATTTTTGTTTATCGTCAAAATATGTGAGATAATTTCGATTTAAAGTTTTCCAAAATTTGACGCCCCTCAGCTACGGCGCAATTAATTAGTCAAAAGAAATTA
Organism: Maratus speciosus; assembly: GCA_963932465.1. Lineage (NCBI taxonomy): Eukaryota > Metazoa > Arthropoda > Arachnida > Araneae > Salticidae > Maratus > Maratus speciosus. The sequence continues at coordinate 34,559,121 of OZ010794.1, read as the reverse complement.
GCACTCCATAAGGAAGCGGAAGAGTTGAATAGGTGGTGGTCCTTTTCCAGTTTCAAGGAAGATAATATCCGAGCCTTTAGCTTAAAGGGATTTCTTTAAAGAACGCATCCTAACATCCTACGTTCCTCTGATATGTTCATCACAAGTTCTTTGTATTTTACTCAAATAAAGAATACAGAAGTGGCTGCATGTGAAAGTTTAGCGCCTTTAACCACAAAGAAGGTCCCCTGCTCAGCAGATCTACCTAGACCTAACAGATGATTCACACCTGGTTATAGAAAATGTTTTAAAAAACATAACTAAAAACGTAGAATCCAAAATTATTTATCGCCGCTCTTTACTCCTACCGCCGGTTGGCGCCCCCCGCGACTAAGCGCCCCGTGCGGTGGCACACTTCGCACACCCCTTGGGCCGGCCCTGGCTATATTCTGAAAAAATTCGCTGGCTATATAAAAGATAAAATTTATTGCAAAGAGGGGTTAGCTCTTGAGGATAAATATCTTAGTTTTTTCGAAAAACAAACTTTTGTTACTGATCAAGAAATCTTGACTCTTAAAAGGCTTCAAGATTAAACTGCATAGCACAAATTAAAAATTATAAAGCAAACCACTATCACTATGTTTGATAGATTTAAAAATAAATAGACATGTTTTCCATTAATTTTGTATTATTATATCATTGAAATGTGTTCCTACTAATGGATATAGATTTTTATTTATAAAAAACACTTTCTTTCATTTCTATGTTATTTATTTACAGTATGATCACTACATTTGTTGATAAATTCCAAACATTAGAATGTAAACAAAGAAATGACCTATAATCTGCAAAATTCTATAATCCGCAAAACCCTAGGTCCCGACCTGTGCGGATTGGAGGGAGTGTACTGTATCAGTTTTAAAAAAATCCTAAAATGGACTCTTTTTTTTTTTCCACACACTAATATAAAAAAAGTTTTAAGTTTTCTGATTTTCTAGTATTTTATGGAATTTTTAATGTGTCATTTTTCAACAGATAAGTTTTATTTCTTGAATTTTTCTTCTGTTACAGGGATAAATAAAATCTGAAAACTTTTTTTCTTCATGTTCTATTTTTTTTTATTAACCCTTAAATGCCTGATTTTTGAAAAAAAAATTTTAAAATGTTTTCCAGCTTTAATTTCTGAACTAAATCGAAGGAAAAATACTTTAACAAATGATATTTTGTTTTAAGTATGGTAAAAAACAGTTTGTTGCCAATCGACAACACTAGGTTTTAATTGAAAAAAAATAATTTTCCTTGATAAAATTCTATAATATTAAAGACACATGAATTTTATAACATTATTAATTTTATAATATTTTTTATAACTATTTTAACTATGATAAGAGAATAAATTTTACTTAGGAGAACAAAATACGGCATTTAGCAAGCTTCCAAACAAAACAAAAAGCACATGTAGAACAATTGAAAAAATAAATCTATCTTTATTCTTAAATTGCACTAATTCTGCGATCTACATGTTGAAAATTGATTTAATAATATTTGCAGTAAGTATTTTATTAGCAATATGAGGCATTAGAGCTTCAATATTACTCTAATAGTATTTAGTAAAACTAAATTGGGTATATTGCCGAAAGGCAACACATAACATTTAACCCCTTGAGGAGCAAGCAATTACGTTTGTGAAATGCTTAATTCCCACCGGAATCTTTGAAAAATTCTATTTCAAAATGAGTAAAAGCAATTTTGCGGCTTTTTTTCCTCCAAAGTTAGAAAAGTAAAATTTAATTAAATTTTTCTGGTGCAAAACTTAATTAATAGTAGGCGGTATATAATATATACCGGTGCCCCTCAAGGGGTTAAGGGTTAAAATAAAATGCTAAAAGATTGAAATTTCGGTTTAAAAAAAGAAAATAGAAAAACAATATCCATATTCCGAAAAAAATATGTTATTCAAAGTTCACTTTCATTGGGATTTTATTATAAACAATTCACAAATAATCGCGAATATATCACTTTATAACTCCTTCTGTACGTTGGGAATTCTGACACTGTCTTAACATTTCATTTGACTTATGATTTATTTATCAGTATACTAGATGATTCTGTTTAATTTCTTTAAAAAAAGAGTTAAAAAAGAACACTGAATTGGTAGTGGAGCTCTTTCTTAACGTCCAACAGTTGGAATGCAAATCACATTATACAAGGTTTTTCTACAATCATGGGCCAGACTTGCAGCTTACTAAAACAAACATGTTTTGTATAGGAATGTAGAGTTAGAAATGAAAAGTTTTAGCGAAAAACAAGAAATGCGGAGGAAATATAAACGAGCATTTATTGACTAGCAATTACAGTAAGTGCTCAAATATGCTACTGGCAGCATCTAGCAAGTGATTGGCATACCTAGGCACAGATTCCAAGTGTTTGACGAACATTTCCAGCAACAACTGAAATTCTTGCAATGGATGATGAGAGTCAACATGAGAGTCCTCATGAGAGTCAACTGGTGTCTCATAGATGAAACACCTGGAAACTTCAAAAGGGTACGTTCACCACTTGTTAGACGCTATCAGGTATGTATGAATGTGGGTGGTGGCATATTTGAGCATTGACTGTAATTGTTACATATTAATTAGTGGAAATTTTTCCAGAGAGAAATATTCACCTAGTATACAATATTTCAAATGAAAATCAAATTTCAAATTAATTGCTTAAAAGGCACAAAGGCCAACCTAATGAAAAAGGTTCCATGCCGGGACTCGAACCCGAGCTATCAGTATAGCACACTGACGTTCTACCGACTAAACCACATGGAACGATACCCAGCCTGGAACTTCTCACTATTACAGGTTGGCGAGGCTACATATGCAGCACAAGATGGAATATATTTCCATGAGCCACGGACATGGGGCAAACACAGATCACAATTAAATCCAGTATCGATGGAAACTATGTATTAATTCATGGAAATTTTTCCAGAGAGAAATATTCGCCTTGTATACAATATTTCAAATGAAAATCAAATTTCAAATTAATTGATTAATAGGCGCAAAGGCCAACCTAGTGAAAAAGATTCCATGCTGGGACTCGAACCCGGGCCATCAGTATAGCGCACTGACTTTCTACCGACTAAACCACATGGAACGATACCCAGCCTGTCACTTCTCACTATTATTCTCTCTGGAAAAATTTCCATGCATTAATATATAGTTTCCATCGATGTTGGATTTAATTGCGATCTATGTTTGCCCAATGTCAGTGGCTCACGGAAATATATTCCATCTTGTGCTGCGTATGTAGCTTTGCCAACCTGTAATACAGTATAGGATCCGTTATCCGGAATCCTTGGGACCTGGGGCATTCCGGATAAGGGGTTTTTCCGTAATTCGGAACACTACCACAAATATTTTCTAATGTACATAAATATGAAATACTGGTTAGCATAAATAATATTAAAAATAATGTATTACACATTTGTGGAATTGATTCAATAAAACACAATTATGGAAAAGTTTAATTTTTATTTAAAAAAAAGGAGGTTAAGAAATAATTTTAAATTATAATAAAACTTACAAATGAACAAGATCAAAAATAAAATTTAGTTTTGGGGTTCAGATGCAGATGCTTGGGAATTAGTTTTTTGGAAAAATCCTTTTAAAGTTGGCTGCTTGTAACGTTTCTCTTTTACAAGCTGGTCTTGAATTTTATATAAGGACATTATTTGTTGTTCATGGAAATAACTTCTTTGTTCCATGCCTTGAATTAATTTTTGAGTGTAAAATATCATTTGTTCATTAGACATTTTTTCTACCTCCTCATTCTTGTCATCATCATCACTACGATCATCAGATGCATCTTTAGTCACCATTTCACAAGTTTCACTGTATGTCATCTGATGACTAAGTGGAGCATTACTGTCTATATTGAAACAAACTTGAACTGCATCTTCATCCAATAATTGGGGAGGGAGGGAGGGGAATATATTGAAAGTTGACTTTTTATTTATTTTTGTTTTGTTTACGAATTTATCGCATGGAAAGCGGACAGAAAAATACAAGAGGCAAAATTATCAACACTTAAAATGCAGATTTCCGCAAATTCGCGGAGATAAAGAAATGCATAATTACTGTAATATTCCATTAACGGCCTACTTCAGTCACGCGAAAAGACCCGTTCGCTAATGCTATTCCTATGGAAGAAATTTATAAAGATATCTCGGTCGCATTTCGATATTTTAAGATGATTTTTTTTGCAGTGGCTAGCTGAGGTCGATCTGTACAAAGGCCGTTTTTTACTTTTTTGATTTTCATTGGGGATTTTTTTCAATAGGATGCTTTCATTTTATGAACCGGTTCTGAAAATGAAAGTGTCCTGATTAAAAATACTTGTAAACGAAATTAAAAAAGTAGAAAACGGTCTGCATACAGATCGACCTCAGCTACCCACTGCAAAAAAAATCATCTAAAAATATTGAAATGCGACCGAGATATCTTTATAAATTTCTTCCATAGGAATAGCATTAGCGAACGGGTCTTTTCACGTGACTGAAGTAGGGCCTTAACCCACCCTCCTCTATTTTGTAAACAAATTTGATATTTAAAAAAAATCCCACGAAAGCACATCCCCCCACCCCTTTCAAAAAAAAAAAAAAAAAAAAAAAAAAAATCGCGCGAAGCGCCGTACCATTTTTCTGTCTTATCGGATTCCGTATATCTGTTTTTCTACTGTTCGATGGACGCAGCTGAAACCGATAAAACAACGTTTCTCTCATTCTCCTAATTGGCCGAATTGTAGGTGCGCCTTTAGATGACGTCAAAGGTCGGAGCTTGCCAACAGATTTTCAACAGAAACGCATTCAAATTCTAAGTGACGTTTCGAAAATATTTTTTTTCAAAAGGTTAAAATTAAAATTTTTTATAATGGATTTTAGAGTTTGAAACAGAAAAATACGAAATTTAAGAATATGTAGTTAGTTTTCCCATATTTCTAAAGGTTACGCCGATGCGAAGTCATAAAAATGATCAAAAAGAGAACTTATGTCCGATGATTGCATACATTCAATTCTTATCTTTCACGGGAGCCTCATAAGTGGGATCGTAGGGAGAGCGCGCTTTTATGTTCGCGCTTTTTAAGTTCTGTTTTTTAATTATCTGGGTTAACAAAAAAAGAAAAATCTGAATATCAGGGTAGGCTTTGGACTATTGTTATAAACATTTTCGGATTTCAACAGGCGGTAGATTTCGATAGGCCACTTTTAATCCCTGTAAGCGGCCTCTCCGATTACTTCACGATTTTTTGCCGCGTTTGGGGGGGGGGGAGATTAATGGGATATTTCGGTACCTTGAGGTGTATGAGAAAAAGTTTAAAATATTTAAAATATCGATTTATAAAGCATGTTAACTCTTCAATAAAATATGAAAAAAAAAAACTGCAAATTTTTATGAAATGAAAGCTTTTACTAAGTTTCGGTTTCAGATCGTTTAGCGTTCCGGTTTTTAGAGCGTTCCGGATATTGGGACGACGGATAATAGATCCTATACTGTAGTGAGAAGTTCCAGGCTGGGTATTGTTCCATGTAGTTTAGTCGATAGAACTTCAGTGCGCTATACTAAAGCTTGGGTTTGAGTCCCGGCATGGAATCTTTTTCACTAAGTTGGCCTTGCAATTAATTTTAAATTTGATTTTCGTTTGAAATATTGTAATTCTTATGTCAATAAAACACTTGCTTTCATTTCCTTTGTATTTATTGTTTTTAGTCAAAACTTTTCATTTCCGACCCGACATTGATACCAAAATAGCCTCTTTATGTGTATTTTACGTTCCCTTAAATTTTGTCCCATGATCGTAGAAACACTCTGTTTATCAAAAAGATTAACATTTTAAAAAATGCACTGAAACCTCAACAACTCGACACCCCACAGGGTGAACACAGAACTTGCCCAGTTCATCTGCTCCTTTTCTGCAATTATATTTTCTTAAATTGTTTGCCTGGTACTATTGTTTTATGGTACAAAAGTTATACTATTTACTAAACAGGGAAAAAGAGAAATAAAGAAGAGAACTGGTTTTATTAATTTAAAGGGTTACATGATTGTGAAAGTTAAAAAAAAAAAAATCGAGTTATTTTATTATTTAATAGTACAATAGGTCTAGAATATTTTCGCAAAGTTTCAAGTCAATCAGAGTAAATGTCTAGGAGAGTGAGTCTGGAAAATCCCCCCATTAGGCCAGAAGCGACATAGGTATATCGCTTTTTTCTAAAAAAAACTATTTTTGAAGTCGGTGAAAGATATTTCTCAAAAACTAATGCACTGATGTTATTGAAATTTTGCATACTTCTTCAAAATAGCATTGACTAATGATTGAACAAAGGATTTATTTTTTTTATTATTTTATTACAACTTATTTTACAAGGCTATACAAAGTGTAAATTGCATCAATAATTGTACTGTTATGCATACAACTCTGTCTAAAATTCAAATTACAATTTTTATTTAAATCCTTCATTCAATCATGACCTATACTGTACCGTAATTTCTGGCCTATCTGTATATGCAATTTTTCTTCTCACCAGAAAAAAGTTAGCAGAAAATCTGCACCGTCCTATAATCTGCACTATTGGTGAATCGAATATAATTTTATTGAATTTGAATCGAATTTTAAATTCACTGTTTCCCATCATTTTCTACAAATTGTAATTTGAATTTGGGAGTATATCTCGTACGTTTTTAGTAAGGCATGTTTTCATAGATGTACTTACGCTATCACTAAAGAAATGGCAATGGCAGCAAAAAGCGCTTACTGTTCAAAAATCCTTTTCTTTTCTTCTTCTGTAAGCTAGCTTGTTACAGAGCATGCGTGCAATGAGTACCAAGTGCATGTAAGCAGCAAGCTGGATTAAGCGATTGTGTGGTGCTGCTATCTATTAGAAAAGTAGCAAACCAAACTAAGAACATGCTAAAAATTTTCGTTTTTTTTTCAAAAGCGGGGGAAAAAAAAGTAGATAATCAGTGGCAGCAGATTATCCGCATCGCAAAATTTTTTCTTTTTTTTTTGGCAGATTATCCGCGGATTATAGGCCGGAAATTATGGTACTTACAGAAAAAAATTTGTTTTATAATTTCAGATAATAAAGCTATCATGAGTTATCCTGACCACCACAAAGACACTTTTTTAGGGGTCTCAAGAAACCAGGTCCCATCATCTGAATTTTCAAAAATTTTAATGAAAATTTTACACAATATAGTTTAAATGTTGCTGTTTCATATGCTTAAAATTTTGAATGAAATAATTTAATTATTATATAAAAAAATAGAGAATATGATTTTTGTTACCATCAAAACTCATGTAACCCCTTAAAATTTATAGGATGATGCAAAAATGCACCCTCAACAGGGATGTAATAAGATATTGATAACTGCTAAGACAAGCAAAACAAACATAAGACTTACAAGAATTTTTTTCTAAAAAAGACAATAAACGAATGGAAATCCAAACTATTTAAGAAATGTTTTGAAGCACTTTACTTACCATGCAGGGAGGTGTGTTATCAGCAAAGATATTTGAATTTGCCATACTGTCGCACAGGAAAAATCCATCGCTGTATTCTTCAGCAAGGAGAATATTTGTAAAGTCTTAATGTTCTGCATCTAAAAAACAATGTCTTTTATGAGTGTATTTGAAAAGGAGAAAAACATGAGCAAACGTTATAAAAAATTTTTAGGGTTCCGTACTTAAAAAGCAAAAATGGAACCATTATAAGATCACTCCTGTGTCTGTCTGTCCGTCTGTCACAGTCATTTTACTTGTAAACTATGGAACATGGAAAGTAGAAATTGGGGGAAGTAATAATGACTATTGACCCACATATTTAGAGATTATTAAACATTCACAAATATATTTACGAAAAATGTAGAGGGGCTTATTAAGATACTTGAAAAAAAATATTTTCTTTGTATATTGTGTGGGATATCGTGTGAAAGCTTTCGTAACGCTGAAATCAAAAATTCATTTCTTTTAATTTTACCTATTATATTTTCAGAGATATCGTCGAAAATGTAGTGCAAAAATATCCCCCCCCCCTTCTATTTCCAAATCTACTAAAACTAAAATTATGAAAAAATTAGAGGTACTAGACATTAATCTAAACCTTGCAGGAGAATTATAGCAATTACCCTAGGTCACATAGTATTTCAGAAAATCGCATTTTTCCCTTACACACAAATTTTGATTTTCGGGCATTCAGCAAATGTATTCAGAAACGCTGGATTTACCTAACATAGCAGACGTATAAAACCATTGTTGATAAAGATTTTTGAAAGATATCATTGATAGTTAGCTGAGATATTAACCCTTAAAGATATGGACGGTTTGGACATAAATAATGACAGGAGCGACATACTCCATGTACCGTGATTTCGGGTAGATAAGCCGCCTTGCCGTATAAGCTGCTACATTCGAAAATGATAAAAAAACCCTGAAATTCCATCAGATACGCCACACCACCGCATAAGCCACACTTATTGAAAGTGGTGTACGTTCTATTGTAGACGCCATATTGAATGTTTGCACATTTATTAAAACGCCTACAAAATTAGCATTTTAAATTTAGTACAAATAATAATAACAAATAAATAAGTAAATCATTTTTGGTTTGTGATAGGAGTGATTCTGAATTTTCTAAAAGTTTAAGACATTGGGTTAAAAAAAAAAAAAAAAAAAAAAAAAAAAAAAAAAAAAAAATTGGTCATCAGTCCGAAAATTCAGACACAAAAAATATCACAGATTTCGGCAAATGGTCAGTGAAAAAAATCAATTTCGTCAATCAGTCGCAGAAAAAATCACCAATTACATCAAAGGTTCACAAGAAAAATGCTAATTTTGTCACAGCATCGCGGAAAAAAAGCAAAATTCGTCACAGAATCGTGAATTTCGTCCAAAGTTCACAGTAAAAAACATGAATTTTGTCAACGGATCACGGAAAAAAAGTAAATTTCGTCAAAGAATCGCAAAAAACACAAATTTCTTTAATGGATTGTGAAAAAAACACAAATTTCTTCAAATGATCGTGGAAAAAAACAACTTTCGTGAAAAGATCGTAAAACATTGCAAATTTTGTTAACATGAAATAAACCATGTAATTTTTGTCAAGAGATCGTCACTATTTATTTTTTATTTGAATCCATCAATTAAATAACGCAAAGTAAAATTCCAAAAATAACTAATGATAAATAATTCTTTTGACAATATAAGCTAACTAGCAAATGTGAGGAGGTTTTTTTTTTATAAACAAACATAGGCGTAGAGTTTTCAAAATTATTGGAGGGGCTCAGTCAGTGGCGCAGACAAGGGGGGGGGGCGTCTACAACCCCCTGGAACAGGGAATTAATTTAATACAAAATTTAATGAATACAAAAATAGTAAAACCTGCTAAGACAAAATTACAAATAACCGCTGAAAGTTTCCGTTTTTACAGGTTTTCGTCTACCTTAGCAGGTAAAAATTCAAAGTGTTCCTTTCGATGGGATCATGAAATGTTTGCCATTAGAGAAGATTTCGTTATAGACAGGTTCTGTTTACTCAGGCTAACCTTATATCCATACAGTAAAACCTTTGTAAGAGCAATCGAAAGCAACCGAAACAATATTCCGTTTAAGAGAGGTTTCTAGCTAATTAAGTAAAATTGTACGGCAATCTTTTCTTCTGGAGCATGAAAAGTTTCCATTTAAGACAGGATTATTCCATAGACAGGTTCCGTTTTGACAGGTTTTACTCTACATATATCATAAAAATCTATATATCTAATGATAAAAGACAAGATCGCTGTTTGTGTGTGTTTATTACTGATGACTAGGAAAATCTACTGCCCGCAGAGGTCTGAAAATTTATATGAGAATAGTTCAATGCAGATATGGATGCCCCGAGGCTCACATTTTTAATTTTTTGATAATTGGTCCAGATATTAATTAAAAATTCATCAAAAAAGAGATCTTCTTTTGAAAATTGGCGGAGACGCGCTCGTGCATGACCAGAACCTGCTTTTCGAGCCGAAAGGAAAAGAACTAAATATTTTTTTTTCCCGTTTTGTTTTAATGCCCATAAGCCGTGCCGTTTAAAATACGGAAAAACGGATGACATATTCTTATAGTTCGTACATTTACGTCGCAATCAGTTAAAAAAGGTATGGTTCTTAACTCTTGAAAATTTTTTTTCAAAAAGGGATTTCTCAGTCGACTTTTTCTCCCTTTCGCTAACGCTTATTCAGGGCTCAATTTTAAAGGTATCGATTCACAAAAATGCGTATTTAAAGCTAAGATCTTCTTCTCGTCGCCGGTGCAATCGGTTTTCTAAAAGACTAATTTTAATTCTTTAACCAAATTTGTGACCGCAGGTCACCGTGACAAGACTATCTTTTTTCCACAATCTTTTTAGAGCATTTCGACAGACTGGATTTTACATCTATTACAACAATTTCGTAATGTTAGAACGAGTAGAAGTCCTTAAAAAAATCTTAGAAAATTTCAACGAAAAAGCTAGAAAACAGGAATTCTGCTTTTTCAGAATTTAGTATCGCCTCCGATGACGAAAAATAAATAAATAAATAGTTTTTTTCCCAATTGAACGTATACCTTCGGAATGGATGATTATCTTCTAATAGACTGATGGCTCCATTATTATGAAACAGCCATTATAAATGAAGTGTTAGGTGAAGATGAAGGAAAAAAAATTATAGGCATTTTTTTCCCCATTTTGATTACACAGAGTTCTAACTTTTTACAGCTATTCTTTCATCTTCACCTAACACTTCATTTATAATGGCTGTTTCGTAATAATGGAAGCAATCAGTCCATTAGAAGAAAATAACTCGGTTAAAGCGGAAATTCAGTTAAGCGGGACACTGATAATCTGGGCTCTATTCTAATTCAGTTTTCAGACTTTAACCACACGATTTTATTTTATATAAAATGACGTCATCCGCATCCGCTGAAGAATTCCTCATTTGCGATCCAGGATTAAACAATATCTACAGTAAAATACTCATAGGACGTCACTATCTCAGATCAGAAATCATTCATTTATATTTTTTCAAAATAGCACGTAATTTTAAGTACATTTTTTTTTTCAGTTTTTATGGGAAAATGGCAACAAAAAGATATAATTGCTATTTTTCTTTTACTTTCTACAGAAATGGCGTTCTTCCGTTGCCAATATTAAGCAAAGGGTTCTAAAGACTAAAAGAAAATTAATATTTCCAAAATAAATTGAGATGCAGTTTTCAAACAAATGGCATTAAAAGTACTTTTTTTCCCAATACGACGGTATAAAAATTGAAAGTGTGCGATGCTTAGAAGTTAAAAAAAAATTGCTGTAGAGTATTTAATCGTACATTGATACATCTGCTTTGTTTTATGGCTTGGCTTATACAACGTAACGTTATTTTTGGAGACGACACAAAATAAGCTGGGAGAAAGAAATAGCAAACTGGGCGCTGAAAACGGTTTTGGCGCGGTTTCGCTTGGCTTCAACACACGTTTTCACTATTAAATATGCATATTTTTCATGAAATTTTATAGAGTTCTCGGGCACAGTTATTATATAACATATTAAAATTTCGGACAGTTCGGACGACGAAAACTATTTTTTTTTGTTCTTATGTTAAAGAACCTGACGCGAAAACAAGAAAAACTAGTCAGATATAACAATCCCAAAACTTACTTCTATCTCATACATATTAATACATCAAAATTCATTATCACAGTGCCAAAGTTAAATGACAATCTATGCTCATCTCCATCATAAGGATTCTAAAGATATAGGTTCATTAAATTGTGTGCATTTTAAAAAAAGATATAAGCATCGCATCTTTGAAACAAACAATTGAATTTTGGCAACCACCCTCTTAGATGTCTGCAAGAAAAATTCTCAGCTCAAAGAGCACAAAAGCGACACCTGTCGCGCTGTATACACACAAGCTTAAAAAAAGATCTATTTATGTGAAAGTATAACAGAGTATGGAGTCTGATTGAATTCTGTGTATTTGTTTTTGAGGCAGAACAATTGCGGAAATCGGGAAAAACGGAGCATAGCAGCGCTACCTATAGCGCGATTTACACCAAAACATAAAAAAAACAACATATATCAACGTCTAATTGAATTTGAAGTTTGATGAAAATTTGTGCATTAGTTTTTAAGATTCTAAAATTTGAATGATTGAAATATTCTGTATCGCAGCGCCACCTGTTGGCCAATTCACACCAAAAAGTAATCAGCACCATTTTATATCACGGACTAACCTAAAAAGGAAAGGAAGGTTTGAAGGAAATACGTGCATTAATTCTTGAGAAAGAGCTATTGCGGAAATCGTGAAAAAAGTAGCATAGCAGCGAAACCTGTTAGACGATTTACACGAAAACGTAATCACGCCGAAATAACATCAAGAGTCTGAAGTTTGATGAAAATCTGATCATTAGTTCGTGAGATATAGCTATTGCGAAAATCGTGAATAATTCATCATAGCAGCGCCACCTATTGAGCAATTTACACCAAAAATTAATCAGCACCAAACAATATTAAGGACTAACAGAATCTGATGTTTTATGAAAATCTGTGCATTAACTCTTGAGATATAAGGCGATTTGAACCAACAACTATTCAGCACCAATTTATATCAGGGACTAATTGAACCTAAAGTTTTATTAAATTTCGTGCATTAGTTCTTGAGATAGAGCGCCCAAAAAATTTGTGTCACATACAAATTCACAGACAGATTCTCAGATAGATATTTTGTAAAAACATGTTTTTCGGGATCTGTGACCACCACTAAATGTGTAAATCCGTCGAAAACCGGAATTCGAAAATCTCTTGAATCCAATGCTTTCTTCTTGTAAAAATAGAAGAAAGTAAAGTAAGAAGAAAACATATTTCTTTTAGAAGTAGATATCAATATTTTTTCCCGAAAATTTTACACGCGCTGAGAAACGGTTATATATATAACTATAAAAATTTTAAAGAATTCGGATCAAAAGAAACTATTTTTAAAAAAGTTCTGTGTGAAAAACAGAAAATTACTTCTTATACGAGCGCTTTTACCATCAAAAGATCAATATTTTTTGGAGATTTTTTTCCTTTAAAAATATAAACTCGGACAAAATCGGATTAAAGGTATAAAATCATACAAATTTGTGCTTTATTAAAGGTCATTATCACGAGCCCGGGCAATGCCGGGCGGGTTAGCTGGTCTATAATAATAAGGAAAGAAGTTTGTCTGTCTGTCGGCTATGTTCTGAAAAAACCACTGCACGCAGAGCTACAAAATTTGGTATGAAGGTACCTCTATGCATTTATTATGCGCCCCAAAGTCCGATTTCTGACTTTTTGATTAGACTTTTTCAATATAATTTTTAATGCAATTTTTAACGTTTTTCCCAGTTCGAGGCGATTTTTTTTTAAATTATTAAAATAAATCAGATTTCAATCTTTTAGCGTATAATATAGTAAATTTTGCCCTCTTTTCAAAAAAGTTTATTCTGAATTCGTACAGCGATTTTTGCAAATATTTGCATGCGATTTTTAGCGTTATTTCGTGTTATTTCGTGTGCAGCGATTTTTTTTTATATTGATAAAAGTAATTCGGTTTAAAAATTTTTAGCATTATACAGTAAGTTTTGTGAATTTTTAATTCGATTTTTAATACGAGTTTTTGCGATTTTCGCAACGAGTTTTGACACTCACGAGAGAATTCCTGTTAAAACTTTTTAGAACACTTGTAGTAATTTTTGGCCTTTGCGACCTTTGGAATTTTTAACACTTTTTAATGCAATTTTCAGTGGGTTTTCGCTTTGCGCAGTGACTTTTTTGCATTGGTAAAAAGAATTCGGTTTTAAACTTTTAACCTAATGTAGTAAATTTTGTTCATTTTGAGCGATTTTTTGCATTCCGTGGAGATTTTTTGATATTCGTGAAAGAATTCCGGTTAATGTTTTTAGCCACTATAGTGATTTGTGTTCTCGGCGATTTTTGAATTTTTAATGTTCTTTTTTGCGTTTTTTTTTTTTTATTCCGTAGCGATTTTTTGGCATTCATAATGTTTTTTCGGTTTCAAACTTTCAGCCTAATATAGCAAATTTTCTCTTCTGCGATTTCTGGAAAAAAAAATCCGTATTTCAACACGATTTTACCGTTTTTACGCGCTCCGTGCCTTTTTTTTTTTTTACATTTATAAAAGAAATTCGTTTTAAACTTGTAAGACACTGTAGTATTTTTTTTCCTCTGCGATTTTTGATTTTTATCTATTTTTAATGCGATGTTTAACGTTCCGCTGCTATCTTTTGACATTCGTAAAAGGAATTTGGGTGTCAAATTTTTAGCCCAATATAATAAATTTTGTTATATTTTCAATGCAGTTTATTCGAAATTCGTACAGCAATTTTTGATTTCTTTGCGAATTTTTATGCATTGTTTAGAGTTTTTTCGCATTCCCACTGATTTTTCTACATTCGTAATAACAAAATTTTGTCATCTGCAATTTCTGAATTTTTAGCGATTTTTAGATTTTTTTCGCGATTCGCTACAATGTTTCCAAAATAGTAAAAGGAATCCGGTTATCTTCTAGCCCAAAATAGTAAATTTTGTTTTCTTTTCATTTAAATTTATTTGGTATTCGTGCAGCTATTTTTATTTTTCGCGATTTTTTGTGTTTTTTCGTGTTTTGTACTGTTTTTTGACAGACCGGACGACGTCGGGCATGTCAGCTAGCTAGTGTATAAATGTATAATATAAATACTACAGGGTTGCGCACAAAAAAGCGGCCCTGTTGTTTATGCCATGAATGTGCGCATGTACAGATAGATACTTTTATATCAACGTCTAAAAGCTTGAAAATATCACGAAAATCGAATCAAATGTTAGTCCGAAATGGCACAGGAAGAAATTAAGTTTACAGAAAAAATTACCGGCCCGGTCCCTACTCATAATGATATTAATGAAAGAAAATGGCCTGAGAAAGGGTTTCTTGATCGGCCTGAATAAGAATGTGCGACCTTCGGTAACGTGGTAGCGAGCCGGTCAAGGCTTGTTTTCGAAGGGGAGTGAAATATAATTATAACCCAATTTATGAATAAATAAATAAATTACATTTTATTAATTAAAATGACAAAGTGGATATTTTTTCAGAATGAGAGTTATTTCAGATTGCTCCTGCGTCACAAAATATTTGTTAACGTACGTGGCGAGGAAAAAAGTCTTATTGAAAGGTGGCAGCCTTAAGATATAACTCCGGATAGTCCAGTAAGAGATTGATCAAATATAGCTTAGTCCGTGCGGTCTATGACGATCTACGTTAATAATAGTTCTGGCTGGGAGATCCAATATCCCGTCGCTCACTAACGTAAGTACGATGATTGCAGACCCGGTCTGCTTTGCTGCTCACAAGGTGAAAGCGTAAGATGAGAACTGCAGAATCTAATTCTTCGTAACGAAACCTCGGCGCAAGTACCGCAAGTCCAACTTGCCACTTCGCGTCCCCGTCATTAACTAACTACTCCTTCAGGACTCTCTTCTTAGTTCTAAAAATTGTCTTTTCATTGGCGTTAGGGTTCAGCCAATCCTTGTTCTTCCTGTTTCTGATTTGCTCATGAGCTTTTAGCTAGGATACACCTTAATTTCCCACGCTCTGGGGACTATCTGCCTCAAAGTGAAAGTCGGGAATGATCACGGGGATACCTTATGGGCTTTGCGAATTCAGTGCCTTTGCAGGCTGTCTCGTCCCTGAAATTAATCTCTGACCAGCGATCGCTCATCTGGTCATCTTGACTAAATGCTACTGTCACAGCTGTCTAGAAGATAGATTATAATCCATCTAAGCTTCAGATGTTTTTCCGACGATTTATGGACATAGGGTGAGTGTTCAGAAGTTTGCACAAGAATAACTGAATATGTACGGTGAATCGTCATTTGCTACATAGAGACCGCTTGATAGATTTGGACTATTTTAATAAATATGAGCTTTATGCATGAATTAGAGACAAATAATTTATCCCTTTATTTTCTATGCTTTGGAGACACTGGTGATTCTTCCTGGCTTCTAGTTTCATCATTTGTAACAAAATTTAACTCCTCTCCCTCCTCCCTCCCGAGTTCTTCAAAGCTCGTAAATTGGAGTCACTTTCTTTGTAGGTTCGGGAGACGGCGAACCATCTTATCTGTGCTCTATTCAGATCATATCGGACACCATTTGTTGTCCGTTAAAATCGTGAATTTATTGCCCTATGTCTATGAAGCCAAATTAGAAAAAGAAATTCTTTCCAGAAAGTGTGCCCAGTGTACAAAGAAGGAAGAAAAAACCCACCATGGAGAGTGCTTAGTTTTTTCCCATACGCCACGCTAAAATTTTCTAGTTGTTTTACTTGATTACAAAGAATAACAGTAAACAGCGAATTTAGAGAAAGAACAATTATCCATCGAAAACATTATACGCTAAAAACTTTTGTAAATTATATGAAATTCCAAAATCTGAGTTTTTTCTATGTCAGTTGACGTAAAAAAATATAGCCCATCTAAAACATTTATTGGAGGGGCCCGAGCCCCACGGTCCCATATAACTCTACGCCTATGTAAACAAATTTATTTTACTATCATTTTTAAAACATCTTCACTACTAACTCTAAATAGTTATGTCTGTTAACAGAAATTACTTAGTACACGATATGGTATATTCCGTAAATATTTAAAATAAAATGTTCTAAGAATGTTTAAAATAAACAAACAAAAGGAAAAATTAAATAATGCGTTAATCATTGAAAATAAAATAATATTTGCAAGTGCACACACGCAAAGAAAATGTGAGAATCCATCTTTTCTTTCTGTTAAAATGCTGTGATAAAGCAACACTATTTAAATTTTATTCTTTAAGTATAAAAAGAATTCCGTAAATGAGTCAGCAACTTCACATTGCTTGTGTGCAGGAAAAAGAAATTATTGAGCTGCAAGCAAAAAGAAAAATAAAATAAAGATAACGAAAAGAAAACCCCATTTTTTCTAAACTATTAAAAATAAATAAAAAATTATCTCCATCATTAATTGACAGATTTTGTTCAAACTTTCAGCAAATGACAATAATAGTAAATTAAGCTTTGTAACAAAATTTTATTAAAATATAATAAGTCTTTAGAAAGTTACAGCATTCCACCACGAAAACCCTTGTTGTAATAAGGGAGAGACCTGTCTGCAATTTGTTTATTCAACTCCGTTTAGTCAGAAGTTGAACATTATCAGAATGAGATCAATATCTTTGAATAGATAATATGTTTCGTTATGCAGAAAGAAACCATGCATTTACAGAACTAATCGTGGTTTATAAAAAAAGCGAAAACTTTGTCAAATGTTTTGGATTGCTAGAATCCATACTCCCAAAAGTTCCCGCCCATGAGAACAACACTAAACTAAATTCTCATGCTATTTTGATGTCTTTCATGAACCAAAATATTCGTTTTGCTTTAATTCTTCTTCATTTTTGATATTATTGTGCGGATGTCCATCATGGAATTCCTGGTATATTTTGAGTGATTATTATTTCCAATCTGCAAAGCATTTGTAATGTTGTTTTTCGGTTTTTCCCTCAACTGTATTAAATGATCAGATTTTCTTTTCTGGGAAAAATCGTCAATACTTCGTATTCGCTGCACCGGCAGATAAGCCGCAAAAGGTAAAATTTAGCTTTTAAACACGTATACTGAGATGTCTGATTTTTCTCGTTAGAACACTACATGAACAATTATTACCTTTTATTGAAAATAAGGTTTTTTTATAAAGAATTCCTGGAATGATTTGAATTTAGCAGTAGAGTCTTTACACATATCAAAAAGTATTGTATTGTCATTTGAACTTTTCTGAAACTGCCATGTTAAAAAAAAAAAAAAAAAAGGCGACAGTAAAATAAATAGGAATACCTATTTACCAGCTTTTTAGACTATTGAAAACATTGATCTTAAAATGGAAAATAGATTTATAAAAGTTGTCATCCACTAAAACATTTAAACAGCCTTTATACACCTAGGCTTTTTCTCTAAGCTATGTTATAATACGTATATTACTTTTAAATGTCTAAACTAAAAAATAATAATACAGTAGACTCCTTCAAATCTGCACAGCTTGAGACTAGTGGTTGTGCAAATTTTAGAGTTTTGTAGATTTCTGGTCATTGCTTTGTTTACATTTTTTAAACAGTACTAATTTAAATGTAATAATGCAATCAAAATTATAATGAATGCTTGCAATATAGTAAAATATTAAAATAATTAAAGTAATAAACTAAAATGACAAAAGGTAAGATAATTTAAAAAATGATTGAATTATTAAAAGTAAAGGTCAAGTAAACAATTAATAATGTATAATTAAATATACATAATAAAGATAAAAGATACATTTTCATTGTATTATTCAATGAAACTTTTCTCATAAAGGTAACCTATTAATTCACATCAAAATCATAAGGTAAGGAAGTTTTATTTCAGGATTAGCCAGTCTTAATAACCAAAAAAGCTTGATTAATACATACCAATATGTTTGGTAAAAAGATTGTGATGACAAGTGATATCAGCAATATCTCGATTTCTTTCACAAATAAATTTAAATTTCCCTAAAAAAACACAAGTTCAGCCATATTAACTAAAATTAAAATACATACGGAATGATACAGTGGCGCACCCAGGGAGGGGGACAGTGGGCCCTGGTCCCCTCCAAAAGAAAAGGGAGAAAACACTAGAAAAATATCTAAAATATTTACGAGACCAAAGTTGATATTTTGTGTGTGTGCGTTTGTGTAAAAAGCTAATTGACGTCCCATAAATACGCAGGTCTCCCCAGCCAATTTCAGAGATGCACAACCTGAGAAACGTGTTTGCTTGAGACTACATTTCTATATATCATTGGTAATTTTCATTACACGACTGGCTACTCTTATACGTATTGTGAAAAAACTGCAATGCTACCATGCAGTTAAATAAAAAGACTTCGACAGTTTTTTCCCCATTATTGCATGCAGTTTTAGAAAACTTTTTTTAAAATTGCAAGAATGAAAACAGAAAGTTACAAAGAAAGCTATCACCGTCAAAAAATGACATCCTTTTGTGATTAAAGCTGAATCATGTTTGTTTCAAGTTTCTCCCAGTCAAACAATTGAGATCCAGCGTCTAGATTCAGAAGGTACAGATGTAAATGTAATATAGTGAACTTCGGTGTGGATCATTATAGCGCAAAACCCTCACTTGGTTCGGTTGCATCCTTACCCATTCCTTTTCTTTTAGCTTGGACTTGGAATACTATACAGAGTTATATGCGAGTACACAAGAGTTACACAAAATTTATTTTGTATTTTACATGGCTATTTTGCAGTGACTTTATTGACAATTATATATTAATCTTCAAACAAGTTTTTCAGCTGTTAAAAGTAATCTGCATGGAAGCTCTTCAGTGACATTTTCAAATTAAATTTGTAAAATATTTTTTTGAAATTGAATTATTTCAAAATATAAAAAAAGGATGATTTAAATGCTAGTAGTAATGACATTATTAACACTATAAATACCGATATGGATTCCGTTTCCCTAGTCACAAATCAGCCAAAGCCATCGAATAACCATGAAGAATAGTATTTCCTTAGATGATAGCAATTATCAAGACATCGTATTATTGAAAGAACAAACATTCAATACTGATGATAATTTAAATATGAAAAGTTGTGGGAACCAGAAACAAATTTTAATTTTCCCGCAACCTGTGCTACAGCTGCAAATCACAAAGTTTTCAATACACAGGGTTTAAAAAATATACTTGGCTTGTGTATTCTCAAGTTGAAAATAGTGCACGTTGTAAATATTGCGTATTTTTTGCACATCCTAACGTTGGAAAATCTAAATCGGAAGTAGCTGGGTAGTTGGTCACGCAAAGTTATAATAATTGAAAGAAAGCCATTGAGAAATTTAATATTCAACAAAAAACAATATCATTTCAGGGCTATTGCAACTTACGAAAAGCTACAAAATATTCGAGAAGGAAATACATTTCAGTCCATAGAAAAATTGATGTGGGTCAGGCATCACAAGTTGCAGTAAATCGGAACCGATTACAACCGATTATAAAAATTGTAATTTTATGCGATTGAGCAAGTGGCAATCGCCAATGAAGCCAACTTTCGAACTTTACCAAGAACAAGAGTCGATGCGGAGAATAAAAACTCCACTGAACATTTTAAAAATTCTGCCAAAAACGTTACCTATATTAGCTGGAACATACAAAAACAAAGTATAAATGCGAGTAACAATATCATCTTGAATCGTTTAGTTGAAAAAATTAATTCGGCAAAATGTTCTTCATTTCTTGATGGTGAAACTTGTGACATTCCTACTACTGAACATCTTTCCTTGTGTGTCTGATATATAAATGAAGAGAATTACAATAAAATTTGTGAAGAATTCTTACAATTTATTCCTGTAGCAAGCACTGGAGGAAAAAACTTGCCCGGCAAAATAGTAGAAGGATTAAAGAGATATGATATCGATTTGTTCTATTTACGTAGGTTACGTAGGGCAAGGTTATGATGGTGTCCCATCAATGAGATGAAAGTTTAACGGATTTAGGTCTCACGTATAAGTATATATCCGCAAACTTTATATCTTCATTGTGTCTCACATAGTTTAAATTTAGCACGTGAAATGTTGTATCTGGGACAGAAATAAGAAACCGCATTGGCATAATTGAAATGACATACAATTTTTCAATACTCCTAAATAGACAAGACATCCTCCTCAACAATATTGACAAACATACACCGGAAATTAATAACCAAAAACTACAAAAAGTTTGTCCAAGACGCCATAAAGCCATCATGACCATGGTAGAATTATATGATGCAGTGATTGATCGCTTTGAAACAATCACATCTTGGGAAGACATAGGTTCGTCTTCTAAGGCAAAACTTTTTTAAAATTCGTTATGTGAATTTGGTTTCATTATTTCTTTATGTAGCTTACAGAATATATTTGCATACACTTTATCATTGTCTAAATTATTGCAAAAATCTGCCAGTGAGCTTTTAATTGCCTGAAATTTCGTTAACGATGTTGTGGCTCACTTAAATACTATTCGTAAAGCTCCAGATATTTCTTTCAAGGATATTTATCATAAGCTTGTATGAAAGCCAGTAACTTTCATATTGACATTAAAATGCCAAAAACTGCATCAAAACAAACACAAAGATCCAGTGTTCCAGCCAATTCTATAGAAGAGCATGTCAGAAAAAATATTTTTATCCCATTCGTTGACCAAACGTTCACTCAACTTAATGAATGTTTCACTCGGCACCACAACATTTTGATTTTTTTCTACATAATAAAAAGTGCTGCAACAGCTAGTGAAATAAAAGATTTTCGTGAATTGTGTGAATTTTATATGCATGATTTACTTTCTACAAATTCAGAAATTTTGAGTGCTGAATTCAAGTTCAGCTACAGAAAATTTGAGAAATAGCTTTCAATAACTCGATGCAAAACCTGTCTCAGTGAAAGGTAATTTTTGACATTACACATTTTAAAAACTTACTTAAGATCCACAATGACAGAATCAAGATTAAATGGGCTAGCTTTATTATATATACACAGAGAGATTAATGTAACTGTGACTGAAGTAATTCAAGAGCTTTGTAAAAAAAAAAAAAAAAATAGATTTTATGTGTAACAAAATTTGTAATTGAATTTTATTGAATTTTTGAAGTAAATTTTTTATCCATTTAACTCGGCCCATAGTCGGTTAAGCCACGTGGCTGTAGGGGCATCTACCCTTTCCACGACTGGAGACAATGCCTCTACAAGAATTTACTATCATACCCCACAAGAGAGTAAATTCTCTATTAGTTTATTAATTCCCATACAAGTCAGAGTGATGAGTTAAATTTAAATGAACTAGCTCAAAAATTTGCATCCAATAATTCATCTCGTCAAAGCTATTTTGGATATTTTTCTTAAACTACAAAATGTCTGACAATCAGATAGATATAAATAGGAAGTTCTATAAATGTTTATTTATGAGGCCTTTAAATGTTTAACTCAGCCTTTCATCCCTTTGGGGTCGATAAAATGAGTACCAAGCTTGCTTGGGAACTAAACACCGAGGGTTTCGCGTTAGGTTGACCACCTGGCCGGGACGCATGCTGTATAGCACCTCGGGGCCCAGGGTCAAGAAAACAGAGATGGGCACTGTCGGCCCTGATCCTTCTTGGATTGTATAGCCACAGAGTTTAGTTTAGTTTAGTTTAAATGTTTAACTTCTGCACAATCAAAAATTAGTACTTTTTTAAATTATTAATAAAATTAAACTTTAAGTATAATAATTTTAATTAAAATAAATAACCAATTAATAGATACCGAATTAATTGCGGTAATTTTATGGTTAATTAGTGTCTCCTTGTAATTTCAAACTGTAATCAAAACTTCAGGAATTTTGCCACCATTAATTTTATTTTGTTTCGCTGCCAATGTTCGGTCCCCTCCAAGATAAAATCCTGGGTGCGCCACTGGAATGATATAAAACTAAAAAATTCTGTAAATTAGTGTGCTGATTTCATATTGCAGTCTCTGTGATTTTATGACTAAATAGATCGTTTAGATAACTTAACAAAACACTGAATTTTAAAAACTCATTACAAAAACCGGGATACATAAGGTTAAAAAATTTACCTTTAGAAAAGTTTTTTGATCGAAATATGAGAAACTGCAATATCTCTTTTCAAGTGTAAAGAAAATAGAAAAAAGATGTGCTAAACGACGATTCAATGTGAATGACTCTTAAATTATAACGATTGAATCCTGAACATTTGCTAATAAATGTCGGTAGTACTTAGCTCTGTATTTTTCTGGCGGATTTGTAGCAGAATTAAAACAGTTTTAAATAATTAACTTTACGTTAACATTTTTTTTTTTAAAGTTACTTGTTGTTTATACAATTAGAATCTTCTAACATTTTTAGATAAAAAAATTTCATCCAAGATTCAATCAATTTAGGGTTAGAGAAAGCGATGTTGAGTAAGCTGTATGGAGAGTCTAGTGTGGCTTATTAAAATGATTTTGGCAGAAAAATAAAGGTAATTGATGCAGGAACAACCAAAAATAATTTACATTGCTTTATGAGTCGAAAATAAAATATTGTATTCGAAATATGATGAGACTTCGTTGACGGATATCAACCCGATATATTACAGCTGTTTCGAAAATAATAAAGTCCTACACTTTTAAATAAAAAACATTTAATTCACGATCACAAGAAAACATCACATTACAACATCAAAACAAAAAATGGAACAACAGAAAAGTTTCAGTTTCTTTATAACCTAATTGCCTACTCTTAAATGTCAAGGCCTTTCTTGAAATCTCGGAAAAACTCTGTCTGTATTTATGACATATTGTTAGCAGTCATATATCATGTATATAACATTTTTTAACATATTTATAACATAGATATGAGATGTGTAGGGGAGATGGGGGCACATGTGAACATCACAGTTTTTCAATAGTTATTACAGTAGACTCCCTCAAATCCGCACAGCTTGGGACCAGAGGTTGTGCAGATTTTAGAATTTTGCAGATTTCTGGTCATTGATTTGTTTACATTTTTGAAACATTAATTTGATTGGTAGTTAAGCAAGGGAAATTATAATGAATGCTTACAATAAAGTGAAACATTAAAATAAGTAAAATATTAAAATAATTTATTAATTTAAAAGTAAGTAATTATTAAAATAATTATGTAAAATGAAAATATTACGAATGAAATCGATTCAATTCGATTCCAAAAGTCCTATGCTGCCATCTAGTGATAGCAAGGAGAACAGTGTTAATGCTATTACCAGTATGTATAGCTTATTGCGCTCACTGTAACTTTTTTCATTGTTATTTAGAGTCCTGAATGCTTTTCTTATACTGCTTTGTACGTTTAGAAATAAATTTATCTATAATTTAAAAAAAAATTCCGCGAACAATAATTTTAAAATAGCGTTTCGGTTCGTGGATTTTTCCATTTCGAACCCTGGAATTTTTGATATAGATATGCTAATTTATATCAAAATCAAAAGTAATGTAAATTTATTTAGTAATAAATCAGCTGTAATAGCCAAAAGAGAATGATTAACAAAAAATTTAGTAAAAAAATCATTGCGGTTGTCGCCGATTTCGGCGCCATCTTGAATTTTGTTCCTGCAACTTAACTGTAAATTTCATTGTTTACATCTGAAAAAATACGCGGATTTTAGGCGTTCGCGGATTTTAGGGTCGCGGATTTAAGGGAGTCTACTGTATAAGTTTTTTTATTTGAAAAAAGTTACCAAAGATGGCAGCACCTGTAGACATATGGTAAAACATTTTTGAAGCTTTTCGACATTTTGTTTGTCTTCAGTAGCCAAAAACACTGTTTGTAGATGTCAAATATAAAATGTCGGTTTCAACTTTGGTAACTGTTAAAGTTTATTTATTTAGTTAGTTATTCGAATTTTAATGTTTTAACATATACTATGACTACTAACGAATATTTTGGATAAAGTTGTTTTGTTCCCTAAAATTGATAAATGTTAATTATTTATCAATTTAACTCTAGCACCCATGCGGGGCACTTGTGAACAGACTAGTTGGGGGCAGATATGAACAGTTCACAAAAGTCAAAAACTTTCTCTGTTAGGCGAATAGAAAGAATTGATAATGATAAATGTATGTTAAATTCCTGAGGAAGAATCTCAGATCCAATTCATATAATTTCCCTGAAATAGTAGACATTTCTGTCATACAAAAAAGTGATATTATATTGAAACTTTCACTTCCACATTTGTCAGGAAGTACACAAAGAGCAAGAAGCTCATTTGAGTTTCAATTATAATTTAAATAAATTCAATGTTTCCTAAAATCCAATAAGTGTTATGTACTATTTTAGTAAATGGTTTAAAACAATATTTTCTTATGTATTGTTAATACAAAGAGTATTATGACAAACAACTTTGTAATTTTTTTTTTCTTTTCATTTGTCTCAAACTTGCAGTTATGGTTTACTTCCATCTCTCAAACAACAGCTATGAATAGGATAATTTGAATTGGGATGGATATCAGTAATATTTTTATAATGTAAAATTTTCAAATTGATAACTAATATAATTCTTGGGTATGGTGTCAGAACAGCTTTATATATATTTAGCTTCATTTTAAAATCTTTTGTAAAATCACTCACAAACTAGAAAAAAAAATATTTTTTTTCTTTATGGTGAATTTAACTGATAATATAAGTAATGGTTATGATAACAAATTAATAACAGGAGAAAAAGCATGTCAAAGAATATTTTTTCCTTGTGTTCACATGTGCCCCACGAGTGTTCACAACTACCCCGCTGATGGGGCACATGTGAACAATTTCTTGAATTTATAAAACTATTAAAAAATGTAAGAAAAACTATACAGGTGATTTAAAAAAAATTTCCATGTGTAAAAGAAAGTTCTGTTTACTATACTGACTAGTTTTTATTTATAAGAATTAATCCAATTATGAGAAAAAACTATATTTATGCGAACTGTTCACATGTGCCCCCATCTCCCCTATATTATAAATATATATATCTGTATACACATATAAATACATATATACCTGTGTAGTTACTTGATTTATATATTGCGTATATGGTGTACATATACAATGGTGCATGGATATATATTTTACATATACAGTAGACTCTCTCAAATCCGCACAGCTTGGGACCAGAGGTTGTGCGGATTTCTGGTCATTGATTTGTTTACATTTTTCAAACATTAATTTGATTGGTAGTTGAGCAAGGGAAATTATAATGAATGCTTACAATAAAGTGAAACATTAAAATAAGTCAAATATTAAAATAATTTATTAGTTTAAACGTAAGTAATTATTAAAATAATTAGAAAAAATATTAAATTACTACCGACGAAATCGACTCAATTCGATTTGTAAAGTCCTATGCTGCCATCTATCGGTGAAGCGATCGTAAGATCGATATGTCATCATATAGATATGCTAATTTATGTCAAAATCAAAAATAATGTAAATTTATTTACTAATAAATCAACTGTAATAACCAAAAGAGAATGATTAACAAAAAATTTAGTAAAAAAAACATTGCGGTAGTAGCTGATTTCGACGCCATCTTGAATTTTGTTCCTGCAACTTAACTGTAAATTTCATTGTTTACATCTGAAAAAAATACGCGGATTTCAGGCGTTCGCGGATTTTAGGGTCGCGGATTTAAGGGAGTCTACTGTATAAGATTAATATAGGAGCTTAGCGAAATTGCAGCTGTAAACTGTGCATAATTGTAAATGTGGGCGCTGGTATAACAAGGAAGTAGGGGAAACTAAGGAGGTTTGACCATAGGGGATGTTTGACCCACCCTATCTTTTTTCATATTTAAACATTTATTTAGCTGATGAGCACCAGATGGCAGCATGGTAGCAAGCAGAATGACATATCTTTTTTGTCTGTTAGCCATTTGCAAGCAGAATCAAGGAGGAATCACATGTAATATCATTTTCAGCTAGAAATTTTTTTTGTTGTTGTTGCAAGCTCTTCTCTCCTGTGACATCTGTCATTAACATATATGAAAGTAAGTTGAATTGTTTGTGTACTTAGATTAATATACTAAAAGGCAGTATATTTATTTTTTACTTTTACTTTTTATTTTAATGTGATTTTTACATTTTTTTTCCAAAATGGCTATTAAGGGAGGTTTGACCCATATCAATTCTGGGAGGTTTGGCCCGGGTCAAACCTCCCTATTTAGTTTAATTTGATGTTCTAACACTTTTAAACTGTACTGCAGTTAGTTTTTAATAGAAATTTTGTTCTTAATTCAAATCAAATAAATGTTTTTCTTAATTCCAAATGCACTAAATATAATATAAAAATTCATTTGAAACAACACTTCTTGTTTATGCATTATTTTGATCAATTTAAATATAACTGAAATCTGCTTTTTTTTTTTTTTTTTTTTTTTTTTTTTTACTACTTTGTTATGATTTGTTAAGAACAACCCATGTTTTAAATTCCTCACTCACAAGCTAATATTTCTTCTCTTGTAACCTTTATTTTATAATTATATTATGAAAATTCAATAAAATTAAACTAGAAAAAGTGTCAGGTAGGTGTAAAATAGGTAATTTCAAAAATAAATGCATAAAACATACAAATTGTAATTTTTTGCAAGTATTTTGCCAAATGAATATGCTAAAGGTATCAGATATCATTTTTCAATGAATAACAGAATATTTGTTGCTATATTATTATTCTTAAAGCCATTTTAAAATTTTGGATAATATGACTTGGTTGTAATGATGAGAACAACTTTGGTGTTAAAGTAAATAAAAACATATTTTCAGATTATTTATCCATTGTATAGCATGAAATATCTATTCAGGATTAACTTTCTGCATTTTTTATTACAAAATAACCTTTTTGGGGGGTGGGGAACTATGTAGGATAAAATAGTTTCATTGTTCAAATTGTCCTTGAAATGTTGAAAGCAGTGTTGATTTGCATGTTCTATGTAATGTTCTTGTAGATTTAAATGATATATTTTTGACAAACTAAGTATAAATAAAAAAGTGCTGTTTTATAACTATTTTATCCCCCTGACTCTAACCATTTTTTTACTAAACTATTTTGTAAAATGAACATTGTATAATCATTTTCTTATGGTTATTAAAATATGAGTTAACTTTTTCAGATGCCTTTTCTGTGGAATTAAGAAAATAAAAGACGTAAGGTATCTCCAACCAAAATGAAAACTGCTGTTTTATTAGTCACTGAAAATGATAAAAGTGTAAGAGCTGTGGCTGCTGAGTATGGAATTGACAGAAAAACTCTAGGTAGATATGTAGAGAAATATAAAAAAGCTGAAGATGGAAATATAGAATTTAAGGCAAACCACATTTCTTGCCAAGTGTTTTCTAATAAAGAAGAACACGTGCTTAAAGAATACTTGCTACACGCTTCAAAGTTAAATTCTGGTTTAACTTCAAAAGCAACACGAAACTTGGCATATCAATATGCTTTAGCAAATAACAAAGAAATTCCTGAAAAGTGGTCCGTAAACAAAACTGCAAGTTATGACTGGTTGAGGGGTTATTTGCGCAGGAATGCAGATTTATCATTGCGGCGACCCGAATCAACTAGTTTGTCCAGAGCCACTGCTTTCAATAAAACAACCATTGGTGAGTTTTTCAATAATTTGCGCTGCATCTTCGAAAAAAAGAAATTTGGGCCAGAAGCAATATTTAACGTTGATGAAACAGGAATCACTACTGTACACAAACCTGGAAAAATTATTGCTATGAAAGGAGAGAAGCAAGTATCTCAAGTCACCTCTGCGGAATGTGGAACTTTAGTCACAATGTGCTGTGGTATCTCTGCTATTGGAACATCAATTCCACCCTTTTTAATATTTCCACGAGTTCACGTAAAAGAAATAATGACAAGGGGTGGACCTCCAGGAATGCAAGCTGCTGCTCATTCCAGTGGATGGATGACAGCAGAGAACTTTCAGTTATACCTTCATCATTTTATAAAATTTAGCAAATGCAACAAAAATAACGAAGTATTGATTATTCTTGACAACCACGAGTCACACATATCTGTTGAGGGTTTGCAACTTTGTAAAGATAATGGGATAACTCTGTTAACTTTACCACCCCATACAAGTCATAA
This sequence comes from Maratus speciosus, assembly GCA_963932465.1. Taxonomy (NCBI): domain Eukaryota; kingdom Metazoa; phylum Arthropoda; class Arachnida; order Araneae; family Salticidae; genus Maratus; species Maratus speciosus. The sequence continues at coordinate 34,530,387 of OZ010794.1, read as the reverse complement.
GTTGCAGCCACTTGATAGAACTGTTTTTAGTCCATTCAAGATATTTTATAATTCTGCTGCCAGTGATTTTATGGTCACGAATCCAGGTAAACCTATCACAATATATGACATTCCAGATTTGGTTCGCAGATCATTTTCAAAGGCTTTTACTCCAGAAAATATACAAAGTGGATTTGCTTGTACTGGAATCTGGCCATTAAATTCAGATATTTTTTCTGAATCTGATTTTTTTGCTTCTTATGTGACAGACAGACCAGATCCGGATGTTACAAGTTTGTCTTCAGCTGCATCTTCTAATCTATCTACCAGTGTATTGAATCTACCATCTACATCAACATCTGCAAATTTCACGAATCTTACTTTTTCATCCAATTCTAGTATTCCATCTACAAGTTCAATGAATTCACATTTTCCAGTGCAATTAGTAACACCTGAGCAGCTTCGTCCGTTTCCTAAAGCAGGACCTAGAAAAGGCAGAGGTGGTAGAAATCGTACCAAGTCAAGGATTTTGACAGATACCCCTGTGAAAGCTGAAATCGAGAAGAAGCACAGCATGAAAAAAATAAAGAAAACTTCACAAAATAATAAGAAGGTCAAGAAACAAACAAAAAAGCGAATAATAGATTTGTCTTCAGACAGTGAAATTGAACCAGAAAACTTTCATGTTTCAAGTGATGAAGATGGAGATGATGATTTTGAAGATTCCCGAACCAGCATTGAAATTGGAGATTTTGTTTTAGTAAAATTTACAACCAAATCTAGTTTACTGCATTATATTGGTTGTGTCATTAAAGAAAATGACAATGATTTTTCGATTAATTTTCTCAGAAGATCTGATGCATGTAGTTTCAGTTTTGTTTACCTGAAAAAGATATTGCCACAGTATCAAGAAGAGATCTCACTAAGCTGCCTCAGCCAATGATCAGTGGAGGCACCGAAAGAGTTGCATTAAAAATGAAATTTGATTGTGATATTTCTAAATATCAGAATCTTTACTGATTCAAACTAAATTCCTTTAACGATTTTTGTCCAGATTACTTGTTAATTTGAATCATAAAATAAATATTTGGTATTTTCTACTCATAATTATTGCCTGTAGATTGTAATAGTATTTTTTGTACATTTAATTATTGCTGTACAATTTTTAATAACACCCAATTCCTGTGGTGGGTCAAACCTCCCTCAAGTAGGGAGGTTTGACCCGGTTTCTCGACTCTTGAAAAATTATTAATCAAAAAGATAGTTTATAATTTAAATAGAAAAAAATAGTGTAAAATGATGCCAAACATTATAAGCTATCAAATAATGTCAACATGGAAATTTTATTACGTTAAAAAAAAATTAGAAAAATATTTTTGTAAAAAGCGGGTCAAACCTCCCTAGTTTCCCCTACATAGTGTTTTAGTCTTTTATGTATATTAAGTAGACTAAAGCCTATTTATTTTAAATTACCAAATTGTACCTTCATGTAGTTTATTACATTTTTATGTTCCTGTATAATTAAGCTTTTGTTTCCCCCAAATAATGCATAACATGGCCCTTTTCAACATAATTGCTAAATTAATGAATTGCTTTAAAATTCCTTTTTTATTTTAGATTTCTGTATGGCAAATATAGATTCTGTCAGCTACATTCCATAAAAAAATCTAACTACCATCATGGATAGTTAGAGATGGGTGATGGCCACTTTAAGCTCTTCTTGTAATGTCTTCACAGCGTGGTAAGTCTATTGAAAAGATTCTAAAATCTATTCATCATTGTTTGAATAAAACTTCGGGTAGAATTGTAAAAAAAACTATGTATACACAGGGCTGTAGCTAGAAGTGAATAACGGGGGGGGGGGGGGGGGGGGGGGCTCATATTTTTTCTCTTTTGCTGACACATGCACACACATACATACAGATATGTATGATCAAAGTATTATATAGAGTAATAAATTAGTGCATATTCAAATTGTAGGTGCTATATTTCTTATTAAACTGTTTATAATAAGTTCATTTTATGCTAAGAAAAATGCTGTAGAATGAAAATTCCTAGTGCATAATTATACTGGTGAATTAAAGATGATGTCAACAAGTAAATAAAGGCCTACAGTTCACCTGTTTCGAAATAGTTGCAACCTTTAATTTTTTCTGAATTTGCCCTTAAGTATGCTAAAGTCGTATTTTTATGCGATAAAAACATTAACAAAATCGAGGATGTATTTTGCATTTAAAATTATTATTGTGTTCCTTCAAATACTAAAAACATTTGCATTTGAATAGGCATTTTTCTTTGGTTATCATTTATAAATCAAGGATCTTATATCTTTTTTAAATTTTAAACTAGAATTAATCCAATACAAAATAAAATGTTTATTATAAGTATAGAACTGGAGAATAGTGTCAGGCTCCATTTCTACATAAGTATCATATTTTACTATCAAACTCATTATAAGTTTGATTTATGCTAGTAATAAAAAACGCTACAGAATAAAAATTTTCAGTATATATAACTAATGCTGATATAATGTAAATTATATGTCAAGAAGTAATTAAAATGCTCACATTTCACCTATTTTAAAAGAGCTGCAGTCTTCATTTTTAATCATTATCTTTTCTTTAAGAGAACTTCAATTATTTTTATACAATAAAAACAAACAAAATCAGGCATAAATTAAGGATTTTAAAATTATTTTTATGCACAGTCAAATGCTAAAAACATTTGCCTTTGAATATACTAATTACATAAATTTCTGTTTTTTTTGTTTTTTTTTTTTAAATATACCATGACTCAAACACGAAGCAAAATTTTAGCACTTAAAACTTTATTTTATACTAGAAGCAAAACAGGGTTCAAGTTGAAAAAAAATTCTTCAGAAAAAAAGCTTTGGCAAAATACTAAAATACCAATTTGCCCCTAAAAGTTAATATATAACATGAAAAAAAAATAATAAAAACATTACTCGATTAATAATAATAAAAACATTACTTTTATGATTACTAAATGAAGTCTGTGGTTGCAGCAATGTACATATGAGATATTCCTGTCAAGATGTTTCTGCAATACGGCTTGGACACCCCCTTTTCCACCACTCATGACTGAAGCACCATCATAACACTGACTCAAAATTTTAGAATTATCTAAATTACAATCATGGAGAACCTTTAAAATTAAATCAGCAAATGTTTTTCCATCCAAGTCAGAAAAAGTTTTTATTGCGATAATTGATTCCTTTACTTTCCCGTCCTTCACATATCTTGCACCTAATGGAACAATTTCTCTATTGTTTTTATTGTTTGTTATTGTTTTTCGTCTTCCAAAATCAAAAACCAGGTAACATTAGCATTGTTAATGTCATTTGATATATCTTCTGACACTATTTCAGTAAGGATTTGTATTACATCATTTTGTATTTCAGGTGAAGTGTACTTTGCATTAATTGGCACAGCTTTGACACATTCTGCAAGCTTAGTGTCCTTTTTGACTGTGTATTTAAAGAGGTTTTGAAATAAACTAATTTTCTCATGCTCATCTATATCATAAGTACCACGTAATGAAAGTTCATTTATAACCAAAAGTTGTACGATTTCAGTAATCGATTGAACATAATATTGGTTTTTTTCAAGAACGTCATTATACACCAAAGATGATACACTTAAATTCACCTTTTCACGTTCTTCTCTTTCTGTCCACATGCTCATTGATATAATATGACTCTGTGACAAAGCATGCTTTTGAAAACCCTTTTCTTTAGTTAATGCTTGTTTCCAATTCCGGAAACCGGTCGTAATAAATGCATTTTCTTTTGTTCCCAAATGAGAAAACTGTAGACATGGGTAACAAAAGACAGCATCTCTACTCTTTGAATATTCCAACCATTTAAATTTTTTCATCCAATCTGGCTGAAAACTTCTTTTTTCCGAATTTTTCAAATATTCTAATAAATTTGTACTTTTTAAATTATCACCAACCTTTGATATGTCAACAGCTGCATTATCCAAATGTGAATACATCGCGAAATTGACGAGTCACTGAGAGAATAATCCGCGTGCCTGCTAAGTTTCTCATGTCCGATTGCGTAATACAGGACCAAAAATCGCTCCCAACAAGCAAGGGGGGAAAGGAAGGTGCGATACGTCATTGGCTGATTGGAAACTTTTCCTCGCCGGCTATTCTTTGTCTAAGGGCTGTGCCCAAGAGATTGTTATATTAGCAGATTGCTATATTACCAGTAGAAGACAATAATAATAAGATGGGATAATAATAAGATAGAATGCGCACTTGTTGAAACACTTATTTGAAGTTTTAATACAAACACTACAATTTAGTATTTGTGCAAAACTGTAAACGGGTCCCAAAACGAAGTTTGATTTTTGAACAGGGTTTCATTTTGATTTTTGAAACAGCTTCATTTAGTGACCTTGGAATCTTTCTCAGGGGGGGCTCAAAAGTTTTTAGGGGGGACTGAGCCCCCCCTGGCACCCCTCTAGCTACGGCCCTGCCTGGAAGAGGTTGCACTTAAATTGTTTTAATATTTCAAGTGAACTTTGATGAACTTTATAAGCAATTTTAATATTTAGGTGAATTTTGATAAATTTTATGCAGTGGGTACTTTGGTATGAGATCAAAAATAAAAAATATATATTTACTTTCAACTGAGATGAATACAGCAAATTTCTCCTCTGTGTTTTACAACATTTTAAAATTACACAATTCAAGGAAAATTCAAAGCAATTTCCTAATTTAACTTACAATCTGAATAATAATAATAAATAAATGAAATTAATACCTGCTACGAAAAACAATTTAATAATGTTTTAAATGATAGCAAAATACTGGCAAAATATGTGAAATTGGCGACATATGAAATTTAAATTTCGTTCCATCATATGATCAAATTGTGAATTTTTAATGTTACAACAAAAGAAACTTACCTTTAACTTATTTTAGTACAGAGGGTGGGATCAATAAATTTCTGTTTAAAAGACTAGCTAATGCTGTAATCTAAGAAATATACCTGAAGCCAAAGCATCGAACGAATAATGAATGGTTAAAATCGGAGAATCATTCATTGATTCTTGGTTGGTTGGTCGCCCAATGAGAGTTTTGTCAGCGCTTCATTCACCATAGAAAACAATTTCTGAAAACATGACTTGGCTTGGAATATGTTTACTACTACATGGACGATTAAATATGATATATATCACTGAATTAGATTTTGGATTCTCCTTGCAACCTTTTACAAATGAATGAATTTTCAGTATGAGTCATTACTCAGAGGCTATGATTCATTCATTGCAAGAGGCGTCATGTGTTGTCTGTCTGTCTTCTCATCTCATATTAATTTTAGCTTTAAAATGTTAATATATTTACCCCACCCTCTTTACTAAAATAAGTTAAGGGTAAGATATGTTTATTCATAACTCTTGTATTAAAATGATTGATCTGTATTAAAATATTCATTTTTTTTATTTTTGCGGATATTTTACTGCCATTCAAAACATCATTATTATTATTTTTTTTTTTTTTTTGTATCAGATAGTTCCATTTATTTATTTATTTATAAGTGGATTTTCTATTAAAAAACTGGAAATTGATTTGATTGGATTTTTTCTTGAAACCTTTAATTTCAAAACATGGTCACATAACATTGCTCATTATAGGCTGAATTTGGCTGTGTCAAGCTCATTTGAAAGTAAATATTTTTTTGAAAGAATTGATCGTCTACTAAAGTATCTGTATTACATTTATCAAATTCATCTAAAATATTAAAACAGCTTAAGTAAGTGCGACCACTTACAGCTAAAATATTGAAATTCCAGTATCTTCATAATGTTAAATGGGTAGTCAGTAGGTGCTGTGATTGTAATGTTAAAAAAAAAAAATTTGGTGAGTATTTTTATGTTAACATGGCGCAAATCTCGCCAATAGCATCTTTTATTTTTCATGAGTGCAAATTAGAAACAGTGCTTTGATACTGAAAATAAAATGTTTTGCTGTATGATATGACTTATTACTATTATTTTTATTTGTATATTTTAAAGGAAAGCAATGTAACAGAGCCGAAACTAGCCTTTTTTGCGCTTGGAACAAACATGGAGTTTGGTGTCCCCCCTCCTCATGCTAATAATAATTAAAATTCTATCAAGAAATATGTAAACAACGCGCCCATAGGATTAACATTAGCTTGAGTGTTAAGAGCCTACACTAGTCACATGAAGAAACTGGAAGATCATTAATGTCCATGGGAGCATTCTTTTTAAAATTTCTCGCTTACATATTAATAGTTTTAAATGATTTTTTGTCTTTGTTAGAATAGCTGATATTGAATTCTAACAGTGTTAATGCTTACTTTTTCGATTTTGGTTGCAGATTTTTTTTTTTTTATATAAAGTTACTTGAATTTTCACATATTTGAAAATAACTCTTCAATAGGTTTAACATTAGCTTGCGAGTTTCTTTGTATTTCATTTCTTTGTATACATTTTTGTATGAAACGATAAACAAAATCTTCATTTGGCATTCCCCTTCACCTTTCACTCTGGCGCCAGGGCACATGTCTCCTCTGAATGGGGCACTATCAGAAATAATTTACATAATATGTATTTATATAAATAAATATTTATATGAATGTATGTATAATATATATTTATATGAATAAATTGATTTATCTTTTATGGCACACTATCCAAACTCAAAAGTAAAATTTAGGTCAATGATTTCTGCACATCATTTTATCCATATGAATACATTTCATTTAGTTCGGATACAATGACGCACATAAATCATTTACATAAATTTTACTTTTGATTTTGGATAGCGTGGCACACAAGATAAATCAATTTATTCATATAAATACATTACAGTGCATTGTATAGGTTCAGTGAGAGTGATATTTTTAACAGCATATTGGAAAATTAAAAGTTTTGGTTAGATGTGTAAATATATTTAGCCAAACCGAAAACAATTGAAATTGAATTTCAAAACAAATTGTTTAAAGCTACATCAAGGTGTTACTTAAATTTTGATATCATATCTTTTAAAACTCATATTTTGAATTTATGAAAGATGTGAATGATAAAGCATCAATAAATAAATTTTTGTACATCCTTTTAAATTTAACATAATTCTTACACATGCAATTATAAATAAAACAAAAATAAACTGATGAAATAATTAATATACATGTGTATATATATACAAAACAAATAGGTGTTGCTATCCAACGTACAATTTATACACAAGTTTAACATAAAACTCTACGTTTCGGTTTATTCTTTAAAACCTTCATCAGGAGAAAAATTTTCTAAAATATAAATCGACAACAAACTCTTTACATGCTACATTTTGAAATCAATTCAAAATTCAAAACATTCTAACGGAAACCTCTTACTCCCAAATAAAGAGTTCAGTGGCGCCATCTTTTAATCAAAGATGTAAACGAAGAAAGACTAGCTGAAAAAATGGAATTTTCATTGACTTTTCAAAATTGAAAGCCATATTGCTGGTATGTGAAAGGAAACCTTATCATTACACACTTCATGGTTTCTTAGACGAATTTCTAAAGATTCACGAATAATAGCATTGCGCGGAATAACTTGTTTGGAAATAACTTTAGCATGGTCAAAGTCTATAAATGAAATGAGTCCTTTATGGTAGCTTCTTGAAAGTGCAGTAGAAAGTTTACGAAACTTCAAATCGTTTTTATGTTCTTGCAATCTTTCGAAAAATCGACGTTTAGTCATACCAATATAGGACGAGGTGGTCCCATCAGAAAATGGGATTTTCTGATGGGACCACCTCGTCCTATATTGGTATGACTAAACGTCGATTTTTCGAAAGATTGCAAGAACATAAAAACGATTTGAAGTTTCGTAAATTTTCTACAGCACTCTCAAGAAGCTACCATAAAGGACTCATTTCATTTATAGACTTTGACCATGCTAAAGTTATTTCCAAACAAGTTATTCCGCGCAATGCTATTATTCGTGAATCTTTAGAAATTCGTCTAAGAAACCATGAAGTGTGTAATGATAAGGTTTCCTTTCACATACCAGCAATATGGCTTTCAATTTTGAAAAGTCAATGAAAATTCCATTTTTTCAGCTAGTCTTTCTTCGTTTACATCTTTGATTAAAAGATGGCGCCACTGAACTCTTTATTTGGGAGTAAGAGGTTTCCGTTAGAATGTTTTGAATTTTGAATTGATTTCAAAATGTAGCATGTAAAGAGTTTGTTGTCGATTTATATTTTAGAAAATTTTTCTCCTGATGAAGGTTTTAAAGAATAAACCGAAACGTAGAGTTTTATGTTAAACTTGTGTATAAATTGTACGTTGGATAGCAACACCTATTTGTTTTGTATCGATATTACAACGTAAAGTCCTTTATTATTATTATGTATATATATATATGTATATGTACATTAATTAATAGCTTAGCGTCACTTAAAATTTGGTATCATTATTTTTAAGTTCAATATTTAAAATTCTTATAGCAATAAAATAAAGTGCTGTGTCACAAACTTTTAACCTGTTAAGGGTTTTTTGTATTGATTATTTATTACTTTTCTTTTTTTTTCTTTTCTTTTTTTAAAGAAATAATTGAGAGTCATTAATTTTTCAGTTGTAAATTAAAGTTATGTGTTTTAAACAGGGATGAGAATTCTCTGTTCCAAATGGTTGATTTTTACCACTAAATTTTAATAGTATTCCTTGCTTTATTAAATCTCAGAAATTCTGTCATTAAATAAGGCGAGAAATACTATGAAAATTTAGTAATAGCAAGTAGTCATTTAGGATGGATAATTCTCATCCCTGTTTAATAAAATGAGAGAAGTTTAAAAAAAATACGGCGGAAACAATGTTTGGCGATTTATCACCTGCGGCCGGCTAACGTAAAAATACCGAGTTCATGATTTCTGTATCAGAATCTTCTGATTTGGCAAAGGATTGAGCAAGTAAATTAAATTGGGAATAAAAGTAACACAACACAATGCTTAGCATATATTTAAGGGAGACCAAACTGGTTGCCAAGGGCAGCTAGTATATATATATTTCAGTATTAGAAATACATTTAAATCATATAATACAAAATGAATAGAAAACATATCTGCTTATTTTTAAATCTGTCAAACATTGCAGTGATAGTGGTTTGATTTATAGCTTTTAATTTATACTTTGCAGTTTAATCTTGAAGCCTTTTAAGAGTCAGAATATTTTAAAAGTTTGTTTTTCTAATAAACTAGAATATTTATCCTCAAAAGCTAACCCTTTTTGAAAGCTATTTTATCTTTTATATAGCCAATGAATGTGTACAGAATATATCTGTCTAATAGTTATTTACAAGATATACAGAACATTTCCTTCTATTATATATATAATATATGTAATATTAACATTATATATATATGTATATACATATATATATATACATATATAAGTATATATACTGGCGCCTGGCTAACCAAAAAGTACCAAAATTTCTTAATAAATTCATCCAGTTAGCTCTTATTATGGTCAAGGTGTGCATTATGTTGCTTAAAATGATATTTTAACTATTTATTTACACCTGAAATATTGCGTGTATTATAGGGCGTAGATCGTATTTTCATTTAAAAAATATGTATTAAATTTGTTCATATTTCTCTTCTTTTCAAATTCATTTACAGCCACCCAATGTGATATGGGTTTAAATGTTAAGTGCATTATGCTGGCATTAGTTTAAATGCATGAATTCGACCCAATTAGCAGAAATTTTAACATTGTTATACACAGCAAAAATAGCTAACCTATTTCTTGAGAAAGCATAAGGAAAAATATTATATAAAGTTAAAACATTGAATAAAAATGGCTGACTACATTCATAAAATATATATTTTTGAGATGTAGAACAAATAGACTTTACAAACGTCCTTGCTGAACAATACAACGATGGTGATTTTTCTTCTGTGACATTATGGCAAACTAAAATATCTTTCCTGATAACACACCTCCCTGCATGGTAAGTAAATTGCTTCGAAAAACATTTCTTAAATAGATTGGATTTCCTTGAATTTTTTTATCTTTTTTGAGAAAAATTCTTGTAAGACTTTACGTTGGTTTTGCTTGTCTTATCAATTATCAATATGTTATCACATCGCTGTTGATGGTGCATTTTTACATCATTTTAAAAATTTTACATGGTTATATGGGTTTTAATGGTAAAAAAGAAACATTATATAATAAATAATTTTATTCAAAATTTTAAGCATCCATAAAAGAGCAACATTTAAACACTATTTTGTAAAATTTTGATTAAAACTTTTGAAAATTTAGCTTGTTTCTGGAGACTTCTAAAAAAGTGTTCCCTTAGTAAATTCTCATAACTGAACTAATGTGAACTGGTGCAATCCTGATATGCAAAGAAACCAAATAAAGAAGGAGGGCATATTTTTTATTAAAAATGGTTCATAAATGTATCTAATTGACCTATAAAAATGTTTATTTTCACTTTTTATTATTATTATAATTTTTTGCAATTGCAGTTTAAAGTACATAAATTTATTTTTTTAAATATTGCATTACATTTGTCTGTTTTGTTCTTCACTCGATTTGCTGATGAGCTACTACCTCAATCCAAGGCCTCATTATAATTATTTCAAAGCATGATTGTAATTTTGACCAAGGCAATGGTCAAAAGTAGTTTTAACCGCCTAAAACTCGGGAAAATTGGTTTTAAACACTCAAAATTGGTCAAAAGTCTATTAACCCTTTAAGCTCTGGTGGGTAATTTTCTTCAAAATACCTAAATGTCACATCAGCACCAGTATTTTGCAAACAAAAAATTCAGTTTATCATATACACGAAAAAATGCCTCAATTTAATTTCAAATAAATTTGGTTGAATATTCCAGTGCCATTGTGACATTTGGAGATTAAAATTCAGTGGGAAGAAATTTTCCCACCAGAGCTCAAAGTTTTAAATAACTTTAGGTTACACAAATGATCAAACTCTAAGTATATTTAAGGGAATATGAGTGCCGTATTATATTTATATAGTATATATATATATATATTAGGGGGCTCTGCCCCCTGCGAGCTACATCCTCTAACCCCTGTTCAGACTTCTAAAACATGGCTATGTACCTTGTTTTAAAATATTAGCAGGTTATGGAAGATTAAATGATATTATCAAAAACAACGACTATTTTCTGTAATCGGGCTGCCATGCTTTTCCATTTGAATTGGACATTTTTCTATTACTTTCTCCTCATCCACCGCTGTGGCTACAGCTGACGGTTGCTTTTGGAATTGATAAATAAAATCAGTTACCATTTGAAAATGCGCTTCTATAAAATGGTTATTTTAAAATGTCGCTGCTTCTCTACTTTTATAACGATGCTATGGACAATATTCTTTCTTTGGGTTTGTGGATTAAAAAAAAAACTCCTTTGTGGTAATAATATTGAGAAACTCGGAAATGCACTGTGTTTTGAAATTTTTCGCTTATGTTTTATGTTTTGATCGACTTTTAGATATCTGCAGTAACAGGTTTCAATTCTTTTCATATTTTATTGCACTATCATGCATATTTCAATTTTATTTTTTAATGTAAATTGTTTATTTTATTTGATAAATTATTTAATAGTTTTCTAATACGTATTTATTTAATAATAATTCGTACAAAATTAATTCAAATCAAAAATATTTCGTGCTTCATTTACCTGCATTTATGCTGCATCAAGGGAGGAAATATTTAAACAAATTTGTTAGTCGCGCTACTTTTTTACCATGAGATTCCCAATGTGACGTCGCATGCATTGGGCCGTTCGGAAAATTCTGCGGATTTTCAAAGTGAAGCTCGGTTTCCTCTAGTTATTTTGCTACTACTGATAAGGCGTGACCTTGAATGACCCAGTTATGTAGATTCAGTGTTTATTGCTTGCGCTGCATAATTCTGACTTGTACTGTCACATATTTTTTGCTTCAGAGCAGTGCTAAGAATGGAAAACCCAAAAGTTCATTTTTGTCATATGATGCTCTTTTATATCATAAAAGGTAAAATTGCTAGTTAGACTGCTCATAAAATTAATGCTATAAATGGACAAAGTGCTGTTTCAGACTATACAGTTTGAAGGTGGTTTCAAAAGTTTAAGGGCGGGAATGTCAGCCGTGAAGATGACGATCTTTCTGGACGACCCACATCTGTAAAGGAGGACCTTTTAAAAGAAGCTGTCGCTGAAATTTCCCTTTACACAGTTCAGAAGCTATCACACATATTAAATATTCCAAAAAGTACAATGCATGAACATTTGAAGAAGATTAGGTATGTAAGCCACTATGATGTGTTTGTACCTCATACTTTAACACCTCAGAATATCCCATACAACACAAACACGTCCTGAGGACATACGAAAGACGTCCTATGCAGTATATTGCCTCGTCCGTCGGATGTCCTACAATATCCCATCGTTATCCGGCGGACGTCCGAGGGGGGAGCAGAAAGAGACACCTAATCACGTCCTTCGGACGTCATTTTCAGCTATTCATAGGATGACAGTAGGACGCTCATAGGACCAGATAAAACAAATAGAATTTGCATCCTCTGCTCGTCCGGCATGCGGCATTCATAGGATGCTCTTCGGATCAGTAGCGGACGCTTTATATAAAAAAATAAAATAAATAGGAAGGGAGGGCAATTGCCCCACCCTGTTTTTCCTAGATGAGGCTTCAGATTTCTATTAATTTTATCTTAAACTGAGCGACGGCGCACACTGAAAGATTTCTATTAAAAAATAGTGGTAGCCTGGACAATTGTTGTCCAGGTTACCATTATTTTTTAAAAGAAATGTCAGTGTAAAATAAAATTAATAAAAATCAGAAACATCATTTAGAAAGGATAGGTGGGGCAATTGCAACCCCCCTTCATTTTTTGATTTTTAAAATCTTATATTATTGAAAAATATATTTTAATAGATTTCTTTTTGTATGATTATTTTTCCTGTTGTTTTTCGCAAATATAGGAATCTTTCAATATAAATAAATTATACTAAAAATATTTAAAAATAAGCATGAAAAATGAATACGAAGAAAATATCAGTTCATTTCAAGAGAAAAATTATTTATTATTTCTGTTATCAACATCTCTTTTTTTCAACTAATAAGTAGCATACGATGAATGGGGTATCATTGGATAGGATTCTTCACCCATATCTAATATAACAAACTGAATTTTCTTTATACTTTTAGATTAATATCATCATACACATTTTTTCTGATTTCAACACCCCTTTTTTTAGGTAAATACACAAAGTTGAGTTGGATTTTATACGAAAAGCTTTTGACATAGCTCCTATTAGTACAATTTGTTTGGTTTAAAAAAAAAAATTGCAAATATAAATTTAGGAAAAATGAACTTAATTTACAGTAAAGATTACAGTGCGAAAGCCTTGCAAGGATCTATTGGTCTAGACTTAATATACTTTTCTAACAAATGAATTTTACTCCTAAGCAAAATCTGCATTAAAATTAGTGATGAAAAAGTAACCGAATTGAAATTTTTGAAAAAGTAACAAATTTTATCAGTAACAGCTGAATGCATAAAAAATTCCTCATTTTCTTAGAACAGTTTAAAAAATTGTAAAATATTGTTATCGGTATTGAATTCAGACCTCTCGGGGAGGGATTTCTGTGGCTCCAGGCAGGGGAGGGGGGTGTATTTTAGAGATCTGGGGGGGTCAAATTGCACTTTCGTTCATTAAAAGGGATAAATCTCAAACCTTCTATATGGGGAAGAGGAGGATTCCCTCCTGGGCCACCCTCTGAATTCAACACCAATTGTTATATATGTATTAAATAAATTTAATTTCATTCTTTTGATATTCCTCATACTTTTCCACAGTCATTTAAATTCATAAATACAACAAATTTGCAGGTTTTTTTATTTAATATAGGTAAAAATAAAGTTAAATAGCAATTTTAATATTTCTAAAAAAATAAATAAATAAGAGGGTAAAATCTTTGTTTTTTAGCACTGTCAAAATTTTTATTTTAATCAGATTTTTGAGATACAACAGGGGAAAGGCCACCATCGAAAACATCGGTTACAACTTAATACAAGCCCTACTTAAAAGAAATAAAATTTCGTATTAAAATAATGCCTGCAAACTTCATGTGTGTACGTGTATTTAGACAACCACAATTTAAGACATGTCTCATTTGAGAGAATTGAAAAATGTAGTAAACTTGTTTAAAAATTTCATTTATTTAGTTTCAAAATTGAAATTGTGAATGTGCAAGAAGTTTTCATTTAAAATGAAAAATTTGAGTATGCACTAAATGACATTTTAACAAAAAAATTCTCAGAATTTTTATCGATTCTTCTGCAGCATCAATTTTCTCATACTCTTTTTTTTTCATGATTTATAAAAACAGATAAAGAACATTACCTACTCCATGGCGAAGAAATAATGAAAACTCAGAATGAAAATACTTCATTCTCAAGTAACAAATATGTTTTGTATTTGTTATATATTTTTTCTGAACTAATTACATTTCTTTAAATTAAAATTCAAGAGAAATACATTACATTTTTTAAAAGTATGTAAGCATTTAGTTCAATATTTACTGTTAATAATATATTAATAAGTTCTGTTAATAATCAATTATATATATTACATTTACTTTAAACAAACCAAAAATTTTTAGTATTTAATTTTTAGGATAAATCAAAAGAAAATAATGATAACATTTTATGATGTCAGATTTTAAATATGAAAGCAATTAAATAGGCATTCTTTTCAAGTGCAATAAAAACTTCTATTTTTAGGTAGGGTAGAATTAGGTATATTTTCTCTTCCCTTTAGCTTGAAGTAAAAACACACAAGATCATAAAAGTTTCATAATATTTATACCATTAGATTCTATTATATCTAAAACTTCTTACCTGATAACTTGTTCTGTCAAGTTTTGGTTTTAATGAAATAATAAATAGTACATTCAATCTAGTTGTTCTATGTCCGAGATCCATTGAATTCCTTATTATTTTTTATAGTAAATAAATGAAAAGCTTGCCATTAAACACATAAAAAATATATTAAAATCACTTCACATCATGATATTCTTTACAAAATACTTAATAAACTCCTGTAACTAAATCTATTTACATCTTCTATTCCAGTATGGATGTAATATTTTAAAATAATTATACAATTATTTTACTCGCTGCTGTAGAATGCATGAATTTTAAGTTTTAAACAATGCAATTGCTGAAGTACATACGTTTTAAATCACTGTTAAGAAAGAAAAAAATACTGTAAAGTAACAACACCAACAAATACATTTAAAGTACTTTAATTTACATTTATAGACTTTTTTTTACATAACATTTACGTTCTTATACATGTTGTAACTATGCCTTTAATACTCTTTCAATGTGTGCCCTTGATATAAGTTTCTTTCTCAACAGCATCTGAAACAAATAATTTTCAAAACATAAAAATTCAGAGTAAAATATCATTATGGCTAGAGGAGTTAAACAAAATTTTGTGTAAAAGAAAATAAGAGAATTTTTAATTTCTAACTTGGTATTGGTACTACTTTTATGTTAGTATATCAGGTGATAAATTGATAAAAATTCCTTTTATAGCCCTACTTTGTGTTGAATTCATTTAATTTTAAATATAAACCCTTCACTTATTTCATTTAAAATACATAATTTTCATTAAATTACATACATGCCTTTTACTAATATCAGTTAAAATACAGAAAAAATAAAAAAAATTCTCACACTGTCTTTTTAAAGAAGTTTTATAAAAACAAAAATTTATAAAGAAGACCACAAAGCAAAATATTTAATTTCATGATCAAAGTATTATTTCTAATTTCCATAGCAAAAAATAAAAGCTGTCACTGACGAGAAAAAAATTGCGGTTGGCAGGGTTTGCACCTGGCAAACATAAAAGTTCCCAATCTTTTTACTTAAATTAAAAAAAAAAAATGTATGCATAAAAAATTACTTGAGAATTAACACATGTAAGAAAATTTGAATTGCTTTGCCATATTTAAGGTTATTTACATAATCAAATTTATTATGCTTCATTAAGGCTCCCAGTTAACGTGCATCTTCTATTTCCCCCTTGATTGGAACTTTTATCTTAAACAGTTTATTTGTAAGTTACGTCATCAAGATCATAATTAAAATTAATTTAAAAAATATAAAATATTAAAAGCTTTTTTAATCTAAACAAAGTGATTTTCACTTTACATGAATGTAAAAAAGAAGAAAAAGCCAGCTTTTAAAAGTTTAGCCTTTCAGTCTCAGAATTTTGAGAGTAACTTTTCCAATTTAATTTAACACCAATGTTTGCAGTATATCATGTCTCTGTTCAAATTATTTTTCAGTTGCATTTGACTATTTTCCAAAACTAGTTAAAAAAAAAAAAAAAATACAAAGAGTTTTAATCTATAATCCCTGCAGTTTAAAAACAAATTTGGATTGTGTTATAGATCCCATCTACATAGTATTGTTTGTGAAGTATATAAAGGATGCAATTTTAAAGGAACAAATTATTGTGGTTCTGGCATTATTATAAATGTTATTTTTAAATCTTTCATTCTACAAAAATTGGTAATTTTTATAAAAAATTAGCAAATTAACCCCCCCCCCACCCCCCTGGCTTACAAAAGACGCTTTTGTATGATGTCAGTATTAACATTTCGGTTAGAAACTGACCAAACAACATTTGCTCTGTTTCATTTTTTCTTAAATATAAATCATAGATTTTGGTCTCGGAAATTTTTTATAAAGTTACTTTCACTTTCTAAACCGGTTCTGAAAATGAAAGTGTCATTCTAAAAAATATCTGCAACTCAAATTGAAAAAGTAAAAAAGGTGCGATGTAGAGATGGAAACTCGGCTATCCAATACAAAAAAAATTATATTAAAATGTCGAAATGCAAACGAGATATTAGAAAAATCCCTCCCCAAATGATTCACATTAGCTCTTGAATGCCTTCGCTGACAGGGACAGGAGCCTTAAGGTTCCCAGTTGACGTACATTTTCTATCACTTCGCCCCTCCCCCCTTGATTGGAACTTTTATCTTAAACAGTTTATTTGTAAGTTGCGTCGTCATGATCATAATTAAAATTAATTAAAAAAATATAAAATAAAAACTTTTTAAATTTCTCAAAAAACAAAATGATTTTCACTTTATATGAATGTATTCTAAAAAAAGAAGAAAAAGCCAGCTTTTAAAAGTTTAGCGTTTCAGTCTCAGAATTTTGAGAGTAGCTTTTCCAACTTAATTTAATACCAATTTTTGTAATATATCATGTCTCTGTTGAAATTATTTTTCAGTTGCATTTGACTAATTTCCAGGAGAACTAGTTAAAAAAAAAACAATAACACAAAGAGTTCAATCAATATCCCTGCAGTTCAAAAACAAATTTGGATTGTGTTATAGATCCCTCATCTACATAATATTGTTTTTCAAGTATATAAATGATGCAATTTTAAAGGAACAAATTATTGTGGTTTTGGCATTATTATAAATGTTATTTTTAAATCTTTCATTCTATAAAAATTAGCAAATTACCCCTCCCCCCCTCTTTCAAAAGATGCTTTAGTATGATTTCAGTATTTAACATTTTGGTTGGAAACTGACTTCAAACAACATTTGCTGTGTTTCATTTTTTCTTATATATCATAGAAAATGTTACCCCCACATATAATATTAAAACACTTAGCTGTGAGATATCAAAATAGAAAATACAACATCTAGCAATTGTTTGTTTAGAGTAGTTTACTAACAGGGCTGCAAAAAAGCCGGCTAAAATTTAAAAAAAGCCACGCCGGTGGCTTTTACTGGTTTTAACCGGCTTTTTTGGCCATAATTGGCTTTTATACAATGAAACATTGTAATTATACACTACACATATTAAAGTGCTTTTAATTAGTTTTAATGACATTTAATTGATTTAGAATTTAATAAGTAACCCAATTTCTCAATAATGAAGACATTAATACTGGAATAAAACTTAGATGGTTTTGCGAGTGATTTGTAGTTAGAATTGCAAATATGTTAGGTAAATTTGAAAAGCGCCATACCAACTGCTTTATCTGGTTTACATTGACTGACCCTTAACCCCCCCACCCCCTAAATTTTTTCATTTTTACAGCTTTATAAAATTAAAGAGGACAATGGTTACTTAGTTACATGCTTTATTACTTAATTAATTTTAAGAACTATTAATATACAAGTCTTATTTTATTTCTAGTAAACATTTAAAATTATGCATAGTCATAATAAAAACGTCATTTTCTCACTATTAAAAATATTATGAATAGCATATGCATGAATATGCTTAGCATCTAGCTTTTCAAAATTTTATTTAGAGAAATTTTATTTATTTTTTTGGAGTCTTAACTTATATTCTTTTCAATATTTATGTATATATTTTTTCAGACATAATGCCTTCACAGTTGCTTTCTAGCAGTTATAAAGACTTATTTATTTGAGAAAATTTAATAGAAATTTATAATTTACTCAGTAGAAGATATTTATAAATGTATTATAAATTAATTGATCCAAATTTAAAACGAATTAGCTGTAAACCAACTTTAAAAAATAAAAACCGGCTTTTTTTTCAATAAAAGCCAGCTTTAAAAAAGTGGTTACCCCCCCCCCCCCCCCAAAAAAAAAGCCGGCAAACCTGGTTTCTTACCAAAATGACACCACAATTGAACGCATATAATATATAATTTTCAATTCCCACATATTTAGTTTTGATATAACTGCCAAGTCTAAACCCAAACCAAAACTACATTTTACTTTAAGTTTTAGATTCTCAATATACATGTTAATAAATAATAATTAATTTTCTCAATATATTTATTAATGAAAATTATAAAACATGGATTTTCACTTACTTATAAAATTTGTTTTCGACTAAATTTGTTGCAAAAAATTGTTTATATTTTCTTTGTAAAGTTTAATTTAATTAATATATAGATACATTTGAACTAAAAATAGTTAAATGTTTTTTTATGATTATCATTTGATTACATTAAAATTGCAGTTATGTCAATAAAAAAAATCAATTGTAATTTAATTATAATCAATTAAAAAAAAATCAATAAAAAATATCAATTATAATTTTGCTGCAGAAAAGTATAATTAAAGAATATATAACAGGGAGATACAAATATGCATAGACTTGATATGAATTTTTATTGTTATGGACCCTTATTCAAAAATACTTAAAAAAAAAAAAAAAAAAAAAAAAAAAAAAAAAAAAAAAAAACTTACCAATTTTGAAATTTAATTTCTTTAACATTTTATGTAGAACTGAGCTTTGAATGCTGGATGTTTGCAGTATCTTTCTTTTTAACCTTCATTTATCCATGCTGGGACTTTTTGGATCCTACAGTTTGTGCCTACAAAAAATAAATAAAATAACTGAAGATACAAAAGTCAAATCAATTCAAAATAAAATTTAATATAAATGATCACACGTGGCATTAAGCAGCTTCTATTATCTTTACATTCGATCTAAACAAATTCAAAGAAATTAAAGTACTTCTCCATTATTCCATCGCAGGGTTCATTTATTTTAAATCAATTTAGTTTTAATCGTGATTTAAATCAATGGATTTTTTTTTAAATTATGTTTAAATAAATTCAAGATGTAAACAAACATATTAATGTTTTTAAATATATTTAGTTTTATATAATACAGATAATGAATCAGTTTTTAGAAAGATAAGGCTTTTAAGCTTAGATTAAAATTTTTGTCAAGTAAAGTACAATGTAATAGAAAAAATGGTTTCAAATTTAATTTGAATCAAATTGTAAAATAAACTAGCAACAGTAAGGAAATCTAAGCAGGAATATATTAAATATAGGAATATTTATTTTGATTACTTAATATAGTATTTAGAAAAACTTCTGCAAGTTTAAGTAAAATAAAATTATATGACTTTGCTCGTTACAAACAAGCATTGTGACTAACAGATTAATTATCCCATCTTTTGCATTATGCAGGAGAGAAACTAACAAGCTGTGAGAAAATAATCAACATTATTGTTTGCTTAAAAGAAATTCTTGACTTTAGTGATACCTATTACATTAAAATTTGAACCATTAATTTTCATGTCTGTGTATATAATTTTATAAATAAAGTCATAAAATAATAATATTGTGTGAGGTTTAAAAAAAAAATAAAATAAAAAGCTCTACCCATTGACAACTTTTCATTAAAAAAAAAATAATAATAATAATAAAAACTATTGTATCTTAACAAACTGTATGTAATGCCTAATAAACAAATGGAGGTACTTTTCCGTTATACAGACACCACTGTCGCCAAGCATAATAGTTGGCACAAAATGAAAATCACGTGAATTGAAACATTTGAAAAATTAAAGAAAAAATTGATAGTACAGTGAGCATTTTAAAAATATAACATTTGAAAATTACAGACTTTTTAAAACTATTTTATTAAATCACAAATATATACTTAAAATTAGTGAATAAATAACTGTTATTCAATAAAGTAATAAAATAAAACTCATATTAAACTTCTGGCATAAAATTACAAATATCTTAGAAATATCGCATGGTTATTTTCAATAAAAATCCCTTTCACGATCAGGGTTGAGATAATTAGCGCATTGGAAAAGCCCCACTTTTTAAAGTGTCAGCTATCAATAATTTTAAACAACAAAATTAATCAAAACAGAAAAAGGAATCTTGGATATTTGACCCTTTTCATTAAAATTAAAAAAAAACAAACTGTTCTATCGTAACAAACTCCAATTTTAAAATTTGTAATACACAGTAAACAAATGGAAGAATGAAGCCATTGGACACCCCCCCCCCCTCTCCCCTGCACAAAAAAACCCCCAAAATAAAACAAAAACAAAAAATTTGGAAAAGACTCACTCACTAAAGTTTCAGCTATCAATAATGTTAAACAATAAATTAACAATATCTTAAAACAGAAAAAGAAATCTTGGATATTTATTTGTTTACATTATTTTCTTAATTATCTCTATCGGCTAGTGAATGTTTGTAATGGTCAGTTGAAATGGATCTATTGTAGGTAACTATGAATCACAAATTTTTCAAGCTCTTTCTCATTTAATATCATAGTGCCACCATTTAAAAGCTTTACTCTTATGTTAATTAATGAAATAATTAGTAAACCAATAAAACACCATTAAAAATACAGAAAAAGGTCAAATTAAAAATTCTCTGATGACAAACGCATATAAGATATCACATATAAGATGACATAAACACATCATATATAATATTATGGATTAAAATAACATCTGACATCAAGTGAATGTAACGCTACAATCATATATCTTTGGCATTTAATCCTATTTTAGCCAAAGTTATTTTTATTGAAATCAGTCGACAAGATAATGGAGGAGTACCGAAAAAGCTACCATCAAACTATAAAATTGAATGCCAAAGTTACATGATCGTAGCGGCACATTTACTTGATGTCAAATGTGTTTATATCTGTTTTTAATGATGTTTTACTGACTTATTAGATATTTTGTTGATTAAAATAACAATTATGTTCTTAAACAGCAACAAAATGATATTAAAAGAGGAAAAACTATTGAACAAATTTTATGATGCATAGTTTCATATAATAGATTTGTTTCAATTGATATCGCTTAAACATTCACCAGACGAGAGGGACAGTTACGAAAAATAATGTATTAAATATCCAAGATTTTTATTTCAGTTTTCAATAATAGTATATTATAAAATATATCTTTTAAAATTGATAGTTAGCAAATTAATAAGCAGAGCTTTTCTGATTTTTTTTTTTTTTTTTTTTTTTTAACTTCAATGATAACATTCTTACTTTTTATTTATTAGTTGTTGAAATTTTTTGGCAATAATTTTTTTTTAAGAAAAGTGATTGATGGGATAACAGAGAAGTACTGAAATTAATAATGAGTTTAGACATCCAGTTAAAATTATTACAAAAGTACCAATAAAAATTAAAAAATAAAAATGCTATGTCTGAAAAATGGTATTATTTACTTTCAGTTTTAAGATCATGTACACTTGCAGACCCAGAAGCAGAATTTTCTGCATCAGTCTGCAGCAAACTAAAATTTATCTGCGACTCAATAAGCCTACTATCATAAGAAATGACAAAAACACTTAAAGTAATCAAAATTTCCCTTTATAAAGAAAATATAATATAAGGACACAATAAATACAATAAATCTAGCAACTTAAGCAAATTTCAGCTATTTTTTAACCCCAGCATTTCTTTTTAACTTGGTGGGTTAATCTGCAAAGTTTAATATAATCTATAATGCCCGCTGCCGTGCTGCACTGTTTCTGCTACTGGGCTTGCAGAACTAACAAAATATATGGGATGGAGCAAGAATTTGAAAAAAATTTGCTACCAGGCCTAGTGTTTACTACTGTAAACAGAAAATAAGGGGGGATACAGAAAATAACAGAATTCCTGTACAGAAAATAAGTACAGGGAAGAATACTTTAAATAAAATAAATAAAACAATGTGATTATTACATAATTCAAAAACATTTATTACTAAACAGGTGCAAATATTTGCACCTACATGATGTTTCAACTTGAGATATAGAGTGTTTCTTATATTTTGAACTATTTTTTCAAGAGAAATTGCATTAACATGTTTAGTATAGTAGTGATTGTTAAAAAAAAAAAAAAAAAAAAAAAAAGTGATTTTTATGTATGGTAAACAAAGAAACATTAACTTTAAATGATTTTATGGATTAAAAATTTAAAAATCAAGTTCAATTGGAACATTCAATTGGATTACGATGATTGAATAACCTGTTTTCGTAAAGAAATAAGGAAGTTCTATAATTTTTGAAAGCTCTAGGGCACACGGATTTTGAAATACTACTGCAATACTGCGATTCGTCGAAGAGTTTTATGAGATATTTTTACAAAAATAGGGGTACATTTCACTATATTAAAAAAAGAAAGCAAGGTGTATTTTGCCAATTTTAAAAAGACAGGTGCAGCGTCTTTAAATAATGACTTAGAGGGAACACAGACAAGGCTAAAATGTTATTTATAATGAAAAACAGATGAAATAAGCTATTCTAAAAATCTTTTCTTTGAAAATACGACAGATTTTAAACACATCAAAACAACAAACAACACAGAAATGCAACATAAAAACCCAATAGAAAGCAACTGTGACACATTTTTTAAAATGAAGAATTAAAACAGTGTACTTTATCTTTTTTTCAGGGGTGCTGTGTGTCTCACTGAACTCCCCCCATCCAAAAAAAAGCAAGCTAAAAACCAGCTATATATACTTTTTTAATACAGTATATATGTATAAATGAAGGCAAATTGAAGCTGTTAAAGTGTCACACAGGGTCCCCAACTGGATCTTTGCTATTGGGCCACATGTAATCTTAGTTAGAAAATTTAAAAATCCTTATCTTATACAAAATTAATTTTATAAGCAGGTTATTCTTGGAATGAAATATACTTTACGAGTATTTTTATTAGATTTTTTAAAGATAAATAAATTTAATGGTTAAATAGATTTAAACGTTGAATTTAAAGCTTTATGAATATTTTTACTTGTTCATCATCACCAAAATAAATGTTTAATGTATTTTTATATCTAACACAACACCCAAACAATGGATCATAAACAATGTTTTGATGACTCACGAAATGATCTATCTTTAAAAATAATACTATTTCAGTAAAAATATAATGAACAAAGGTTTGTCTTACGATCATACAACATTATTATTTCGAGTATTTATATGAAAAATGCTTATAACTGTTTATATGTTTTCTATGAAAGTTTGCCTGTCTCATGGTATAGATTACGACAAAAGCCTTATATTTTAGTGCAAAACTCAAAAGTTCACTCTAAAAAGTTAAGATTCGAAAGTTTACTTACCTTTAGGATAAATTCAATCCTCATTAAAAGAAATAAGTAATAGAACACAGTTGTTTAAAAAAAATCTTTCGTTTCAACAACAACCGGACAGAGCAGTTGAAGTCAGAATTTCTTGCGCACTCGTACAGGTGACACGGATGTTCTCATGACAACACCGGACGATCGTGGTGGGTTCGTCCGGATTCTGGCGTCCTGCGAACGTCCAAATTAGGCTCTGTACAGGATCTGACGGGTATCGGACCTTTCGGCTCTATATAGGACCATATAGGACGTCCGGAGGCAGTCTTTGGTTGTATGGGATGCTTGTTCGAGTTGTAGCATTGGATTCTTTTCTGAAGCGAAATGTAAAAGCTCCTTTTTTAAAAAAGCTCTTTACTAGAGATAAGAAATGGATACTATACAATAATGTTACAAGGAAATATCACGAGGAGAGTGAAATGAAACTCCCCAAGTAACATCGAGAGGAGGGCTGCATCCCAAAAAAATAATGCTTTGTGTATGGTGGGAATACAAATGAGTTATTTATTATGAATTTTTACCACTAAATTAGACAATAAATTCGGAAAAATACTGTTTCCAAATGGCAGTTTTGAAAGCAAAAATCGAAGAAAAGCGACCAGAACTGACCAATTATTGAGGTGTTGTGCTCCCACATGACAGTTATCGGCCTCACATTGCGATGAATGTCAGGCCTTATTGAGTATGGATGGGATGTTTTATGTCACCCAACATATACACCACACCTGGGCCCCTCAAATTTTTAACTTTTCAGGTCACTTCAAACTTCTCTGAACGACCAGGAGTTCATTTCTTTGGAGTCTGTCAAATAGCACATTGATCATTTCTTTACGACTGAATCTAATGACTTTTTTTTTTAAAGGGAATTTTTCAGCTGCCAGAACGATGGCAAAAAGTCATAGAACAAAATGGTGCTTATGTGATTCAAAAATATTTTCTTATGTTTTCATACGTCTATATTGAAATTTATCATAAAAAAACCGCAGAACTTTCTGGATGACCCAGTATGTTGCCCATAAGATAATAATTACCGCAATCATTTCAAATGTATAGTTTTAATATATGACGTAATTTTCATCCCAAATTTGTTTCACATGTAATAATTTAATTGTTTTAAAATTATTTTTTTCTGTTTAAGATTTATGTCTATATACGTAATTCATTATGCGTAAATAAATAATATAATTCAATAATAATGCTATTGAAATATTAATTTGTCTTAAATTTTAATAGTATTTCTCTAATAGCATGCAACATTTTTTGCTCTTGCTGTGCTTGAAAGAGATAAAAGAGTAAATGATATTATTTTCGCATTATGGATGTCATTTCCTCATTAAATTTAAAAGAAAACCAAGTGAAGAAATTTTATTCTCTTTGCATTCAGTTGGGCAATTATTATTTCATGTATTCATTTAAGATATCCAGATGGTTCGAAAGGTCTCATAATAACTCTTAAAAATTCTAAATCTAAAATATTAAAAAGTAATATTATTGAAATACTAATTTCTTTTAAATTTTAATGGCATTTCTCTAAAAGCGGCGACAAAAGTTTTTATTGTTGTAGGTGAGAGACAAAGAAAAAGGTAAATGATGTCATTTTCCCATTTTCTCTTTAAAATTGGATAGAAAACCAAGCAGGAAATTTTATCCTCCTTGCATTCAACTGAGCTCTTTTCACGTATCCGAATTAGTATTTTTATAAGTTCGTTTCATTAATATTTAAAAAAAATGATAATATGATATCAATAAATAACAATCCCTGTTAATTTCTTCTTCACTTTTCTTAAGTGTTCACATAAATGACGTCATTTGGACGAATTTGTTCAAAATATTCCAGTTTATGAATTAAAATAAATGCTTAGAAAATTGTATTATTATCTCTAAGGCATTTCGGCTTTCAGCGGCTTTGTGAAGTAACTGAAAAAAAAAAGCTACGATGGAATTATTATTTTTTAAGTCAATAGAGTTTATGCCAAGTAGGAAAATGGCAAACGATTTTTTGTTTTATAAAATAAAATGATTGCCGAAGATAAAATATAAGAAATTAAGTTTTTATTTCTTAAAAAATTCTTGAAAAACATAGTTTAATCACAATATTGTCATCTCTATCGATTGAAATAAAAGATAATTTAAATTGGAAAAGGAAGAAAAAGATGAAATCTAGTAATCCCTATATTTTCCCTTTTTCCACAAAAATGGAATCATTTAGTTGTCGTAAAAAATTTGAATCGGGAAATGTCATTACAATTAGAAAAAAATTAATATTTCGAAAATGAATTCAAATTTTAGAATTCTAATACCACTTTTGACACTTGTTAATCACTACGGATAATTGTTATTAATTTCACAACCAAACATTCCATATTTTAGGAAAAATAGCTGTAAAACAAAATCAGTCGTTTCATAATGTCATTTCATAAATTCGTTTCATTAGGATTTTATATCTGTAGGGTAGATACAATAACATATTAAATATAGATGGAATTTTTCTGTATCTTATGTAATACATTTCCTTAAATAAAAATCAAGACTTTTGAAAAAGGACTTTCAAGGACCGAAACTAAAAACATCTAAGGACCTACAAATTGAATACTAATGAATTATAATATGCATTTTTAATACAATGTTTCATTTTGTAAATACAAGTTTTAAACATTCAAGTGGCTTGGAAGGTTGGGGTGAGGGATTTCGAGATGTGGCAGTAGAAATTTAGCAGACTATCTTTTTGTTATTTCCAAATAATAAATGCAGCAGAAAAAGAAATTTAACCCATTAAGGACCGCACCTTCTTATACTTGACATAAATGAAATAAAATTTTATTTTATACGTATTAATGACTAATTAATAGAAAAAAAGCGATATTACAATTTTTTTGTAATTTTTATGCGAGATATGATAATGCTGCGAAAATGCAACGTCAGTACAAATAAATTAGATTTTTGCCATATCAAAAATTTTAAAGCATTTACTATGTAGCGATACATTTACATATACTACACATAGTTAGCTTCAATATCCATATCTTGAATTGCTGATTTTTTTTTTTCATTCTTTAAGTGCATCTACGAACACAATCCGAAATTTATCGATAAAAAATTTTTCAAAACATTCCGTACTTAGTACGTTATTGAGGGGTGGGGGAGAGTTCAATTAGATGATTATTTATTCATCAATACTATAGTGTTACAAATAAGGCAGAAAAATAACTAAATATTAAAGCGCTTCAATGTCTGTTTTTTTTTTTTTTTTAATTTTGTGTACTTTCTACCAGGGAGGAAGGGAGAATCAAGAAATTTCAGGGAGGTATGAGGAATTTGGATAAGCAATTATTTATTGTTACAATATAAAAACAAAAGAAAACAGAAAAGTTTTAAAGATTTTAAGCTTTGCAAGCTGGGGAGAGGGGCGGGTGTGTACAAAATGAGAGAAACATAGCTTTTTTTTGGGGGGGGGGGAGGTTGATTAGCTGATGACTTAG
Organism: Maratus speciosus; assembly: GCA_963932465.1. Taxonomy (NCBI): domain Eukaryota; kingdom Metazoa; phylum Arthropoda; class Arachnida; order Araneae; family Salticidae; genus Maratus; species Maratus speciosus. The sequence goes on along the minus strand of OZ010794.1, from coordinate 34,502,974 downwards.
TTATATATCATTATTAAAAATTTACAATTGGGACAGGGGAAATAAATTAAAAATGAAAGAGTTATGAAGATTAAGTTTTATGTGGTAAGAAAGAAGGAAGAGAGGCAGTTTAGGGTCGGCGGAAGGGTGTTAAATGATTATTTATTGTCATTGTTACAAACAACACAACAGAGAAAGTTTTGAAAAATTAAACAGACAGAAAATAGAAAAATCGAACAATTTTAAATTCTTTAAATTTTGCATACTAGGAAAGAAAAAAGAGGCTAAGGGAGAAGCAACAATTTTGGATGAAGGGAGGATTTTAGATGTTTAAGTACATATTGGTTCTTCAAAAAGCAACAAATAGAACAAAAAAAAAAAAAAAAGAAAGAAAGAAAGTAAGAAAGAACACTTTTAGAGATTTTAAACGTTGAGAGCATGGGCAGGGTGAGTAAAGAAGCATTTTCTTTGGAAGGTGGGAACTTTATTAGATGATTCGTTATTTACCTTCCTAGAGAGTTACAAATAGGACAGCGTGGGGGGGGGGGGCAAAGGGTAAACGACAGTTTCGTGTGTTTGTGGGGGAAAATTATGTGATCTATTATTTATTGCTGGGATACAGTAACATATAGATCAGAAAAATTTCTTTTAAAGATTTAAAACTTGTTGATCTTGGTAGGAGGGCGGAGGGGGTATGGGTGCAAATTTTCTGTCCACAGACGAAATTCCGTCTTTTGAAAATTACCGAGGACAGAAGCGGGATGGAAAAATCTCCGGGGACGGAAAAAAATCCGTTTTTAGATTTCTCAGGATTTGCACGAAATGTTTAAAAATCGGGCTTTAAAAAACTCCACTTTTAGACCATCCCATTTAAAATTTTGGTTAGATTCTGAAAATCCCAGCTTATATTTTTTTCAGACATGCTACTTTCCCGTACTGTAAAAAAAATTCGGAAACGTTACTCTACTCGGCGGGGCAGCAATGTGACCCTACTGTTCTGTTATGTTTCCGCATATTTCGGTCAGATATCGTAATGTTTCCGCATATTTTGGTTAGGTATTCGCAAATGTTTCCGCATACTGCGGTCAGATATCCGGAAAGGTTTCCGTATATTTCGGAAGAATAGTCCTTTGTAGTATTTTTAGAGAAATTTTAATGTTACGATAAAATAACAAATAGAGCAGAAAACATTTTTTTAATTAAATAGTTTTAAAGATTTTAATCTTTGTGTTTTGCGGGGCAGGATAGGGGTGAAGAAAGGAGAAAGCAATATTTTTGCGGAAGGGGGTGAGGAATTTAGATAACATTTTAACAAAATTGTTATAATCGATTATTCATTGTTACCATAAAGTAACAAATATAGCACAATTTTTTTTAACATTAAGGAGTTTTAAACTTTGGATACTGTGAGGAGGGAAGCAGAATTTCAGAAGAGGGGGAATTTAGATGTTTTTTTTTTAAATCAGAAATCCAGTGAAACAAAAATGAGTTTCGCTCTTGATTAAGAGATAATAGGAAATTAAAATTAAGGACTTTTAAGGACCTTTTGTAAATTTTAGATAAAGATAAGAACTTTCAAGTCCCGTACGATCGCTTTAATAATATTCTTAGCACAAACATGCATTTCATAAATCTTTTTCTTAAAGTGTAACTAATACTAATAATTGGAAATTTTTCCAGAGAGAAGCATTCGCCTTGCATACAATATTTCAAATGAAAATCAAATTTCAAAAATTTTTTGGGCTTAAAAAGGCGCAAAGGCCAACCTAGTGAAAAAGATTCCATGCCGGGAATCGAACCCGGGTCATCAGTATAGCGCACTGACGTTCTACCGACTAAACCACATGGAACGATAACCAACCTGGAACTTATCACTATTACAGGTTGGCAAGGCTACAAACGCAGCACAAGATGGAATATTTCCGTGAGCCACCAACATGGGGTAAACACAGACACTTAATTAAATCCAGCATCGATTGAATCTATATTAATAATTGGAAATTTTTCCAGAGAGAAGCCTTCGCCTTGCATACAATATTTCAAATAAAAATCAAATTTCAATTTTTTTTTTGGCTTAAAAGGCGCAAAGGCCAACCTAGTGAAAAAGATTCTATGCCGGGAATCGAACCCGGGTCACCAGTATAGCGCACTGACGTTCTACCGACTAAACCGCATGGAACGATAACCAGCCTGGAACTTATCACTATTACAGGTTGGCAAGGCTACAAACGCAGTACAAGATGGAGTATTTCCGTGAGCCACCAACATGGGGCAAACACAGACACTTAATTAAATCCAGCATCGATTGAATCTATATTAATAATTGGAAATTTTTCCAGAACGTAGAACGTCAGTGCGCTATACTAATGACCCGGGTTCGATTCCCGGCATGGAATCTTTTTCACTAGGTTGGCCTTAGCGCCTTTTAAGCCAAAAAAAAAATTTTGAAATTTGATTTTTATTTGAAATATTGTATGCAAGGCGAATGCTTCTCTCTGGAAAAATTTCCAATTATTAATATAGATTCAATCGATGCTGGATTTAATTAAGTGTCTGTGTTTGTCCCATGTTGGTGGTTCACGGAAATATTCCATCTTGTGCTGCGTTTGTAGCCTTGCCAACCTGTAATAGTGATAAGTTCCAGGCTGGTTATCGTTCCATGTGGTTTAGTCGGTAGAACGTCAGTGCGCTATACTGATGTTCCGGGTTCGATTCCCGGCATGGAATCTTTTTCACTAGGTTGGCCTTTGCGCCTTTTAAGCCAAAAAAAATTTGAAATTTGATTTTCATTTGAAATATTGTATGCAAGGCAAATGCTTCTCTCTGGAAAAATTTCCAATTATTAATATAGATTCAATCGATGCTGGATTTAATTAAGTGTCTGTGTTTGCCCCATGTTTGTGGCTCACGGAAATATTCCATCTTGTGCTGCATTTTTAGCCTTGCCAACCTGTAATAGTGATAAGTTCCAGGCTGGTTATCGTTCAATGTGGTTTAGTCGGTAGAACGTCAGTGCGCTATACTGATGACACGGGTTCGATTCCCGCCATGGAATCTTTTTCACTAGGTTGGCCTTTGCGCCTTTTAAGCCAAAAAAAAAATAATAATTTTTGAAATTTGATTTTTATTTGAAATATGTAACTAATACATTACAAAATTTGGTGGGTAGTAATGAAAATATTGATTTTGAATTTGTAAATTTCATAATGCACCTGCTGAATGGTGGCCCATTAGAAAGGTTATTTTCCAAGTTTGATCTCATCCAGAATAAACTATGAAATTGTCTTATCTTAATACAACACTGATAATACTTTTTTTAGTTCTAAATAAAATTTCTTTTAAAAAAATTGTGCGATAAAAAAAAGTTGTACAAGTTATAGTGCTAAGTACAGTTGCAAATGTTGTATTCAATATTGTTAAATATTACTGTGAAAAATCCTTTGAAATGTTGCACTAAAATTATCATTTAAAAAAATTAATTTTTATTTTTTTGACCACTGATGGTCAAAACATATTTTGACCAGGATGGTTAAAACTGGTTTTACCCCTGGTCCTGGTTAAAACCAATACAACCCTACTTTGGAGGGAATTGATTGAGAGTACTGGTTTGCAAGACAACTTTTATAAAAAGGAATTCAAAATGTATAAAATTCAGTGTCAATATTAAAAAGATAAGAAAAGTTATGAAAAAAAATGTATAACTCTAACGCTTGACAATATAGATAACTATTCGTACAGCTTATAAGAAATATTGAATTGTGTTGATTGGTGGTGATTGATTGTGTTTGTAGTGATATTGGGTTGGGGCTGAATGTATGGACAGATGTATGGACATGTAAAAACTATGTTTGGATATCTTTCGTGAATATGCCGAACAAGTAGGTGGAATTTAAATGAAACAAATGTAAATTTACAAGCGTGAATTAAAATAAATTTTGAGTTTTTATCAGTCTGGATATGTGAGAGTCTCGATATAAGAGAGCTAGATATGGGAGAGTCTACTGTATTGCATGCTAACCTATACATATGTATCTGTATCTACGAAAAAATACTCAAGTTCTGTTGTATCTAAGAATATATTATGTGATAATTTAATGTATGAATTTTTGTACTGTTTAAAGAAATGAAACTTATCAAATATGATACTTAATTCAGAATTAAAATGTAGTGCAGTTTATTAAACAGTGGGTTATTGATTATTTTTATTGCTCATTTTAGATTCTGAGGTAGATAAACCTTTTTTCCTGAAGTTCAATACGTCATTTCCGTGGATGAAAACGACAACAATCTCTTCACACTGATACTTTAAAGAAGTTTCTGTTATCATCCGAAAGAAAACTTTTCACTTTAGAAAATGTCTACAGAAGAAAATTCATCCTCTAGTAATCAGCCCTTTGTCCCGCAAAATACCGATAAAGAAAAACATTACTCCATTGGTACACGAAAAAAACCTTTTGTTTGTGAAACATGTTCCAAAGGATTTTTTTGGAATAGCCATCTAAAAGCCCATATCTTGACGCATACAGGAGAAAAACCCTTTGTTTGTGAAACATGTTCCAAAGGATTTTTTAATAATAGTAAATTAATAAAACATCTGTTGACGCATACAGGTGAAAAACCCTTTATTTGTGAAATATGTTCCAAAGGATTTTCTAAGAATAGTAATCTAAGAAGCCATCTCTTGACACATACAGGTGAAAAACCCTTTATTTGTGAAATATGTTCCAAAGGATTTTCACAGAATAGTCATTTGAGAAGCCATCTCTTGACACATACAGGTGAAAAACCCTTTATTTGTGAAATATGTTCCAAAGGATTTTCTGAGAATGGCCATCTAAGAAACCATCGCTTGACGCATACAGGAGAAAAACCTTTTGTTTGTGAAACATGTTCCAAAGGATTTTCTGATAATAGTAACCTAAGAAAACATCTGTTGACGCATACAGGAGAATATCCTTTTGTTTGTGAAATATGTTCCAAAGGATTTTCTCGGAATAGTAGTCTAAGAGACCATCTCTTGACCCATACAGGAGAAAAACCCTTTGTTTGTGAAACATGTTCCAAAAGATTTTCTCAGAATGGTCATCTAAAAACCCATCTCTTGACGCATACAGGAGAAAAACCCTTTGTTTGTGAAATATGTTCCAAAGGATTTTCTCGCAATAATCGTCTAAAAGCCCATCTCTTGATGCATACAGGAGAAAAATCCTTTGTTTGTGAAACATGTTCCAAAAAATTTTCTGATAATAGTAGCCTAAGAAAACATCTGTCGACTCATACAAGAGAATATTCTTTTGTTTCTGAAATATGTTCTAAAGGATTTTCTCAGAATAGTAGTCTAATAAGACATCTCTTGACTCATACTGGAGAGAAACCCTTTGTTTGTGAAATGTGTTCTAAAGAGTTTTCTGATAATAGTCACCTAAGAAAACATCTGTTGACGCATACATGAGAATATTCTTTTGTTTGTGAAATATGTTCCAAAGAATTTTCTCAGACTGGCTGTTTCTGGGCATCCAAGAAACAATCTCTTGACGCAAGCAAGAGAAAAACCCTTTGTTTGTAAAATATGTTGCACATGATTTTCTCAGAATAGTAATCTAAGAAAAAATCTCCTGACACTTACAGAAGAAAATCCTTTTATTTGTGAAATATGTTCCAAAGGATTCTCTAAGAATGGTAATCTAAGAAGACATCTCTTGATTCATACTGGAGAGAAAGCCTTTGTTTGTAAAATGTGTTCCAAAGGATTTTTTCGGAATTGGGATCTGAGAAGACATCTCTTGTTGCATACAGGGGGAAAAAACCTTTGTTTGTGAACTATGTTCCAGAGGATTTTATGATTATTTATTTATGATTTTTTTTCTTAGAGTACTCTTGTACTCTAAGAAAACATCTCTTCATTCATACAGGAGAAAAAACTCTTTGTCTGTGAACTATCTTCTAAAGGATTTAATAATAAGAGTATTCTAAAACATCTTCTGACACAGACAGGAGAAAATCCTTTTATTTGTGAAACATGTTCCAAAGGATTTTCTGATACTAGTAACCTAAGAGCCCATCGCTTGACTCATTTTAGAGAAAAGAAAACCTTATCATTGTAAAATGTGTTCCAAAGGAATATCTTATAACCATTAGTTAAGGAAACATTTGTCTTGTACCAAAAAGACAATTCCTTAAAATTTCCTATATTTTTTGTTTCCAAAATTGAGTATCAGGTATCTGCTTAGGAAGAAATTGCGTTATTTAAAGGACCTTTCACAAAATTTTTTATTTCAAAACAGGACCCTTCACAAAACTTTTCACCTTAAAAAAGGAACCTTCATAAAATTCTTTGTCTTTAAAATAGGCCTTTTATAAAAACATTTCTAGCTCTAAATTAAACCTTTCACAAATTTAATCATTTAAAAGCAAAATCTGACCTGTCACTTTTACATATATAATGAAAATATATGTATTTTACATACATATATCTTCTTAAAAATATATAAAAAAGAACCGGAGTATAACATTCATTTCAAATTAACAAAATTAGGACTAGATTTTTCACAAATATAAAAAAGCTCTTCAGAATTTCAGAAAACAGGACCCTGAGTGAAAAGTCTGAACAGACCCCTCAGTATCAGCCCTGTATATTTAATTGCACTTACTATTATCACTTTTTAATTTTTAGTATTTAGGAAAATAAAATAAAAAAATTACACTTCTTCCATTGCTTAGTGTCTTTTTGATAATAAGCAAATAACTGTCAATATATTCATTAGATTACAGTAAAAACTTTTTAGTAGTTACTTTTAATTTTTTTTTCTCTGTAAAGTAATTTTCCCTTCAAGTAAAAAAAAGGATGACCTGAAAGGATAAATTGTACCTCAATAGCTTATGTGATAAGGTAATGAAGTAATGCTTTTGAAAAAAATATGAGAAGTGTGTTAAAACTATGTTTGTATGCAAAAAAATTGTACTCATTTGTCAATTTTTCTTCTTAAAATTTTTTTCTAAGGATTTAAGTGAAACATTTCTCATTATCAGGGGTGTAGAAATACATAATTTTACTTGCCAATGATGCATGAATTTTTATGTAGTCTTCAAAATCAAATGTACGATGCATTTTGCTGGCTGGTAAAATAAATTTTTAGATGAAAAAATTTTCTAGAAATTACCCACCCTTTCTCATTATCATTTATTTTTGTACCCGTCATGAGCTAAGTATTTTTTTAAATATAAATATAAAAGGATAAAAATCAAACCCTTTTTTGAACTTTTTATAAATTGCTAACTTCGTTGACATTGATTGAGATGTAATAAATACTTAAAACCATAAATCACAATCAACTATCATTATGACAGTTATTGAGCCCATAAAATCAAACTACCGTTAAAATAAACATTAAATGAATACTTAAAACCATAAATAGTAATTTACTTACCAGTTATGACAGTAGATTATATTTAGGCTATAAATTCTAATTACTTTTCCTCAAATTTGACAGTTAGTAGATTCATGATTATATATAAGTTATAAATTATAATCAATGTCAAAATAGGTATTTGATAAGTCATAAATCCTAATTAGCTTTCCTCTAGCTGACAGTTATTAAAACATAAATAATTATTTTATTAAAACATAATAATCATTAATGTCAAAGTTGGAAGTTACCATTAGTGGGACAATCATAATGTAATACTTAGATAACCTTAAAAACCAATCATTATAAACAGAGTTAACTAATAAGAATGGAAGAAAACGCCCACTGGAACAAGAAGGCCCTCTGCTGTAAAATATTCAAAATTCATAACAAAACTCATGTGCTGCTTCTCAAGAGCTGAGAGTTTTTCAGAGATTTGATCATACTCTGATGTCTGCATAATGTGACATAGGAAAAGTATGGTATCTCGGGGCCTCTGGCGGTCTCCGGGAATGTTATGTACTGTCTAATAACTGAATAAAAAGAAATTTATTTCAAAGAGCGAGGTACCAAGTCATTGTTTGAATATTCCGTATTCACCCAAGTGCAGTTATTTAATATACCTAAGGTGTGACAGAAAAAACCCCTGGAATCGGCCATCATATTTTACATAAATAATTTATTCAATATTTATTCGGCATGCATATCGATTCATAAATAACGGTTGTATAGACTAATCAGCCGTGTTCTTTGTTTTTCAGACATTTTTTGTTTTGCTTCTTGTTTGTGTCTTGTATCATAAAATTCAGAAATTGTTGCAGCACAGCAATATTGTCTCCTATCATCGTAAATTATAATAGGAGCAAATCTTGCGTGTTTGGAAATTTTCTCTAAAAAACATCACTGATGATGGGGAAACAGCACCGAAAACTGGCGATATGAAGCAATTAAAATAATAAAACTTCGTAAACTTTTTTTTTACAAAGTTTTATTATTTTAATTGCTTCATATCGCCAGTTTTCGGTACTGTTTCGCTGTATTTTAACTATTTGGGTGCTGCACCGTGTTCCTGCTTTCCACGTGCTCAAGGTATTTGCTTTTCTTTCTTCCTATTTTTTTTTAGTTTATTTTGATTTTTATTGCATTTTAGTTTAATTATTTTAGTTTTCTACTATTTATTTATTTACTTATTTATTTTTTATCTATTTATTTTCTGGCCCTGTTTTCCTTTTTTCTTGTTATGGGTTCTTCACTTAGTAATCGTTTCAAGCACCTTCGTTTGAAGCGCGCTAGGTTTTTGAATAGGCTTAATTTTCTTTTAAGGCGTAAACGTTCAAGGGTTATTCCTAAGTTCATTAATATCATTTTCAAGCTTCCTTCTTCCATTCGTGTTCAAAATGCCTTAACAGGGAGTAAGTTTTCTGTTCTTAGAGCCATCATTCAAGATGTTCGTCACTCTTTTTCTTACATTGAATATGAATTATGTTCTTTGCATTTACAGTTAAGTAAAACTGTAATTTATTTCCCTTTCCTTGAGAAACGGAATTTTGCTTACGTCAATTTCAAATCTGGATGTCATAATGCTATTTTGGAAAAAAAGTTTTCTTCTCTTCTGACTTCTAATTCTTCTGCTCCTCGTATCTCTCCTCTTGAGCAAAATTATGTTGTCAATTTATCTTCTCATTCTCTTACTGATTCTCAGCGTGATGTTCTCTCTCTTGGCTTGAATTTTTCGTGTATTTCTAAGCCTTCTATTCCAAACTTAATTGCTCCCATTGAACATTCTTTCAAAAACAGTAAAATTTCTTCAGGTCAACTTGATTCTCTTCGCTACCTTTTGGCTAATGTCATTTCTTCCAATAAATCTTTTAATAAGTCTAATCTTTCTTCTTCTCAGAAATCTGCTGTCAGTTAACTTAATTGGGTTCCTAACCTTCTTATTACTAAGGCTGATAAAGGCGGTCAAACAGTTCTTCTCAATAAATCTGATTATATTTCCCACGTTGAATCTATGTTAAACTCTGGTCCTTATTCCAAATTAAAGAAGGATCCTTCTACTAAGCATTTATCTGATATCAAGCATGTCATTAAAAATTCTGTCTTTCTTAATGATAACACCAAATGTTTGGTCACCACTTCTATCGCTAATTGTACTCGTTTCTATGCTCTTCCTAAGGTCCATAAACCTACTCTTTCCTTTCGCCCTATCGTTTCCAATATTCGTACTGCTTCTTATAAACTTGAAAAGTTCCTTTCTAAGTTACTTGCTCCTTTATCTTCCACTAACTTTCACACCGTGAAAAACTCTTTTGACTTTGTTGATATAATTAAACGCCTTTCTCCTTGCAATTATATGATGGTTTCCTTAGATATTAAATCCCTTTTCACTAACGTGCCTGTTCAAGGGGCAATTGATTGTTTGGAAAGAAGACTGCGCGAATTTCATTACTCTTCCATTGAGATTGATGACATTCTGCATTTAGTTAGTATTTGTGTCAGGCAAACCGCCTTCCAATTTAATAATTCTTTCTATTCTCAAACTGAGGGTTTGGCCATGGGTAACACACTGTCTCCTCTTTTATGTGATATTTATATGCATTTTGTTGAAGAAAAACTCTTCAGATTATATAAATTTTCTTTCTGGTTTAGGTGTTGATGATACTTTAATTTTAATTCCCTCTGACCTGGATCTTTCTAATCTCCTTTCTCTTGTTAATTTTGTTGATCCTTGTATTCAGTTTACTCTCGAAGTCGAAGAGAACAATTGTCTTCATTTCTTTGACGTCTTGGTTTCGAAACACCCAGATCGGTTCTCTACCTCCGTTTATAGAAAACCTTTCGCATTATCTCTTCCTCCTCATGCTCTTTCAAATCATCCTCCTCAACAAAAAGTGGCTTCATTTTATACTTTTGTCTTTAGGGCGTTACGCATTTGCTCTGACTCTTCTGCTCTGAATAATGAAATCAATTATCTCAAATCTCTTGCTCTTGCTCGTGGTTATAATCCCTCTTTATTGATAAAGCTTTGCATAAATTTAATAAGCTTAAACGTCCTTTTCTGATTGAAGTAATCCTCCTAATTTTAACTCTATAGTTCTGCCCTTTTATTCTCCTCCCCTCCTGTTTTTCTCCTGTTTTAAAATTGCTAAAATCCTCTCTCGTTTTAATATTAAAGTTATCTTCAAATCTATGAATAAAATTAAATTCTCTTCTCTAAAAGATCCTATTCCTACTGAGAATCGGTGGGGTGTTTATTTTATTCCTTGCTCTTGCAATTTAGGTTATATTGGTCAAACAAAGAGAGCTTTAAAATTCAGATTAGGTGAGCATCAGAGGTATATTGCAAATGAAGAAATCTCTAAATCTTTGATTGCTTCTCACTATTTGGTCTTCCAGTCATTGTTTCAATTTCTCCATGGCCAAAATTATTTCTTCCCCTTCCTCTCCCTCTCAGTTGGATTTTCATGAAGCATATTTTATTTCTAAAAATTCTGATAATTTTGTCAATGATCTCTCATCATCTCCTTTCCTATCTCCAGCGTGGAAATTACTTCCGAATTTTTTTCCGTCTTCTTGTTTCTTTTCTTTTTATTTTGTTTTTTAAAAAAGGATCTTTTGTTTTTTTCTTTTTTATTTCTTTCTTTATTATTATTATTATTATTTATATTTTTTAATTTACTTATTTTATTTAATTTTAATTTTATTTCTTTTATTTCCATTTTTTCCCTTTCAGTTGCTCTTCTATCATTTTGGTAACACTCACCTCTTCTGCATGTGTTCGTTTCAGCTAGCGCCATTTATCGCATTCTTTGCAACATTCTCTACCTTTCAGTTCATTTTTTACCACCTGTTTACTGTAGCTGATGACGAGCTGTTATATTTTTAGCTCGAAACGCGTCCTATGTATTGTTTTTATTTTATGGTGATTTTTTACAAAGTTTTATTATTTTAATCACTGATGATCTTGACTAAATTTTGTATCCTACTATTTTGAGGTACAAGAAGACCATTGGGATAGATGACATGGTTGGGAAAATTCGATGAGTGGGTCATTGTATTTTAATGGGAATGGAAGTTCAAACAGTTATTAAGTTGTTGAAAAGTTGGCAGTAAACGCAGGCCCGCGTCGCGTCGGGACCGCGCCCGACGGCGCCCGACCGCGTCGGGAAAAAGTTTTGCCCGACCTAGCGCATTCCGATAAAAACACTAAATTTCCATCCCCCCCCCCCACACTTCTTTTCCAACCTAAAATGAAGCACGACATTCCGGTCATTTTTTCACTCAGTATTTCCTTTAAAAAAAATTTTGTAATACAACATCAAATTTCTATTTTTCTTCCTTCAAGCCAGACTTTGCCCTTTACCCCTAAATTTCCTTTCTAGACTGGAAACAAAAATAGCAAAATTTCATCCATAAAGATTTTTTTTCTCTCCCTCTTTGACAGACCTGTCGGATATTGCTCTATTGTGCGTTCTTCGCTTTTTAGAAATTATCCCATACCACTTCCACAACAAATTGGGTTTACCTTATATCCCTAAAGCTTGCTTTCTTTATACAATTGTCACCATACGAAATTTATCGTTAGGAGGCGGGGTTGAAACCAAAGGCTTCTGAAACTACAGTGAACCAGCCCACAATACTGTTTCCATAACTTGAATTTGCTGTACATGACAGTTAAATGCTTGTTTCATGGAAACTTGGTCAGATTACTACAACAAACTTCAAAGGAAAGCCTCCCCCCATCCCATGTGAAAATACAAAATAGATAATGGAAGGTCCGTCTCTTCGACTGTCTCCCATTCCACTGAAATTTTAAAAATGACGTTTCTAAAATAAACTAATCATTATTTCAAATTTAAACAATGCAATATACCAGATTACTTACGATTTTATAAATCCAAATTTATTACTTACTGACACATTCATATAGTCATTTTTAGTCTTAAATTAAAAAAAGTTACAGATACTTTTATTAAGAAACGAAGAAACTGAATGCACTATTTCTTAAAAGCAAATTAGTTTCCAAAGTGATCCTCAAAGTTGCCATTATAATCCAGTTTTTGCAAAGCGACAGCTTGATACAGACCATCATAAGATAGAAATCAATTGTAACTCAAGTTGTAATACATTTATTGAAAAGTGAAAAACGGGATTCGATTCCAATTCCTAATTAAAAGAAAAACATTTTATTTACGTTATGCCCAGGGCCGTAGGAAGGTCTTTTGAGCCCCCCCCCCACAAACATTCTTTTCAGCATATTTAATTTTGCTATCCGAGTTCTATTTTATAACAACACCAGCGGAGCTTCCCTGGTTGATTTTTCCAAAACAAAACTCAAATTAAACGAATTTAGAGTTGGGTTGAACTGCTTTCGGCAACGTACACCCATTGGGGATATGCCCGTTCAGATCTTGAATCAAACAAACCTTGAATTATTGTAAATTTTTATTCCGACCCAGATTAAATTTAAATTTTCAAAATTTTTGTTCATGCCGCCACAGGAACAGATTTAACATTCTTACAACTTGAATTTAATCAAAGCACTTCCAAAATTTAACTGAGATGTCTCTCATTTAGGAAAAAAAAAATATAAAAAAATCACTGCAGAATGCGGAAGAATGCCAAAAATTGATAAAGAAATTTCGAAGTACATAGGGAGCAAAATTATTTGCGATTTTAAACGATTTTTCCGTTTTTAAGCCCCTGCGATTAGAAGATATTTTTTCTCAAATTTGAAGAAATTTTCCTCTTTTGAATGGAAAATTTCTAGAAATTTTGATCTTTGATTCGTGACTTTATCGTGTTATGAAGGAAAAAATATTCATGCGTAAGTTCAGTTTCTAATTATGAAAAGTACAATGCAACACAGTTGACTGAACACTACTGGGATTTGATTTGACGAAAATGCATATTTATATTGAAGGATGTTAGGTAATTTTTACGTTACATTGGTGATTTTCTATATTTTTACGAAAAATGGGCAAAGCAAAACATTTTTTGTGTGTTTGTGGGTGTTTGAACGAAAAAAAAAAACATTGAATCCACTGATTTATTTATTTATTTATTTTAATTATTTATTTAATTCTTTTTTTTTTTTTTTTTTTTTTTTTTTTTTTGAGAATGTAAAAGGAATCCGGTTTCAATTTTTTATCCATATATAGTAAATTTTGCCCTCTACGTCGTTTCATTCGAAATCCGCGGTGTTTTTTTAGCTCACAGGCTATCAAAGTCTGATGAGAGCTAATGCGCCCGCAGGTTCTGTAAACTGTAAAAAAAAAATCCGATCAGTTTTCCTGTAGGAATCGAAAAAATAGTTGCCCTTATTGTACTGGAAAAATTTCCGACCCAGCTCTGAATAAAATCCGTAAAAAAAAGGAAATAGTCAATAAAACGGTATTTTACGGATTTTATTCCGATTTTACGGATTTTATTCCAAGCTGGGTCGGAAATTTTTCCGGTACGATAAGGGCAACTATTTTTCAGATTCCTACAGGAAAACTGGTCGTATTTTTTTTTACAGTGTATGTATGTACGTAACGCGATAACTCTTCATAGAAATATCCGATTTGCTTCCAAAAATTTTTCTAGGTTCATTCTGTTAAGGCACTTCCCTTATTAGTTTTTGGGGTTCATTGGTTAAGTATAAAAGGGGGAGGGTAACGGTAGTTTCTGACTCTTATTTAGATAAATATTTTTTTCATGCAGAATTATTCAATTTGCTTCAAATTTTATGTACCGGTTTATTCTGATAAGGAGCTTCTTTGGTTAGATTTGAAGGTCATTGGTTACGTATAAAGGGAGGGAAGGGAACGGTGACAAGCTCCCTCCCTTAATTTAGATACGTGGGTTTTTTATGCAAAATTATTCTATTTGCTTCAAATTTGATGTATTGGTTCATTCCGATATGGCGCTTCCTTGATTAGATTTGGAGGATCATTGGTAAAGTATAAAAGGGGGAAAGATGGGCAAGAGCCTCCCCTCCTCTTAATTTAGAAAAATGAGTTTTCATGCAGAATTATCCAATTTGCTTCAAATTATTTTCTAGCTTCATTCTGATAAGGATTTTTCGTGATTAAATTTGGAGGTTCATTGGTTAAGTATAAAGGGAAACATGGGGGAGCTAATATCCCCTTAATTTAGCAATTTTATTTTATTTTTCGGGGGGCATTATTCTTTGAAATAAGAAAATAATATACAATTAGCGTGAATAGCCTGTGAGCTCAATGCCACCAGTTTAACTGGACTCTTTTCTTTTTTATATAGAAACTACTACATATAATTTTCTGTAATCTTGCCTGAATATTTTTTACGTATAACTTATAAATCTGGTGAACTTTTGTTACTAACATACGTACAAAAGTTTTATTTTTTTAACATCACTAAAAGGAATCAAGTTCCAGTCTTTTAGTTCAATATAGAAAATTTATCCTTTGCAATTTTTGAATTTTTTACGAACATTTTATGTGATTTTTAGCGTATTTTTTAAAATTCCACTTTCAATCTTCTGGCTCGCCATAGTTGAATTTTGCTCTCGGCGATTTTTGAATTGTTGTCTAATTTTTTATGCGATAATTTTTTTCCGCGTTTTGCGAAGATTTTTTTACAAGTTTTTCTGAAACCAAAGAATTATCCAGTAGATTTTGCTGCTGTCATGCAGCAAAGGTGGTGGTGCAGCAAAGGTTGTCAAGCTGAAGGTGGAAAAATAACAAATTGGCTCCTGCAGCAAGGTGAACGACGATGCTGGAAAATTTAACTTTTACCTGGAGACTGTCATTTTTATCGAAAGAAAAATTACAATAATTCATGTATTGTTTGATTCAAGATCAGATTGGGATATACCGAACGCGTTTACGCTGCGGAAGGCAGTGGGACCCCAAGGGGGAACCCCTCAAAATAGGTTCTTTTTTCGAAAAACCGACCGGCAAGGCAAGCGAAGCTCCGCTAGTATATTAAATAATTACAGGATGTAATTTATGTATAATTAACATAAATAATTTATCGAGAGAAGAGAATTGAAACGTTAAAAAAGAAACAGGTCGAACGTAAAGGGATAGGTGACAAATGCATGGCACAAAGATGCCTGCTTATTGGGACGCCCAAAGAGATTAAAAAGCACATTTTTTTTAACACTTGAATAACAATAATGAGGCTTAAAAGTTTTGAATCTTGGGTTCCAACTTTTCCTCCATTTAATAGAGATCCTAAAAAAGACATTTAAAAAAGTATTTAGAACTTGCAAAATTTCTTTCATCTGGTTACCTTTAAAAAGAATGGTTGCTATAGAAAGAAGCACATGTCTGTTTTGGTTGAAGAAAGTAATTGTATTAAAAAGTTTTGAAGCTTATTAAGACCCCCAACGAGATTAAAACGCATATTTTTTAAACATTTGAATAAAAAATATACGGCCTAAAGTTTTGAATCTTGAGTTCCAACTTTTCTTTATTTTTATAGGGGCCTCCAAAAACACAATTAAAAAAAGAATTTAGAGCCTGCAAAATTTCTGTCATCACCTTTAAAAAAACGGTGACTATAGAAAGAAAGCACAAATTTTTTGAATGAAGTAATGGTATTAAGGAAGTTTTGAAACTTATTAAGGCCTCGAATGAGATTAAGAAGCATATTTTTTAAAAATTAAAAAAAAAAATTTGGCCTAAATGTTTTGAATCTTGTGTTCCAACTTTTACTCACTTTTATAGAAGGCCCTAAAAAGACAATTCAAAAAGAATTTAGAGCCTATAAAAATTTCTTTCATCGATGCACCTTTAAAAAAAAACGGTGGCTGTAGAAAGAAAGTGCACATCTGTTTTAGTTGAAGGAAGTAACTGTATTAATGAAGTTTTGAACCTTTGGTTTCATCTTTTTCTCCCATTTATAGGGGGCCCCCAAAAAGACTAAAATACCATTATATTTTTTAAATAGAATTTAGAGCTTTCAAAAGCTCTTCCATCTGTGCACCTTTGAATAGTGGATATAGAAGGAAAGCGCATATCTGTTTTCTAAATCTGACCAAGATCTTTGACAAAAAATGAATTTGGATAAAACAAATTAAAATATTATTAAAAATACATTAAAAAATAATTATAAAAGTTAAAAAACATTATTCGGATCAAAGGTACAATAACTTACTACTGGCCCCTGACTTTGGTCAGCCCCCTCTCCCAAATGGGGGGCAGTTCCTACAGCCCTGGTTATGTCAAATATCTTATTTAACTTTAATATATTTTTATTATGTCTCTGAAGAAACTTAAAAAAATTCATACTGACTTTAGAAATATCTTATATTTTAAATGAAAAAAAAAATTCCCTAAAATCGCAATACATATTTTTGAAGAACTACGAATAAGTGACTAAGAAAAAAAAAAAATCTGCCACCCCTGGAAAAAATCTTTGCCCTACCTGGAAGTATGGTCTAGCTACGGGCCTGAGTAAACGAAATCGCTAAGTTGGCAACATTTCGATAGATTTGGCAGGAAAATCAAATTTCAAGATTACCAATGTCAAAATGCGTGCTTGACGTCAAATGAAACAATGTCACCAAATTTGACTACCTGCCGAAAACGTATTGGTTCATCAAATTGAACTCAAAGCTAATTTTGACCGAGCTACAATCCGTCTTTCCTGCTGTTATGTTATAATACGTGCAAATATTTGTGTGTGTATGCAAATTTTATCTAAAATATAACTGTAATGATTTGGGCTAAATTTTGTATCCTACCATTTTAGAGTATGAGAAGAACCAAAAGTTTGACAAAATTTGATGAGTAGGTCATTTAGGCGTCAGTGCGGGTCAATGGGATTTAAGGTTGATGTAGTTATTAAGTTGTTGAACATTTTTTTAAAAACTACTTATTAAAAAATTGTTCTGAACAGCCGTAAGCCTACCGTAATGGAAAGAGTGTGGGGGGAGATATAACTGTTTGTTTTTATGCTTTCGTGAACTGAAAGTAGAATCCCAACAAAAAGTTTTCGGTTAAAAAAACAGCGCCAAGTTCTCCTTAATGTTTCTGCCAGAAAAAGTAGTGATATCTGAAGTTCGCACAAGGGCACAAGTTAAAAGACAAACATCCCAAATCTTTCATTGAAAATGGCTTCCTGCGACTTGGCCATTAATGCCTGCGTGAGGGTTTTTCAAATTTTAAAGTATGTACAAATAAGCTACATGACAACTACATTTTTTGATTATTTTAGGCATTTTGTGGCACAAAGCACAGAAATAAAATACACATTTAAAAAAAGCATGTAAACCACTTCAGATATTACCTTCTGAATGCAAGTATTTTGTTATATTTAACTTCTAAGCATTTAAATAAACTGAAGTGTTTACATGCTTTTTTTAAATGTGTATTTTATTTCTGTGCTTTGTGCCACAAAATGCCTAAAATAATCAAAAAATGTAGTTGTCATGTAGCTTATTTGTACATACTTTAAAATTTGAAAAACCCTCACGCAGGCATTAATGGCCAAGTCGCAGGAAGCCATTTTCAATGAAAGATTTGGGATGTTTGTCTTTTAACTTGTGCCCTTGTGCGAACTTCAGATATCACTACTTTTTCTGGCAGAAACATTAAGGAGAACTTGGCGCTTTTTTTTTTTTTAACCGAAAACGTTTTGTTGGGATATCACTACTTTTTGTATGTTTTTTCTAGTTTTTTCTAAGCTATATTAACATAAAAAAACTTAAATTTCAGTACTTTTATGTTAGACGGGAGCAAATCTCCTAATTAGCATTTTGTTTTTTCGCCAATAGTAGTTTTCATTTTTCACATGTGTAAATTAGAAACAATGCTTTGATTTTCAAATAAAATATTTTGGTTTATGTTATTATTTGTTATTTATTTATTTCTATGTTAAATATTCTATTAAATAAAATGAGAGAATTGCATCTATTTTAAATGAGATGACTGAAAAGTTTATATTTTTAAATGAAATGAATGCAATATGAACAATAGAGTTGGGGACATAATTTGGCAATTTGCCACTTGCGCCCGGCTAACATAAAAATACCTAAATTTATTTTATTGAGCTTTACAAATTCATACTTTATTTTTTTTATATTAAAGTACTAGCCACCTTTAGCAAGCAGTATATACTCTATTAATTGCATGTTAAACGTTGCATCATGTTACTGTTATTCATAATTTAATTTACTTGCCCATTCATTCGCCAATTCGGAAGCTTTTGATAGAGAAATCAAGAACTCTTTACGATCATGGAAGCACATCCTATATTTTGTGTTGTTATGTATTTCATTCTTTCATGACAAATATCTCTTAACTCACTTATGCATGTTTCCTTATCGATTCGTTACGATTCGTTCTCTAATGCGGAAATTTTTAATCGTATTAAGTAATCTTTTCTAATTGGGCTTACTGCCAATTATTGTATTTTAACTGATACGATTGGGTACAAGTGAAATGATTCTTATTAAATACTTTGATAATATCTGCATTTTCATTAAACCACATTGATGCTAATATCTTTTTGTTTCATGCTAACCTTTTCAATAGAATCGATTACGGAAGAATAGAAGGTCTACAGGCTCACTGCTATGATCCATTTGAAAATCTATCATTCTTCTCATCTAATCGTATTGAAGAACTAGCCAATTTGCCATGGTTTTAAGTTTTTAGCTAAATTTATTCGAAACCTGAAAACTAAAATGTGAGGAACCGGATTATAGAAGATTCCTTCTAACGGTACATATCGATTAACAGGTTACATATTATAAAATTATAATAATCATAAGGAGAATTGTCAGTTTCGGTGCTTTAATAGTTTCCGTAAATTCTATTTATATAATACAGAAGTTTCAGCAAAGTAAAGATTAACAACATAGTCACAGTAAGTATAATAACAGTACAATATATTAACAATAGCAGTGACGAAACTACTGGCACTTTGGAAATATTCGTACGTTATGTTATTTAACTATTCAGATGATATGCGGAAAAATATAAATAGATGGCTCGCATTAATAATTAACTCATTGAAAAATAGCCACAAACGTCAAATACTTGCCAAGCTTGGCGACATTTAGCGAAGTGTCACCAAATTTGGTAATATATCATGTCAATTCTCAAATTTGGTGACAAAAAATGTTTTGTTTGTTCTGACGTCATAATGATGCATATGTATTATTTATTATACACATACCTATAATATGTATGATGCAAATGTATTACGTATTATATGCATATGTGTAAAGTTCTATAACATCACTAAAACGCACCTAAAGGAATTGTGTTCCATAAATAGTAGGGATATTTGCCAGATTGACCAGAGTGCTATTGAGTTTAGAATTCCGACATTTATAATAGACCGGGAGGCGTCTGCACACACCATCACCTCATCGAGTCTACAGCTGAAATATTAGGATTAGTTAAAACTAGATTAGTACATTAAAATGCAACTGGTCTGTTAAGTCATATCTTGGTAGAAACAACCTGAAGACCTAATTTTAGTGGCTGATTGATAGGTTTACTATTGTATTTTCCTGCATCCAAAAGTATGGAAACATGGAGGAATGGATGCAGGAAAACACAATGGAAAATCCACCAAATAACCGGTAAAATCGGGTCTGTAGGTGGTTTCCACAAAGATATGACTTGGCAGACCAGTTACACTTCAATACACTAATCGATATTTAACTAATCCTAAAATTTCAGCCGCAACTCGATGAGGTGATCTGTGCAGACGCCTCCCGGTCTTTAATAAAATTTGTTTTAAGGAAGTAAAATATAGAAAGATGGACAGATAAACTGAAAGATTTGCCTTATTAAGATTTTTGTAAAAGCATATAAAATTTCATTCAGCTTGAAATCATGTAACACCTTTATAACTCAGGCTAATTTTCTGTAATCGAGTTTTGGCAACCAACATATCTGATCTATAACTATAATCTTTCTTTTACAGATTTAAAATTAACAATAAATTAACAGTAAGTAGGCTAATAATACAATATAATAACATTAGCAGCGGACTTCGGACACCGCATCTGTCGCACATCGTTAAAGACAGCTTTAATAGTTACACATTTCATTTAATTAAAAGCAGATTTTTAAACTTTCATATGAGAATTAGGATATTTTTCCACTATAGGGACCTTGGCGTTTTTTAAAAATCTTTGCGCAATTCGGGCTTCAGAAACTGAGATATGTTGCCAATTGATATAAACAACTATGAAAACAAACCTGATGAACTTTTATGTAATTTATATATGTTATATATATATGTATATACATATAAACATTTTATTTATACACGTATAAAATATTGTTTTTTATATACAAATTATTTATGTTGGTATACAAAAATAAATAAACGGGTTCCTTACATTAAATAAATTGTATACATATGGAAAAAATTGCTTGTGTATATGACACAGTAGATAGGTTGCCAGAAAATACGTTATTATCAAATTTCTTTCCTCGTCAAGGCTACTATATCGGAAACATACCGAATTGAGGTTATATTTTGTTAAATGTTTTATTGTTTTAATATCGTGAATATATCATAACCTATACTGATTAAAATTTTTAGGTATATTCATTTTTTTCTATTTAACAAACATCTTTGGAAAAGCATATATATAAAGTTTTATTCTGTTTGAAATTACGTGACCCCTTCAAAACTCTGTAATCGAGTATTGGCGGCTAACATTGGCGCAATTAAATGTGAAGGAACTGCTTACGGCCAAATCAACACCCCCCTGTTTTAAGGGTTTAGAGGCGGAAATTCTGTGTTTTCAGATTTTTCTGGTTAATTGTGCTACAAACCCGACTTACATGTGAAATTTCATGATTCTACGACTTTTAGAAGTACCTTAGTTATTTGATGATGCGAAGTGAGTCAGTGACAAAAAAGCGCTTTTTCGGAATTTAATATTTCGAAAACTACTAAATACAGAAACATGAAATCGTGGAATCTTAGTTCAATTTGATCATACGAACATGTGTATAAAAGAAAAAATTCTATATCTCTCCCTAAAACGACGTTATGAGGGGGTGGAAAGTATGCCGAAATGGCTCAGGAAAAGGTAGCTTACGGCTTGTGCGAACTTGGCGGACGCACTGCCGTGCTCCCAGATTTGCAGGAAATACTTGTATCTTATTCATTTTTTTATCCTCTCCAGATGTGATTTTTGTATGTGTTTTCAATTATTTTTGTGCATACATTATTTTTAAGCTGTTTTTTGTTTGTAACGTTTCTGGATTTTGAAAGTGAATAGTGTTTTATACAAATGTTAAAATGCATATATTGCTTAACATTTTTTTTTTTTTTTTTTGCAAAGTGGCTTTGTTGTGGGTTCATGAACCTGTTGTAACACTGTTTTTGCAGGAAACAAAATACATTTTAACAAATTTTCTGATGAATGGTTATTATTATGAGGAACAACAATGCTATCACTCAAAAAACAACAACTACTTTTAAGTGTTATTTTTTTAGAAACACACATACAATGACAATAGTCTTGTCCATGTTAGTTCATCAAAAAAGATATAGAATTGTCAAAAAAAAATGCTTTACACAGTGTTATCAACTGTATAATGATTACATCTCTATCGTTTTAAAAAGCTGTTCTGTGTCGTAGTGTTTCCAGGTGTCCCGTGTGAATCGGTTCTCGAAATTCTCTCGACACCGGTATTTTAAAGTAATTTTTTTCACCCTATCTAACGGGTAGAATTTTCGGCTATTGAACATGGCGAAATAAACTGTAAGAAATGAGTGGTATTTGGAGCCCTAATTTACATGGGATACCTGGCAACCATAGCGTAAAGAGAAAGAATAGAGCTGAAGTGTGGTGGCTGGAGGTGACGTCACAAATGTAACCCTAAAATCCGCTACGTTAGACCCAAACACAATCACGTGCTTTCGCAGAAAAGAAGCAAACTTCTAGTCATACAGTTTTAAATTCATAATACGCTGAAATGCTACTGTAGAATGCTTAAATAAAAGCAGATCATTTTCATTTAGAGAGAAAAAATGCACAGATGTCAAAGAATTCGGTCCCTATCCCATGTGCTTGTTTTGTTTGGGACGAATGAGGGCATTTAAATTTGAGCGATAACGAGCATCCTATTACAAACCGTTTTTATGGCATACTGCATCTCCAACTACCTCTTTCCTCCATGCCTGACAACACTATCTGTGTGTGATGCTGAACAGTGGTACCTTGTCTGTTACCATTCTACCTTCGTCTACCTTCATCAGAAAATCGATCTCACAGTTGCGGTTTTCATTTGCATCGGTAAGGCTTCCGTTAAGAGGCTACTTTAGTCACCCACTCGCTAATGTTAATCCTATGGAAGAAATTTTTAAAGATATCTTGTTTGAATTTCAATATTTGTAAATGATATATTTCATTGAATAGCTGAGGTCAGTCTGTAAAAGGCCGTTTTTTACATTTTCGATTTTGTTTGCAGATATTCTTTATAAGGATCCTTTGACTTTTGGAACTGGTTTCTAAAGTTTTAAAGTCAAGTGTTCTCATTAAAAATACCTGTAAACAAAATCGAAAATGGAAAAAATAGCAGATGCAGCGGTCCACCTGAGCTATCCAATGCAAAAAAAAAAAAAAAAAAAAAAATTAAAAATGATGAAATGCAAACGAGTTATCTTAAAAATTTTTCCCATTGAATTAACATGAGCGAAAAGCTGTTTTTGCCTGAATGAAGTAGCCTCCTAAGTATATCGGTTTTAATGACTAAGATTTAAATGGGGTGGAAGAGAACATGATAAGCAGTTACGAAAAAAAAATATTTTGAACTTAAAGTTATTCAGTGCCCTGTATGCCAATGGAAAATACACTCTACCTTTATTATTTGTCTAAACATCAGCATATTGTTTTAGGAAAATTTATGTACATAGAATTGAATTATGCAAAGAAAAAAACTGATTTTTTTTTAGCGTGTCACCCTGTTGTTTTCCATTGTAGGTGTTACTAGACTGTAATTTTTTTTTTTAAACTTTAAAAGAATGATATCACACGTTAAATAAAAGCCCCAATTGTGTTATGAAATGTTTGAACTGTACTCTCCTGTTAAAAATGGATTTTTTTTCATTTTTGCCAGTACTTAAAAAAAAGTTTCAAATCCTAGCAACCAAAGTTTGTTTTTAATTGATGAATGAATACTTTTAAAAATGTGTTATTTATATATATATTTTTTAATTTCTGAGTACATCGATTGTTTGTACATATAATCTTTTTTAAACAAAATTTAAATTATTTTAGATTCAAATTATATTGGAATTAAAAAATAAAAAATTTTGTTGATCAAGTGAATGGGAATGTTAATTTTTTTTTCTTTTTTTTTCGATTTGTTTGAATCAGAGACAATTGCTTTACGAAATTGAAAATTACTTTTTTTTTTATTCCAAGATTATTTTTTTCATTGTATAGCTGGGGTTGATCTCTACGTAGGTCGTTTTTTACTTTTTCAAATTTGTTAAAAGTTTTTTTTATGAGGATGCTTTTATTTTCTAAACGTAGTTCTGAATGTAAAAGTATCCTAATAAAAACAAACTTCAAGCAAAATCGAAAAAGTAAAAAAAGGACTTTGTAGAGATCGACTTCAGCTTATACAGTGCAAAAAAAAGTGATTGAGAAATGCAAACGAGATATTTTAAAAGATTTCTTTCATAGGATTAATATTAATGAGCTCGTAGCATGAGTGAAGTAGCCTCTTTATCATAATCTTCCTTAATGTCTGAAGATTCATAAGAAAATCTACATAATAATGCCGTAAAACATCTTTAATCCAGTGGTCTCTAATAGTTCGGAAACTTCTGTAATCCGGGCATTTCAGTATGTTTATTCGTTTTTATTTTCAATTACAGATCATAGATCATCACACACATATATAAAGGAATTTCAGAAGAAGATTAAGGAAAATAAAAAGATGTTATCTAATTTATTACTCCTTTTTTTCAATTTTAAAATTGTAAGAACTTTCTGATTACATAGTAATTAATATAGATATCTTTTTTAAATATTAAGTTGTAAAAATTCGAAAGGAATGTTAATTTTGCTATTCTTCTTTCTCCAAAGATAAGATGATGGCACCAAAACATCTGGAAATCGGATTTTGTTATTATTATTTTAATATGTGACTTTCTTCGATATTTCTAGGTATTACTATTTCTAGGTATACTTATTTTTTTTATATGATTAGTCTTATGCATCACTATTTTAAATATGTTAATGTAATTATGAAGTTATTTAGTTTTCTATAATTCGGAATCACCACAATCGTGCTGATGCCGGATTAAAGAAGTTATACGGTCATAATAATAAGGCTTTGTGATACGTTTTTATTGAAATCCGGGCTCATTTAACTCTTTTAGTAAAATATTTACATAATTAATCAGATTAATTAACAAAAGTAATGTCAGCCTAACAATTAGCTATTGGTAGCAGCAATGGCAGGAATTTCGTCTGAGCCAATGTTTGGCTGATCATTGGAGTAAAGATCTGAAATGATAATTGATCTGTGGGTTTGCTGGCACATGTAATAATAATTAAGGATCGGCCGAAACAGGTTTTTAAGACTGAAACAGAAACAGAATTTCGATAACCTTCCTATTTTCGACCGAAAATGAAAACGAAAATGTTCAAAGTAATTAATACATATATAAATGCAGATAATTATTAATTAATCCTACGTGTGACCAAATTTGGCTGTCTGTGCCTCTGACCAAGACTTCATTTCCATATAAAATAAAATGTCAGTCATTCATCAACGACTCAGAATAATTATCTAATTATACGAATTTCATCTCATTAAAAAATATTTTAGGTATACATATCCCGATTTATCTTTTATAATGATTTTCGTAAATGATTCATCTGTTATACTAGAACTTTCTCAAAGAGTATTCAGAACTCTTTTGCAGTTTCAAACTAAAAAAAATTATTACTGTTAAGTCTGTAGCTTTAATGATCACTTGAAAAGCATCTGGAAAGTTTAGTGACATATGCATTACATGCATTACAATTTGCACCAGAGTCAGTGATGACTGATAATTATAAACACTGAAGTTCACAGCCATAAATAAAAATTCCGCCAGCTCGGCCAACAGGCGGAGGTAGATTTCGAAATTAAGTACTATAATTTCACCAACAAAAACTAAATCAAGATTAGAGATAATCCCAGTTTAACACTTTTATCTGTTCGCTTTTGACGAATTTTTAATGTCATTTGTCTGTAAGATTTCGTTTTATCAGAATTATATTAAGGTGGTATTCAAAAAACCACGCTTAGCAACTCAAAATTTTCTGACACATTTTCAGATTCTTTAAAAAAAATTAAAAACATAAAACTTGCTAACGTGATATTTTGAAGAGATTTATAAGCGACCTACGTTTTTATTTTTTTGTTCAATTAATTAGGGAAATTCGGTTCAAAATGCCCAATTTGAATGCATTTTTTAAAACATATTCTGCTTTATCATAAAAATCGATCCATACAGCACATTATATATTCTGAATAAGAGAACCTGCCAATTGGATGCGTTTGAGAGTGAAAATGAATTTAAAAATGAGTCAGAAAATAAACTGTTTGGATTTGAGTACACCCTTAATACAATTTTTTTCGTCAACCTCTACTTTTGTCTATTGATTTTTTCCCTGTAATAATTTATTCTATTAAAAATTTGTCAGTATGAAAGTTGTAGATAATATTGAGAAGATGTATAATAAATTTAAGTGGATTGTCTTGTAGAAATCTTGTGAATTGACGAAGTTTTAAATTTTTTTCTTCTTCAACCAACCCATATTTTTTCGTTTTTATTTACACTGTTAAAAATTTCCGTTCAAAGTTGAACCAATATAGGGAGTAAAATATAGAGACGTACCAAAATATGGTACTTCTTATTTTTCGAAAACTCTATATTATGGTGTAACTTTGGAAAATGCGACTATCTGCCGCTACTTACACCAAGAAATGGTGAAACCTAACAACCAATCAAAACACTGATTTCTGCGCATATCTATGACGCCTACGTTTAGTGAACAATAATTCAAACTGTAATGGCAGCCGGTGTGTCCTGTTGATGTTGTTCCCGATTCAAAGTAATTTTCTTAATTCTTATTTATTAGTTTTATTTTATATATTTGATACAGTCTAATACTCGTTTATGTGATCATACAAGAACCAATTATCTAACTCTAAAGGATTATTAACATGTACCTTTGGGAAGATTGGATGCGTTGAAAGTATGAAAACGCAAGAACGTTTGCGGCAAGCATTTTCAGCCTAAGATTGTTTTTCCACGAGGTAAGAAAGCTAAATATCTTTTATATGTTGCTTTGTTAGTTTAATTTTCACATTAAAAATTAATAATATGTCACTTGTTTATAATTTTTTTAATGTGGAAATTAGGCTTGACAGGATTTTGATACACGACCTGAAAAAAAGGTATTTCAAGTAAAATTTATGTTTTACGAATGTGATATTTAATTCAGTTGAAGTTTTAAATTAGGATAGGTGATTGTGGTTTCTTGCTTGCCTTTTTAGTAAATTTAAATTTTTATATGAATATTTCAAGACAGTACATGCAAGCAGCGATTTATTAAAAAATATATAGACAGGTGCTGGAATGCTACAATTGAAAAGTCCATGTACTATATATTTGTGATATTAACATTAGTAAATAACTGTATGAGAAACATAAATTATACACAATAACTGTTTTTTTTTTCCAAATTTTTAATCTGATAAGTTCTATCTCAAATCCTTTTGATATAAATATTAATACTTCCCAAATTAAAAAAAAATTATTAGTGAAAATGAAATATTTTCTTATCTAAATATTAAATCTGAAATTTCATTGTCTTAATTACATATGACATTTTAAAATATGTCTGAAAATTTGCTCACCTGCCTGTCAATGCATGAACATTATTCAGTCATGCTATATAATATTAATTTTTCATCTCTAAACCATTTAATTTATAGATTAAAAGAGATATTATATTAGAATAATATAAAGAGTTAATGTATTATAATATCAAAAATCTTTATATAAGAAACTTCATTACAAAAGTGCTAAATCATTTTTGCTTGTAGCATTATACTAAAACATTAATATGTAAACCTTCCAATTTCTACGATTTGAAATAAACATATTTCTAAAGAAAGAAGAACCTCAAAGTGTTCAGAGCTTGCATCGCAAATGTTTTGGGATGATTCAATTCTCTTTGATACCAATACTTGGGATGATTGTCCTACAGCCTTCGTCAGCGTTTCAAAAGTCATGAAAAAAAATAAAGGTAGGATATCTTTCTGACCCAATCCAATCCGTTCAACAGCTCCAGAACTCTGACAACCTCCAGCTCCAGCCCTTGGTTTTGCTATATTTACAAATTAAAAAAAATATGCAAGTACAAGAAAGAAAACAGGTACGT
Organism: Maratus speciosus; assembly: GCA_963932465.1. NCBI lineage: Eukaryota > Metazoa > Arthropoda > Arachnida > Araneae > Salticidae > Maratus > Maratus speciosus. The sequence continues at coordinate 34,475,185 of OZ010794.1, read as the reverse complement.
AAATTTAAATATAATGTTGTTTATTCAATTTAAGATAACATTAAGTGAATTATTCAATTATTTAAAAGTATTATAAAAAAGGTCTGTAAAATTTTAAAATCATCGTCTACATTATAGTGTTTTTCGAATAATTCAAAAGGCATAGCATCAACCCTAGCAATGACTTTTAACACACTGACGTATTAGGTCACCAATGCACAAAATCTTCATTGGAATTCTAATTCACAAAGAGTTATTCTGATTATCTGCTTTACAACTAATTTCATCTAAACTGGCATGCAATAAAACTCTTGTATAAAATACAGTAATGAAGAAAGTCGAGTTTTAAACAGTATTTTTTTCTTCGATCTGTTACAATTTTTACATATTCTTCATCGAGTTGATTTTTGCATTTTATTGGATCCTCTGCCTCCCAACATAATTGTTTCCGTCCCTCATAAGCTTTCATTTCCAAGAATTGCGTCACTTGAACTGTCTTTAATTTTATCACATTCAACCGCAAAGTCCAACTCCTCTGAAAATAAGAAATTATAACTTAATATATTAAATCAATCTTAGTACCAAATAAAAACAAAAGACATTTTATAATTTTGTCTTGCATTATAAAGCCCTTTTATAAAATTTGTATTTAAATGACTTGGAGGGAAGAAAAGGAAGGTAGAATGTATAAAATAAAACGCCACTACTTAGTTATTCCGTTGACCAATTTCGCCAAATTATATTAATCGCCAAACCACTCGCCAAATTATACAAATTGACATAATTTTTATTTTAAATAACGAAAGAACAAATAAATTAGTATAACATTAATAAATATACAAATAAAATGTCAAAATAAAAATCGCTTGATGACGTAAACACGTGTAACGTGCTTAAAGTCAAGTGAATGTGACATTTACAATCAACCATTATTGGCATTTAATCTTATAGTTTGACGGTAGATTTTTGGTCGACGGAATAACTAAATAGTACCAATAAAACTAGTTTTGGGGTACTTATAACTTATAAATAATTCTTTAACATGTATTCATAACCTTTTATCCTAAACATACATTTAAAATTTATACCTGTTGTCTGATGTTTAATCATTTATCCTTTCTTTTTCAGAATAATAATCTTACTCTGATCTGCATGTCATCTGACAGCCTCTTGTGGCCAAAAAAGTGTCATTGAGTGCATGTTGAGTGTTTTTAACATCACATTTCTCTAGTCAAATTTTCTTGTTGATGTCCGATGACAGTATTTGACTTCCTCTACTTCACTAGAACTCATAAATTAGAAATGGTGCTATGTATATTACTTAAGATTTTCCATCGTAAGTATACATATCTTCAGATCTTTTATTCTGATTTTCATGAAAGTTATTGGTTTAAAATATGATTAACTTAAAAGAAGTTTGATAGATATATTATTGTAAGCTGTGTATAATGATAATTATCCTTTTTTAATATTGCAAAAGTGTTAAAAATAGAAAATAATGTATTCTAGTAAAATATGCAAGAAATCTTCACTTGCCTAGATATGATCAAATTGAAGCTGTAAATATTAGATGTTTTTATGAAGCAATATGTCCGAGATCCTTTTTTAATGGTTTTCATTGATTCTAATGTCAGAAAGTATTCCTAAGTAATATACAGATGTGAAAGTATTCAACTTTTTCACTGAAATGTTTTTTTTCATTTCGGCTGTTTCTGAGATTGATGCAAAAACGTGAAATCATGACCGGAAAATTTCGAGTGAGATGTGTGTAGTGGAGGAGGGGGGGGGGATAGCTGGGATTGTAAAATTATGTGCTTTTAAATCTTCCTTGTAATGTATACAACATTCACAATATAAAAAATAATGTACACTTAAAAACTGATTTTAATTTATGCAACAAAATTCACTTTTTTTCCAGTGTTCCCAGTTCCGCCAAATATTCTTTCAAGTACAAAATCAAGGGGTAGGAGGGGATAAAATAAGAAAAAAAGTTTTTCTTTAAAAAGCACTAAACTAAAATGCATAGATTTTTATAGTAGTATTTTAGGTATATCGAGTATTACCTTGGCCAAGTACCAAGTTGTTGTGTACAAGAAAGAACCACCTGCACATATGAAAGGAGTTTAAAAATAAGGTGGCAGTGTGTGTGTACATATATCTATAGATAAACATGCTTGCAAAAAATTGCTGGATTAATAATATAATTTATTGCTAATTGTATTTTATTACGGCAAACAGTGTTAATGTTAGAATGTCATAAAATCTTACGTAAGCAAAGGGGGGGGGGGGTCTATAGTAGGTCCTAGTTTTGTCATTGCTTGCTGTGTAATAATAATATGCTATTTTTTGGAAAATATACTTTAGCGAGTAATGTAATAAAAAAACTAGTTTGTAGGGAGCATCAATATTGTTTTTGACGTTACGTCCAGAAACTATATTATATCAATCAATACAAAGTATACCAGTGGAGGTAAGCGTCTGACGGATCAGCTGGCGCTAGGATAGATCTTACACTGGTTATCAAAAATTAAGGGAAAGTCACAAAATGCTAATTTTCAAATACGCGAACACTCAAAAGGAAATAATATAATTCGAGTAATTACTATCTCTACAACGCAGCTAGTCCATATAACATCTCATTCATGTCACACATGGTCACAAGTGTCACAGTCACTACGGTGAAGCAAAAAAATAGGAAATTCCATACATCTCATTATGAGTCTCAAATGATCACTATATGTGACTCCACTGAGACGTCACTGTGACTACTGCTTTGTGACGAGTCATCATGTGACTTTACTATGTATTTACATTGTGACTCTCAGGTGACTGTCATTTGTAGACTCAATTTCAAAGTCATCGTGAATGCTGCATTGTGATACGTTACCAAATAATGTCACATTAAAGTCACATGATGACTTTCAGGTAACAGAGAGACTACTGTGAAGTCACCATTCTACTGTTTTGGGAAAAGTCTCCATGTGACTATAATATGATATTATTTAGTGACTTATCATAATGCAACGTTCATGATGACTATGAAATTGAGTCTTAAAATGACAGTCACATGAGAGTCACAATTTAACTACTTTGTAAAGTCACCTGGTGACTCGTCACAAAGTAGCAGTTACATTGACTTCTCAGTGGAGTCACATATAGTGATCATTTGAGACTCATAATGAGATGTATGGAATTTCCTATTTTTTTGCTTCACCGTAGTCACTGTGACTCTTGTGACCATGTGTGACATGAATCAGATGTTATATGGGCTAGCTGTGTTGTAGAGGTAATAATTACTCGAATTATATTATTTCCGTTTTAGTGTTCGCGTATTTGAAAATTAGCATTTTGCGACTTTTCCTTAATTTTTGATAACCAGTGTATTTCAAATTTGAATGCCTTCAGAAAATCACAGGTGTGTAGTTTTATTGTATAATAAGTGACTACCATTAGTGATCTTCTGCAAGCAAGTGGAAATTATCTGGTACCCTTGGACTGTATGCTACTTTTACAACCATTAAGGATTCATCTTTGCATCGAAAATTTTAAAAAATCTGTGAGTATGGTAGGTACATAAAGGCACAAAATTGGCAGGGGGGACTAATAAAACAATTTGGAATAAAAATGAGTTTTTACGGGGTTTTTTTTATAATTCAATTATTTATTGAGTTTTAAAGGGTTTTAGGTTACCTGATAACAGGTTTTTCTCTTTTCGAGTGGAAATTCAGTTCAAAACACCAATTTTTCATTTTTAACTGAAAGATCTTTCATATTTATCAGAAATGGAAAACGTCTTTTGATTACACATTTTCTGAATAATAACACCTGCAAATCTCATGTGTTTCCAACCAAAATGGATTAATAAAACTGGTGTCATAAAGTTGCCTCTTTGGACTTGAGAACGGTTTTAAGGAAGTTTTTAGAGTTTGGTCTTAGATTTGATAATCTGCATAGAGTTTTTATTCATCATATATGTCTGTCCAAGCGAGATGTTATAAACAGAAATAATGACTCAATGCATAGGTTAAGTTTATTGGACCCCCCTCCCCTATAAACATATATAGTTTAAGAAACATGCTCCATTTCTGTGAATAGATCAATTTCAACTGACATCAACCCTAGCAATCAACTTCACAACCATGTTAATGTGTTTTGTTTGGCCATCAATTTTCCTGTGTTTCTCCACTTCCTTTGATTGAGCACTAAAAGACAGGTGATTTTGATTAGTTGATGGAAAATTGGCAGCATGTGGTCACATGGTTTAAACTGATCTACTATATCTGTAGCTAATATTAAGGGGTTTTAGAATACAGTAGACTCTCTCAAACTGCAGAGCTTGGACCAGAGGTTGTGCAGATTTTAGATTTTACGGATTTTTGGTCATTTCTTTGTTTACATTTTAAAACAGAAATTTGAATGTAATAATGCAATTGAAATTATAATGAATGCTTGCAATATAGTAAAATATTAAAATAATTCATGATGATTTGTTCTTTTATAGTATAGATATTGTTTCAAGATGAAAAAAGATTCTGCGATTGTGATGCAAAGTGTGTTTTGGGGCAATTTTCAGATTTTCTGACACATTTTAAAATACTATCCTTGATTGTTTTGGAATACTTTAAATTACGAGGCCTTGTATCTGTAAGGATGCAATGACTTTTATTTCTTGACTACAAATTCATATTTCAAGAAGTCCATTTGGTACAATTTTTTAGATTAAATGCAAAAAAATATGCACTCCCAGTTAACACTTTACTGCTGTGACAAAACTATTGTATATGAATACTATGAGACGGTCTCTGCGATTGCTTAATCGAAGGATGAATAAAGGACTTCTTCAACTCATAGGATGCTGTTTCTGAACTAAACTTCATTTACAAGACAATTATAATTAAAATTCTCCAATTCAGAAGTCTCTAGCGATAGTCCTAGGGTTCCAAATAAGTCAAAGTTTCACTAGTATCTGTAAACTGAAAATTAAAAGTTAAACAGTGAAAATTGAAAAAAGCAGTGGTCTGTGAGACCGCTAACAGCAGTTAAAGGCTAATGACTACATTTCCCCAAAACATCGCTGCATAAAATGGATAAATATGGAAATGATATTATGTGATTTAACCGATACAACGACAGCCATGACATAGGTTTTTTTAGGATAGTAATTGAGTCTTAAACAAGGAGAAATTCTCTCTTCTAAAATAGTGATAGCCTGCAGGCTACAGGTAGAAGAGCCCTACTTAGGGTATAACTGGCAGTGATTACTTAGTTAATAAACTTGGAAATCGTTTGCTTCAGTTGTCGAGAAAAAAATATTTAAAAATAAATCATAGGAGGAGAAGTAGAGGAAAAGATAACGGATTCTGAATGATAAGCGATTTTCCACAATTGTCAGTTTTAATTTTTTAAATTTTACTTTTTTATTGATAATTTAGTTCTTTTTGGATAACTATCAGAATGAGCCTATTCCATGGTAAAATGAAGTATCAAAATCGAAACATTTGTTCCAAATCTACTCACTGATATTCATTAAATACTAGCATTTTTCTGAAAGTCAGTTAATAAAAATTGATAACTTGTGGAAAATGCTTTATCATTCAGCGTCTTTTAGAGAGCAACTAAAAATTAGCTTACTCTATCGGCGATATCTTTTTGAATTTTCACGAAATTCGACTGGATTTTTTTATAAGTTGCTCCATAGAATTGACTATTAAATTTCGTAAAAAAGAAAAAAAAAATCATTGTTATCGTTTGCGGATGCGCAGATAAAAATTATTTCATACAACTGCTTATATTTATAAAATATTTAATATATTTATATTCCAATTGCATTATATTGTTTCTACTACAGTTTGCTAATTTGTCTGAAACTGGCGTTAAATTTGGTTGAAGATTTATTGCAGATAAAGGTACAAGTAGTACAGCAGAAATAGCGTTAGAGTTGGCACTAATTGGAACAAAAATTATTCTTGTTGTAAATGGAAGGCAGCACGCTCCTAATGAAAATATTAAAGACATACATTCGTACTGTTGCACAAAATGCGCTTTTCGGCGGCCATCTTGAAAAAATATAGATATTTTTTTTAATGTAGCAACAACTAGCAGCAACATCTGTAGGGCGATTTAAGCCATAACATAATCAGCACCTACTCATATAAGGTAAACCTGGATCTTAAGTGTAATGAAAATACGTGCATTAGTTTCTGAGATAGAGTTATCGCGGTAATCACGAAAAACGCAGCATAGATGAGCCATCTGCCGGGCAATTTACACCAAAACATAATCAGCACCTACACATATCAAGGTATACATGAATTTGAAGTTTGATGAAAATCCATGCAATAGTTCTTCAGATATAGCTATTGTAGAAATCGTAAAAAAGGCAGTCTATCAGCGCCTCCTGCTGGGAGATTTGCACCAAAACCTAATCAGCACCAGTATATTTCAAAGTCAAACTGAGTCAAAAGTTGAAATTCCGTGCATTAGTGCTTGAGATAGAACGTCCACAGAATTTTTGTCACTTAAAACAGACAGACATTTTCTAAAAACCATCCAATCGTGTTCAGGACCTTTTAAAACGTATAAATCTATCGAAAACCAGAATTCGAAATTTTTCACGAATTCAATACTTTCTTCTTGTAAAGATAAAAGAAAGTAAAAATGTGTATGCTGGGAAGAAAACTGTAAATAATGAAATTTCTACTTCTACGACTTTCTTAAAATTCAGACTTTCCATATAGGGTAAAGTAGGGACAGATGCCGCAGTTTTACTTTTCTTCTTATAAAATGTACAATAAAGCAAAAAACAACAAACTAAGTACCATAAATCATTAATCAAACCCTTTAGAATCTAATTTCTATGTTAAACAAGTTAAAAGCCTCTTAATAGAGTAGGCATAGATATTTTCCCAAACGTCTTTTTTTTACATCATTTTTTAAGTTCTGGATAAGATGCCGCATGGAGAAAAAAGATAGGCTGTTTATTTTTTTCCAAGCAAATCACACTTTTATTTTCTCAAACTAGTTAAAAGGAAAATAAATAACGGTAAACTTACAAAAAATTATATATATCAGTAAATGGTGAAAAGTTTAACGAAAATTCAAAAGTGTAAGTTCAAAAAATAATGCTTAAGACAAAAAATGAAAAGCAAAACATTTAAATTTACATGAATGGATAGCATAGTTACTCAAAACAATAGACAGCATAATTGCAAAAAAGATATAAATCACTGGTTTATATCCAGGTGAACATTGCAGTTTGCTCTTAATGTAAGTATTTGTTCTATTCTGTTTGGGCCTTAGCCTGTTTATTTTTTATCTTTCTTCACATTCTTTAATTTTGTATTTCCATTCGCCCACAATCACACCACACTTCCCGTTGCAAAAATACAGTGAGCCTTTTCATGCAGCTATCGATTGAATTTGATGCACTGAATCCTGTCTGCTTTAGACTTTGTTTCTTGATAAGACTCCAGACACTCAGCACATTTAGAGTCATCAAATTCCAATCTAATACTGCCACCAGAATCCATAAGAGGAACTATTTACTCATTCTCAGAAGATGAATGATATTTTAGTTTCTTCCTCAAGTAAGGTGTTTTTAAGTTGATCTTTTCATTCCTTTTTTTACACATTTTACTTCCGTCAAGCTATCGTTCTTTGACGCTTTCTAGTTTCTTTTGCTTTTTATTTTCTTCTTCTTTTTTCTTGTATATAAACTCTGTGCTTGTAATATTTGCATTCTCTTACTTGTCTGTATAGGTCTTTTGACCATTGGGATAGGACATATTTTGTTTAATTGTAAACGGACTATGGTTTCCTTATTCCCTTCGATGTTGGTACATGGTGAAACAACATCGCTGCTGAGAGTATTTTGATGAGTAGCAGAATGCGCTAATATACATTCATTTAAATGTAAGTTCTACTTAAATCGCAGTGATGAATTTATTAAACCGAAAAACAAAAATATATTTTGCGGCATCTGTCCCATAGTGGCGGGTAAGATCCGTGCCGCCCTTTTGTGTCATGTGAGCGACGCGAGAGAAATGCAAGCACCTGTCTGTATTCTACGGGGATCTAGTCTACAGTTGCAATCGGTTTTGGGATGAAATCTCTGTTTAATTGGCTTAAAATATGTAATAAAACTCTATTAGAATAATTTTAGCAACCCACTACGCAGGTTCAAACCATAAAAACTGGCATAAATATGTATAAACTGACAATTAAGCGGTGTAAACGCATAGAACACAGCATAGAGGAAGACTGTGAACTTCTTAAATTGGTCTAGGGAGCGCTAGTGTCGCCCACACAATCTCTGTGGCATCTGTCCAACCGCGGCGTCTGTCCCCACTTTACCCTATATATATAGTTTTTTTTGAAAGAATGCGTTTCCTATGGAAAATGTTCTCCCTATAGCTACAAAAATTCGTTAGTCTCTATCATAAGGATATCTGTCATGTGGACCAATTGCCATATTTAATCAAAATCAACCCTCCCAATCCCCCGCCAAGTTTCTTTTTTATCCATTATCAAAACATTTCTTTTTCAAGTCCACCCCTCCATTTCGAAATTTTTATATGTTGCAAAAAATATGTATACGAGGGCTCCGCAAAAAAAATCTGATCTAAAATACTGATATTTATTGTACAAAACGCAACGATTTTAAATTTTCTTTCTCTAACCACCCCCCCCCCCCCTCTTCTGTAAAATTTTATGTGTTATAAAATATCTGAAAATAGATAGCTTAATTAGTTTTCTTTCGAACTTAATGATAATTACTGGAAAAAAACCCCAAGATTTAAAGAATTTCTGATAGGATAACATTTCCTTTTCCTTTAAAAAATTGCTTTTTGATAAAATAAAAAATTTAATTGAATATGCCTATCCCTGAAGCAGAAATAAATCTAATACAAACCCTAAAATAATCGCTTTTATTAAAGAGTTTTATTTAATATTTCCGGAATTTGTTGATTTTTTTTCGAATTTATGAAATAGAATGTTATTCTACTACATCTGTATCCAAAATTTGAAATTTCTACCTCAAATAGTATTTGAAATTTCAATATACTCAAAAATAATACAGTCTGTTTTCTTTAAATGTGGTTTTAAAGTCAGGCGATTTCGTGAAACACCTGACAGTGAGCGATTTAAACAAATGTCGGATGAGTTCCATTCCCTTTTTTCGGTTCCTAGAAAAGTCATAAATTCGCACTTTTAATTAATAACTCAGTTAATTATTAGGAATTTAAAATGCGAGTTTCAGATGTATCAGGAGACACTTTGAGCTAGCCTCACAAAAATTTTCAGCCTCGGACGTGCCGTAGATTTTGCTAGCCATCGCACACAGACAAACACACACACAAAGATAGAGCGAAACTTTCTTTTATTAGTATAGATAGTTAACATGTAGTTGCATTGATGTACAGTATGTAGAAAGAATTATGTAGTGTGGAAATCGCGTATTCTCGTATTGCTTTAGAATGTATCCAAAATATTACAATTTCTTAGTGGTACTGCCATCGAATTTATTGCTTGACAGTGTAAACACTAAGCATTAGTTGCAGCGTCTAGAAATAGGTATTGCAAAATGAATTTAAAATACACTGCTCAAAACAATTAAAGGATATTTGAAGTTTTATATAAAATAAAGATATAAACGAAATTTTTTTTGCCGAAAATAGAAGAAGAGAATCACAAATGCAAATTTTTCTGGTTTTCAAACTGTGAAGTATGCAAATTTTGAGTTCGACGTCAAAAACGTCGCTTCAGCGGCAGCGAATGAAATTTGACTTTCAACTGGATAAAAGAGAATGAAGACAAGGATGATCGGCATTCAGTGATTGCTTTGTTTCGATGAGTACGATGTCTCAGCGAAGTCATTTGACAGATTCAGAAGCTTTGAGAATTGTTGGTAGGTTAAAAGGGGGGCAAACTCAAGCCGAAGTAGCGCAAGCCATTGGAGTGTCACAAAGTGTCATTTCCAGGATCTGGAACCGTTTTTTGGAGAGTGAATGTGCAGGCCGAAGACCAGGGCAAGGTCGTAGACGGGCAGTAAACGCCCAATGAAGATCGGTATTTAGCGTTAACAGCTCGGAGACACCGAACCATGAACGCTACTCTTCTCCAACAACACCTTCGCTCGGCTACAGGCACCACGATTTCAACTCAGACTGTCCGAAACCGGCTCCATGCTGTAGGTCTGTATGCTCGCCGACCGATGGTATGTGTTAGATTAACATCAAGACATCGTCGCGACCGCAGGGAGTGGGCAACCGAGGTTGTCAACTGGAGGAGAAATGAATGGAGCAATATTCTGTTTTCTGACGAGTCCCGTTTTTCTGTGCATCCGGATAATAGGCGTATTTTCATCTGGAGGGACCGTGGCAGTAGGAATAATCCTGCGTTCGTGCACGAAAGTGTCAGATTTGGCGGTGGAGGAGTGTTGGTGTATGGTGGCATCTCCATTGACGGGCGCACTGACCTCTACATCATTCGAGATGGAGCTCTGACTGGCCGCCGATATAGGGATGAGATCCTCAGACCTATTGTAGTCCCTTACGCTGCAGCAATCGGAGATAACTTCATTTTAATGGACGATAACTGCAGGCCACATCGTGCAAACCTGGTGGAGGATTTCCTTTTCGAGGAAGGAATAGCTCGAATGGAATGGCCAGCGTGTTCTCCAGACATGAATCCAATCGAGCACTTTTGGGACGCTCTAGGAAGACGAGTTTCTGGCCGCCAACAACCCCCCCAAACTCTCCAAGAACTGGAAAGAGCTCTTCTGGAAGAGTGGGGCAGAATACCCCAACTCGTCATTAATAGCCTCATTGAGTCCATGCCTCAAAGGTGTTCAACGTTGCTGGCCGCCCGTGGAAACCATACCCCCTACTGAAAATGATTTTCTTTGAAGAAAACACCTTTTCTTATTCTTTTTTTCTCATATGCACAAATTGTGTTTTTTTCCTTTAGTACACAAATGCGCAATAAAATGCATTTTTTCTGCCAAACATGTGTAATTTATTCTCATATAACCTACTATGTCTGTCGACCATGTATCAATCAGCTAAACAGTTTACCAGATACAAAATCCACCTAAAACTGCAATATCCTTTAACTGTTTTGAGCAGTGTATATGCCTCAGTTTTCGTCCATTCCTAATGAATCGCGTATTACAACATAAATATTTTTCTTTTCGTTTTTCGAAAAATTTATCTTTCGCAAATATGTTTCTTGTGGTTTAAATTACATCCTAAATATCTAAAAACATGTTGGATTTCTAAACATTCGTAGCAATAAACTATCATAATGCCCTCGGGTGAAAATGTAATTTTTTGGATACGTCAGGATCGCTTGCTGACATCAACACTATATACTTCCAGACGCTGAAACTGATGCAAGAATAAACAAGAAAGAAAAAATCATTCGTCAAGCATCGATTAGGAAACACTTTCCAACACACAGAATAATGTTACAAAACTTCCCCGTTCAATAAGTTGAAATGGGATGTATAATTGAACCATTCCAAAACCCAATTTCAGCCATTCCCATCTACAGTCGGAAAATGATCCGAATTCCTTGAGCAACCCTGTATATGACATTTCGATCTGTATCCATAAACTATTGGGTCATCCGGGAAGTTGTGAGGGTTTTTTATGGTACATTTCAATAAATACGTGAGAAAACATAAGACAACTTTATTAAATCACATAAGCACCATTTTATTCTATGACTTTTGCCATCGTTCTGGCAGCTGAAAAATTCCCTTTTTAGGGTTTCGTTCATCTGATGAAACCCCTTTTGTCTCACTCCTCTGTCTGGCTGTCCGTCCGTCTGCCACAGAGCCCGTTGACAGAAACTATACAGGGTGTCCGGTCTCAACGGTGTCCAATGGCTAGTTCCTAAACCGTTAGTCATAGACATATAGTTCCAATTACAAAAATGTTTTAAATCAGGTAAAGAAATATTTTAAAAGCGATTTGGGTCAATAAAAACATTTCTTAAAAAGTTACGAAATTTAAATTTTTATACGGTCCCCCGGTGCTATAAGTTATATTTAGTAAAATTTTCCTATTACACTGGCATGTAAGACAAAAAAGTCCCATTCATATAACACTAAAATTGAGCGAGTTATGAAACTTTAAAAATGCATGACTTATGCCACTTTTCTGCTCTGAAAGCAAATGAGTTCGGCTTGGCTTTGAGGAGTCACATACCAAGTGCTTAAATTATTCGAAGATCTTATTTCATGTGTATCTGCGCTTTGAAAACATCGTACAAGTATTACGATTAAGTTAACATTTATTAAGTTTCAGATTGGCTAAAATAACACATGTTTTAATTTGTCAGGATTTGGGACTGTTTCTTTTATGATTTCTTTTAACAATAATTATGTTATTTTTATAAGTTTTTATGTTACTTCAACGATCGTATGTATGCTTTTCCAGTTCAAAATTTGTACTTGAACTTTAACTCACTTTTAAATATCCGATCGAGATTACATTTTACATACTGGCGCAAATCCAATAACAATCAAATATTATTATGATCTTCGGTGGTAACAATTTATACTTATTTTACAGGATAACACAAAAAATTTCGGATAGATTACCGCCAAGAAGTTTAAGAAAAAGTTTTAGATTAGATAATACAAGACTGCGATTGTTGTTTTTTTAAAACTTGTATGTATTTTTTTGCACTGAATCCGAAAATTACATTAATTTTTAACCATCATGTCAGGATATTTCGCAAATCTTAAATTGTCAAATTTAAAGAATAACAAAAATCGTATACTATAAAGTAGAGGAATGGTTGTGTTTTTTAACTTTTAATAATTGATTTTTACGTACTTTTTAGCACTGAATCTGAAAATAACCTTCATATTTAATCATCATGTTAGAATTTTTTTGCAAATCGTAAATGTGTAAGTCAAAATATAGGGAAAATTTCATACTATAAAACATATGTAAAACTTTTTGTTTTATTTTATTTTATTCAATAATTTATTCAATATTTTCGCCTATCCTGGGATTCTTACAGCTACATAGCTGAGTGGCCTGATGAGATGAGAGAGGAGATTCAATTTTAACTTTGCTTTTTAACTTTGAAATTTGCGAAAAATCCTGATGTGATTGTTAAAAATGAAGGTCAATTTCAGATTCAGCGGTACAAAATACATAAGAATCAATTATCAAAAGCTAAAAAACATGACATAACCCAACTCTTGCAGGCTAGTGTAATCTAATAATATTTTAAAATACGTATCATTTTGTAAAGAATTGAGGCTGTTAATTTAACATTTTATTTAACAAAAATTCTGTTTTTTCTTTCTTCTTAAATGTTTATTACAGATTGTATATTTTGCATTAATAAATCAGAATGATTAAAGATTTCAAATTTATATTGCAATGTTAATTTTACTCTCAACCATTTTTAAATATATCTGACGAAATTATATTTCGACTAAATTTGTGAATGACCCTCAACTTGCAGCAAAAAATATGCTCCAACTTTAAACAGCTATTACTCGATCGATTTTAATCGTAGAATAACGGAGCCTTTTTGTGTATTACTTGTGAGTGTAAAAGGAAAATTTTACTAAATATAACTTATAGGACCGGGGGACCGTATAAAAATTTAAATTTCGTAATTTTTTAAGAAATGTTTTAATTGACCCAAATCGCTTTTAAAAAATTTCTTTACCTGACTTTAAACATTTTTGTAATTGAAACTATATGTCTATGACTAACGGTTTAGAAATTAGCTATTGGACACCGTTGAGACCGGACACCCAGCATATGTTGAAGACTTGAAATTTGGCTTACTTATAGCTGAACACTTCACATCAAACGACAAATCATAAAATTTTGAAAAAGCCGTAATTAACGAACGTTATTAATTAAAAAACCCCAATTACAAGATCAGAGAGGCATTCATAATTCAACAAAAGCATGGATTTTTTATTAAATTACAAAACCGATCCCTTCGACGGATTACAAACAGGTGTCATTTTAACAGCAAATGAGAACTGGCGATTTCTTTAAGGCACGATTACTTTTTTCTACGTATCTTCGAAATTAGTACCACAGGACGGGGGGAAAAATCAGCTTTCAGAAATTCTAAAAATTATCTCCATTGTGCCATAAAAACTCGAAAATTCGTTAAAAATCGAGAAAGAAATCTTTCATTTTCCTTCATTTGTGACGGCGACAGATGCCTGATTACATTGAATTTTCGGTGGTAAAGAAGAGAATATAAAGCAAATGCGTCTTGAGGGCAGAAACGAACACAGAATTTTTATACAGGTCCAAATTTTTTTTAAATATCGATTTTTGAGCTACGATTTTTACGCCATCTGACGTAAAATTTCATTCTCTTTCGCAATATGTCATTATTTTTAATTTCAACATTCGGAAGCGAATATAATTAATATTTTGGTAATGAATTCCAGAATTGCATTTTTTGCACAGCAGGCCACGTGACAGGGAAAGAAAAAGAGATTGTAGTTTTATACTAGGGTTTGATAATCGCAGTACACAAATTTTTAGCTATTGATTTTACAAATTTGGTTATTTCGCATCCGGATGTTATTTCATACGCTGATTCATAAAATCTAAATTTAAAAAAAATCGGACCACAACTTTCCCATTTATGAAAAAAATCGATTTTCAAACTTATAACAGAGATTCTTTGCGCACAATTGACGGGAATTTGCTGAAATTAGGAAAACTAAAAACCCGATCGCTTTTAAAACAATGTTCAGAACGGTCCCATATTTTTAAAAATACAGCATAAATTTTACTTATTCAATATTAAAATTTCACAAGTGTTAATACCACTGTTTTCGAATAGTAATTTCAACAAATATCTTAATTTCTTGCTTAAGACCATTTTTAAATTGTAGCGCTCTCTACCGTTTTGCGTGCGGTTTTTTGACGGCGTACGTTTATTCAATATAAAAAATTTCATAAGTGTTGACACCACCATTTTAGAATAGTAATTTAGCAAATATCTTAAATTGGTGTTTAAGACCGCCACCCCTCGACTAATTTATCTGCGGATAAGTTGTAGAAAGGAGTTTCGTTCGGATGCACTTTTGTTAAGAATAGAATGCGCTCTCTGGTGGTGAAATGTGGAACTAACAGACCGCGATTTTATTTAAATTAAGAAATCTAACAAGGCGATCTGTTTGAAACTTTAAGATAGTTTATAACACACAATAAAAAGTTTTAAAAATAATGGCGCGAGAAATTTCGGGAAGGGAGAGGGAGAAGAATTAATTTTTTTAAAACATTAGCGTTTTTTACCGTTTTATGTGCCGTTTTTTGACGGCGTCCTGAGTTAAATTCTATTTGTTCAATATAAAAAAAATCAAATGTTGATACCACTAGTTTAGAATAGTAATTTCAGCAACTACCTTAAATTGGTGTTTAAGACCGCCACACCCTCGACTAATATATCAACGGATAAATTGTAGAAAGGAGTTTTTCTCAGATACAGTTTTGTTAAGAATAGAATGCACTCCCTGGTGGTGGAATCTGAATTAAAAGAACGCGATTTTATTTAAATCAAGAAATCTAACACGGCGATCTGTTTGAATCATTAAGATAGTTTATAGCACATAATAAAAAGTTTTTTAAACACATTTTTAAAAAAAAATGGTCCGCGAGGGGGGGGGGGGAAGTTTTTTTTTTAAACTTAGCGTTTTTTACCGTTTTATGTGCGGTTTTGAAGGATTTAATAATTATAAATTATTTATCAATTTGGATTTATTAATTAAAGAATAAAGTGTTTTGAAAGGAATACTAAACGAAACCCTATGTGCGATCCGTGGTCACACTTACCCGCTTGTTTTTATTCTGTTATCTATTTTCATAAAAACACAAAGTTCTTATTAAATTACGCAACATTATTATCAATAAATGATTATAAAATTATTTCATTCCAAAATATAGAATATTTCCAACATTCGTTAATCCAACTGTATTGCCCTAAGCACATTTAATCCACTGTTGGATTAAATTTCTTATATTATAAAAATATTTAATTAACTTCTTCTCTTCCTTTAAATGAGCTAAGTATGCAAATATTAAAAATATAACAATATACCTATATAACTACAAACTTAGAAATAAAAGTAAAAATAAAAGGAATCGCCAGACATTGATAGCGATATCATCAGAAACGGGGAAGGTTCAAAGAATGATAATGTATGATGTTGTCACGGGGGGGGGGGGGGGTCAAAAAACCGAAAGTTGATAACGTTATTTATGTATATCCCTTAGATTATAATTTTGAAAAGAAAAAATTTTATTTATCTCACACAAAAGGTTTCTCACTAGTATGAATTAACAGATGCCTGCTTAAATCAATGTTTTGAGAAAATATCTTCGTACTTTTTGTTTAGCCGGACGCCACTGTTATATATACATATATGTACATATATATATATATATGTACACACATACACATATATATATGTACATATATGCGTATATATATGTATATATAACACTGGCGTCCGGTAAACCGAAAAGTATCAATTTCTTGTTTCACATTTCACACAAATGGTTTCTCACCCGCATGAATTAACATATGTTTGCTTAAATGGCTCTTATGTGAGAATTTCTTGTTGCACATCTCACATACAAAAGGTTTATCACCAGTATGAATTAATAGGTGCGTACTTAAGTGATGCTTATGAGAGAATTTCTTGTTGCATACCACACATACAAATGGTTTCTCACCAATATGAATTAACGGATGCTGGCTTAAATAACTGTTATGTGAGAATTTCTTGTTGCATACCTCACATGCAAATGGTTTCTCACCAGTATGAATTAACATATGTTTGTTTACATGGCTCTTACGTGAGAATTTCTTGTTGCATACCTCACAGACAAAAGGTTTCTCACCAGTATGAATTAATAAATGTCCGCTTAGCGTAGCCCTTTTAGAGAATTTCTTGTTGCATATCTCACATACAAAAGGTTTCTCACCAGTATGAACTAAAAGATGCTGGCTTAAATGACCCTTTTTTGAGAATTTCTTGTTGCATACCTCACATACAAAAGGTTTCTCACCAGTATGAACTAAAGGATGCTGGCTTAAATGACCCATTTTTGAGAATTTCTTGTTGCATATCTCACATACAAAAGGTTTTTCACCCGTATGCATTAATAGATGAGTGTATAAGTTACTTTTTTGAGAGAAATTTTTCTTGCATAACTCACAAATAAATGATTTTCCTTGCTGTGAGCTAGAAGTTGCTTTTCCAAAAAGCTCTTGTAAAGAAATATTTCCCTGCATGTTTAACACTTTAAAGATTGTTTTGAGTAAGGTGATGTGGCTTTATGCATCTGCAATAAAATTAAATTAATCAATCACTTTTTATGATTCATCAAAAAGCAATTATCAAGTAAATAAACTTGCATGAAAATTTAAAATCAGTGTAGAAAATAAACTGAAATAAGATTTCTACCACAGTATTAAAAACTACAGTAGACTCCCAATTATCTGAACTTAGCTGAACCGAAAGTGTGTCAGATTCCTTTCCTAAATGTAAAGATTAAATTACCAATAAAATAAATAGCAACAATTTTAAAATGAATAATTTATTAAAAATAAAAAATAAAGCAAATTTAAGGAGACAATTCTATAATTTGATATCATCTCCAACAATGATACATTCTAAGAGGAAGGGAGAGAAAAGAAATTATATTTGTGAAAATGAAATTCTAATATTAAGATGTGTTTAGTCAGAAATTCTCCAGATTTCAGAATTTTTTTTTTTTAATCTAATATTAATGATTATTGCTAAAACACTCTGCATTATTTAATATAATGTACACTGTAAATAAATAATATAACAATATTTTAATCACTTATTAGCCCTTTTACCATGTTTAAAGCTCCATATAATTGTTTGCAGGTATGAAAATATGCATTTTCTTGTGCAATTTAGGAATACAACTACAAACATTCTTAGACCTGTCCATGAAATTGGATGATGAAATGTTTGAAGAGTGTCATTGAATAGAGTTATAATAGAACATCTTATATTATAGTCTGCAGAGAGTATAATAGATAAGACTATAACATCAGATGGAAAGATAAAAACACACAAATAGCAATAATTTATTCAAAAAGAAATTTATCAATAAAACTTTAGACATAAATAAAAATTATCAAAACAGCAATATTTAACATAAAGCAGCTACTCTTATAATGCACCATCTACAAACAACCTCTTAAAATGCCTGTCTAAGTGCAACATTGTAGAATTCACTATGAAAGTGCAGAATTTTAGATATGAAAAAACTAATTTATTAAGCGGATTTCGAAGCGTTACAAGAGACAGTTTGGCATCAAATAGCTTATGTTACAACTCCCTCGTTTTTCCAGGTAAGCATTATAATAATTGCAATTTCCAAAGATTTCCATAGACTCTGATGCACATTTATTATTTAATTAAAAGGGATAAGCCTTGCAAATTACGAATTAAGTTAGTCAATAATAATGTCATTAATAAATATTAGAGAAATATTTGGTGGTCTTCTGGCTAACAAAAGTTCCAAATATCACCCACAAAGAGCGTAGTGTAAAATGGTTTCCAGTTACATTGTCAATGTCAGTTTCGCATTAGGGGCTGTGCATATATAACGTTATCATTTTAGGAGGAAGGGTGGGTCTGGCATATAATATCGTAAGATATCGCTAGGGGGAGGGGGGATTTGTCTTTTGATATCGTTATCATTTTTCACACAACCAACATTTTCTTTTTTTATTTGTAACTTGGTCTTTACATCAGAATTGTATGTTATCTTTTTTTAGTCTGTTATCTATTTTTATGAGAATACAAAGTTATTACTAAAATCTTTGAATGATTATAAAATTATTTAATTACAAAATATGTAATACGCCAACGTTTGCCATTCCTATTCTTCTGTCATATGCGTATGCATATATAATCCGCTGTTCGAGAAACCATATGCGAAGTACGTTTCAAATGATACTTTGTCTTTACTAGTAAATAAAGGAGAAAGAATTTTGTGCATCTGTTTTGTTGATAAGAAGTTCTGTTTGCCCCCCACACCCTTGTGTGATCAAGTGCAAGAAGACATTATTACTGTTGAACGCATTATGTATAAAAAAAGCTATTATTAAATTCCTTTAAATAGTAACTATTTCTTTTAAGTGTTATTTAATTTGATATAAAGTTATTTTATGTATAAAATGATATTTTATTGACTGCTCTTCATTTCGAATCAATAAAGTATGCGAAAAATAAATGTAGCCGTATTTGTATATCACTCCAAAAATCAAAGGAATTTTTAGACATTGATAACGATAGGGTTGCCAAAGTAGTGGGGGGGGGGGGGCGAGAGATGAAAACGTATGATATCGTAAGGGGGGGGGGATCCACAATTACCAAAAAGTTAACGTTATATAAGTACAGCCCCTTAGCATGCTTAATGTCAAGCTTGATAAAACTTATCATTTAAACTTCATACTCAAATCACATTATTCCATATTTATAATGTAACTTTTATTTATTATAAACAATGGTGATAACATTTACTTGATTTAATACTGATATTTCAATTTAATTACTCCTAATTCATTTTAATTTTAGACCCAAGAAAACTCAGTAGCAGATAATAATCCTGGGAGTCGGTCAAGTTAGAAGAAATGACCTGTATTCTAATTATGCCCATACAAGCTAAGCCACAGTGCGGAGAAGACAACGAGCTGAAAAAAATTTGCTGCTGTATCTTGCAATAGAGGTATTAATTAGAGAAAAGCCAATTGTTTTGGAGCTTCTTCTGCAAGGAACAAATGGGCGGGGTAATCAAGCTCTAATTTTGCAGTCCTGTCTGCATGACTTTGACCAATCAACAGAGCCCAATAATGAAAGAATTATGAACAAGTCCTGCTTGAAGTATTCCTTGCATTCCTGGTGTGCATTTTTGAGGATGTGAATACCTTGTCCCATGGCTATTGATTGTCAAATCTGAATAATCTTTCAAATGGCTTTGCAGTCAAGCTTTAGGATATCATAAAATTATATAGAATGCACGTTGCTAGAATGTAAGTCCTGCCTGTTGTTGGAGCAGCTAACATTTTAAATTTACATGTATTCTGAAATGATTATTGAAAATGTCAGGTATTTTCAGCTACATTCGTCTTTGTCGCAAAAGGAAATAATAATAAAAAAGATTTATTTTTCCAGAGAAAGACTTCATGATTTTTAGTGTTAATGAGAATGCATCATCGACTACACTTATGTAAGGAACATTTACATTGGTTCTTGACAATTAATTGTCCTGAGGTATATTTGAAACATTTTAATCGAAAATTCAAAATTTAGTTTTCTGCTCTGTCTCTGAAGAAGTACATGCATCTAGATCTCAGCAAAAGAGCTCTGTACACAGAGACAATTACAGAGATATTGCTTTGCACAACTCTGAGTTGGAATTTAATTGAAAACTTTCACTTTCATATAAAAGTGAAATAATTATTTTTAAATATATTTTAATAAATATTTTGTAAGAGTATATAAATATAACAAAAATGCAAAAAATTATACTTTTTATAAGAGAAATTGATATTACTCTCTGTAAATCCTTTTAACCAATGTTTATTAAAATTATTTTGAATGCCATATCTTGTTTTAATAAATTTCTCCTGTATTATTACAATGATCAGTGTTATTTAATGTGAAAGGAATGAATTTTATTGTAAACTCTTGTTTCATGTTTATATCATTCTGATTTTTTATTTATTTTTTTCCTTTTCATGAAAATTAGATGGGAAAGGGGGGGCTATAATAGATGCACAATTTTTAACAGACATAAAATTAAACACACTTTGTTGAATATAAGTCATTCAGAACCAAAGAATATAAAGTCCATTTTCTCATTAAATCTGGATTCTTGTTCTATATCCAGTAATTTCATCAGTTCTATTACAAAATAAGTAGTAGGTTTAAAATGGAAGCTGTAAATGATGCTAAATTCCTGCAAATTTGAATTAAAATTACAATGAGCAAATAAACTTTATCTACAAATATCTCTGTATAATGTTTTATGGACCTGATCCATTTTTTTTCTGAATTACTCATACATAAAATTTACAAACAACTTTTAACATTCCCATTTTTTTTTCCTTCAAAGAAATGTATTGCTCATTTGCAGTTGGACCTTATTGTACGTTTTATTGTGAAATATTTATTGTGTTTTTTACTTTATCGTCTTTTCAGTCTGTAGCTTTCGTCAAACTAGGCCAATCATTAATAAATTTCATTTAAGATAAGGTTGTATTGATTTGGGACAAAATTTTCGACTGTTTATTTTTTACATCCTTCATATCCAATTGGGAGTTCATGAAACATCTGCAAACATATGCAAGTATTTCCTGGTGCACAACGGATATTGTTTTTGTCTTGACACAAAAAAATCTAAATATATAAATGCGATGCAAAAAGTCTGAAGGTGTCTCATTTCTTTGTAATTGCAAAA
The DNA here is from genome assembly GCA_963932465.1 of Maratus speciosus. NCBI lineage: Eukaryota > Metazoa > Arthropoda > Arachnida > Araneae > Salticidae > Maratus > Maratus speciosus. The sequence goes on along the minus strand of OZ010794.1, from coordinate 34,453,691 downwards.
AAGAAAAATCATAACAATAATGTGAATTTTAAGCCAAAGAAATAGAATCTTCTACTAAAGCATTTTCTCCTTTTGCAGGTAGCTACCGTGTTATGTAGAACTTTTAGCACAAGAATGTGCAAAATCTTTGAATACTACATCATCGTCAACTGTCTATGTAAAAATAAAATAGATAGCCAAAAAATGTTGAAAAGGGCATTATTTTCTTTCTTTGAAAATAACCATGTTATCAGTAATTTAGCTACAAGGATAAATCAGATAAATTGAGTTTGTTATTATTTAGGCTGGTTATTATTTTAATCTACATAAGTTTAACATAAAGAGAAAGGGCATTTGAAATAAACTGTCAAGTTTAAAAGATTTTTTTTTTTGTTGTTTCCTTTTGATTATTATTATCAAAAGAAATTTTTAGATAAATTTGACATTTAATCTGTGTGTATATGCATAAAAATATATGTTGCAAGAAACTGTAGTTTACAAGTAGCAATTTTTCTAACTGAGTGAAAATGTGACCAGGCTAAGGCTCGACCCAGAACCTTTGGCTTTAATTGTAAATGCTCTTCCAACTGAGCTACCTGGACAACATTCAAACCTACACAATATTACTCAAAACAACCATTTTCAACATCTGATGTGTTATTTGAAAAAGCTCGACAGAATAAATCACAAGAAAATGAAACTCGAATAAACTATGAATGCATATCACACTTTATTTTTTAACAATTATTTTTTTTTGGTAAATAAGTGATGCAAGTAGTAATTTTTTTTCTGTCTGGGATGTCATCCAAATAGATCACTTGGAAGAGCATTGGCAGTTAAAACCCAAGATTCTGAGTTCAAGTCCTGGCCTAGACACATTTTCACTCAGTTGGAAAAATAAATTACTACTCATATCATTTATTTACCAATAAGTTGGTTTTGTTAAAAAATAAACTGTAGATTTAGTGCAAGCTTTTCTTCTGAAAGAATGCATTTCAGATAGTTGTGTACCGAGTAGTACTTTGGCCGAGTAGCCGAGTACCGAGTACTTGGCCACTGACTACTCGGCCAAGTACCGAGTACCGAATACCGAGTAGTTGTGTAGTTAAAAAAAACACTGACGTGCACATAATGTGAGCTTAGGTGCACATATGTGTCTTCAAATATATAAATATACCTGTGTACATATATATATTATACATATATAGTATATATAAATTAACTAATTAAATTTGAAATTTATTTGTGCACCTTTTAAAGACAATTTTTGACAATTCAAAACAGTAGCAAAAAAAGGAGAATTGACACATAACAAGTACAATTATTAACCAATATAAAATTAAAACATTCTTCAACCCCCCAATTTATTATGATACCTGAAATCTGTCTATCAAAAATAAAAATGTTTATTGGTTACTGAAACAATTCATTGAATAATGCAAAACATTTGATATTTATTTTGTAATTGTACCTTATTTTGTTTTGATTAAAAATAAAAAAGAGGAAAATAAAAAGAGAGGTACAAAAAGAGATACAGGCTTTGTTAACAGAAGACTTATGTAAAACTGACTCTCCATTTGCATGGTGGGGGGGGGGGGGACTTTTCCGATTATGTGCAACCTTGCAAAAAAATTCTTATATGCACCTTCAACTACTGTTTATTCTGAATGTATATTTTCAGAGGCAGGCCAAATTTATAGTAGTAAAAGAAATGCCTTGTTTACTGATAATGTAGAACGTTTGGTATTTTTGCACCATAATTTGAAATATAATAAATTTAATTATTAATTTTTTTATTGCATTTATTGTATTTTCAGTTTCTTTATCCAAAATAATAGTCTTTTCTGTTTTCTTACATATTTAAATTTTATTTGTATAACTAAATTTTAATCTGGAATTATTTTATGAGGGTTTTTGTTCTTAACTTTTTCTATATTTTATAGACATATTGTTAAATATAGAGTAAATATAAAAATAGAAAATAAAGTCTTTGTGCAACAATATTAAAAAGCAGAAAAACCAATGTTTAAAATGCACAAATAATATATGAAAAACAGCAAACAGCTGTTTCGAATCTACTAGCGAGATTCTTCTTCAGTGCAAAAGGAACAGCGTGCTAGAAAAAGCAAGGCTGAGCAAAATGATAGACAGAGACGCGCTGGCTTTTATACCCTATGCGGGTGGCGAAGGCGCCGAAACAACCAATGAGAGAGAAGCAGTGGAAACGACTGGGTGGACAAGTAGCGACATCTACCGGAGAAGTAGAGAAAAGAAACCAAAAAAGGGGAATTAAATTAACGCTTTCCAAATACTTGGAAAATCTGGAGTACTAGATATGTCATTGACTAAAGAGTGAGAATTTTTAATGATATGGTAAGCTTCCCAAAAATCAAGATCAAGGTTAGAAGAACATTTTTGGATAATGATGGCTGAGGAAAAATCGAACCTATGTTGAGAAGACCAAGAATGTTGAGCAATAGAAGAACGTTTGAGCTCCTGATTTTTAACATAACCTTCATGCTCTTTTAAACGAAATCTAAGAGCACGTTTAGTCTGACCAATATAAGAAAGACCACACTGACAAGAGATCTGGTAAATGCCCCAATTATCTAGGCGATCAACGGGGTGTTTGAGATTTGAAAAAGGGGATTTTATTAACAGGAGAAAAAATAACTTTAAAATCAAACCTTCTTAGGATTTTAGCAACTTGCGGACTGATTTTAGGAAAAAATGGTAATACAACTGAAGTATTAGAGTTGGAATTAGAATGCTTTTCAGAATGGTCGGATTTCGTCAATTTCTTATAAATAGAATCGATAATATTGGAGGAATAACCACGATCGACAGCAATAGCTTTGAGGTAATTAAGTTCAGCACTAAGTAACTGAGGAGTGGAACAAATATTAGTAGCCCGAAAAACAAAAGTATTGAAAGCAGCGAATTTCTGATTAGGGGGATGAGAAGAATACCTGTGAGGTGGGAGACTGACAGCAAAAGGTTTACGAAAGACGGTAGTCTGAAAGCCATTTTCACAACGAATAACAAGGACATCCAGGAAAGAAAGACAGTTATTGGTCTCAATTTCAGAGGTAAATTGAATGCAGGGATCAATGGAATTCATAATAGAGAGAATATGATTAATATCCGAATTCATTTCAATCAGGACATAAACATCATCAACATAACGAACATAGAACGGAATTTTAAGTTTTCAAAAAGCTTGACCTCAAAATAGTGCATATAAATATCGCATAAAATTGGACTAAGAGGATTACCCATAGCCAAACCGTCAATCATACGGAAGAAATTACCATTGAAAACAAAAGTATTTTGCGACAAGCAAGCGCGAGTGAGAAGTATAAGTTCCTCGATTTCAAAATAAGAGAAATGGAATGGAGAGAATGGAGAGAGAACGTTTGTAAATAATGATTTAACATCAGAAGAAACCATCATGTGACCCTGCGGCTTAAAATTATGAAGTTTTTTAACAAAATCAAAAGAATTCTTAACAGTGAAACAGTTACTGCTCAAAAGTGGGGAAAAAACAGAAACTAAATATTTGGCAAGCTTATAAGAAGCTGTACCGATACTAGAGACAACAGGTCTAAAAGGAATGTCAGGTTTATGGACCTTAGGTAAAGCATAAAACCTGGCACAATGCGCAATAGACGGAATAAGGTGACTTCTTAAAGTTAGCAGGAATAATGGAAGAAGACTTAATGGCAGACTTAATAGAGTTAATTTCACTAGTGGAAGGGTCTTTGCGGATATCCACATACGGACCATCATTAATTAATTTATGGGGTTTTTCCAAATACGTAGATTTGTCGAGAAGAACAATCTGACCACCTTTGTCGGCCTTAGTAATAATTAAGTTTGGATCAGAACGCAAAATTTTCAGACATTGTTTAACAGGATGTTTAAGATTGGGTTTATAAACATTAGAATTGAAATCAACAGTATTGGCAATGAGATGCCTAATAGACTCTTTTTGAGAAGAAGATAGAGCGCTATGCTTAAAGGCTCTTTCAATAGAGTGTGGCCAAAAATGTTGGGAACCACTGTTCATGTTTAAATTTTCTAGGGTGGGGTATTTTCAGAAATCTTAACAGCCAGCAATATTCAAAGGACAGTTGAAAATTATTATGACAGAATTTATGCGACTAAATATTTATAACACGACCTCAATATTATTGCTACAATGCATTTTTGTGAATTTTTCTATACAATTAAGAATTATATACAACAGAGGACAGTTTAGTACAGCAGAGTTCCCCTCAGGTTTAAATCAGGACAGGATGTGGCAGGAAAGGATGCTTTTTAGATTCTTAAGAGCAATTTTTAGATTCTTAATTGCACAGTTTTTAAAGGACTTCCTAAAAATCTCTTAGCCTGTAAGAAAATCCATTTACTAGTTATGAGTGAAATGATGTAATCCTTACCATTGTAAAAGAATTAAAACCCAATTTCAGATAAACTACTTTTATTAAGAATTGTAGTACTAAATTTAAAGTTAAAATAATCATTAAAAACATGTAAAGGTTAGTTGGATAAAAATGTTCTTTTAATGGTGCTGTGAATTGATAAGTATTGAATTAATTCTCTCGTAGAATAATTTTTATCATTTTTGAAAAGAAATGATAGTTGCCTGTATTTTATAAATATTTAAATCGCCTTATAAATTATTTTGAATATCAGTTTTTTTAAGGGATTGGTGTGCGAGTTAATCTTATCAGAGATCTGTCTTGTTATAACTTCCTAGGTGGGACAAGTTAACATGTGAAAGTTTTGATTTGTTTTATTGTTACAAGAATATACGAGTATAAATAAAATTAAGTTTGGACAAGTTGGAACTGAAGGAACGACCAACCCAGCGTTAAAGTGTTTTCTTTGTTAGTGGAGTTGGGGGTAATTAGTATCACTTTTTGACAATTGCCATAGAATGAAGTGGACTACATACTACTGTTAAGTATAATTTTACTCAGTAGGTAGTTGTCTCTTGAATTGTGTAAAGAGTTATTTTTAATGTACCATGTTACCTGATACAAGTGTCTTTTTCCAAAAATGCCTCTTTGATCCCAATTACCCCATAAAATGGGGTAATTGTGATGAGTGGTATTTTCTCCCATGCCTTGCAAGATACACAGTCATGGGTAAATGGGTTTAAAAGATCTCAGTGTTGGCTTTACAGGAAGATATTTTTGGTTTTGCAACTACAACTATTCTGAGAGATACAGTATTGGAAAGATAAATACGCTGGAAAAAAGTTTTTAAAGGGATTTTCAATATTCATATATTTTACACTCTGCCAAAAAATAAAATCAAATGCAAAATTTTCTATTATAAATTAATAGTCTTGTTTTATTACTAAAAATATAATTTTTAAAGTTTAAAAAATAATTTTTTTTCAATATAACAGAGGGAAAAGGATCAGTCAAAACTCATATGTTGTGAAGGAGGAAAATTTCATTTGCATTAAATGTGTTGAGGCCTAATTAGGCCTAAAAAATGCAGTCAAGGCTAAAATTTGGAATAAATGCAAGATAAAATTGTAAAATAAATGTTTTGCTAACAGAAAATGTGCAATAAAGTAAACCGAACTAGGGGTATTTCACAGGATCTGAAAACTGAAAGATTAAAAAATGCATTCTAAATCACAATTTGATTTAAATAGAAAATAAAATTTGCGAAACTCGAAAATGCTATTTTTGGGATAATTAGAATCATGCAGTTTATTAACATTATGCTTCGTCTGTTGCAAAATGTAACCATTTCCTCTTAAAAACAATTTTATTTCCAAATTTAAATCGATAGCTATATTTCAATATTCCTACAACTTTTTAAACAGGACTTTTTTAACCAAAACATTAATCCTTATCCTAATTACCCCTACCTCCCCTATATAAGATCAACAAGTGCTTCTTTCACTAAAAAAGGCTCTCAAAGTACCAGTAATAACTCTTATACTGGTAGAGGTGACATATTTGTGTTTTTAGTTTCAGGAGGTCATTCATGATGAACTTTGGTAACAAGTGAAAATTGTCTCAATTATGAAGGTAAGTATCAAGACAAAGCCATTTCAATTAAAGATTTGTGGTCTCGCTAACAAAGATTTTTAATTTTAAAAATGCAGTTTCAGAAGAAATAGCATTAATAAAAGTTTTTCTCTTATTCAGGTTTAATCATATTAAATTAATACTATTTATGCTTCTTTAACCCTTTATCTACTGACAGTACTTATAAGTACCATTAAAAAATAACTTGTTATAAAATTTATTTAATACATCGATTAGTTGAAATACAGTTTAGAATGAGTTATAGATATACTACTTTATCTTGTTCGAAAAGCATTATTGGTTATACAAAACAAAAATATTTTTAAAAGGATGATTTCTTTTGCCTTTGCATTTTTCAGCTTTCTTGGCGTTGGGGGGGGGGGGGGGGGGCAGTAGGAATTTTTCAATTCGGAAATATTTCTATTGTAAGAACATTATATTTGTACATTTCCTAATTCAACAAAATACTAAGAAAAATATCAAAATAAAAGATTTGAGTGGGGTTATAAATATTGCACAAAATCCCTATAAATTCAAATTTAATTAATCCTTCTAAATCCTTCAATACTTCTAAAATCCTTCTAAAATTTATTAAAAAATCTTCTAATGTAGTTTAGACAATTCATGAAAAATGCTTTAGAATATAAAATTTTCATAATTCAGTAGGTACGTAAAGGGTTAAAGGGTGTTTTCCTCGATGATTTGGAAAAAGGATACAAAATTATATTCCTTATCTGTTTTATGGAGTGTTTTAAAATCCCATTTATAAAAATTTTTACATGTAGGGCTATTTATATATGTATGAATACTATAAAAGTTGTTGAAACATATATATCAATCAAATTTGTTATACTGAGCTAACACTTTGAAATAGAATTCTTTTACGAAGTCGAAAAATTTCTACAAAAACACTAAATGTCGATAAAAAATTTCGTGAAAAATTCAAAAAGCGCTATACGAATTCCGATTGAACTTTATTACAAAAAGAAAGAATTTTTTTTTATACTGCACTAGAAAATTTATACCGGATTCCTTTTATGAATGTCAAAAATTACATGTTTTAAAGGTATCTAATTCCTAAACATCTATATACCACTATTTTTAACATTAAGTTCAACCATCTGACTTTTCAATCGTATCTTTAAACCTTACTATATTTTTAATAAAATTTTAAAAAACGCCCGTTTTATACAGTGCGCGATTACAATTTTGCCGAAAATCCGGCTAAAAAAAAGTCACATTTCTTTAAACAGGTGGAAAACAATCGTCTTGGCACGGTCGCTCGCTTGGCTGCTTGTTTAGAGCGATGAATATGTGAGTACGGGAATGGGTTCGGAATTTATTTTGGCAACCCTCGCATCAAGAACTTGTGGGAGGAGTTTGACGCGGCGTCTTTTGTCGCCTGGGAGTCTACGTGTAATAACACTATTACAGTCTTGTGCGCTCAGTTGCGCCCTCTATCAAAACAATTTTCAAGAACGGAGGAAACACCAGTATAAAGTACAAAATTCATACATTAAACTATCACACTATTTATTATTATGTGCAGTAGAACTTGGGTGTTTTTCATAGATACAAATGTGTAGGTGTGCGTGTAATATAGTCTTCAATCAGGTTACAGTAGAAAATGAGGCAAATAAGTGGATGAAATTATTGACACCAGTATTAAGATGTGAAATCCCCTCATATAATATTTTAAAGAGTATAACGATATCGAAGCTACCACAGTCGTCTGACATATTAAAACCCCTGCCTTGCCCAAAACCGCTGGTTGATGTTTTAAATATACTGATTTTAGCTTTTACATTTTTACTGGTGGCATCATCCGTGATCGGGAGACTACCATTCAGGTCAATAACTGAAGGAAGGGAACTCGGATTCTGCTTGTTCCGAGAGTATCAGTGGTCACATGATACACCTGATAAAAATGAACAGCAAAAGGATGTAATATCTCGAATCAATGGAAGGTAAAGATTCACGGGTCAGGAGGATGATGGACAATTCCATTGTTTGAATGACATCCGTGGCAACATGCTACTTTTGAAAACTATACAATTAATGAAGAATTTAGGGGTTGCCCGGAAACCATTCTCCCAACCTGGTGAATAGTACTGACTCACAGCACTTAGTATTTCCACTTCCTTGAGCTGTAGTGGTTATGAAAAAATTGCTTTCAGTCCCTCTTGAGAGGGAAGTCTTTTTATCAGGACATATTGAGGTTGTACATATACAACATTACTATATTTAGGGAATTTTTGACCACCATTCCCCCCTTAAGTTATCATTCCTGCAACCTCCTTCCCCCAGATTCCACACCTAATAATATTGTTATCAGTGTCTTAAAATTCTTTTTTTTTTACAGTTTTTTTATTTCCTTTTTACATATTTCAGGTGATATATAGATACAGTTATACATTTACTATCTAAATACTAAAATTAACGACCAGAAAAATTTACTGAAATCTAATAAATAGGTCAAGAGTTATATTTGTTTATTATCAAAAATACACTAAGCTGTGGAAGAACGCAGGGTTCGTAAATATCATAATATTTTCGAAAATATCAAAAATATCCGATATTTTCAAAATAGCCAACTTACTATCGACAATAAATATTTTCAAATTAGAAACTAAAATATATTGCACTTAACATGAAAACTTAATCAATCATTATTCTAAAAATGCATTTTTCTTTTTCAATTAGAACAAAACTGAAGATCAACTAACTGAAAAAAGAAAGAATTTGCCTACAAAAAAACTAACGATAAGATTCAATTTCAAGTAAAAAAAGACAGAAATTTATAAAACAAAATTTTAAATAACTATTTTTATTTGAAAAGTTTTAATACAAATGGAGCTTTTCTTACTTTGTATTCCATAACATCATACACAGTTTAAATTCAACTGAAAGAAAACCAGAAAAGATTATAACAAAACTGTATAAAACTGATCCTTTAAATTGGACATTTTATCTTTCAATGGTTATTCTGAAATAATTATGGCCCACATAATTATTAGTTCTACTTTTAAAAATAAAAGCTTCAAATTTAGAGCATGAAAAATATAATCACTTCCACAGACAAAAGTTCTGTATCTACAGAATGATACAATCAATAACAGTTGAAAATTTCGTTTACACTTGTTTAGACTGAAAATATCAAAATTATCTTCTGTAGTGATATTTTGAAAATAAATGTTAAATGTAGCAAATGTTCAACATCTTGATATTTTGAAAATAAATATCACATATATATCATGTTATATATCCATTGATATGTATCAATAAACCTTGCGAAGAAGCTTAATTGTTACTTTCTTCTATCTTCAATAAAAGAAAGTATTGAATCGGAATTTTTTTCGACGGATTTACACATTATAGGAGTCAGAGATCCCCAAAAACATGTTTATAAAAAATATCTGTCTGTCGCCCTTGTACCATCAAAAAGTGTAAAGTTATGCATAGAATTGAACCAATTTTTTTTTTTAGTTTTTGGCTATAGCAAGCGGGTTCTTCCTTAATTTAAAAAAATCCGCCAGAAGAGGGCGCGGTAATAGCGATTTTGAATACCGTACCATCGAAAAGTGTTCGAAGTTATGCATAGAATTGAACCAAATTTTTATGTGTGTGCTTTTGGCCAACGCAAGAAGGTCCTCCCTGCATTTGGGTAAAATTTCGCCGAAAAGGGGCGCTATAATAGCGATTTTTGTGCCATTTTCAATATTGTACCATCGAAAAGTGTAAGAAGTTATGCATAGAATTGAATCAAATTTTTTGTGTATCTTTCTTGCTATGAAAAGCAAATCCTCCCTGAATTTGAAAAAAATCTGCCGGAAGGGGGGCTTCTGTAATAGCGATGTTTGTGCCTTTTCCTTTATTGTACTATCGAAAAGTGTATAAAATTATACATACAATTGAACCAAACTTTTTGTGCATACCATCGAAAAGTCTATAAAATTATACATACAAATGAACCAAACTTTTTGTGCATACCATCGAAAAGTGTATAAAATTATACATACCATTGAACCAAACTTTTTGTGCATGTTTTTGGCTTTGGTCAACAGGTCCTCCTTGAATTTGGAAGGGCTCTATGATAGCGATTTTTGTATACTTATCTTGATTTTTAGTAGTTTTATTGTCCATCGGCGATTCGTGCAGCGGCGGAAATTCACTTCCTGCTAAGCCTGCTATTCGCAAACAGCTGGTAACAACAGAATAAGAAAAAACTATTAATTTTAACAAATATCATGATATAGATTAACTCGTTTTTAGTCCGTTTAATTGATTTATTAGAAATTTAAGATGAAAATCAAAGTTGGTATAGTATTGAACTAATAATATTGAAGTACAGTCGAACTTGGATAATTCGAAGTTTTTTGTCAGTCCCTTGAAACTTGTATTCAGTTAATGCTAAAAAATCTTGGTTATTTCAAAGTCCAACTTCTTTAATTCGAAGTTTTTACAATTTCATAAATGACAAAATCTAGTTTCAATACAGTTTATTTGAAAAGTGGCCGGGTTATTTTCAGCTATTATGGAAATTTCGAAGTCCAACTTCTTTAATTCGAAGTTTTTACCCTTTCAAAAATGACAATCTAGTTTCATTGCAGTTATTTGAAAAATGTCTGCGTTATTTTCAGTTATTGTGGAAAATTCTTTAGGGAAGAGAAGGGGGTGGGAGAATATCCTTATCTGTTCTAGGAAACAGAGCAGGGATAAAGGGAGGAGGAACGAACGCCCTTTCCCTTGTAAGTGACACATGCTACTCTCGCCAATGCGATAAATCTTAGATGACACGCGTTGCAATTCCTTCGAAACCAGGACTATAGTCGCTTTAGTTTTCTTCATGGTGTTTTTTGTTTTTGTGGTGAGAGTTCAGTGCAAGCATGTCATTGACTAAGCCCCGTGTACCGTATAAAACCTTATCTTTCGATGAAAAAATTGCTGTGATTCGGGAGGTAGAAAAGGGTTTAAAGAAAAAATGCATCATCGCAAAAGAGTATGGAATAGCACCTAACACTCTTTCGACCTTTTTGAAAAATAAAGAAAAAAGTTTGAAATCTAATCGAAATCGCAAACGGGCTAGAGAACCCGATAATCCTGATGTGGACGAGTGTGTCTTGAAGTGGTTTAAACAAGCGCGGGACAAAAACATCCCTCTCAGTGCAACTCTTGTTCGTGCAAAAGCGGAAGAATTTGCTGTCAGCTTAGGAAACAACAACTTCAAAGCAAGCTCCGGATGGTTAGACGGATTTAAGGAAAGAAATGAAATTTCCTTTAAGTCTGTGTGTGGTGAAAGTTCAAGTGTGAACCAAGATGCAGCAAATGAGTGGAAAGAAAAAGTTGTTCAAATCATTGTGCATACACAGGACAGAGACATTTTTAATGTCGACGAAACTGGACTCTTTTTCAAATGTACCCCTGCAAAGACTTTGGATTTTAAAGGTGAAAAATGTAGTGGAGGAAAACGCAGTAAAGAGCGAATAACTCTACTTGTGGGAGCAAACATGGATGGCACCGAGAAGTTACCTTTACTGATGACTGGAAAATCAAGAAATCCAAGGTATTTTAACAATGTCAAAACAAAGCCTATAGAATACCATTCTAACACGAAAGCCTGGATGACGGGGAATCTTTTTGAAGAATGGCTGCTAGATCTCAATCGCACGTGCCAAAGAAAAAACAGAAAAATCATCCTGTTTATTGATAACTGCGCGGCCCATAAATCGATACCCGCTATGGAAAATGTCACAGTTGAATTTTTCCCGCCAAACATGACCTCAGTGGTGCAACCAATGGATCAAGGCATCATTAAAAATCTGAAGCATTTCTGCAGATGCCTAGTCGTTCAACACCTCCTTACTGAATCTTCCCATTACCCTCCTCGATGCATCAAGAATGTGTTTAAATGTATGGTCCAAAGTGAGCCAAAAAACAGTAGCAAACTATTTCCGGAAAGCAGGATTCATCAGGAACACTGCCCCTAGCGTGCTTTTAGATGAAGAAAATTTACCTTCCCCAGTTGCATGGAAAGACAGCATACCATTTGATGATTACGTCGACATTGATAAAAACTTAGACATTTGTGGAGAGCTGTCTGATACAGATATTCTATCAGAAGTTCTAAACAATAAGAACATTGCAACAGAAGACTATGAAGATATTGAAGATGAGGTAGAAGAACAGAGAACAATTCCAACTTCAAGTGAGGCAGTTTTTCATCTAGCCGAATATCGTCGTTATGTGGAAGGACAATCTAACGTGAGTGAAGCTGTGTTTCGAGCTGTAGATATCCTTGAAGATTTTGTTAAAAAAAATCAAGTAAGCTCTTTAAAACAATCTGAAATATCTCAATATTTTAAAAAGCTGTAGTTTTTTTATTTAAAATTAATAAACATATTTTTTTTTCACAATTTCTGTTCCGATTGATTATTTTACAAATTAAAAATAACTTTTTTTGGATAATTCGAAGTTTTGCAGTAGTCCCTTGCACTTCGAATTATCCAAGTTCGACTGTATTAGCATGTGTAACTACTTTTTGAAATATTAAGATATAAAAGACGGAAGAAAGTTTTGGGATTGGCACATCCAACAAGTTTTTTATTACTAAATGCTAAAACATAAAATGTGATAATAGTAATTGCAACGACATATGCAAGATTCATTCTCAATTTTCGAAATAAACAATATAGGAGATTTTATGGAATTGTCTGTTTGGTATGAGACAAATAATGTTTGTCTAATACTAAATGGTTATCAGATCACCACAACGGTTGTCAGATAATGCTTTGGAACGTATTTTAAAAAAAAAGGTTTCCTTTTCTTCAGTATGTGCAAAGAGATAGGTTCTTGGATTACTATTCTGAGAAAATCCTTTGGAACATATTTCACAAACAAAGGGTCTTTCCCTGCATGTGCCAAGAGATGACTTCTTAGATTACTATTCAGAGAGAATCCTTTGGAACACAATTCACAAACAAAGAGTTTTTCTTCTTATGTATGAAGTAAAAGATGTGTTCTTAGAGTACTCTTATCATTAAATCTTTTGCAACATGTTTCACAAACAAAGGGTTTTTATACTATATGAATAAAGAGATGTTTTCTTAGATGATGATTATGAGAAAATGCTTTGTAACATGTTTCAAAAGGAAAGGGTTTCTTTCCAGTATGAGTCATGAGATGACTTCTTAGATTACTATTTTTAGAAAATTCTTTGGAACGTCAAACAAAGGTTTTTTAATTTGTATGTGTCAAGAGATGTCTTCTTAGATGATGAACACGAGAAAATTCTTTAGAACATGATTCACAAACAAAGGGTTTTTCTCCTGTATGAATCAAAATATGTTTTCTTAGAGCACTCTTATGTTTAAAACCTTTGGAACATAGTTCACAAACAAAGAATTTTTTGCCTGTATGCGTCAATAGATGGCTTCTTAGATAACTATTCCGAGAAAATCCTTTGGAACATACTTCACAAATGAAAGGTTTTTCTCCGGTATGAATTAAAAGATGCTTTCTTAGAGTACTATTATCAGAAAATTTTTTGGAACAAATTTCACAAACATAAGGTTTTTCTCCTGTATGAATCAAAAGATGTTTTCTTAGAGTACTCTTATCATTAAATCTTTTGGAACACAGTTCGCAAACAAAGGGTTTATCTCCTGTATGCGTCAAGACATGGTTTCTTAGCTTACTATTTCGAGAAAATCCTCTAGAACATACTTCACAAACAAAGGGTTTCTCTCCAGTATGAGTCAAGAGATGGACTCTTAGAGTACCTTTCTTAGAAAATGCTTTGGAACATATTTCACAAACAAAGGGTTTTTCACCTGTATGAATCAAGAGATGGCTTATTAGATTACCATTCCTAGAAAATGTTTTGGAACATACTTCACAAATAAAAACTTTTTCTCCTGTGTGAGTGGAGGAATGTTTTTCTTTATCACAATTTTCAGGATCAAAGTGCTGTTCACCAGAGGAAGGATTTTTTTCTGTAATCGATGACATTTTTTTAAGTGAAAAAAAGTTTTGTTTCAGATGATAACATAAAGTTCTTTAAAGTGTCAGTATGAAAAGATTTGCCCTTTTCATCCCAGGAAATGATTTATCGAAGTTCAGAAAAAAAGTTTTATTTACATTTGAATCTAAAAAGAGAAAGAAAAAGGATAAACAATCCACTCTTTAATAAACTGCAATAAATTTTAACTATCAATTAAATAGTATGAGATTTGACAAGTTTCATTTCCTTAAACAGTACAAAATTCATACATTAAACTATCACATTATATACAGTAAACTCTCTGTAAGGCGGACTCTGTGTAAGACGGAAATCTGTCTAACTCGGAAAGATTTTCAAGCCCCTGCGGATCCATAGACATAGAGTAAAATTTGTCTAAGGCGGAATATTGTCTACTACGGAAAATTTTCTCGGTCCCGATCGATTTCGCCTTATACAGAGTTTACTGTATTCTTAGGTACAATCGAACTTAAGTAATTATTTCATTGATACAGATTTATCATTATGTGTAACTGTGCATGCAATATACCTTAAATCAGGTTACAGTAGAAATTGAGACAAAAGGTGGTTTGAATTTCTTAGATCAGTGTTAAGATGTAAAATCTTTGGTAATAATTTTTTAAAGACTATAATGATGTGGAAGCCACCACAGTTGTTCAACATATTAAACACCCTGCCTCGCCCTGACCTGCTGGTTGATGTTTTAAATATGTTGATTTTAGCTCTTAAATTTCCCTCGGTGTCATCATCCATGATCGGGTAACTGTCATTCAGGTGAGCAACTGAAGGAAGGGTGCTCAGATTCCACTTGTCTGGCAGTCACATGATACATCAGATGAAAATGAGCAACAAAATCATGCAACATCTCCAATCAATGGAATATAAAGTTTCACGAGTCAGTATGATGGGTGATGTAATTGTTTGAATGGCATACCTTCTAAAATGTCAATTTTGAAAACCTTACAATTAATGAAGAATCCAAGGGTTGCCCAGAGAACATTCTCCCTTCCTGGTGAATATTATTTCCTCGCAGCTCCGAGCATTTCAGCTCCCTCCCTTGATCTTCAATGTTTGTAAAAAAATAGTTTTGATTGTTATTCGAGGGGGAATTTTTTTAACTAGGATATATTATGGGTGTACATATATAACAATGTCAACTTTATGGGAACTTTGGATCCCATCTCCAACTTACGATATCATACATTATCATTCATGGACACTCAGTCTCCCATTCCGCCCATAATGATATCGTTATCAGTGTCTAAAAATTCTTTTTAGCCTCCGGTACGGTATGCTATTTCTTTCTCTCAGCTTACTTTGTGTCCAAAAAATAACGTTACTTTACAGAAGCTAGCCGTAAAACAAAGCATTACGATTAAATACTCTTTAGCAATTTTTTAAACTTCTAAGCATCGTACATTTTCAATTTTTATACCGTCGTATTGGAAAAAAAATTTCTTTTAAATGCATTTTGTTTGATAACTGTATCTCCATTTATTTTTGAAATATTAATTTTTTGTAGTTTTGTGGAGCCATTTGCTTAATATTGGCAACAGAAGAACTCCATTTCTGTAGAAAGTAAAGGAAAAATAGTTTTAAAATAATAATTATATATTTTTTTGCCATTTTCTCGCAACAACCGAAAGAAAATGTAATTAAAATACGTGCTATTTTGAAAAAAATATAAACGAATGATTTCTGTTAAAATAATGGAGCTATTATATACTATATTTAATTACCTATTAAGTACCTATTAATCATTAGATAGCCGTTGTTTTTTTCGATTTTCTTGTATCACGGAATCTTTTTGCTGCATTTGTGCATTATTTCGCGATAGGGATGTGCTATGCATACTTTACTGTTGATGTTTAAGAGTAGATCGTAAATGTGGAATTCTTAAGCGGATGCGAATGACGTCATTTTACATAAAATAAAACGTATGCTTTAAGTCTTAAAATTGAAATATGTTTTGTACTGCAGTAGAGTCCCGCTTAACCGAGTTATCTTCCTCTGATGGACTGGTTGCTTCTGTTATTATGAAACAGCCATTATAAATGAAGTGTTAGGTAAAGATGAAAGTGTTGACGTAAAAAAAAATTATGGCCATCCCCCCCCCCCCCCCCCCAATTCTGACCAGAAAATCAGAGTTCTAACTTTTTACGGCTGCTCTTTCATCTTCAACTAACACTTCATTTTTTATGTTTGTTTCATAATAATAGAAGACATCAGTCCATCAGAAGAAAATGAAGTAATGGAAATGCCGGGGGCGACACTAAATTCTGAAAAAGCAGAATTCCTGTTCTCTAGTCATTGATATATTTTTTTTCATTATTCTTTTTTACGTTTTCAGTGATAATTAGATAGAGTTATACATTTATTATTTACATACTTTACTGATTCAAGAAGAATAAGTCAATGAAATATCACTATTTTATATTAAATAACTTTATGTCAATTAAAATTTAAAAGAGGTATAGCTGAATCCCGTTTTAACGATTTTTTGGAAGTAGTAGAAGGCCTCTAATCCGCAAAGCTTTGTTCCGAGAGTTGTGCGGATGAGCGGTTTTTTGCGGATTACAGGTCATGTCTATTTAATCTTTGTTCACATTTTTAAAAAAATCATATTTTGAACAAATTTACAATGTCATTTCTTAAAAATAAATAAATTACACACTTTAATACATAAATAAAGTAAGAACTATTTTAAAAATAATAATAATTTATTATTTTTTAAACATGGCATCAATAGCTGTTTGTTTTAAGACATTTTGTTTACATTGTTGAATTTTATCTTGAAGTTTATATATAGTCATAAGTTCTTTTTGAGTTACGAAGCTTTGTTGCTCTGATAAAATTAAATAATTCAGGCCTGATGAAATGGGCAATGAATTTCATAAGATTATTTTTAATTATGTTTTCTTTTTAAAATAATATAACTATTGGAGTGTATTATTTTGTTATAATAAATGAATAATTTTAAATAATCTATTTATGAATAATGCTTAAAAAAATACAAGATAGCAAAATTTTTATTCAGTACTTTCTATAATAAAATTCGTGTAGCAGATATCTGGTGTCGCGATCTATTATTACTAATGAATACAAAATTTTTATTTGCAATATTTCAGGATGCTATGAAAATAATCCTAATAATGCAGTCTTTATAAAGCTTTCAAATTTCTATTCATAATTTAGTAGGGTTGGGGGGGGGGGGGTAGGAATTAAAATCCTTAGTAAATTTTAGATCAAAGAATCTGGCAACTTTTATTAACAAAAGAATCAGGAATTTTTAAAAATAAAGACTAAAGAGCAGATATCAAAAATAAGTGAAATAAAAACATTAATCATAATAATGTCATGAAGATAGTAAAAAAAAGATCTGGATTTTATAATTTTAGTTACCATTTCAATACTATTTTCATAATTACTTTGCAAAAAAGATTGATATTATGAGAATTAATATTTGATGTACATGTGGAAGCGCCATGTATTGGAGAAAACCAGAGATATTATTATTATTATTATTATTATTATTTTTTTTTTTTTGTAATACAGCATAAATCAGAGTTCAAATGTAGTAGAGGAGAGGGGGGTGGAATGGGACAGTAGATTTTTTTTCTTTGTGTATCATTCTAATCATTTCATCAATCACATATTAGATGAAGCAATGGTACCCCAAGCTTCAGCTGAAAAAAGTAGCTGATCTGCATAAAGAAAAGTATTGTATTAAAAAAAAGATTATTTCCAGATTTAAAAGAAAATTTGCTTCATATACCTTTTATGTTTTTTTTTATATCAATGACTTGTTTATGCGTAGATGTAATAGTTTCCCCATTTATGGAACATTATACTGTATATTATCCCTATTTTAAACTATGCTTAAAAGCAGCATTTTTGTTTATATAAGAAGTTTAACATAAAAAAGAAGGTAGAGAGAGGAATGGGACATGCCAGCAAAGGAAGGAATGTGACACGTCTAATTCCTTCTTTTCATTAAGATGAATGTAAATTGTTAATATGCAAATATTGTTCGAGGGTAGTATATTAATTATAACATTATAAATATATTCATTTACTTCAAAATGTAAATAAATTAAACTGATAACTTTTTAATGTAATCTCTGACTGACAATCCTGAATTTTCCTTCCAGTGATGAAGGTAGTGGAATTTGATATTGTAGAACAAACATTATCAACCTACAATCTTTGTTAGACTGTATATATAGCCAACACTAGACTATTTGTGCCTTATCATACATTGTTTTATAGCTGTCCCATATCTCCCTGTTAGTGGGGAGGTATGGGACACATTTTGAAACTTAAAATTTCTTTATTTATGAAATTGTTTCTGCAAATTATGTTTCTACATTGTTCAAGAACATTAGAAAGTGTTTCATTTTGTAATACTGTTTTTCCGAATACTGCTTGAATAAATAAATAAAATAATATAATAATTATGTGTACTATTATTTTAATCTATACAGAAGAATGTTATTTGATATGTAATACTAAATAAAGGGACAAAGAAAATGTTAAATTTGGTGTAAAAAAATTTCACATTTGAAAATTTTGTCACTACTGAAAGGTTTTTTAAAAGTTCATTTTTTTGTTTACATTCATAAATTGTTCGCGAATTACTGGTTCACGGATTAGCAGCGCTTTATTGTAGTAACTTTGTTTGTTAAATCGAGATAATCAAAGAAATTTTGTATACAACAAAACAAAATAAAAAATAGCTATAAATAAAAAGAACAATGCTCACTTACTATATTACTGTTAAATATTTGTTGCTTTAACAAAATACGCTGTATAATGAAAAAGAAAATTGCCCAGCTAAACTGATGGCATTGAGCTCACAGGCTATTCACACTAATTGTATATTATACTCATTTTAAAGAATAATGCCCCTCAAAAAAATTAAGTGAAGGGGAATTAGCCCCCGTTTCCCCCCTTTACACTTACCCAGTGAACCTCCAAATCTAATAAGGGAAGCTCCTTAACATAATAAACCGGTATACCAAATTTGGAGCAAATCGAATAATCCTGCAAAAAAAAACATTTATCTAAATTAAGGGGGTGGACTAGCCCCCCTTTATCCTTAACCAATGAACCCCCAAAACTAATCAGGGAAGTTCCTTAACATAATAAACCGGTATAGCAAATTCGGAGCAAATCGAATAATTCTGCATGAAAAACCCATTTATCTGAATTAAGGGGTTTGGACTAGCCCCCTTTTCCCCCTGTATTCTTAACCAATGAACCCCCAAAACTAATCAGGGAAGTTCCTTAACATAATAAACCGGTATACCAAATTCGGAGCAAATCGAATCATTCTGCATGAAAACCACATTTCTCTGAATTAAGGGGGGTGGATTAACCCCCCTTTATACTTAACCAATGACATCCCAAAACTAATCAGAGAAGTTCCTTAACATAATAAACCGGTATACCAAATTCGGAGCAAATCGAATAATTCTGCATGAAAAACCCATTTATCTGAATTAAGAGGGGTGGACTAACCCCCCTTTATCCTTAACCAATGAACCGCCAAAACTAATCAGGGAAGTTCCTTAGCATAATAAACCGGTATACCAAATTCGGAGCAAATCATATCATTCTGCATGAAAAACCCGTTTATCTGAATTAAGAGGGGTGGACTAACCCCCCTTTATCCTTAACCAATAAACTCCCAAAACTAATCAGAGAAGCGCTTTATCACAATGAATCTAGAAAATTTTTTTGAAGCAAATCGGATGTTTCTATCAAGAGTTATCGCGTTACGTACATACGTACGTTCATACGTACATACATACATACAGAACGGGCGGGCACAATAGCTCTCGGGCTTTGATAGCCTGTGAGCTAAAAATTGATTCTTTTTTATGTACTACAATAAATCACAAGCATTATAATTAAGAAAAAATATTATTTCTTCAAATTTTAAGGATAAGTTACAATATATCTTTTATAGATGTATATTTACTTTCTTTTGATTTTGTATTACAAACTTCCTTATCAATGTTTTTGTGAAGCTGTGGCAACAGCGTCATCTTCTTCATCTGATCCACTGATGCTATCAATAACCTCGCTGCATGTAGATATTTCTGCATTACAAGAAACATATTCAAGAAATTAACAATCAGGGAAATCGGACTTTTTTATAAATATCAGAAAGCTTCTTCAATATTTCATTTTATTTTACATTGAAAGTTGTTTGTTACATTGGGATTATAAATTCATTAAATCGAAATATTTTTGTTCCATTTTCGTTGGGACCCCCAAAAATTTTGCTAAATCAAGCAATTCGTGAAACTGGGGCCCAACTGTAGTTACCTTTTAAGAGTACTTAATAATACAGGTAATTCTTGTACATAATGCATTCAACAATAATACTGTTTCCTTGCACTTCTTATCAACAAAACAGGTAGGCAACATTCTTTCTCTTTGCTTTACTAATAAAAACAAAAAATGTCATTTCAAACAATTTTTTTTTTTTTTTTTTGGTTTCTCTTACAGTGGATTATATGCATGTGTGGCAGAAGTACAGCGTCTAGAATACCTAGTGTGGAAATATGCTATCCAAACAGTGCTAAAAAATTTCATCCCTTAAATGTGCGAGAATACTGCTAAAATGTCAAGTGTCGATCGCAGCGACATCTGCGGGATTTTCATATTACTAGTATTACATTGTATAGACTAGCAATACCTTGCAGTTGTAGAAAATATCCTGCAGATGTCGCTGTGATCTGTATATTGCAGCAGCATCATTGCATATTTAAGGGATACAACATTTTAGCGCTTTTTTAAGTATACAGAGATAGCCGATTTCCACACTATGTATTCTAGTTGCTATAGCAGAAGTATAGGAATGCCAAATGTTGGGCTATTCTATATTTTGAAATGAAATAATTGTATAATTTTTTAATGATTTTAATTATTACTTTAAATTTTTATAAAAATAAATAAGAGGCTATTTTGATGTAAAGAAAGAGTTACAAAACAAAAAATTTTGGCTGCATCAAAAATGATAACGATATCAAAAGTCAATCTCTCCTTCTCCCAATATCAAGTACCAGACACCCCCCCCTCTCCCCCCTAAAGTAATAACATTATATAGGCATGGATCCATTACACTAATAACATCAACAGTTGTTAAGTAAAAAATGCTATAAAATATGTAATATGATAAAAAACATGTATGACTGATATATATGCACTTTTATTTTACTATAAAAAATTGTTTAAAAATGACTGCGCTCATCACCCAGAATATTATAACAAGCAACATGTAACTGAATATTGTATTGATGTCATTGAGAAAGGTTGACACAAATCTTCTTCACACAGAAGCAGTGTTTTTTCCAAGCATTTTTATTTTATTTTATTAATTACTTTGTAAGTTTAACATGAACTCTGTTATCATACTTTGTTTTCTTCTCGCAGCCACCTTTTCGACATTTGTTTACTTTTTCATCGGCTCGATTGAGTGGTTTAGTATTACATCTTGGTCAAAGACTGTATTCAGCAATTTCATTTGTGATTGCATTTGCTTGTATTCAGATTTGTTTAAGTTAAAAGTGTTAATTTAATTAATAGACGGCTTGCATTGACATACCGTTGCTATTAGCAACAACTGATACACTAATATAGTATTGCATCTGGAGGCTATATGGAACGTCAGAACTCATCGTTTGCCGTTAAAAGTACATGTTGTCTTTGTCTAATTTAGATTTTTCTTATTATAGTGCTAATAAGTCTAATAAGTCAAATGGAGAGCACCACATTCGCCTTAATTTGGTCATCATACGAAGCAATGCCAGATTCTTCTGAACATGTGTCGTCATGTGCAAGCAGTCTATAAGTAAAAGCATTTTTTAAAGTCCTTTTTATATTTAAAGTAGCTTTTCTAAATTTGTTATAATATTTAACGAATATTTAAATGAAAAGTAAACTGTTTATTATCTTCAGACTTATGCAAATTGCATAGTCGTTTGTGATTGGCTGATAAGTTTTCGTTCCAGTTTAAAGGGGCAGTGTTTTCAGATTTTTTTTTTTTTTTTTTTTTTGACGAAGTAGCTTGACTTATGATGTCTGCTTATGATGACTTTACCCATGTGACGTCAGCCGCGGGTAAACAGAAGAAAACCACCAATAGGCGTGAAGAACATTTTAACACTGCTTCCCCTACGCCCAATAAACAATCTTTTTCGGAGGGAAAATTCCTGCAGAGGTGTGGCTGTCGCCATTCGTGGGTAAAGTCCACAAGTCGCAAAGAGTTTTAAAGTGGAAAGATTATCACTTTGAATGAATTTGTACTAAGAAGTACTGATAGTAACACTTGAATTTGAAAAGGTAATGTCAATTTAAGTTTGAATATGTAATTTCTCTGTCACTTTTTTTTAAACTTTTTTCTATGTTTGCAAGAAAGTATTGGATTTGAGAAAATTTTCTAATTCTTGTTTTTGGCGGATTTACACGTTTAAGGGTTCAAAGAACACGAAAAACATGCTTTTACAAAATGTCTGTCTGTGACTCTGTATGTGACACAAATTTTGTGGGCACTCTATTTCAAGAACTAATGAACTAAATTTAATAAAACTTTAGATTCTGCTACTCCCAGATATAAATGGATGCTGATTACTTTTTGGTGTACATCGCACAATAGGTGGCACTACTATGCTGCAATTTTCATAATTTCAGCAATCGCTATATCTCAAGAAATAATGCACAAATTTTCATAAATCTTCACACTCAGTTAGTCTTTGATATAGTTTGGTGCTGATTACTTTTTGGTGTAAATTAACCAACAGGTGGCGCTGCTATGCTGCATATTTTACGATTGTCGCAATAGCTGTATATCTCAAGAACTAATGCATGGATTTTCATCAAACTTCAGATTCAGTTAGTACCTGATATAAATTTCTGCTATTTAGTTTTTGATGTAAATTGCCTAACATGTGGCGCTGCTCTGCAGATGTTTTTACTATCTTCGCAATAGCTCTATCTCAAAAACTAATGCACGGATTTTAATCCAACTTCAGACTTAGTTAGAAGTTGACAGAAGTTGTTGCTGATTAGATTTTGGCGTAATTCACCTAACTGGTGGTGCTGCTATGCTACATTTTCCAGAAGGTACTAATATGTATGAGATAGAAGAAAATTTTGTGATTGCCACATCCCACTACTTTTGCTATGGCTTTTAATATTAGCAGAGTTCAGGTGATTCTCCTTTTCAAATGTTCTTCATAATTTATTTTTGGAGCAAAAGATATGTTCCTGCAAAATAAAGACATCTTCATTGGGACTCATGGTATCTTTATTGAAGTTGTTTTATGCAAGTACAACCATATACGTTTACTTACCTTAGTTTAAAAGATTGAAGTATAAGCATGTAAAGCAGTTCAAATTAGGGTTCAGTCTATGCATAGAATTATTCATAAAAGTAATGACACAGTTCTTATATTTTACAAGTGATATATATCTATATAGAAGATCTAATCTACAGTAGAAGATCTTTATAACGCAAACCTAAAAACACAAGGTTGTGCGTTATATAGAATTTTGCGTTATATGGATCACATCATTAAATTCACCATGTAAACATGGCCAAATGTGTCTGAAACATATCAAAATACATTAGAATATCTTTATACTGCATTCCTTGTTATCAAGAATTATCCAAATTATAAATTTTTACATAATATAGGTCAGACATTGTTAAATTTACTTTATAAACATGATCCAAATATAACTGACACAACCATCTCTTATATTAGACATTTTCAAAAATGTTTATTGTAATAATGGCATTTTTCTCATTAAAAAGGTCTTAAATTAGAAGATAAAGTTGAACTAATGTATCAAATTTAGTCCTCTAAAGAGTAGCAATATTTTACAATGTGAAAATGCAGGTGCTTTTTAACTGCAAAAATCATTGTTTACATCTGAGAAGTTGTGCGTTATATGGAGAATTGCATTATATAGAATTGCGTTACAAAGATCTTCTACAGTATCAACTTTCTCACATCACTTTGCTAGACTGTTACTTTCAGGTTTAAACCTTCTCGCGTCTTGTGGAGGAGAGAAGAGGGGCCCACATATAGACTATGTTAAATATAAATACAAGTACAGTTCAATTGAGTTTTAGTTTTCAAACGAGGCTCCATTACTGAGTGAATTAAGAGAACTAGAAAACAGGAATTCTGCTTTTTCAGAATTTAGTGTCGCCCTCAATGAAAGAAATATATATGTATATATAAATAGTACAAAACATATTTCAATTTTAAGACTTAGAGCACACGCTTTTATTTATGTAAAATGACGTCATTCACATACACTTAAGAATTCCACATTTACGATCCACTCTTAAACATGTACAGTAAAGTATGCATAGGACGTCACTATCGCGAAATAATGCACAAATTCAGCAAAAAGATGCCGCCATTAAAGAAACTCGACAAAAAAAGGGCTGTCTAATGATTCATAGGCCTTCATTTTTTTGTAACATTAATATAAATACTTAAAATTAAATATAGTTTATAATAGCTCCATGTTTTAACAGAAATCATTCGTTTATATATTTTTTAAATAGCATGTACAGAAAAACCACCTTAAAACGACCACGTTCCGTTCCAATAAAAATTGGTCGCTTAGAGAGGTGGTCTCTTAATGGAGGTCATGTTTAAATCTAGATTTTAATTGTTGAGAAAAGGTAACAATTAATGTTACTAAAATTTATTTTTTACATTAGGAGAAAAATATAAAAATTTAAGTTTCAAAACAAAAGTTAATTACAAAGTTAATTACTGCAGAATTTAAAAAATGAATATATTGACTTTTGCTTTGATTTTACTGTTTTATCTTTCACAACTTTTATTTCTAACTAAATAAATTGAATTTTTTTCTGGACGAGAACAAATAATGACGATTTCATTAATTTACTATCTCTTTGAGAGTTTCCTAACAGAATAGGGCAGGGAAGTTTATTGACCGTCATTCTTAATTCGTCGTCAAAGTTAAATTCATTGTCTAAAAAGGCACAAAGGGGTTTAAACATTTAAAAGTTACTGGAATAAAAGAAAATCTAACCTTAGTTTAGAAGTTTGATGAATAATGCACCATTTGGAATTATTTTTCTAATAAAACCTTCTTCAAGCGACCAGGAAAAAAACAGAATTTGTTTCATTTTCTACAAAGCGATGGGTCGCTCATGGAGGGAGTTCAACTGAGATGGTCTCTGAATGGAGGTAATATTAGTATTGAGCCTATGGGAATAAATTTCATTCCAAGAAAAAATGACCGTTCAGGGAGGTGGTCGCACAGGGAGGTTTCACTGTATTTTAATTACATTTTCTTTTGGTTGTTATGAAAAAATTGCAACAAAAATATATAATTAATATTTTACAACTATTTTTCCTTTACTTTCTACAGAAATGGAGTACTTGCGTTGCCAATATTAAGCAAATGGCTACAAAAAAATATATATATATAATATTTCAAAAATAAATGGAGATGTAGTTTTCAAATAAGTTGCCTTTAAAAGTACTTTTTCCCCCAATACGACGGTAAAAAAACTGAAAATGTGCGATGCTTAGAAGTTAAAAGAATTGCTATAGAGTATTTAATCGAACTGCTTTGTTTTTCAGCTGGCTTCTGTAACGTAAAGTTAATTTTTGGAGACACAAAATAAGCTGGGAGAAAGAAATAGCATACCATACCGGGGGTTAATAAACTTGGTTTGGCTGTTAAAAAAAAAAAAAAGTTTGCTGGATTGGGAAAAACACTGAAAATCGCTTATTTGAAAGCATGCTGTTGAGCAATTCCTTTTCTTTGTATTTCATCACCACATGATAAAAAATTTATGCAATGGATTGAAATTTTTATTTATTTGCAGCATCACTTTGTGTTTATTAAAAAGTTTATTATTAACTGCCTTTTCATTATTTCCCTTTTTACTGGTGTATAGACTAGAGATAGACCCCCGGTTTTGTAGTAGTCTTCAGGCTCGAGCTCAAAGTGAGAATGTTATTGATTCACAAATGGAAACAAGAAATAAAAAACATGTGTCCAGCATCGATTATGAAACACTTTCCAACTCTTCTAGAATACTGACACAAAACTTCGATAATTACCAATAATTGGATTTCTATAATTACCGCCATAGCCGGTAAAGTACTCCAATTCTTTTTTATAGCCCTGTATATGATCTATATCTATTCTACATAGTATGTTAAAATTGAGTTGAGTAAGAAAATGCATAGCACAGTTGAAAATTTACATTCAGTCCTTTCTGACACAATAGTTTTCCTAAGATTTGCAAAGAAAGGTCTCAAGTCACAAAAAACTCATTTACAGCACTGTTAATACAATATTCTCCCTTTCAGTTCGAGGCTACAAAAATTCGTCTGCTTGGGAATAACATGCATAACTTCGCCATTGAAAAGCACTGTTTTTAGAAAATTTATTCTTGTATTTCATTTTGAAATGAGTTTTAGACCTTTTCAAGATCAGATATAGTCTCTCTATATTCTCTTTTTTCTATTTTAATGCAATTGCATGATACTTTTCATTTTATTTATAAAATTAAAAATTTATTTTTTATTAGGTGATATAAGTCAAGTCTGCAGAGATGCTCTAAAAAGATTATGTCGAAATACGAACTATTAGGAACTTTTAGCTCAGAAAAAAAGATACACTCCATAAGGCACAAAGTGACCTGCAGACGTGAACTTTTTCAAAAGGGTAAAGTTCATATTTTAGAAAATTGATTACACCTTTAAAGAGAAGAAGGTTTCGGCTTTATATAAATATTTTTTGTTAACAGTAGTTCCAAAATGGGACCTTAGGAAAATAATGCCATATGGGAGAAGGAACATGCAAAAATGACTGATTTTGAAATTTTGTTTCCATTGGTGTTTTTTCAAACTGATTATGACATTTAAGACAATTTAAGCAAAGTATCTCTTCCATTTTTAACTTTACTATGTGGCCAATGCAAATAAAATTACAATAAAAAATCCATAAAATTCCTACTTTCCATACTTCATTTTTATCCTGCTAAGTAAATCGGGCTCTGGATATGTACGGGTAATCAAAAAGAAAGGAATGAGTTTTTGATGAGAGTTCTTTCCAATTTTTAATTAATATTTCGCAGCGTTCGAAATTCTTGGTGGTCCAAGACCACTAAAAATTCAATCGGACCACTAGTTTTAAAAATTTAGTCATCTGCAGAACCAGTAACTCCCCCCCCCTCCCCCTCTCTGACAGGTAAACATAAACTTTCCTGTTCCTGAGAAAATTGCAACCAAACACAAATCACACAATTTTATTTTATTTAAAAAAAATTCCATCAAACCTTAGTCAGTTGCAATAATTAATCTGAAATAAAATATTTAATTAACAAATAATTTTATAGTTTTTCTTTACATACTGTTTAATTTTTAGAAAATTATAATTTTATATTTTATTATGATGAAAATTTTAGATAACAGCAAAGGAAGTTTGGTTTGTATTCTAGGAGGGGGAGGGGTACTCAAAGGGTTAAAGGGACTTAATATATTTTTATGTAACAGGCCAGTGATGATGACTATAAACAGTAAATTCTTATGCTTACTGGTCCTTGGGACGAGTAACTTTTTTATGTCAATTCTACCACTTGCTCGGATAACTGAGATAAATCTAAAATTCTGAGTCTCAGAGGTGCACCAGGCCTTGGACTAGCCTCATCCAAATTTTCTGCCTTGTACAAGCAATGGATTTATTACTCATTATAAAGTTATTAAAGAAACAAAAAATATATATAAACTATGCTACTTAATATCATCTAATTATATACTTAATTATTTTGGAAAACAATAATTTTTAGTAGCCAAATTAACACAGGAAAATAATCATAAAAATTCAACTTGAATAAAACAAATCCAGCGAATTCACAATTAACAATATTTTTTATATTTTTATAAATATGAAATGCTTCAAGGAAGTTAAGTTCATGTATAGAAGTAGGTTTAGAGATTATTTTAACCGAATTGAAATCAAAAGTATGATTCATCTCCCAGCAATGTTCTGCAATAGAGGATTTATTGATTTCTTGTTTTTTAATATGTTGTTGATGTTCTTTGATACGAAATTTTAAGCAGCGTTTGGTTTGTCCAATATAGGAAAGTCCACACTGGCAATTAATACGGTGGATACCCCATGAATTGGATAATTCAATAGGGTCTTTGAGTTTGGAGAGGGTGAGTTTATTAAATTATCCAAGAAATTAATTAATTTCTTCTGCCTGTCTTTTCTAGTTTGCTCATTAATAGACTTATAAAAACTATCTTGCAGAACAAAACGACTTTATTGTACAAAAATGAAAGTCTTAGAACAGCATTTATGTTCTTGGATTCCTATTGTGATATATCTGATACTGAATCATAAAATGTTTTATTATACAAAATATAATAAAGTAAAGAATTGTAAAGTGTCTGCACTAGAGATATGAAATGTTCAGAAACCTTGATATGGTGTAAGAACATCTGCTTTTTGCATGAAAATTCATTTTGCGAAATAAAATTTCTTTAACAGTTACACTTTAGGACAAAAATGAAAAATAATAAGTAACTTTAAAATTTATACAAACTAGATTTGGTTATTTTAGAGGAATATAGTATAAATAAAAAAAATAATAATCATATTATATAGTATTAAATTTTTAATCTGTTAGCATCAAAATTTCCACACAAACTTTCCATACTACATTTAACGTTATGGTTTTTAACAATGCAGTCAATTTTTAAAATAGTAATAATTTTGAACTGCCATTAATTTTCATTTTCAATAAAATATCAAATCTTGCAAGCTCCATACAATGTTACTCCATGATTCAAAAGCAAATTGTTATTTTGCTGTACATATTATTTATACAGTTTAAACGATATAAATGTTAAACAATGTAAAAAAACGTTGTTGAACAAATCACATTTCGAACATAATAAAATTTATAACGGTGATCTCAACAGTTTTCTACTTTATTTATTTGTCATCAGTTCTTGGTGTATTTTTTACTCCTCCTCCCTTCACATCTACATTATACTACATTTCTAATATTGACTAACTGTAGACTCCGCATAAATGAAATGAAATATTTACTTGTGAGGCTTACAGATTCCACAATACAACATATCTGTATGATAAACTGGTATTAGCAGTAGCATTTCAATCACAATTAAAAAAATGAAAACATATTTAGCTTAAATCTGATGTACTGTCTACTTCTTGCAACAGATTTGATGGACATCATTTAAAAATGAGAATTTTCGAAAATAGCATTTTATTTCTTCCTCCCTACTATCAATAAACAAATAAATAAAAAATATACTTATTAAATGAAAACTATAATAAAAAAATCAAAATAAAGTTATGTCACTTGTTATTTTAAATCTGTAAACACCATTGTAAATTCCTGAATACATAACAATGTTTATTGTTATTATCATCATTGTTAAACCTATGAGTAGAAGATTATGCTTAGCAGCCCTTTTATCAAGAAATACAGAAACCAAAAAAGGTAGGAAGCAAATATATAACAAGAACTTTAACCAGTATATAATATAATCAAATTCACAAGATAAATAAATACATATTGTATTACATTTCAATCGCCATTTTCCTTCTTTGCAAATACCATGTTAATTTTTTTTTAATGATGAGATGCAAACAACTTTTTTTATAAAAATAAATTTGTTATACAGTAACATATTGTACAAATAGTAATCACACTTCCTAAAAAGTTTGTACATTTTATAATTCTGTTAATTTTATTATTAATAATAATGTCTATTAATTTTACAATTAATATTATTTTACAAATAAATTTTTTTATTCGTAGCTGTAATATTAAGCTTGATTACAGTTTATGCTGTAATATTAGGCTTGAATACAGTTTATGCTAAAATAAAAACCTTCATACACATCATTTTCAGTCAAAATAAATTGATAGTTATTCATTCCTAATAAACATAAATGAAGAATGCAAGTGAATTTTCACATCAATAATTTATATTACTTTGACAACAAAAAAATTAAAATTTTCATTTACGAAAAAAATAAATAATTAAATATCTAATGGCATATTTTTAAAATGAATTTCTAT
This sequence comes from Maratus speciosus, assembly GCA_963932465.1. Classification (NCBI taxonomy): domain Eukaryota; kingdom Metazoa; phylum Arthropoda; class Arachnida; order Araneae; family Salticidae; genus Maratus; species Maratus speciosus. The sequence goes on along the minus strand of OZ010794.1, from coordinate 34,423,501 downwards.
AACAAAAGAACTAAACAAAATGCAAGGAATGCAGGAGTTTAATGAGTTTATTAATCTAAGAGAGAATCTGGTTAAACATTATTAATAAAGTGAATGAAGGACAGTCTAATTAATTATTAATAAGTAAACTGTAAATCAAAGTAAATATGTTACATTATAAGTTAGGTAAATGTAAGTAAGGATTCTGGACAGATTGCAGGCTGACAAACGTTATTTTGTCAGTTACAGATCGGCTGCCAAAAGGGATATTCAAGCATAAAAGTGCCATTCTTCTGAATATGAATACATATATTAATAAATGACAGAAGTTAGAAAAAATGTAGGTGGGAAATAATTTTTAGAAACCGAATGTTAAAGAATAAATGCATAGGTGAAAGTTTATGTATGCTTAATTACATCGTTTAGTAAAAATAAATAAAATAAAATTTCGGCAAGCAAAACAAATATGCTAACTGTACAGATCTCATATTTGTAGTACTACTTTTCCACTAGAGGAGCCTTAATGTTTTTTTTTTTTTAAGATCTTGGTGCAATTTGGAGTTTAGGAAATGAGATTAGTTGCCAATAATTAGTTTAATAGTTGATAGAGAGAGTTATGAAAACAAACCTAAAGCATTTTAAAGCTTGTTTATAGATAAATTTATATATGTATATATAAACATTTTATATTATTATTGTTTTTATATACAATTTACTTCTCTTTCTATATAAAACAGATAAAAGGCTTTTAATATATTAAATAAATTATATAAATATTGAAACGATTGTTTGTGTATGTGAAACAATATCTCCTTCTCTTACCAAGACAGTGTTGCCAGATAGTTAAGTCAGTTTCCTCAAAATTTTTGAAAATTTCCCCAAATCAGTGTTTTTTTCTGAAAAGATCTTCCTACTCAGTTTCTACTCATACATTTTACAATGACAAGATCTTTTGTGCTTGCTTTTTAAGTTGTTGCCAATTGATGACGCTGGCCTATCATTAGGTATATTAGCTCCATTTAATTACATTAATTTTAAAAGCAAGCTTTCCTACATAAAAATTATATGTAATACAGCATTTTTGTTATCATATTTTAATTTAATAGTGTGAAATCTATAAGAATCAACCAATATTTTTATAGAGAGGATTTTGGTGCGCACCAATATTATTAAGGGGGTTCCGGTATCCTGGTAACTTCGATTTTCAGGAAATTGTCAAAATCTCAATTTTATCAGATTTTGCTTAAAATAAATTTTGACATCCATCCTATGTTCTTACAAAGTACTGTAAAGATACAATAATTAAAAATATTTGAAAATTGCTATTTGCTCCATCCATTTCCCTTAGAATGATTTAAAACTGCAATCTTAATTTTTCTTTTACATCTTTATTTTAATATTACTATACGGGTTTTTTTTGTTTGTTTGTTTGTTTTTACAAGTGCCATAAGCTCATTTCTTTTCTAATACTATCTTTTTAAAAACCTGATCCTTAGATAGATCACACTTCTGAAGAAATTACACAACAAAAGTTATTTCTGAAGGCCCAAAATTGTAAAAGTGTGTTTTTAAAAAATTTCTTAATTATTGTAAAATTAAATTTTCATCTTTTACTACAAAACAGGCATTTTTGCTTTATTAAATCATTTCCTTTCGTGAAATCAGCCACTAATGCCTGAATAAGATATTGTAAAAATATCCAAATAAAAAAATAGTTCAAACATTACCCAGTCTCCTTAGATTAAACAAATCGGCTTAAAATATTTATTTAATTAATTTTCTTTTAAAGTAAACCTTAAATTACGCAAAAATTTCTTTGATTTTGTCTTGGTTACATTGAGAATTAATCACTGATCCAAGATTTAATTAATCCAATTTGATTCAAAATCCTCCAAGTTTAGTGATATTGTTCTGCATTTTAATTCCTGTAGCTGTGAATTGCAATTAAGAGGTTATTTCAGTCAAGCGAAAAGAAACACTTTCTAATGCTAATCCTATGGAAGAAATTTATAAAGATATCTCTTTTAAATTGCAATATTTTTGCATTGAATAGATGAGATCGATTTGTAGGTCGTTTTTAATTTTTTCGATTTTGTTTACTGGTATTTTTAATGAGGACACTTTTATTTGCAGAACCAGTTTCGAAAGTGGAAACAACCTCATAAAAAAAAAAAATGCAATCAAAATCGAAAAAATTAAAAACGGCCTTTGTACAGATCGACCTCATCTATACAATGCAAAAAACATATAAAAATATTCAAATGCAAACAAGATATCTTTATAAATTTCTTCCGTAGGATTAGCATTAGCGAGCGGATCTTTTCACGGGACTGAAATACACAAGATCCCACAAGTAAAGAATTTTTATATTTCAAATGAGGGTACATTTTATCACATCATAGTTGTTAACATTAAATATTGCAATATATTTTTAAATTTTAATTTGATAAGTAATGCAAGATGAATGCATTGCATATGTTTTTTTACCACTTTCTTTTTGCACACATGCCTGTATTATGTTTTAACAATTTTAATCTTTAACGAAATTTAGATGTATCAAAACTTTATTTTGTGGTTAAGTGGCACTTTTCCTAAATACTTTCTGTTTCTTCTATGTGTCTAAGTTCCAGCATGATTTCTTTTACTTCTAATCTCTTATCTAATTATATTGATCATTAAAACGACAATTTTTTTTTTATAAAATTCGTGGAGAGGTTGCCCGGGCTTTTCTGATAGGGAAAACTTTTCTCTAACTAAGCTATACTGCTACATATAACATGCACAAAAACACAGGTTGCTGAAATTTTCTATCGACGATAGATGGCAGCATGAAAAACATTTTTCGAATATGGATCGAAAAGTTTCTGGTATCGCGTCTATCTGAAATTTAATCGCCAAGTGGCGTTGCATTGCGGAAGCGACTCAAGAGTGAAAGGTTCCATTCTCTCATTGGTTGATCAGAAACCGGTCTTGGCTTGCTTCGCAGGGATGATTTGGCGATGAAATGCAAGCACTTTGAGAAATATCGAACCTAGTTAATTCATGCTATTTTGGTGAGAGTTTTGTGCGGACGATGTTGTCCAGTGGTTAACGCGCTTGTTTAGCTAACTTAAGTAGGCGAGTTCTATCCTCCCTGTTGCTTTTGTATTTTTTATTTGTGTTTTGTTTCGATTTTTATTAAGTTAGTTAATAAAGATTTCTAGACTTCTATTATCAGTTCATTTCCAATTTTTTTAATTGTCAATTAGATAATTAAATAAAATTTTAATTAAATTAAGTTTTAATTGTTATTAAATTAAATAAAATTGAAATTGAATTTTTATTAAATAAAATAAAATTTAGTTTTAAATAAATTTCGAAATTCATATAAGCTATTTTTTATGATTTAAAGTGAGCATTTATTGTAATTCAATAATAATATCTCCTAAACTTTACATTATTTTTTGCCTTATAACTTTAGTATCAGATAAATATTAAATTAGCAAAATTAATTTATCAAAGTTTTCTTTTAAAATTAATTGGTATTTTCCATACAGAAAAACTTTATTACTTTATTATCAAATGCTTTGTAATATTTTATTATGTATAAAATACTGTTAATGAAATTAATTTTTAAAACTCATATTACTTTAAAGCTATTTATTTCAATTCCTTAAAATGAATATTTTTGAAAATATAATGTTATTTCTTACACTTATATAAAATATTTTTATTTTTATGTTATATTATTTAACAATGTATCTGAATACATAACTATATTCAGTTTATTTTATTTGAAAGTAAAATTTTATTAATTTATGAATTTATATTAATAATATTATGAACTTAATAAGTAATTAATTATTCAAATCAATTTGTAATAGTTAATTGTTAAGTACTTTTTATTAAAATTTGCTAAAAAATTTTTAATTGTTTTTATTTAAAAATTCTAATAAACTACTTTTTAAAATAATATATATATATTATATATATATATTATTTGAAAACTCAGTCAAAAACATAAATTATTTTTATTAAAAAAATTATCATAGATTTCCCCTTCACTATTACCACCCTAAATATTTGAAAACTAAGTTAAAGGCATTAGTCCAAGTAATCATTAACTAGAAATATTTAATGCAACAAAATACATTATAAAAACTTCTTATAGTTTTTGGTAGTTATTGCTCAGATATAATTGTTTTTGGTTCCAACTTTTTTTTTTTTTTTTTTTTTTTTTGGGGGGGGGGGGGAATGTCATTATTATTTAATTTATTTTTTCATTATATTTCACTACAAGTGTGAACTATATTTTATTTTAGCTTGACCTTTTTCTTTTCATTCACTATCTAACTATCTAAGAACTACTTTATTTTTTGATTTTTTTTTTTTTTTTTTTGCCCTGTTTGTTATTTTGCAGTAATAATAAATAGATATTAATATTGCAAATTACTATACGGCAAGGTAGAATTTAGATGATCTAAATTCCTTTCTGACAATTTTGATTATTTGAGTACTAGTTTGGCCATTTAATTATTTATATTTACGCACACAAAGTGCCATGAAAAAAAAAAATGGATAAAATTTGACTGAGTATTTTTATTAATTGTTTTATATAGTTTTTTATTTTTAAAAAACACATCAGCTATCAAGGAAGGGGAGGGGGGTGCTTGAGTTTACTGTTGTTTTGCACACATAACTACAGTCAAAACACATAGGTAATTAAATGCAGTTGCGTAGCCGGGATATTATTTCGGGGGGGGGGGGGGGGCAATCCCCTAATCTTCTGTCCTCCTGATGCAAAGCTATAAATAAAAAAAAATTAAATTTTACTTTTCGTATAAATATCAATTTTATACTTTTAAAATATGGGATATGTTTTTTTTTTTTTTTTTGTTTGTTTAAATTTACATACACCTGTATATACAAAAGGAATATATGTAATGAGTAATTTAAAAGTAAGTTACAAAATAATAAGTCTAAAATATTTAAATTGGTTACTTTTTTAAAAGAAAGTCAGTTTTATCAATTTTTTGCAGGGAAAAAAGGATATTTAAAAAAATACCATATCATTGTTTTCCGTGAATCACTTTATATGAGATAAATTAAAATTCCTTACACGTCGTAAAGAAAATTTAATATGATTGCAACTTAATACTTGAAATAATCTCAAGTGACACTTGGCGATTTGTTTTGGTGGTGAAATGCTATGTGCCTTCTGATTTGTTAGTTAGAATTGTCTACCACTGCTCAATTATTAGGACTTGTAACCTTGAGAATTAATCGCGGGATTCTTGTTTCTTCTCAACCAATGGGAGAATGGAACCTTTCACCCTTGAGTCTCTTCCCTGTTTACGTTTTTATTTTATGACTGCCGGTAGAAACTGGATGTCTGCCCTGAACTTCTGCTTAAAAAAAATTTCAGCAGATAATCCGCACCAGTAGATAATCCACACTTAAAAATTTTGAAGTTTTTTAACAGATAATCCACAAATTATAGGCTGGAAATTATGGTATCTCATTCTGTAGTCACTCAAAAGTAGCTTACACTTTTTAAGGACCCAAAAACTGTTTAATATCATTTAGAAATTTTAATTTTGAATTATTCAATGAAATTGCCTCATAAATATATACTAATGACATCATTGAAAGAATTAAACGGCTCAAATGGAAATGGGCTGGGCACATTGCAAGAAGACAAGACAATAGATGGAGCACAAACACCCTACAGTGGTATCCCAGAGATGTAAAATGGCCAAGAAGACGACCTCAAGTAAGATGGAGTGATGAAATCAGAAAAGTAGTCGGTGTAAATTGGATGGCTAAAGCTTTAGACAGAAAACATTGGGAAAATCTGGGGGAGACCTACATCCAGCAGTGGATTGAAAACGGTTGATGATGATGATGGATTTACACCAAAATCTTAAAATATGTGACAAAGTTTTATTGCATGTTTAGCCAGTCTTAAAAATCAAAAAAGCTATTAAAAGATTCACAGATAAATGCATTTGGTAAAAAGATTGTGATTGTTGCTGTTATCAGCTCTATTAGAATTTTTTTTACAAATAAATTTGTACTTCTTTTATGAGAAAGCGCAAGTTCAATCATAATTAACCAGAACTACATATTAAAATGCGTATAACATAATAAGATTTTAAAAATAAATCTTGATTGTTTTCAACAACATTTTAAATGTAAGTTTCACTGTTTACCTGTGAAATGATGTGTGGATTTTAGGTGTTTGCAGATTTTGGGGTGGCAGGGAGTCTACTGTACTAATTACTTATGTTTTGTATGAAAAATTAGATAAATGGCTTCTTTATATTAAATAAATTATGTAATGTGAAAGCAAAAACAAGAAGCTGCTATATAGCGTATATTATATTGTAAATCTATGCTTTGATGTAAAAAATAAAATGAAAAATTATACTCAATGTTTCAGTTTATCTTTAAAACCATTCCCAGGAGTTATTTTTCTAAAATACAAATCGGCAAAAAGTTATTTACATGTTATATAATCGGAGACACATTGAAAGAAATAACAGAAATAAAAACATTTAAAATAACCTGTGATCAGCTTAGAAAGAAATCGGTCCTTTAAAGGACCCTTCACAAAATTTTTCAATTCAAAACAGAACCTTTCCAAAATTTTTCGACTTAAACAGGATTCTTCACAAAATTTTTTGTCTTAAAAATTGACATTTAACAAATCTTTTAAATCTTCAAACTGAACCTTTCACAAATTTAATCTTTTAAATGATAAATCTGACCTTTCACAAAATAGCTGAAGATACCAAGGAATCTATTTTTTAGCTTTTACGCATATAAAGGATCTTGTTAAAAATGTTTTCACAAAAAACAATATAAAACGTTAATTTCAAATTCACAAAATTATGTCTAGATTTTTCACAAATATAAAAAGCTATTCATAATTAAAACTGGAAGATAAGGATCTGGCCAGATCCTTGACAACCTCAGTGGCGCCATCTCTTACACAAAAATGAATTAAAATAAAATTTCTGAAAATAGAAGTGGAAAATTGCCTATAAACGTAAATTAATTCAACATTTGGAAATAATGCAAAGTAATCTAATTCAATACAATTGATATCATAGAAGAGTGAAATCTTACATACAGTATATTCGGGTATACAATCTGCTACAATATGAAGTGCACATTTATAATTTAAGACTCTGTAGTATTTTATTTATTTTTTCTGTTCTACGTATATTCTCTATATTATGCACATCTCTTTCTTTGTAAAGAATCTTCATGAGGTGTGTAGCACAAAATACAATGAGGAACCTAACCTATGATAGAACATAGATAACATATACAGCAGTATCAAAAGTATGTATAATGATTTGTACTCTGTCTAATTAATTCAAATAACCATGTCTTTTTTCTTGCTCATTAATGTAGAAAACTAATGATGCATTTATTTTGTTATCTTTAATTTTTTTACTCTGCTTATAATACCACTTGTAAATTCTAATGCAGTTTCTTTCAAAAATAACATGTATTCTGTAATCTACAATAATTAAGTATTAATTTCAGTTAATGTGGTATTAAGGGCTGTACTTTGAATGTATATAACATTATCACTTTTAGAGGTTATAGGGGGGGAGGAGATTTGTCTGGCACTTGATATCTTAAGACATCTTTAGGAACAGGGGATTGCTTTTGATATTGTTATTACTTTTAATCACACCCCCCCCCCCAAAAAAAAAAAAAAGTTATCTTTTCTTTACATAAAATTAGTCTGTTATCTTTTTTTTTTTCAGTCTTATTTATTTTTATGAAAATGCAAACTTAGAAATCCATCAAATGATTATGAAATCATATAATAAAAAAATATGAAATATTCATGTGTTCGTCATTCCCAATTTTCTATGATAGGCACATATAATGCGTTGTTAGTGAAACCAGATTCTAAAAGATAAATGTTAAGTTTACTAGAAAACAAATGGGGAAGAATGTTGGCCACTTGTTTTGTTGAAAAGATGTTCTGCTTATCCTGACTCCATGCAGGAGGTGAGTTCAATAAGACGATACTACTGTGAATGCAATATGTAACAAAAAGCTATTATTAGATGTTTTTAAATAGTAAATGTTTCTTTTTAAAGCGTTATTTGATATAAAGTTATTTCATACATAATAGTGACATTTTATTACCTTCTCATCATTTAAATCAGTTAAAGTATGTGATTAATATCTGTATATTATCATAGGCGTAGAGTTTTGAAAATTATTGGCGGAGCTCAACTCAATATATAGCTTTATTCATGTGTGAATTTGAAAGAAGCCAACTACCAATTCAATGGTTACTTTTTAACTCATGTTTAAGGAAAATAAACAGAATCGTATATTGATAAATAAACTGTAACTTAAATAAAATATTTAGACAATGTGAAAAATTCAAATGTACAGATATATTCACTTGGAACTTGATAAACTTGATTATTTGTGAATTGTTTATAATAAATTCACAATGAAAGTGAACTTTGAATAATATATCTTTTTCAGAATTTGGATTTTTTTTTTAATATTTTCATTTTTTAAATCAGAAGTTGAAACTTTTAGCATTTTATTTTAATAAAAAAGTAGAACATAATGGGAAAAAGTTTTCTGATTTCATTTATCCCTTTAACAAAAGAGGAAAAAGGGGTAAAATTAGTATTTATCTACTGAAAAATGGCACGTTAACAATTCCATAAAATACAGATGGTTTTTACACACGTTGGGAACGATTGGGCTTTTCGTAAAACTGGAAGTGGAATTTTGTTCCATTCATCCACCACACATTTCCAGTGTCCACTCAGCGTAGTGGATTGGTGTTTTGCAAGAGTTTGTTTTAATAGTTCAAAGCCACAGTAATCCATTGGTGAAACATTTGGGGACTTGGTTGAAATATGATTAAATGGTATACACTTGATTCCATTTTTTTTTTTTTTTTTTTTTTGTCAATGTTTTGAAAAATGTGACTGTACTTTTGGATGTATGGCTGCTCACATTATCCTGGTTGAATTCATCCCTTTTTACACCCGTATTATAAAGTTTTGAAATTTCTTCTTTAAAAATAGGGATTATATCATTATTTTGATAATAAGTAGAGTTAATTATGACATTTTTCTCACCTTTTCTGATCTTTAATTTTCTGCTGCAAGAAATTCCACTAATCACCATAAATCCTTTAGCAAAACTTTCTTTGTCCAGTGATTTAACCAAAGTTGTAAGTTTTTTTGGCCACTTTTCCAGTAGTAAATCAATCTTTTTTTATTATAGTCATTTAGATAAATCTACGCTTCATCAATTGCGAAAAATTTTTTCTACTTATCACCTACTAAATGATTTTCATGTAACAATGATGAATAATTCTCATCAGAAAGGCCAAATATATAACGTTCAAGCCCCACTCATCTTTTTCGCGTTACATATCAGCTGCAGATGATATTTTTCCATAGCAGCCGATATTTTAGTTATCACATTATTACATGTTGCCAGAGTTTTTTTACCTGTTGTTTCTCATTGTTTTTGAATTTAACATCGAAATCTTTCCTGACCCAGATAGCTTTTTGTAACACAGTGCGCCTTAAATACTAAATAACCACAGCAGGTTTTACTTTTAAACATGAAAGTTTATTATGAAGAACACAAAAGACGACACGGAACACAAAACAACAAATACAGAATCCGAACTACAACTAAAATTGTTCTACAGTTTCGGGACAGGATGAGACAGGATGCGCACGCATCTCAAACGATTATGATTACATATCGACTGACATATTTCGATTGTACTTCCAACATCCTCCCTCAATCTAAATATGCCCAACATAAAAATCATAACACTTAACATATAATATATATATATTATACATACAACATAAAAAAAAAATTAACCGAACATTATTTTTCTGAATTTTTCAAACAATACTTTACTTAGAGGCTTAGTTAATAAATCAGCAACCTGTTCTGTAGATGGAATGTAATTAATTGAAACAGTTCTATCTCTTACTTTTTCTTGCACAAAATGATACTTAACATTTATGTGCTTTAACCTTTTAGGTTGTTCACATGATTTGCTGATACGAATAGCTGACTGATTATCCTCATAGAGAGGTACAACAAAATTTCCACAACCATTTAAATTTAATTCAATCAATAAATTTCGAACCCAGCAAGCTGTACTTACACATAGGCTCAAGGCAATGTACTCCGCCTCTGTAGACGATAAAGCTACACAAGTTTGTTGTTTAGAACACCATGAAATTGTACAATTATAAATTTGAAAACAATACCCTGTTGTAGATTTCCTGTTAATAGTATCACCCCCCCAATCAGCGTCAACAAAACCTTTAACTAATTCAGCATTTACATTTTTTCTATACACTAACTTCAAGTCAACTGTACCTTTAATATAATGTAACACTCTTTTTAAGAACAACAATAACTTTTCACTTGCATAGTTTTGATATCTACTCAAAATACTGATAGAATTACATAAATCAGGTCTGCTTCCTAGCATTGCATACATGATACAACCAATTAATTTTCTACATTTATTTTCCACATTTACATTTTCTGATTTTTCATTAATTAAACATTCATAATTAAAGTTAGTGTCCATAGGAGTAGAGATACTTTTACATTCAAACATATCAAATCTTTTCAACACATTTTCTAAATAGTTACTCTGATCTAATGTTAAAATACCTTCATTTACATTCTGAGAAATAGATATACCCAAATAGTAAGAAATAGGACCAAAATCTTTCATTTTAAAATTTCTTTTCATTTCACATTTAAAATCATTTATTTGCTTGCTATCAGAACCTGTGATAATCAAATCATCAACATATATCAATACATAAAGTTTACAATCATTCGAAAATTTGAAATACAAACATTGATCATTTTCAGATTTTACAAAATTTTGAGAAGACATAAATTTCTGAAATTTTTCATACCAATATTTTGGTGCTCTTTTTAACCCGTATATAGCCTTTTTAAGCTTACATACTTTCCCATCAGGTAAATTACAATTATCAGGTAAATACATAAAAACATCCTCTTTGATTTCCCCATGTAAGAAAGCACTACATACATCCATTTGATATACAACCCAATCAAAATTTACACTAATTGCTAACAACATTCTTAAAGTATTTAACTTAGCTACAGGAGAATATACATCTTCAAATATTAACCCTTTTTGTTGATAACCCCTAGCAACCAATCTGCATTTAAATAATGAAATCTTACCTTTATTGTCCCGCTTAATTTTAAAAACCCACTTACTGTCTATTATATTACAGTCATTTGGTTCATCAACAATGTCCCAAGTGTCATTTTCAGAGAGGGCTTTCAGTTCAGCATTTATGGCCACTTGCCACTTTTTCGATGAACTTGAGTTCATAGCTTCTTCATAAGTGATAGGTTCTTCCACATCGGTTATACTTATATAGCTTGTTTCAAAGTCCTCAAATCTCGATGGTTTCCTCAGGTTATCTCTTGCTCGAAGGTGCATTTTGGTATTACTTAACTGGGGAGCAGGTGAATCTGTACTGCAGTTGTCATCATCATCTTGTTGTTGATTATTGGCCAAGTTATCCGAATCCATGTCAGTATCCTTATCTTCATCAAATTCTGAACTTTGATGTTGCACAGGATCAATTAAATCCAAAACAAAATTTTCATTCTTTACTGTATAGGAAGGTTTCTCATTTGGATTAATTATTATATCTCTATGTAATGTCACTGTGTTTGTTTTTGAGAAGTAGACTCTGAATCCTTTAGTATTTTCACCATATCCAACAAAAATTCCTTTTTCACTCTTAACATCTAATTTTCTACGTTTTTCTTTTGGGATGTGAACCCATACTTCAGATCCAAATGTAAACTTTAAATTTCTAATGTCAAAAGTCTTGTTCTTCCACAATTCATAGGGTGTTTTTCCTTTCACTGTGCTAGTACCTGTTCTGTTAATTATGTATACAGCTGTATTCGCAGCTTCTGCCCAGAACTTCTTATCTAGATTTTTTGCTACCAACATAGTTCTTGCAGCTTCCATGATGGTTCTCATTTCTCGTTCAGCTCGGCCATTTTGCTGTGGATTATATGGGACAGAAGTTTCATGCTCTATGCCATGATGAATCAAAAGTTCTTTAATTTTATCATTCCGGAATTCTTTGCCATTGTCAGATCTTATTACTCGGATATTTTTATTCATCTGGTTTTTGCACATCAATATGAACTCTAACAATTTATCATACACTTGATACTTATTTTCGAGAAAATAAAGCTTCCTAAAGTGAGAGTAATCATCTTTTAACACTAACATGTAACGAGACTTTCCAATTGATGCTACTTCTATTGGACCACATAAATCTGCATGAATTATATTACAAATTTCAGTAGATTTCGATTTACTTTCTTGAAAGGGACTACGTTGTTGCTTTCCTTGAATGCATGCCTCACAGAATGGAATATCAGAAGAATTTTCCCAGGTAATTTCATTTTCTGTAAGCAGCTTCTTGACATGATCAAAATGTTGATGAGCTAACTTTTCATGCCACCATAAGAGACTTTTCTTTTTACTTTTAACACTACTGTCAGCAACACAACATTTATTTAGATTTTCAAACTCACTGGTATTTTCGTCTATGGTCACTCTGCTTTTATCTAAGCGAAATATCATTTTAAAAAGTTTATCTTCACGTTTAGCTATAGCAACTATTTCTTTAGATTTTTGATGAATAAATTTAGCACATTCTGAGTTGGATGACATACATAAACCTTTATCTAGAGCTTTACCTTGAGAAAATAAGTTTACTTTTAATTGAGGGACATGCAATACATTTTGAAGTTCAGTTTTAATATATTTTTCACCATTATATGACTGAACATAAATAGTTCCTATTCCAATAGCTGTTATAGAGGTTCCATCACCTATTTTTATCTGTTTAGCCTCTTTCAATTTCAAATAATTTCCAAATAGACTTACATCATTACACATATGTTCTGAAGCTCCACTGTCTAAATAGAATTCTACATCTGATTCAGAATTTATAATTCCCATAAGTGCAAAACTTTTGCCATTTTCACCATTAGACTTCATATTTTTATTTTTACGAAAATAACAATCTTTAAATACATGCCCTTTCTTATTACAAAAATTACAAACAATATTTCTGTTCTTAGGAACATTATTACCATACCTACATTGAAATTTCTTGTGACCTAATTTTCCGCAAGAAAAACACTTGATATTACTTTGATTTTTAGCTGTAAGAGCAACAGTTTCTTCTTTCGTTTTTAATCTTTCTTCCTCAACTAACAAACGAGCAGTTAAGTTACTTAAAGTTCGCTGTTCATCTGCTACGGATTCCCAGGCTGAAGAGAAGTGCTTATATTGTTCGGGCAGAGCCATAATTATTTTTGTAATGATCATTTTCTCAGGAATTACTTCGTTATGTTGCTTAATTTCGGCAACCATATTCTGAACTTTAGATAAAAAATTCATCACGTTGTCATCAAACTTCAAATTGAAAAACTGTTGTTGTAACAAATGAATACTTACATTTGATTTTCTTTCATAAATAGTGTGTAACTTGTCCCACATTTCTTTTGCTGTAACACATGAAATTATATGCGATATCGGTCCGGCTTCCATACGTGAAACCAAAATTTCTTGCGCTTTTGCATCTTTGACAATGAAATCAGAATGTCCAGCATCAGTTGCTTCCGGTTTTACTTTTAATCCCGTTACTATATCATATAGTTCCTTAGCTATAAGCGTGACCTTAACTTGGAATTTCCATACATTCCAATTACTTTCATTCAGTTTAATAAACTGTCCCTGCTGTGTTTCGGTTCCGGCCATTTCAAAACAACATTCGGAAAACTAACTTTACAAAAATTTCAATTACTATTTACTTCGCAATATTTCTAATAATAGGTTTGGGTCTGGGCCCATAACCTGTAACACAGTGCGCCTTAAATACTAAATAACCACAGCAGGTTTTACTTTTAAACATGAAAGTTTATTATGAAGAACACAAAAGACGACACGGAACACAAAACAACAAATACAGAATCCGAACTACAACTAAAATTGTTCTACAGTTTCGGGACAGGATGAGACAGGATGCGCACGCATCTCAAACGATTATGATTACATATCGACTGACATATTTCGATTGTACTTCCAACACTTTTTTAATTTTCAAAAAATTTACAGCAGTCTTGCTTTGAAAACCTGCAAAGTTCCAGCAAGCTCAGCATGACAAGATGAAAATTCATAACAAGACTGCAGCAAGATAATGCAAACGCTGAAGTCACCACACTTTGAATTTGCAGCTAACTTGTCGTACAAGATAAATTCATGCTGTATCAAATTTATTGCAAATTAACGGCAAATGAATAATCAAAAATACTGCAAACTTACTGCAAAGTAGTAATCATTCCACGCCCCACTCTCTGTTCATAACTGTTACACTATAAGTTTAACCTCTTTGAAGGGGTCTAGTGATGTGAACACACCGTCAGAAGGTGCATGTACCGTTTTCATCACCATAAACAAGTTAAGGTAATATTTGTACTTTTCAATACAAGCCTTTCTTGATATTTAATAAGTATACCGTTTAGAAAAAGCAATGCCAACTGAATAAAATTTCTGCATATGTGCTGATTGTCCATTCTCTCAACAAAGGGATTTTTTTGCTTTCATCACTTTCGAGAATTAAAGACAGTCTTGCCATCAGTTTCATAACAAACTACTCATGCAAGTAGCGGATGGTATACCTTTTGGGAAATTTGCCGCAAATTTCTATATTCAAATTTATCGGGGCAAGATAACGTTAGAAAAAATCAAACTTGCTGTTAATGTTCATGCTATCTGGATAGATACACTTTATTAGAAAGTAAAAAGTTAAAAACTTTTTTTATATTAGAGGGTGAAAAAAAGAAGATCATTTTAAGGTGCGTTTTCACTGGTCTACCCAAGGTCTAACTTACCTAACTTTTTACCTAAACACAAGATTTTAGGTCGTTAGAACGCGATTTTGTAGGTTTGATTCATGATCAATCCTAAGCACGGCTTACCTAAGCGCAGCCAATTAAAATAGAGCTTTTGATAATAATGGCGGTGTTGTCAATTTACTAAGTGATATTTATGTTTTATATCGTTTTATTTATTTATTTTGTTTTACTTCAAAGAGGAATCTATTTTTTGTGATTGAAGCAAAACGGTAAGTTTTATTGACATGTTGGATAGATATCATCCTTTATTATTGTCTTTTAATTTAATAAATTGTGGGTAATCCATATGGATTCTTTAAATTGTTATTTTTGGTAATCAGATACATTTTATTAATATTAGAATACTAATTATATAGTTTGTTTAAGGATTTTGTTGCGGATATAAGGATGAAGATATGTCAAGTTCTCAAAATTATTTTATTTTTATTGAACGTTAATAGTATACAAAGATTAAAAGTATTTTTTAAGAATGTTTGTTTCTTAAGATGAATTACTTGCTTCATTGATTATACTTGGTTACTTGATAGGGTATTTCTGATCAATTTAGATTTAAATTTCCATTTACTCACTTAAAATAATTGTAATTGTTAAGAAGGATATTGTTTACTGTAGCCCATTGATTTTTAAATGGAAAATTAGTTACAGGCAAACTTTAATCCAGTTTTGCTAATAGTAGGTATTTGATTATGCATGTTTAAGCGAGCATGTAAACAAAGTTTCTATAAAATAAACAAGCTGTTGTATTTTGTATTTTCCTGTTCTCTTTTAAGCAAGAAACATCTGATTGCAAAACAGTTTGCTCTTTACTCCTTTTCAGATATTTACTTGTGAACTTTGTCATGTAAGGAAAACACTGCTAATCTATTTTTTATTTTAATTTTAATGCTTTTCACCTGCAGATGTGCTATTTTTCTTTTTGTTGTTAAGATTAATGCTGAAACTTTTATGAAGATTTATAACTTTGTATGAAATTTAAATCAATTGAGAGATATTCAGACCATGTGTAGCTTTTCTATGTGCCCATTTTGAAGAATTTGTACACATTACCATTCCAATTCGATAAGCAGTTATAAATGCATATTCAATGTATTTTAAGTTAAATCTGCATGTCTTGTTAGCGATTATTTTCATTTATTAAAAAAGTATTGCTACCAAAATAATAGGAGATTCTCCATTTGAAATGCATATTTATAAAATTTTGTTTAAATTGTTATTTAAGTGCATTTCTTTTACAAGTATGGCTACAGATTTATCTTACAGCATAGGTCATCGGTTTTAAATGTACCTATTTATCTATTAAAGTAAAGAACTATTTATTCATTTATTTATTTTTTTCAAAAATCATTATTTATTATTCTTACTATTTTTGAAAATGGAATTCATTATCAAAAAATAAAATGCTCTCTGTGGGAGATTCTTTGAGCCTATATGTTTGAGTGTATATTAAAGTTTTAGACGAATCATGAATTCATGATGTATATAAATTCAGTGGTCAAAATAGTATATTAGAAGTAATGAAACTATAGTAGGTCCTAGTTTTGTCATTGATTGTTGTGTAATATGCTGTTTTTTGGAAAATATAATTTTGTGAGTAATGTAATAAAAAGAAACTTGTTTGTAAGAAGCATCAATATTTTTGATGTTACATCCAGAAATTGTATATATCAATCAATACAAAGTATACCAGTGGAGGTAAGCGTCTGGCAGATCAGCTGGTGCCGGGATACATCTTCAAATTTGAATGCTTTCAGAAAATCACAGGTGTGTAGTTTTATTGTATAATAAGTGACTACCATTAGTGATCGTCTGCAAGCAACTGGACTTCAGACCAAGCCCTTGGACTTCAGAAAAGAAGATTTTAAAAAATCTGTGAGTACCACTTCTATGTCAAAGGAGGAGACAGTAAAGTAAGTTTATTTAAGTAACATCAAAAATAATATTTGTGCTCCCTACAAACTAGTCTTTTTTTAATTACATTACTCGTTAAATTACATTTTCCAAAAATAGCATGCTGCACTACAAACTATGAGAACACAATATATTACTCAAGTGTGGGCCAGCCTTACGTATATCTTCATTTTGTTTGTTACCAGGGCAATTGCACTATTTGGTTTTATTTTAAAAGATGAAAAAAAAAAAAGGCGAGGGAAAGGGGAGATATGTTTTTAGATAATAAAAGTTTCTAGTGTTTTCTTTTTTAAAGTAAAAAAGTGTTCTTAAAAGATGCAAAAATGGTCTGTTGTTTATATTCATATGAGAATAAGTGTTTTTGAAAGTAAAATAATAATAATAATAAAAAAGATAGAGAGTTTGTTGTCTTTTTTCCTTATGTTAATTATATTTATTGTCATCAGAGCAGTTACATGATATGGTTGGTATGATTTAAAATTAAGTATCGACCGAAACTGAAACTTGTTAAATTTTGATTCTTCGATTGCTTTTTAGTCTTGTTGTTTTGTTAATAATTATGAATGCAGAAAAAAAAAAGAAAAATTTAAATGAGAAATCTTTATTTTTCGTTAGGAAAATTTTAAAAATTAGATTGAAAACAGTGATTTATAAAGCATGCAACGTGCAAAAGAAAAAGAAAAAAAACCTAAATAAACAAACTGTTAACAACATTGCATACTTAAATAAATTGTCACATTGTATTAACCTAAATAAACAAACTACCCGTTGCAAATAATGTTTAAAAAATTAATGGTAAGATAATCTTTCAAAAATTAAAGTTATGACAGAAACATTTTTATAATTAGAGGTTGCCACCTTTATGTGTATAATAAACTTAATCTTTTGTAGAAAGATTTTAAAGTCCACCAGAACAACTTTAAGTATATGCAGGTAAGACAAATTTCTACAACTTTTAAAATTAATATAACTGTTTTTGTATTAAACGTAGCTTTATTAAAGTCTTCTGACAGTTGATAGAATTTAGGCCCTAATCTAAGTGGAAGCATGTGTAATTTTATAAATCATTGCTTAGGGCTAAAATTCTTTTATGAAGTTTTTCTTAATGTTAAAAGTGATATACTATTTTAATAAATATATATATATATAGTCAGCTATTTTCAGTTTCCCATACCATACTTGATTTTGAGTAGTACTTTAATAAAAAATCAACATTTACCATTTGAATCAAATATTTATTTATATTTGTATTATATTTTGCCTTTCATTTTTTAAATATTAATATGTTTAAAGTGCTTTTATTTATTTTTTTTAATATAATTATGTTTAAGATATTTTGATTTAAAATTTCTAAGGTGTTGAGATTTGCCTTTTGGGAATCTATATTATAACTTTATCCTAAAATTTGATGAAAATGTAATGTAAACAAAAAAACTGTTTTGCAGTATCATATCTTTTTAAAAATACCATGCAATAAATTTATTCCATAATTTATATAGTTATAATAAATTTATATTTATAAATATTTAAAGCATTTTAAAAGTGTTTTTTCATAATTAGCATTCTGTAATAAATATTTAGATAATACAGTAGCATAACTATTTCTGTTTTTGTCTAATTTTGTCTATAAGCGTACTTAAATTTCTTAGCTAATTAATAGTTAGTTAGGCTTAGATGCCTTATATTCCCAGGTGGCCGCTATCTTGGATGTTTTGAGATTTCTTGGTGATTTTATGTTGGCAATCTTTATCGATATGTGGAACCCCGTGTGAGTTCTGGCATGTCGTGTTCTGGGAACCCCTGAGAAGCTCATTTTCACTTAGGATTTTGTGGATGTGTTTTGATATCGTGTTGTATTATTCTGTCTTTTTATTTTTGTTAAATTTATTGGATGTATTTCATTGACTATGGTTTCTGTAGTCTGTTTAAACACTCTTGCTGAAGTAATTAATAAATTTGAGGAAATTTTGATGAAAAAAGGAGGTTTGTTTATAGTGCGTCAATGCATATTCATAAACCTATTTTTGAAAATGATGGTGATGCTATGACAGTATTTCATGCTTGAGCTTTCAAGAAAGCAGACGTCTGTTAAGGTATGTTAATAATTTTATGTATATTTTGTTGCCTTTCGAGTTTTTTACATTTTGAGATTGCTACACAGCGAGAACTGCTGAATTTTGAGAATGCTACACAGCAAGAACTGCTGAATCCAGTGATGTTTTTATTTCAGTTAATGAGCGCAATTACTGATTGGCACTTTAATGAGTTTCGTGCATTTTTGTGGTCGCGGCAGGAGTTTGCGGAATCTAGTGATTTTTTTTTCAGTTAATGAGCGCATAGCGCTCATACAATGTTTAGTGAATACCACTTTAACGAGTTTTATTATTTACATTTTATTTTCGTTAAGCCTAACATGCGTATAAACCGGTGTTTGGCGACATTTACTACTTGGCTCAAAAGGGGTTTTCACCCCAAGAAAAATTCCAAGATGGTGGCTCCGGGAATTTATGACATCTGTTTCTATAGTTATGATGTCTTCATTATTGTTAAAGTAACAAACGAAAATTCAAGATTGAGTGAGATGAGGTATAATGTATTTATGATGACTCAAAAAGTGGATTATGGTTTTCTGAACAAAAATTGTCTGTCTTTGTACCTATCATCAACCGCAAAAGTTTTTCCATTTTGTTAGAAACTCTTTTTCGTAAAAAAGCAAGAAACATATTATTTACTAAACAAAATTTAGAAACTTGTATTTGTACATCATTAATTCCTATGAAAATCCAAATTAATCATCATTTTAATCCTCATCATGGTCATTTTTTTTTAAGTTACAGCAAACAAATAATCTAAAAACATCTTATTTTATTTAAATATGAACTTGTTTCTAATTATTTTAAACATATTTATAAGTTGACAGTTAAAGGTAGAAATTGTGTAAAGTTTTTTAAAATGTGTTTCAAAAGGTTTTTTTAAGTATTCGTTTCGGCTGAATACTTTGATATTCAGCTTAACCAGATAGTTTGATATTCGGTGCATCCCTAACCAAGAGTAGACTCGTGTTACCTAATACTCCAGAATTGTAAAAATGATGTACACCTGAGTGCTTCTTTTGGCAATAAATTTTAGTAACTTTAGGAACTTAATTATAAAGTGATAAATGATTTTTAATGCATTTTTCTGTTAGAGTCACAAGTGATAAATCTCCAAATATTCTCTATGGTTAAAATAACAGGGTTTGCATCAAATCATGTCATTAAAACATGCCAACTGGCTGTGAAACTGTAGCAACGAAATATTAGGTAACAAATGAAATATAAATAAAAAATAAAGAGAATTTTTAATTACAATAATAAAGAAATAATTTTTTTAATCTGCTTTTATCAAATGATAATTTAATATTAAGTAAATTATAATTAAACTTCGAAAAAATAATTTAAAAATTCTCAATACATAGTTTCAAAAATGTTTTTTTCGCCTTTTCTGTTGTCATACTTGAAAAAAACGGGAGAAAAAATAATCATTTTAATAAATTCAGTAGTTCATGCTATCTACCAAGTCGAAGTGGTGAATTTTCCATAATTAGAGTCATGCCAAATTAATGTATTGTAACAGAAGTTTTTTGAACCAACATGAATTATAGTCCTGAAATTAGGGATGATTTTTTATAAACGTTCAATGTTTATAAAAAAGTGGTTAAAAAAAAAAAACTATTTTTACTTTTATACTTATTTAGTAGTAACTCTATCATTTTTATCATAATTTAACATTTAAACTTACAGAGAGGCAACATAATGCGTTTCATTGGCATGTTACGGTTGGAGATATATTTATTAGTGAAATCATTGCTATGCCATTTGATCCAGTGAAATTTATCAAATTCACAACATTTTTGGGTAGGTACTTT
This sequence comes from Maratus speciosus, assembly GCA_963932465.1. NCBI lineage: Eukaryota > Metazoa > Arthropoda > Arachnida > Araneae > Salticidae > Maratus > Maratus speciosus. Next base: position 34,402,686 of record OZ010794.1, on the reverse strand, counting down.
ATGTCAGCCAGGCACATGAAATAAACCAGGGCTGAAACTAGCCTTTTTTGCACCCAGCACAAACATAGATTTTGCCCCCTCCCCCCGGCCTCCGCAAGGTAAATTTACGAAGAGAATTTTAATTCTAATCGCTGACTTATTTCAAATTTAAAATATGTAATAAAAAAATACGTAATCAACTTTGTCAAATATTGATTCATTAAAATTTTGAAAACGAAATCCAAAGGAAGTCACATGAAGAAACTATGCAGATTCGCAAGCTAATGTTAAACTTATAGGAGCATTCTTTTCAAATTTCTCACTTGCACTTTAATATTTTTAAATGATTTTTTCCGTTTGGGACAGCTGAGGTTGTTTCTAACAGGATAAATGTTTACTTTTTAAATTTTGTTTGCAGTTTTTTTTAATATATATATAAAATTACTTTCACTTTTTGAACTGGTTCTGAAAGTTTAAGTAGCCTCATAAAAAAACTTGAACCAAAATCGAAAACGTACAACCTAACAATGTTAAAGATCAAACTCAGCTATCTTAAGAAAAAAAAATATTTAAAAATATTAAAATGCAAGCAAGAAATTTGAAAAGAATGCTCCCATATTTAACATTAGCTTGCGAGTTTCTTCGTGTGACTAGTGTAGCTTCTTAAGAAATCAAAAACCAAAATTCATTCGACACCCCCTTCGTTTTCCTTATGGCGACCAGGGAACATGCCTCCTCTGCCCCCCTCCCCCCTCTAGTTTCGATCCTGAGATAAATCATTAAATAATGTCATCATTTGTATTCATTTTTTTTTAAATATAAACCTCTCATTCATTTTATTTGAAATACAAAATTTTCATTTAAAATACATATATTACATACATTTAAAATAAGTGCCTTTCACTTATTTCATTAAAAAAAGGGAATAAAACAATAAGGAGAAATAATACGATGAACCAAAATTGTTATTTCAACCTCAGTACATCGTTTCTAATTTATACAAGTGAACACTAAAAGGAATTATTGCTGGAAGAAAAAAAAATATCCAACATAAAAGTACCTTTTTTGTGATCTATTGACAAAAACAGGGATTGCCCCAGCAAACATTTATACCCCTTTATTCTTCTTAATAAAAGAAGCCCCTTCACAAAATTATTCTCCATAAAAGCGACTTCACACAATAAGAAAAAATTGTTGGGATTTAAAATGTGTAATTTACAAACAAAATAAGCTCAGAAGAAAAGTATAGCAGGAAGACATTTAAAAAAAGGATGATTAAATGTTTACTTTGAATTTAAACAACTGAATTTGATTTTTCTTTACAGAAATTTATTTTTCTCAATTCTGTAACAAAAACGGGTCCCCCCCCCCCCCCCCCCAAAAAAAAAAAAAAAAAAACTTTCACCCTTGATGTGAAAACTTACAATTGATGGTAAAACTTACAATTTTAAGTACATTTATTTTGCATTTTACTGTTAATTTTTTTTGGGGGGGGGCGGGGGGTCACAAAAAGTAGATTTAACTAAATTGGATAATTTTATGCTGACTGTAGTGATGATATGTATAAGAGAATCTGCCAGTGTCACATAGGCGTACGGTTCAGGGATGTATGGAGGGTATATGGTGGTATACGCCGTATAACTTCGGGATTTTTTAGGAAACACCATATACCGTCTGTTTCTCAAAAAAGCTATAGTATATACACTGTAGGGTATACTCTCTGCCTTGAGCGTATGCCTTCTGCTTTTTTTATGATTACACCACTGGTACAGTGCTCAAGTATGTGCTCATGGGTCCCAAGTTCCACCATTAATTTCTAAAATATTCTTTTTCACTCTAATATAAAAAAGGTTTTATTTTAGATTTTATTTAAGTTTTAAAGATTTTTTTCCCTTAAATTTTGTTCTTTTTCTTTTGTTACAGAGATAAACATTATTAGGAATTTCTATTTCTCTAAATGTGCCATTTTTTAAAAAATATAATAAAATGTTAAATGTTTAAAGTTTTATAAAAAAAACTAAAATATAAAAAAAAAAATTCCATATTTAAAAAAATAATAAAATAAAAATAAACATTCTTAAATGTTAACTTTTCTTGTGAAATATGAAAAACGATTCACAAAAAACAGCGAGTATATCACTTCATAAGCGGGTCGGAACATTCAAATTTTTACATTGCCTTAATGTTTTATTTAATTTGTTGATTTATTTAACAAATATAATTCTATTCAATTTCTTTAAAAGGAAATTCAAAAAGCAACATTAAATTTATAGTTGATCTCTATTACACATGTGCCACTAACGTACGTAACGTTTTTCACACGTACTTGTGTGAAAAATAATTTATTCAGTATGTTTTTAAATATACATAAATCATGGTGACCTAGTGTTTTTATTTAATTTAGGAGTAAAAATCCATTGCCACAATTTAAAGTTTGAATAAACAATGATTTGTGGTGCATTTTTTAAGACCCTTTAGTGGGGAAAACAGTCAAAACTTTCGATTAATTTCTATACAAAATATTTGCTACTACTAATTAAACTGACAACAACAAACAACAATTATATGTTTACATTTTTTGACATCTGTTCGATCTGCAGACAGTAAAGCCGTAAAGTAGACGCTTGCGCAGTAAAAACTTGCCTTTGATTGGTTGGCGTAAGGATTTTATATGTAACCAGTGAAAACGCTCTTAGGTTAAGGTTTTGGGTCACTAGGATTTTTTAGGTCGTTAGAACGACCAGTGAAAACGCACCTTTAGAAATTATTGCTGGAGCTTGAGCCCCATGAGCCCATACAACTCTATGCCCATGCAAACATATAAAAAAGAAAAATTGTAAAAATAAAGATAATTTTTAGACACTGATACAGTATTATTAGGAAGAGGGGGGGAGGGGGGCAAGAAATGATAATGTATGATATTGAAAGGGAAGCAGGGGGTCCAAAATTGACAGAAAATTGATAACATTATATATGTTACAGCCCAAATATGTTACATGTTTAAAGAATAAATTGCTGCATAACAAAGTAACTTCTGTCATCAGCGTCTAAAGTTCACTATTTTTCTAGCTTTGGAATGTCTCCTTACTGACATTCCTTACTGTCAGTGGGACTGTTTGGGAGGGAGAGGAACAATATTCCCTCCCCCCTCCTAACTCTGCATCTATTTTCAATGGACTGTTGAAATGAACCATCAATATTAGCAAATGACAATAATGCTTGTTAAAATAAAATTGTACTTTTCCTTATCTCCCATAGACGGCGCTGTGCCGATGTATTTTTCTCACTATGTTTACTTTTCGCAGTTACCGGCGAGACGAGTGAGTAGATGTTCGTACTGTAATTTTCCTGTTAAAACGTAACTTAATAAATTCTTTCTTTCCTCATATTATATAATTTTTCTACAGGTTATCGGCCCCAGTCACGTTTCCGGACTGCGTATAAGATTTTCTGTTGGAAAGAATTTGATAGTTTTGATTTAACTTGTGTTTGCGTTTTGATTTTTTGAGTTCTACGGCGATTGCTAAGCCTAACGAAGTAAGCGCTTCTTTGAACTGTTTTCTGGACTTTGTTTTCGATTTTCCTGACAAAAAATGGAAAGTGACAGAGTGAAAATAGAAAAGCTTGTGGACTCAAATAATTGGACACAGTGGAAATTCCAAGTACGGGCGATTTTAGATGCTCGGGATGCGTTAGAACTGATTGATGGAACGCATATACAACCGACAGCTGGTAGCGATAATTACGATGCTGAAATGAAAAAATGGAAGAAAGCAAACAAAATGGCGAAAGAGATTTTTGCGACAATGGTGGATAAAAAGCCCTTAGCTTTAATTATGAACTGTGAAAATGCTAGAGAAATGTGGGTTAAATTATTGGATGTGTATGAGCAAAGATCAGCGGACTCTGTTTATTTACTTCAAACTAAATTCCGAGAGTATCGCTATGTTGCTGGTGATGATATAGCTACACATATTAGCAAAATCGAATCTTTTGCTCGACGATTACGTGAACTTGGAGAACCACTATCAGATTCACTAGTGATAACAACCATTTTGAATACATTACCATCGCAGTATCGTCATTTTCATAGTGCTTGGGACTCAACACCTTTGGATGATCGTACATTGTCGAAATTAACATCTAGACTGATGATTGAAGAAACTAGATTAGGTATTGTTGATGTGAATATAAATCGTGAATCAGCATTGGTAATGGAAAAACGACAGCCAAATAAGAACTTTTCCAAAACCAGAAGTGTAGAAAATGTTCATTTCAATGATGAAAAAGGCAAGTATGACAAAACGAAACCAAAATTACGATGTTGGACTTGTGGAGGGCCACATCTGAGGCGTAATTGTATAAAGAATCAACAAAATAATAGATATTCTGATAAGAAAAAAGAAGATAGTAACGGTTTTGCCTTTGTAAATACATTTCAGTCAGATGAATCAGGAAGATCAAAGTGGATAATTGATTCTGGATGTACTCAACATGTGTGTTGGAAACCTGAATATTTTAAAACATATAAAGAATTAGAAGAAAAGGTTATGTTTGAACTTGGTGATGGCAGAAAAATTTTAGCCAAAGGTATTGGTAATATCAAAATTCGTTCAAATCTAGATGGAAAAGAACATCATTTTTGTGATGTTATGTATGTTCCTGAAATGAAAGCAAATTTATTTTCTGTAAAATCAGCAGCAGAGAAAGGTTTCATGCAAACCATTAAAGGAAATAAATGGAAATTTACGAAAAATAATAAACTTATTGTTGAAGGATATCGATATGGAGATATGTACTTTCTAGATATAGATGTTTTGGAAAATGAAGAAAGTAGTCTTATGGTAAGAAATCACAAAGAAAATTCTCTTCAACTATGGCATGAAAGATTTGGTCATCAGAGTAAAAATCATACAAAAGAATTGCTGAAAATAAAAGGAATTGAAATATCTCAAACTGATGAGAGTGAATATTGTGATGGTTGTGCAATTGGAAAGTTTCAGAGAACAAATTTTCGAGAAATGCCAAAAGCCAGTAAAGCTGGTGAACTAATTGTCAGTGACGTCTGTGGTCCAATGCAAGAAGCATCTTTTCAAGGTTCTAAATATTTTGTTACATTCAAAGATGATTACACCCAGTACCGTAAAGTATATTTTATGCAACATAAAAGTGAAGTGAAAGATAAATTGCAACAGTTCTTAGCATATGTTAAAACTCAAACTGGAAATACAGTCAAGACAGTTATGTCAGATAATGGAGGAGAGTATACAGATCAAGATTTCATAGATTGCCTAGTGAAAAATGGAATTGAAATTGGAAGATCAGCTGCATATACACCTCAACAGAATGGACGTGCTGAACGTGAGAATAGAATATTGATAGAAATGGCGAGAACAATGCTGTTGACAAAGGGATTGTCAAAACGCTTCTGGGCTGAAGCAGTGAACTGTTCTGCATATATCTTAAATCGTACTGGTAAGAGTCGTGATAAAAGTAAAACACCTTATGAAGCATGGTATGGAAGGGAATATTCATTAAAGCACTTGAGAATTTTTGGAAGTCAATGTATTGTCCAAATTCCGAAGCAACGACGTGTTGACAAGAAGTTTGGTAAAACAAGTATACGGGGAATTTTTGTGGGCTATGAAGAAGTCATTGGAAATTACAGAGTGTATACAGGTGAAAATCGAATAGAAATAAGTAGAGATGTTGAATTTCATGAAGTTTCAGTGCCAAATACATTGATAGATTGGAGTCAGGGAGAGCAAGAGGTGGAATTGGTAGAGAAGGAAGACAAAGATAACCAATTGGAACAAGAACCAGTAAGATACCAGTTGAGAGATCGTTCAACGATACAACCACCTATACGCTATTCCCATCTTTGTCAAAAGGTAATTGAACCTCAGTCATACCAGGAAGCTATGGAAGTACCTGAGAAACAAAAATGGATTGAAGCTATGGAAAATGAGATGCATTCCCATCAAAAGAACGGCACTTGGGAACTTGTGAAACGTGATAACACGATGCAACCATTGACTGCCAAACGGGTTTTTCGTGTCAAAACAAAGGAAAATGATGAAATTGAACGCTTTAAAGCACGTTTGGTGATTAGAGGATTTGAGCAACAATATGGAGTAAACTATGAAGAGACTTTTAGTCCGGTTATAAGGTATGATACTGTACGTTTTCTATTTTGGTTTATTTATTTTAAGAAATTAAAAATAGCACAATTTGATTGCAAGACTGCATTTTTAAATGGAACACTTGATGAACTGATATACATGGAGCAACGAGAAGGTTATAATGATAGATCTGGACGTGTTTGCAGATTGATTCGAAGTCTATATGGTTTAAAACAGGCACCTAGATGCTGGAATCAAAGACTAACTGAATTTTTAACAAGCGTTGGATTTAGAGCTAGTAGTTATGACCCTTGTGCATATCTGAGGTATGTTGGTGAAAATTTAGTCATTATTGCTGTATATGTTGATGACGGACTGATTGCTGCCACTGATAAGGAAGATATTCAAACACTTCTTAGCCAGTTACAAACTGAATTTGAAATCACGATTTGTGAAAATGTCAGACAATTTCTTGGTTTTCAAATTGAATTAATGAAAGACAACATAAGAATTCATCAGGCAGCTTATGCTAAAAGAACACTGTCAATGTTTGAAATGGGTGACTGTAAACCTGCTAAAGTGCCAGCAGATAAAAGTTCTTTAGATATTCTGTATCGTGAAAATGAATTAGATTCTGAACATCCAGTTGCATCAGCTATTGGAAGATTAATGTATTTTGTTGTTGTTTCAAGACCAGATTTGGCATACGCAGTTGGAAAAGCTGCACAGTGGATGTCAACACCTACTGTTGGATCATGGAAATTCATTAAACATATTTTGAGGTATCTGAAAGGTACAATAAACATGGGAATCCACTACAGTGGCTCAACAGACGGTTATATCAATGTGTTTTCTGATGCTGACTATGCTGGGGATGTGCAAACAAGAAGATCCACAACAGGATACATTTCCACCTTAGGTGATGGTGCAATTACTTGGAGTAGCCAAAGACAAGGATGTGTGGCCCTTTCTACGACAGAATCTGAGTATATGGCTGCATCAACAGCATCCAAAGAGTTGGTCTGGTTGACCAATTTAATAAGTGAATTTCAACCTGGAATACAAGGACGTCTACTCGTTTATAACCAAAGTGCAATTTGGTTAGCTAGTAATCCAACTAACCATAGACGCACCAAGTATATAGATATTAGATATCATCATATAAGAGTTAGTGGAAGAGAAAAAGATCTTGATAGAGTATGTGGACACTGTAAATCAAGTAGCAGATATGATGACAAAGCCTGTGGGACATTTACGTTTAAAAGAACTATGTGCAAATATTGGACTCGTTTAAGACTGTGAACTATTCATATTTCAGGAATAGTCCAATTTTAGGGAGAGTGTTAAAATAAAATTGTACTTTTCCTTATCTCCCATAGACGGCGCTGTGCCGATGTATTTTTCTCACTATGTTTACTTTTCGCAGTTACCGGCGAGACGAGTGAGTAGATGTTCGTACTGTAATTTTCCTGTTAAAACGTAACTTAATAAATTCTTTCTTTCCTCATATTATATAATTTTTCTACAATGCTGTCAACAGAATTTCAAGTGACAGGATGGGGAAATCACTTTCTAATTGTTTATTTTCATAATATAAAATATTGAAAGAAGAAAACTCCTTAGTTCTAATTTGCAAGCCAATTTTAATTTTAAAAACAAAACAAAAAGCAAGCCACAGGATTTTAAACTTGTACTGACTACTCATTTATAAATGAATCAAATGGAATCGTTTCAGGAATTGTGTCAGCCATCGAATAATATAGGATAATTATTTTAAAATACAGTACAACATCTTTAATCCAAAAACCAGACATTTCGGTATGTTTATTCGTTTTTATTTTCAGTTGAAGATAATAGATGGCGCCATAGCACATATATGAATGAATTTCAGAAAATTATTAAGAAAAATAATAGACTACCCTACCTAATATACTACTTTTTTTCAATTTAAAAACATTAAGAACTTTATAAATTACATATGTGATTAATATATGCATCTTTTTAAATATTGAGTTGGAAAATTTCAGGATTAATTGTAATTTTGCTATTTTTCTTTCTCCAAAGATAAGAAGATGGCGCCAAAACATAACAAAATCAGATCTTTTTATTATTATTTCTTTTAAATATTTAACTTGTGACTTACTTCGATATGTTTAGGTGCTATATATTTAATTTTTTTAACATTAATCTTATGTATCACAACTTTAAATATGTTAATGAATTATAAGGTTATTTTTTTAATTTTTTGTAAGTCTTAAATTTCTTACTATATATTTTTTTGGTTTTAGAAATTTTTTTTCAATATTTTTAATGATATGTCTGTTCTTGTGATATGCATTATTTATTGAGTATTTATAAATCAGAAATCACAATTTTTAAAAACCATACGCTTATTGTTTTTTGTAATTTACAACAGATGGCAACACTGCATAAAATATACATAATTATTTTTAAAGCGTATGATTATTTTGAATTGATTTTTCTAAATGCTTTTTAATTATTTTGAATTATCAAGTCCCTTACTCACATTTTTATATTGCCATATTAATAAGAGACATTAGCATTATCATTTATCTTCATGCATTTTAGTTTCTAAACTTCTGTAATCCAGAATTTTCTATAATCTGGAATCGCCCTAAATGCGATGATTCCTGATTAAAGAAGTTATGCTGTAGGTACATATAACATCTTAATGTTATGCTAGGGACCCACATGAAAGGCTTTCGTTCTATCGTTGTCCTTATTATTTTCTGATATAATTTTTCATTCATTTTCATTTAACAGCAGTTTTTTTATCAAGCACTGTGATTTAAGAAAGTATGAGGTCTATATTAATATTTGAAAATTTTTCCAGAGGGAAACATTCCCCTTGCATACAATATTTCAAATGAAAATCAATTTTCAAATTAATTGCTTAAAAGGCGCAAAGGCCAACCTAGTGAAAAAGATTCCATGGCGGGACTCGAACAAAAATTTCCAAATATTAATATAGATTCAATCACTGCTGGATTTAATTAAGAACCTGTGTTTGCCCCATGTCGGTGGGTCACAAAAAATGTTCCATCTTGTGCTGCGTTTGTAGCCTTGCCAACCTATAATAGTGAGAAGTTCCAGGCTGGGTATCATTTCATGTGGTTTAGTCGGTAGAACGTCAGTGCGCTATACTGATGGCCCGGGTTCGAGTCCTGGCATGGAATCTTTTTCACTAGGTTGGCCTTTGCACCTTTTAAGCAATTAATTTGAAAATTGATTTTCATTTGAAATGTATTGTATGCAAGGCAAATGTTTCTCTCTGGAAAAATCTCCAAATATTAATATAGATTCATTCGGTGCTGGATTTAATTAAGAGTCTGTGTTTGCCCCATGTCGGTGGCTGACAGAAAATATTCAATGTTGTGCTTCGTTTGTAGCCTTGCGAACCTGTAATAGTGAGAGGTTCCAGGCTGGGTATCGTTCCATGTGGTTTAGTTGATAGAACGTCAGTGCGCTATACTGATGACCCGGGTTCGAGTCCCGGCATGGAATCTTTTTTGCTAGGTTGGCCTTTGCACCTTTTAAGCAATTAATTTGAAAATTGATTTTCATTTGAAATATAGTATGCGATCTATTTAAAAACTGGTACTTACGTATTATCTCGGCCAGGTACAATATGTAAAGGATAATACACAAGGAAAATACACATGCATATTCACTGCACCAACAATATTAATGACAGTAAATCATTTTTCTCTGTATTTTAATTACATAATTAATATTATGCAGTTGCCCTATTTTAGGAAGTATTTTTATATGTATAACTATATAATATGATACAACATGTATATAGATGTAATATATTGTATTCATTGATACAGTATATTTACATTCCATAATGTTTGTATTATATTCATTTTGGTGGACATAACAAACCACTGGGAATAAAACGACCCTCGTTCATACCGTTTATTGCTATATGCCATGTTTCATGTTATGTATTTGAAAAATTCATACTAAATGACTGTTTCGTATTATCTTACAAGAAGAGGGCCAACCTTGTTAATCACAGATTTTGATTATTTTAATATATGTTATAGAGTAGAGACCCCTTAGAGTTAGGCTCAATGGATTTTATCCAATACTCCTTAGTTCTTGAGAAACCGGGGGGGGGGGGGGGTTCTTATAGTCATACACAACATAAATATTTACTTTGCAACCAAATTGATAGGTGGTCGTAGCTCAGTTGGTATGGTGTTTGCCGACTGATCCGTGGCCAGGGTTCGATACCTGAATGAGCTATGTTTTTTTCTCATTTTTTGTTTTATAAATATACTTATAAGTATAACTTCATAACCTGATTGTCAATTAAAATTTATAAATTGCATATCATTATAATTTTAACCTATTTAATTTTTTACTTTTAACTAAATAGTTGCAATAAAACATCATAAAACTATTAATTTTTTTCTAAATCACTTTTAAAATGTATTTCATATATCCTTTATCGATGCAATGATATTGAGCAATTGTGTCAATTCGCGATTTTAAAGAAACATCATTTACGCATTGCTTTAACAAAGGAAGCCAATGCGATAATACTATTATTCTGTTTTTCAAGTAACAAGCATAATTATATTAAAAATTAGCATCAGAATTAAATTACAACCCATTTTTTGCATATTAAAGATTTTTTTAATTTGTAATATATATGCTTGCGCTTTCAATTATTTTGCTGTCCTCTTTATCTTCGTTCTGCTTTTATTTTTATTTTATTTGAATATTCTTTTATTTTATCATAACTAGATGCCGCCACAACAGATTTTGTCACGATTTTGGAATTTTTATCATTCAATAATAGATCCAGTTTCTTTTTAAACCTCTTTAAAGGATGGAAAATAATAGTTTAAAAATAAAAAAAGGATAAATTTAAGTTTGTTAACATTATAATTAATGTATGATATTAAAATTTTTAATTAAAATTATTCATTTACAATTATAAGTATATTTATAAAACAAAAAAGGAGAAAAAAAAGCGTAGCGCATTCAGGTATCGAACCCAGGCCCGCGGATCAGCCGGCAAACACCATGCCAACAAAGCTACGACCAACCTATCATTTGGATTGCAAAGTAAGTATTTAAGTTGTGTACCACTGTTAGACCCCCCCCCCCCCCGGTAACGGAAAGAGATGCTGACATTAAATGAGAATTCCTTATATATTATTTCAATCCATTGCATACATTTTTTTTTTTTTTTATCATGGTGACGGTGAAATAGAAAGTAAAAGAATTTGTCAAAAGAACACTTTCGAATAGAGTGATTTTCAGTGTTTTTCCAAACAGGTGATTGTTTTCAATAACGAAAGTAGATCCATTCTCTTAACTCAGTCAATAACGGAGCATCGTTTGTAAACAGAAATTTAATTCAACTGTATTTTATTTTATTTTTAGTATACTCTACAATCGGCCATTTATTTAGGGCTTATATCTTCCATTGCGATATCTGTGTCAGTCTACCTCAATGGGATCAACACGATATTCAATTATATGTTGGTCATTATAATCTGGCTGGCGAGCCAGAAAAATGTATCTTTATGGTGCATATTTACTTATACATTATTAATGATTTACTTTACATTTACTTATAATAATTTAATCATTTTTAAGTTCACTTTAATTTTTATTGTTTTAGTTAATTACTTTACTTAATTATTTTAATATTCTACTATATTGTAAGCATTCATTAGAATTTCGATTGCATTATTACATTCAAATTATGTTTAAAAAATGCAAACAGGCCGATGACCAGAAATCCACAAAATTCTAAAATCCACACAACCTCTTGTCCCAAGCAGTGCGTATTTGAGGGTGTCTACTGTATGTAGTATACTCTATTGTGTCCCATTTATTTAGGATTTTCACCTTCCATTTCAAGAAGATTTGTGTCAACCTACCTCAGTGGTATGAACACAAAATTTAATTAGTTATAATATTCTGCCTGGCGAGCTCAGTCGTTTTCAAACAGTTTCTAAAAAATAAGGAAGTCAAGTATTTTTTTTATCATATATATGTTTAAGAACCCTATTGATATTTTTGGTACAGTGGGACTGTACATATATAATGTTATAACTTTTGTAGGGAGAGACGGTCTGGCACTTGATATCGGGAGAAGGGAGAGATTGACTTTTGTCATAATTTTTTATCTAACCAAAATTTCTAAATAAAAGGTGCATACATATCAGTCATATCTGGTTTTATCATAATATGTATTTCATAGCATTTTTTGTTTAACAACTATCGATAGTATTAGTGTAATGGGTCTGTGCATATATAATGTTATTACTTTAGGAAGGGGGAGTAGATCTAGCCCTTGATATAAGCAGTGGCGTCGCGATGGGGGGGGGGGGGGAGCCTCCCCCTCCAATATATGTGAACTTGAGAAATTTGAGCTTAGAGTTGGGAAATTCTAGATTTTTGAAAGTCTTTTTTTAAAATAATAGTAAAAAAATATGATTTTTTTATTTTTTTTTTCCTAACTGGCTTTTTGAGTTCTGTAATAGTAAACAAGTTAAATTATCAAAAGAAATACAAAAAGCAGCCAGACTCAGTTCGTCATTGTGTTTTTCTGTACTACGAAAATATCATTATATTGAGAGCTGAATTTCCCTACTGTTGTTCATCAACAGTGTCTCTAATCTATTCCTTTTATTTCTATCAAATTTTTATTCCTTTTTCAAAATAACATAACGGTATTTTCATATGAAGTGCAATTATGACTCATACGTAAAAGAAGACAAAAAATTTGCAAAACTTAAACTAATGTTGGTTTTCTCTAAATATATGCTATTTTTCTAGGTTTAAATCTTACATTTACTGTATCATTTGAAATTGCTTCCTTAACTATTCATTTAGCAATTGGATATCTTATTATTTTCATGCTCAATGATTCCAAGATAGGGAAATAGAAATTAATCTAGTTTTGGTTTTAATTATTTAAATGAAAGCGGTGTACTCAAACTTTCATTAAACAAACCAGTAATTATAATTTTTATGTTTTTAGTTTCAGTATTTTTCTTTGTAAGGGTTTTTTACGTATAAGTATCATTATCATAAATACACATTGCACATATCATTTCAGTTGGAAAATAAAGCAATTTGTTTCTAGTTGAGAAATTTTTCAATTCTCCCCCCCCCCCCCCCCCCGCCCACAAAAAAAAAAAAAATATTTGTAGCTACACCCATAGATATCAGGAAAAAAAAGAGACTTTTGATTTCATTTTTGATCCAACCAAAAAAATTTTTGTAACTTTTTCTTTACATCGAAATAGGCTCTTACTATTTTAGTCTATTATCTGTTGTTATAAAAATACAAAGTAATTGTTAAAACCATTAAAAAATTATACAATTATTTCATTTCCAAAATATGGAATACCCCAACGTTTGGCATACCTATTCTTCTGCCGTATGTGCACATGATCTGCTGTTAGAAAAATAAGACACAAAGTATATTTGAAATGACATTTGTTATGTTTATTACATAAAGAATGTTGTCTACGTGTTTTGTTGATTAGAAGTGCTAGGACTAATATTATTGTTGAATGCATTATATAATATTATTATTAAATACTTTTAAGAAGTAACTACAGTCGGCCTTGATTTAACGAATTTCTCGATGTAGCAAGTTTTTTTTTTTTTTATGGTACCAACGAAAAAGGAAAAAAAAAACTTTGATTTAACGAATCTATAATCCTGATTTAACTAATAACTTTCAATGCGAAAGAAAGACGACATATTCAAGAAACTTTCTATTATTTATAAAAAAAATTCAATCTCCCTAATTGTTAATTCCTTGAATATGTATCTTGTAATACAGAAATATCTACATGCAACGAGGTTATTAATAGCGATAGTGGATCAGCTAAATGAAACTGCATTTAGCTGAAAAAGATGAAAGAGAGATGAAGCATGCAACGGTATTGGATGGCTCATGATGTTGATGACACTCTTTTCACAGCATCAGGAAGAAATCGATAAAGAAGTATAGAACACAAAATCGAAACAAAACAAATAAACATGTATAAAAGATATTTTATAACTTATCCATAAAATTTGAATAAATGATTTTTTTTTCTTAATTACAATGCTTAAATATGTTGTAGTACAAAAAAAAATATATATTTTACATAATGTATTTTTATTTTCTTAAAATAATAAATGTTTAACAATATTATTAAAGTAAGTGAGCATTGTTCTTTTTATTTGTAGTCATTTTTAGGTAGGCTTCGTAAGAAATACTACTTATTGCAGTCGTTACCATGGTGCGACTTTTAAAAACTCCTTCATAACTTTTCATTATATGACTCCAGGAACCCAAAACCACCCCACCTAAAAAGTTTATATATTTTGTACGCACGATAAAAACCACAATTATGCATGAATCGTCTTCAAACTCGCCAAACACATTGAGATTGATAATATCTCAGCGGGGATTGCAAATGAGAAAAATCGGCCCAAGCAGTAGAAATGGGGGAGGGATAAAAATTTTGAATACCGCCGTAACATGATTCTGATAAAACCAGCTCTTGCAGAACAATGATAGGAAAATTAAAAACAATTTCGTTATAGCAGTTGTCAACAATTAAAAAAAAAATTCCTACCACAACAATTACTTTCCTATTGCAAGATTTCCACGTGAAAAATAAAAATATGTATATATATTACGCTGTCGTAGGATGTTATCTCTTCTTTCGCCAACTTGGCGATATATCGCCCAATTTTGACAGAAAAATTTAGGCGACCAAAATTAGTCGCTAAAAGTGACGCTAACTTGCCGATATCCCTAATATTTCGCCAAATTCCCATAGAATTCCATTGTAAACCAATAGGGTTTATTTGCTTACAGAAAACCAACAAATTGAGATATGTTAAGGCAACTCAAACCAGCTTTTACGGAAAAAATAAAATTAAAATCGCATCAAAAGCGGTCAGATAAAATTGTTAAATTGGGTTTATCTCTTGTCCTCATTTAGTTTTTTTTTGGTGAAATTAGTAATTAACTTCCGAAATCTACCTGCGCTTGTAGGCCGAGCCGGCAGGGATTTTTTAACTTGTTTTATTGTATAAAAACGTTTCTTTGATCATCCCGATTTAACAAATAATCTCAATTTAAGAAACAAAGTTGCTAGTCCAAAAAGATTGGTTAAATCAAGGTTCGACTGTATCTTTTTTATATTTCCATTGATATAAAGTTAGTTCATGTGTAATAGTAATATTTTATTGACTTATTCTTCTTGAATCAGTACAGTGTGTAAATAAAAAATGTATAGCCCTATCTGTATCACTGAAAACATATAAAAAGGAAATGAAAAAAGAAATGTAAAAATAAAAAGAAGTTTTAGGCACTGATAATGATATCATTAGCAGCCGGATGTTGAGGGGGGGGGGGGTCCAGGAATGATAACACTGGTCAACAAATTTGAACTTTTGCTCTGTCCTAAACCAGAAATTAGTTGTTTTTTATGCGGTTTTTTGTCCTGAATCCTAATCTAGTTTTAGATTTACTCCAGCACGTCAAGTTGAGTGATATTTGCATATTTCAATTTATGCAAATTTAGTAAATTTTATACAATTATTTGCAAATTAAAGGTATAAAGCAATATCAAACAGGGTTTTTTGTTTTATGTTATGATTACTACCTAATTTAGTTCACAAAACGTTGTTTCTGAGGTTATACCGATATGGGTCTGTGAAATATTGTACCTAATTTGCATATTTTTCTTGATTTTCTAATAATGTTTCTTGATGTACAAATATTTCTGACGCACGAGTACGCTACTATGCTTCTAAACCAGTTTTTTGAGCTGATTTCAAATATTGTATCTGTTTTTTTGTATCACGTCTAGTTTTAGAAAAAAGTGAAATTTTATTTTTTGGTCAAAAAAGTTAGAAATAGCTTTTTATGATACTTTATATCATAAACTTTAATTAGTTAGGATAGATTCTACTACTTTTTTTCGATTATATAAATTTTTGTTTATGTGTCTGATATGAATCTGACCCTGTTCACCTTCTTGTCAATGAATTACACACACCTAAAAAGCATCTTATGTCAAACCTGTGTTAATGCCGTGCAAAAATAGAAATTCATCTTACTCAAAAATTAGACATGACATAAGAAAACAGACTGCAGATTTGAAATCAACATAAAAATCTAGTGTAGAAAAACATTACGTCAATTCTGTGGCAACTATTTTAAAGTTGATAGTGATGTAAACATTACACCTTTGAAAAATATGCAAATTAAGCTTAATAACTGATAAATAAATGTTAAGAATATGCAAATCGTGACATTTATCTGAAGCAAATAGTCAAGTAGTCATTATCTAGAAAATGTAATTCGGTGTGACATATATTGTATCTAAAATTTGCATAAGATAGCACAAAAAAGCTTAAATTTGCATAAATTTAAATATGCAAATTTCTCAAAATCTGGACCACCTAGAGGTAAATGGAAAGCATATTCGGAATCAGCGCCAAAAACTGATCTAGAATCAATTAATTTTAGTTCTAAGACAAAACCACTGTTTTACAGTGTAACTAATGTTATCATAAAGGGTAGATGGGGATCCAAAATTCCTATAATTTCCCAAGTTGACAATGTTATATGTGTACATCTCAATATACCCTGGTTAAAAGAAATTCCTCCTCAAGTGAGACTCAAAACAATTTTTCCATAATCTTTGCAGTAGCTGTTAGGAAATAACATTCAGCGGCAAAGAACGGGATCTGTTCTCCGAGCAACCCCTGAACTTTTCATTAATCGAACGGTCTTCAAAGTTGACACGTTGGTACGTATGTCATTCAAATAATTGCATTATTTATCATCATCTTGACTCACGAATCTTTATATTCCATTGATTTCAGAGATTGCATGTTTTTGTTGTTTATTTTCAACAGACGTATCATGTGACTATCATGCAAGCAGAATCTGAGCCCCCCCCCCCCCCTTCCTTCAGTTACTTACCTGAATGGTAGTCATCTGATCATGAATGATGCCACCGAAGAAAATTTAAAAGCTAAAATCAATATATTTAAAAGATCCATTAGCAGGTTCTGGAAAGGCAAGGTGTTTTATGTCACACGACTACAATGGCTTCCAGGTCAGTATAGTCTTTAAAAAATTATTACCAAAGGTTTTACATGCACTTAAGAATTTATGACATAATTCAATGTATGAATTTTGTACTATTTAATCAAGTGAAATTTGTCAAATCTGATATTTAATTCAGAGTCAAAATTTAGTGCAATTTAATAAACAGTGGGCTGTTTATAATTTTTCTTTCTGTTTTTAGATTCAAAGGTAGATAAAACTTTTTGCTGAAGTTCAATAAGTGAAGACGTGGATGAAGACGACAACAATCTCTTCATACTGATACTTTCATGGAGTTTCTGTTATCATCCGAAACAAACTTTTTCATTTAAGAAAATGTCATTGATTACAGAAGAAAATTCTTCCTCCAGAGAACAACAGGATGTTCCTCAAAATGGTGATAAAGAAAAGCATTCCTCCACTGATAAAGAAGAAAAACCTTTTATTTGTGAAGTATGTTCCAAAAAATTTTCCAAGAATAGTAATCTAAGAATTCACCTCTTGATTCACACTGGAGAGAAACCCTCTGTTTGTGAAATATGTTTCAAAGGATTTTCTCAGAATAGTAACCTAAGAAAACATCTAAGAAACATTCATACAGGGGAAAAACCCTTTGTTTGTAAAATATGTTCCATACGATTTAATCAGAATAACCATCTAATAAAACATCTAAGAAGCATTCATACTAGTGAAAAACCCTTTGTTTGTGAAACATGTTCCAAGGCATTTTCTGATAATCATCATCTAAGAAGCCATCGCTTGACCCATACAGGTGAAAAACCCTTTGTTTGTGAAATATGTTCCAAAGGATTTAATGAAAAGGGTACCCTAGGAAGACATCTCTTGACTCATACTGGAGAAAAATCATTTACCTGTGAAATGTGTTCCAAAAGGTTTTCTCAAAATACTAGTCTAAGAAGACATCTCTCGATTCATACTGGAGAAAAACCTTTTGTTTGTGAAACATGTTCCAAAAGATTTTCTAGATACTGCAGTCTAGAAAGACATCTCGTGGTTCATACAGGTGAAAAACCCTTTGTTTGTGAAACATGTTCCAAGGCATTTTCTCTTAATCATAATCTAAGAAGTCATCGCTTGATCCACACAGGTGAAAAACCCTATGTTTGCGAAATATGTTCCAAAAGATTTAATCAGAGTAACCATCTAAGAAAACATCTAAGAAACATTCATACAGGTGAAAAGCCTTTTGTTTGTGAAATATGTTCCAAAGGTTTTACTGATAACAGTAATTTGAGAAACCATCTTCTGCTACATACTGGTGAAAAACCTTTTGTTTGTGGAATATGTTCCAAATCATTTTCTGATAAGAGCAACCTAAGAAGCCACTTCTTGACATATACAGGAGAAAAACCTTTTGTTTGTGACATATGTTCCAAACGATTTTCTCAGAATAGTAGTCTAAGAAAGCATTATTTGTCTCATACCAAATAGGCACCTCTTGAAAATCTCTTATATTTTTACTATCAAAATTGAATATGAACTCTGCATATGTCGTTGCATTTAATATTATGGCATCTATTTTGTTTTAGCGTTTAGTAATTAAAAAAAATCACTTTGTTCTAGTGATGCAACGAATAGATTTTTGGCCGAATACCGAATATTCGACCAAGTTACAGCCGAATATTAAATTATAAATTGTGATTTAAACCAAAATAATATATATCAATATCTTTAAACATTTTTTATTAAACATATTCAGCCTTAAAGATAGTTAAAAACAAAATTTAAATTAGTTGTAATTGAAATCAGTGGTTGCTTTTAGAGAAGTGTTTAAGTTTACTGAAACCTTTTGAACAAGCTACAGTAAAAATTAGTTCAACAACATCACTTATTTCGGAAGTTATTCCAGTGGTGGAGACTTTATTCGTCAAAGCTTGGAGAAATGAATATTTTGTTATTGGAACATTTAAAATTTGTCTGACTCAAAACATGAATGCACGCTTTATTCATGATAATGGAAATTTTTGCATTTCAACGTTGCTAGACCCCAGGTTTAAACTTATATTTTTTTTATATAAAGCTGAAAAAAAAATCATCTCAATTTAAAATCTCTACTGATTCTACTATGTATCTCAAATAGTCAGATTTCTGAAACTGAAACAAATGCAAATGTGGCAGAAACAAGCAAAGATGTTCATAATGAGTCAAAGACCACATTTTGGGATTACTTCATGCAGATTTCAACTACTAACAAAAACAAAACAGCTAATTTCAGCCCTTACAAATGATGAGCAGCATTTATTTATATAAATCACTCTTAGATAGAAATGAATGGCCACTAAACTGGTGGAATGCAAATTCTACTGAATGTGTAATACTTAAGCATAATTAAATCATTTTCATAATACAGTAGAACCTCTTTTATCCGAAACTCTCGATTAACCGAAATCCATTCTTTAATCTTTTTTTTTTTTTTTTTTTTTTTTTTTTACTATCACATTTCTTGTGTGCAAAATCCCTTTTGGAAGCTTTATCTTTTTATTATTTTTTTAACTACCATATTCCTTATGTGAAAGCGGTCCATTCCGAACTACGAGTACATATAAATATTTTCGATCCCCTTTCTTAGAATTCCTTTGGATTTAACTTGAGCTCCCATAAATTGCGGAGTGGAACAAAGAAAACGAACAAATTAGTAATTCTGAAGCTTTTGAATGTTTTGTAAAATATTTGGCATGGCTGGAGCAGCTGAAAGACTGTGATTCTGGTGAAATAATAATATTAAAAACTCCGTGATAGAGCTTCAAAGCAAAAGCAATCGAAAGTGCGATAAACAAAACACTTTTTCAAACCCTTGTGATCTATGTAAAAGGTATTTAATTTAAAAATTAAAATTCAGGTAATTTATTCTCGTTTCTATTTTGCTATTGCTTTATTTTTATTAAGCACTTGTGACCATAATACGAAATATTGCATACATTTCTCCTTAATCTTAAAATTGAAGCATTCTCGATTATCCGAAAATTTCGATTTTCCGAACGAGAGTCGGTCCCAATTACTTTGGATAATCGAGGTTTTACTGTATATATAAAATTGAAATAATTAAATTTACTTTAAATTTTTAAATAACGTTATTTTTCATGTATTGTATGTTTAGAAAATTCAAATGATTATTAAATTTATATTTAATATTTGAAATAAAATTGTATTATAAATTTAATAAAATGTAAATTTTATTAATGTGTAGCACATAAACCTATAGGTAATTATTTAAAATATATCAGTTGATATTATTTAGTGTAAATATAAATGATTTTGTTTTAGTATTCGGCCGAATTATAATTATTCGTCTTAAAAGCCGAATACAGAATATCAACCGAATATTCGTTGCATCCCTATTTTGTTGTAAATCCTAAAAAAATTCTTGTATGGCACATTGTGTTTTTGAAAATGAGATAATAATTCCTCACATGTTCATTAAGTAACAGTAAACCTTTAGGTAAAACCTTTTTGATAGTTACTTTTGATTTTTTTTTAAAATTTCACTATAAAGTAATCCCCCCCCCCCCCAAAAAAAAAAATAAATATTAGGCATTCTGACCTAAAAGGATACATTTTACCTCAATATCTTATGCAATAGGAAAGGCTTTATTGAAGTAATGCTTTTGAAAAAAAAAGAAAAGTGTGCTAAATATATATTTGTGTGCAAAAAGAATGTTACTCATTGGTCACATTTTTTTCTTAAGAAATTTTCCGAGGATTTAAATGAAGCCTATCTCATAATCATGTGAAAAGAAAATACAGGGTGGCCTACCAAGATAACCCCTGCCCCAAACTCAGATAGGCAGATAGCTTGTCACAGGCAGATAGCTTGCTTGGAGTACATAAGAAATACACCCAAAGAACTATGCCTCAATAACCCATAGTTTCTGAGAAAAATGCGAAAAAAGTATGACATCGTGTCTGGGGCAATAAAAATTACTTTAAACATAAAAATCGGTATTTACATATGTTTACCAAGGAAAATATTATCCACCGTTCATATCAGGGCATGCAATGTGTATGCAATAAATGGCTGATTGCACATGTTGCAGTAGCGTGCTGTCCACAAAAGGATAGCTACTGGATGCAGCCTTTTAAATATTATTCAAACGCGGGCTTGACATCATTCCAAGGCACGTGCATGCATGCCTTGATCTGCGCAGTGGATGTTTTGCGTATCTTCCTCTGCAAATGAATGCACATACAGATGTTTATGTTTTCAAAAAGACTTGTTTCTTTTGCCAGATATGACATCATACTCTTCTTTCGCAGTAAATCTGAATTTTTATTTACATTGCTAACAAGGCGTAAAACAACAAAGTGAAAAGCATCCAAGCCATTATTCAAACCTGGGTGTTTGGTTCAGCACGCCAATACTCTGCCAACTGAGCCATCCAGACGACACACCTAGCCTGGCTCCCTGCACTCTTATATGTTTGGTAAGGCTGCATTTGGAAACCGCAGCACTGGTTGTGGTTCATGAATTTATTCCATCTTTTTGTGTGGTTACAGCCTAACTACATACAATAATGAAGGGTTCCGACTAGGTGTTTTGTCCAGGTGGCTCTGTGCCTCAAAACCAGTGTTAAAAAGTATTTAATTAAATGTTATGCAAAGCGATGTTTGAAAATAAAATAAATATAAACTATTTTAGGCTATATTTTAAAGATCTTATCTCCTTCTTATTCTTTAGGTCTTATTCTTTATATCTTACTCTTTGAAGATTTCTTGACTCTTCCCCTTCCACGCGTCTAAGTTTTACAATCTGAGAAATTTGGAACTTAATCTCCGAAGATCAAAATCTCTTTGACAATGAAAGAGATGTTATTTTAAATAGAAAACACATTTTAAAATATTTTATTAATTTTTTATTCTGCTGGTGCTGAGATAAGCCCAATGATAAAGAATTGTATGAATATATTTAGTAGCAACTTCAATTTTAAAGTTGAAGCTCTTTTTACTGTAGTGCGTATCTTTATTATTATATTGCCTTATTAGTACAAATGAATAGGAAAATTTTAAAAAAAGTAAATGATTCTGATATGCACTTAAATCTGTCTAAAAAGAATTGCAAAAAAGTTCTGTTTTAGACAATATTAATAGGAATGTTTAGCCAAGTGGTATTCTATTCATATGAAACATGTTTTTTTCTGTATAAGGCTATTCTAACATTCAAATTTCTGACATATTCCTGGATTGATTCTTATTTGTAAGTACATAAAATTAGCAGATGGTTTTTTTTTTTTAACAAAGTGTGAAATCAAATAGTACTTTCTATTTTTCGTAAAGTCAAAGGAAATTTCAGAAAGTAGTGTCATTTTCAACCAAATATTCGGACTCAACAACCTGAGAAAAGACATCATGAGACAGCAACTCAAGATAATGTTATTTATTAAAAAATAAAAAACAATTCAAGTTCAAATTGCCACAATTGCCGTGCCTACTAATTTCATGCTTTTATGTATACAAATAAATCTGTGAATGTGACGGAAAATTGGAGTTTTGTGCAGGGAAATTTTTTTTTTTTGCAGGCAGCCGTCAGATATTTTTTTATTATAAACAGGATCGTTTGACAGGTTTTGCTGCAATGAAATTTGTACAGATGGGCTTAGTTTTTAATGATTTAACAATTTTCAAACTATTTTATTGTACAGTAAAGCATCGTTCATAGGTTTCTCATTTATATGCCTTTTGCATTATATCAGTGCGATCCCGATTCATCCCTATGTATTTTAATGTTGTAAGTTTTTGTTTATACGACACATAATGTCGGTTATGCGTCGTTTCTTTCTACTGTAACTGATTTTCTAAGAATTTCTTCTCCCGCCTTCGTTCTTTTTTTCTTTTCTGCTGGTAATATTTAGGAACAGATGAAGTATAAAGAACATGTGTGACTTCTACATGAGCTCTTTTAAGTTTGTGGAACTTGTGGAGGGCTTGGGAGGAGAAGAACAGACAGTGGGCGAACTGCATTAACACTAACGCACTTAGAATATTTATTGTTTCTCACAATATCAGTGAGAAACTTTCCAGGCACTTAACCCCATACATAATACTTTTCCTAAATTTCAAAGTAAATATGCACAAATATTTGTTTAATAAAAATATGCTTTTAAGTTCGATAATGGAATAAAAAAGTGTTATTCAAGGTATTCAACTGATATAAGATTTGATAATTCTCATTTTTATTTTTCACTTTTATAAATTATTATTTCATACATTTTTTTTCAATATATAGTGCATCTTAAACAATAGAAAATGATTGCAAAATTAAATTTGTGTGATTTCAGCATTATATTTCTACAGTCAAAGATTTTACACTACAATTTCGATTGTACGTCTTTCTCAGATGTGCGCCGTTTTAGAACAGTCCCCTGAAAGACGTATAATTGGTGCTTTACTGTATTATAATAAAATGCATTCTTTTTCTTTAATTATTTTCTTCAAACACAATCTGAGCATAAATGAGTTGGACAAAATAAAGAGTTTTTTATCCGTAGCTGTAGAGAGAAATTTAAGAATGCACAAAATTATAAGATATATGATAGAACATTTCAACACGCTTTTCTTGCAGCTACAGGCGCCTCGGCAGCCTTACACCTGCAGGAGATAAGCTTTAGAAGCTTTGACGGAGCGGGAGGTTTCAAACTACTGACAGGTCATAGTCCGTAGCTGATTTTTTTTTCAGCCCCATATTTCGGCTTCCATATATTTCCTCACGAAAGCTTGACTTGTCGGTACGCCCTCAATGACTGTTGCTCAGCAGCAGCTTCAGTTGGGACAAAGAAGCAATGTTCTGTTTATTGTTATACGCGGACTTAATGAAACTAATAATGTAACTAATTGATGTCTAAAAGAATTCAAAGCCACGTTTTTATCCTCCCAACCATACAAGCGCAGGAAAAAATTATTCCCAGCTTTTTGGTTGTGTAGTTAGTTACTATTTTGAAACCTCCCGCTCCATCAAAGCTTCTAAAGCTTTGCAGGTGTAGAAAACGCTGCCGCGGCGCATGTTGAAGAAAGTTGAAATGGTCTACCATATGCTTCGAATGCATAACTTGAATAATAGATATTTTCGTATGCTTCAGACTTGGGCGAAATCCACGGAACAACATATGACGGATCTGATAGTGATCAAATTGACATAAATAAACCTGGGTCTTCTGCTGCAGTCAAGCGGAGAAGAAGAATTTAAAATTATTTTGCAACATAGTGCACGCAACGCCGTGCCGCATGCTTCGAGGCATCCCCCCCCCCCCCTTTCCGTTAATCCTACTTCATAATTCCATGTATTTCATTTCTTGCAAATTTTGTCTACTTTCTGAATGTCTAGATACTTTACCCCTAAAATAATAAAAAAAATCGAATTTTTTAATAAAAACCTATTTTGGGAGTACTTTACCAAAATTTGGATGGTTGTCGGGGGGAAATTTTCGTGGGAAATTACAAATTTGGATTCAGCGACCCGAAAAACATAATGTAAGTCGATTTCCAGAACTACCATTAGTTTTGCCAGGTAAAATCCCCAATTGCCTGGCCTATTAAGCCATTGTAAAATAGGGACAAGGAATAAGGGCCTAGATCGTACGTCAAAAACTCCTCAAGGTCTTCATCCGAGTGCTTTGCAACTAAATTCGTTGGAACAAAGTTACGGGATTGACAGGAATTAACTCGTTGTCTACTTGTATATTGTATTACACTGATCATTACAGCAAGAGGTTTTAGTTTAGAGGTTTTAGCTCAGTTTAAATTTGACAGTTCCAAAGTTACCAGCAACAATGCTGTTGATGCCTTAATGTCTGATTCTCAAGACTTATGGCAGATAATTTGTTCATCAACCAAAACACCAGTACTTATTGAGTATAAATCAGGGTTTTTAGTTAAAAGGAAATGGTGCAGTAACCATTCGTACACCTTTGTACCATCCATCTTGTGCCATACAACTTTACAAACTTTCAAATCTTAATGCTGTTCTGAATATTGAAACTGAACACCACAATAACTTGAAGTAAACAATGAACTTCAGATCCATAAAAAGTACTCAATCATATAATAATCATCTCTTTCATTATATTGCACCAAGCTCCTACTTGATAATTATTGTTCCAGCTATAACGGGCTTTGTATCATAGGATTTTTGCTCATTATATTGCTGAGCAACCCCATCAGCGAAGCATCATCAGAGGGGGAGATTGGGTCAGCAATTTCATTCCTCATATGGATAAAAAGTTAATTAATAGTTTCTTCCGCCTACGGGCCAAAAAGTTGAAGTCACTCAATCGGCTAAGATTCCTTCTCCGCTGTAAACGTCAACGAAGCATCCCTAAATTTATAATTTTAAAATGCAGTATTTCTAGCTCCTTCTTTCTCAAAAAGGCTTTATACAGATCCCATTTCGCCATTCTTCGTGCCGTTATTAAAGATACTCGTCTCTCCATTTCCAAAATAGAAAAGGAATTATTTGATCTACATTTAAATTTGGCAGCTAATATTTCTAATTTCAAGTCCATAGATATAAATTCATGGTATCTTGCTGAAAATCTTTCCAGCAAATACTCGCACAAACTCAATGCTAAATTTACCCGCCTGCTTGATTCATCAGTTTCCTTGCCACCCGCTGATCTTCCTATTGTCAATCAGAATGCTGTCATCAATCTTTCTACTACAGATATTTAGGAAACACAATATTCAGTTCTTATACTTAATTCTAATTTTGCAATTTCTAAAAAAGCTTCTTTCCCTGAGCTAATTGCTCCGGTTGAAAAAGCATTCAAAAATAGTCGTCTAACTGAAATACAAAAAGAAAATTTACGTCATCTCATTATGGCCAATGTTAATTTTAATTCCAATATTAAATCTAATCTCACCTCTCTTGAAAAAACTGCCTTAAAAGATCTTAAATCAAATGAGAATATTGTAATTACGAAAGCTGATAAGGGTGGCCAAATTGTCATCCTTGATAAAAAGCAATATATTGACGGAGTGGAAAATCTTATTAAAAACGGTCCATATAAACTTTTATCTCGGGGCCCTTCCGATAAAGAATTATCACAAATTAAATCCATTGTTATGTCTTGTCCTCTTCTACCTAAGTCTACACATACCTATATTTGCCCTTCAGTCGCTAACTGCGCAAGATTTTATGCTCTTCCGAAAGTTCACAAACCCAATATACCTTTTCGTCCCATAGTTTCAAATATTGGCACGGCCTCTTACCGCCTAGCGAAATATCTAACAACTATATTTTCTCCTCTCCTGTCCAAAAATTTATACACTGTAAAGAATTCCATCACCTTTGCTAAAATGATTCAGATTTTATCCCCAACTAAATTTACTATGGTCTCTTTTGACGTCAAATCTCTATTCACGAATGTCCCTATAAGTGGCGCCCTCTCTTGTCTTGAACAGAGACTTCATGAATTTCATTATCCACATTTTGAAATCCAAGAACTTATATCCCTTACTCGCATATGTCTATCTCAAACTACATTTTCATTCCAAGGAAATTTTTACAAACAATCTGACGGTCTAGCCATGGGCTCTCCTTTGTCACCCATCCTCGCAGATATCTATATGCATTATTTTGAATGCTTCCTTTTCAATAAATTTTCTTTCTCTTTCTGGATTCGTTATGTTGATGACACATTCACCTTAATTGACACCTCCCTACACAATATTGATAATATCCTTAACATTATGAACTCTATTGATAGCAATATTCAATTCACTTATGAAACTGAAAATAATAGTTCTCTCCCATTTTTGGATACCCGTGTCACTCGCACTGTAAACGGTTTCACTACTTCCGTCTATCGCAAAAGCTTCGCTGTTTCTTTGCCACCCCATGCTCGTTCTTGTCATCCCCCAAGCCAAAAAATGTCCGCCTTTTATGCCTTTATAAATCGTGCCATACATGTTTGCTCTGATTCTCAGTCATTTAATAATGAAATTAAATACATTAAATCCATTGCGATTGACAGAGGATACAACCCTTCTATAATTGATAATGCCCTATTTAAACTTCAGCATCCTCGTTCCTCAAACTCTCCTCAGTCTTCTGCTCTTTCCAATATTAGCATTGTGTTACCCTTCTTTTCTAAATCAAGCTTTCCCATTGCTAAAATTTTTAGACAATATGACTTTAATATAATTTTTGCTCCTACCAATAAATCACCCTCTCCAAACTCAAAGATCCTATTGAATTATCCAATTCATGGGGTACCTACCGTATTAATTGCCAGTGTGGCCTTTCCTATAGTGGACAAACCAAACGCTGCTTAAAATTTCGTATCAAAGAACATCAACAACATATTAAAAAAAACAAGAAATCAATAAATCCTCTATTGCAAAACATTGTTGGGAGATGAATCATACTTTTGACTTCAATTCGGTTAAAATAATCTCTAAACATACTTCTATACACGAACTTAACTTCCTTGAAGCATTTCATATTTATAAAAATATAAAAAATATTGTTAATTGTGAATTCGCTATTCCCCCATTATCAGACTGTTGGAAATATTACATAAAAACTTCTTTCTCTTAATCCCCCCCCCCTCACTACTTCGGTTTCATTTCCCATCTATTTTCCTATTGGCTGTTGCCTGCAATTCTCTGTTTTCCTATTGGTCAATAAACGTTTAACTGGGATTCCCATCTCTCCTATATATGTGAGCAAATTTTCGCCATCCTTAGCACTGAGGAAGGTATGCTATATGCTACCGAAACCGGTATGCTTAGAATTTAAAATTTTTGTGCTTTTAACGTTGCTATTTTTTGCGCTTTCATTATATTGCACCAAGCTCCTACTTGATAATTACTTATATAGCTTGTTTCAAAGGTCCTCAAATCTCAATGGTTTTCTCAGGTTATTGCTTGCTCGAAGGTGCATTTTGGTATTAATTAACTGGGGAACAGGTGAATCTGTACTGCAATTGTCATCATCATCTTTTTATTGATTATTTGACGAGTTATCCAAATTCATGTTATTATCCTTATCTTCTTCAAATTCTGAATGTTGATGTTCTCAGGATCAATTAAGTCAAAAACAAAATTTTCATTCTTCAGGGAATAGGAAGTTTTCTCATTTGGATTAATTAATATAGCTCTATGTAATGTTACATCGTTTGTTTTTGAGAAGTAGACTCTGAATCCTTTAGTATTTTCACCATATCCAACAAAAGTTCCTTTTTCACTCTTAGAATCTAATTTTCTACGTTTTTCTTTTGGGATGTGAACCCGTACTTGATATCCAAATGTAAACATTAAATTTCTTATGTCAAAAGTTTTGTTTTTCTACAATTCATAAGGTGTTTTTCCTTTCACCGTGCTCGTATCTGTTCTGTTAATAATGTATACAGCTGTATTCGCTTCCCAGAACTTCTTATGTAAATTTTGCTATCAATACCTAGCAAGCACAAAACTGACAGATTGATAAAAGAAAGGTACCTTTCGACAAACACCAGAGGTAGTATTTTGATAACAGCCAATCGTAACATAACTGTGTCGATTCTGTCCTTTTGTCTTATATCTTTGGCGATACGCGAACGGGTTATCAATTTCTTGCCAGAAAATCGACACATCGCGATATAATCGATACGTATTCGATACAAATACGCATGAATTCGGATTTTATTGGCACAAAAAAGGAATCAAAATGACACAATATTTCTTATAGATTAGTTTTAACTGACGTCACACCCTAGCAACCGGCTTAGCCACCATTTGAGCGTTTTGTTTACCCTTCAAATTTGGCTACTTTAGCTATTTATATATATATATATATTAATGGACTTCACTATCTAAAATTTTATGAATACAATCACAAAATCTATCTGCCCATATGTTGTTCTAGGGGAGAAAAAAAAACATAATTCATGAAACAAAGAAAAAAAAATTCTTCTCAGCTATTATTAATGCTGAAATTAGTATTATATATAAAAGTTATATATTTTACTTATTGCAGATTTTATTCTTTGTTTTTTTTCTCTTATGGCATTAGCCTTTAATTCCATTTATGATTTTAAAAGTATATATATATATATGTGTTATTCCAAAGAAGCCATAATTTTTCTGAGGGAAAAACTTTTCTAATTAATCCTGAAGCATAAAGAATATTCTAATTTTTGCTCAACTATCAACTTGTTTTTGACCATAAAGAATATATTTTCTTTTAACTTTCTAACTAATTGTGAAGCATAAAAAAATATTTTAATTTCTACTCAATTCAATGGCTAACTTGCTTTTGACCATAAAATAGATTTATTAATGCTGAAATTAGCATTAAAAAAAAGTTGATATTTTTACTTATTTGAGACTTTATTCCTTTTTTCATCTTATGGCATTTGCCTTGAAATCTATACATAAGAAAAAAAACCTTATTACTTACAAAATTAAATATTATCAGGTGTTATTACAGGCTTTTTTTCCCTTGAATAAAAAAAAGTTTTGGGATATAACGTGTTTTGTTTTTGAGATGCATAAACCATTTAAATAAACAAAAAGTATACCAATAAAATTGTGACAATTCAAATTTAGAATAAGGGGGAGGGGGGGTGTGTCTTAAGTGGAGTAACTCATACTTCATAAACTTTTATAAACACTTAACTACAACAAATTGAAAATTTTGTATCAAATAGAGTTAAATTCAAAATTTGCAAACTTACATGCCAACCAAAATTAACTCCATATCCATACACACACCAAATATAAACATTTTTGTTTAATTTTTTTAATTTTGTTTAATTTTTAAAATATTCACACTAAACTTTACGTATCAAAATTGCAGTGCAGTAAAAAGGCACTTTAAGGCAGTAAAAAAGCAGTTTAATGCACTGCTATGTTTTGCATGAATTAAATTTTCTAAAACTTGAGGCAATCATTGAGACTTCATGCACAATCAAGCATGAAAGTAAAAAAAATAAAATAAATAAATCATGCCCCGTCCCCTTTTGTGATAAACCTTCAAATGCGTCTTCCTTTTCAAACTGCACCTGGAATTAAGAGTTCTATGTAGCTGTTCCAAGCTATTTGTATACAAGTTTAGGCTGTAATTTTATGTTTATACATGTCTACAAAAAGGAAGAGAACCTGTTGCCTTAAAAAGAAAAAGAATGGTTTTAATCATTTTCGGACATCATCTACCAAAGTAAGGTTTTTTTCTTCTCTTTATGCTCCATCTAAAAATACCTACCGTCCTAGGATAGCTGAAATAAATATACACAGACAATTTAAAGCAATGCTAGTGTTTTCATTGTGCTACTTTATTTCTTAAGCATAATTTCTGCTTACGAGTGATATATATGTATATATATATTTTTTTTTTTTACTTAATGATTAGACACAATTATATTACAATATGAATTAAACAAGAAAAGCTAGAGTGTCAAGGCTACTTTTAAAATATGACTTTTCTTTTTGTAATATATTCATCGAAAGTTAACTTTTTTTACTTTGTACAGAAAGTTTAGAAATTCTAAGCTACTGTATAATAATATTTAAAGGATGCATTTATTAAAAAAAAATTATAAATAAAATTTTTCTAAAACATTTTTCATGTTTGGCTTGAATATACTAAAATTTTAAATATCCTGTTCTGACTTAGTCCTCTGCAAATTCAAATGAATTAAAAATAAATAATTAAATAAAGTAAAATATTTCAACTATAGCACAAATTCTACTTAACTGTATAAATCGTAATATACTGCATAACATTTTAAATTGTATCTAATAAAAGTAACTTTTGATAATAAGATTAAAAAATAACAATACAAATACATGGTAATTTCTTTATTAACATCATTCATATTCACATTAGAATTTATAATTGCAACAATATTTTCAAATACAATGTTTTTCCCGAGATAACAATTTTCAATTTGATCTGTTGCATATTGCAGCCAACTTGGCTATCCAGCTTTATAGCGCGTTGATTGCAGCATCTTCATGCATCTTATTATGTCATACAGATATAGAAGCTAGAAAATATAAGAAAAATACAACTTATTGAACTACATTAATATTACCAATACAAGTTACAGTTTAGATACAGAGTTTAAAGAGATTTTATTTCAGAAACTGATTGCTTTTCTTTTCATTGTAAAAAGTGCTCATGCATGCATTATTAACCCATTCTAGGCAGGGTTGCAAAAAACCCACCTGGCACCTACCGAAAAAAAGGGGGTGTTTTTTTTGGGGGGGGGGGGGAACCCACTCTAAAAAACCCACGTAAAAGCGGGTTTTATTGGGTTTTTTAAATCCATGATTATTATTATTTTAAATATTCAGTAACTTTTATATTAGTTTTTTAAGCCTTTGTGTTTAAAGAGTTACACTATCCTATTAAAACTATTTTGGGTGTACTACCAAATCCAAATGTGACAAAGTCAAAATTAAATAAGTGATTAAAGTCTTTTAAAAGCCTATTAATATTATGAAAAAAAAAGCCAAAAATCAATATACATAGCTGATCATAAAAAAAGGACTTTTTGCAAAAAAACCAAACAAACCGGGTTTTGCTTGTTTATTTGTTTAAATCTGTTTTTTTTTTTTTAAGTATCATTTCCTATTACATACAGATGCATGTTTGTAGATAAAAATAAACATTGTGGGATATTATATAAGTATTATAACTTTATTTCAAAATATCAAATTATATAATTACAATCATTTATGTAGATAATTTGTAATTTATCTTTTGATATATTTATATATATTTTAATTTATCATTTGTAATTTAAATATTTTTAATAACATCTATGTTCAAAGAATAAACCGTCTATACAGTGAACCACAGATATCTTGAAAATATTATCAAGCATTATTTGATTAATAAATAATAGAAGATTAAAGATTTGTTCAAAAATGTGTTCTTAGTGGGGAATACAGATAAAAAGTAAGCTATTAAAGTAACTCTTAAATATGTTATATGTGGTTATTATATAATATATATGATGTCAGAAGTAAAAGCTTTTTGCAGATTTACACTGTTTTATTTGTGTTATTTCAATTCAAATTACTTGTACATTAAGTTAATCAATAAAATATAATAAGATTTCTTAATTTAATACTTAAAAAATTACTTTTATTCTTAACTTAAAAAAAATAAGGGACTACGACTGCCCTCACTTATTAAAAAACAAAAAACCCAATAAAACCTGGCCGGGTTGGGTTTTTTGCAACCCTGATTCTAGGGCAAAGTAATTCTGCTAATTAAAAGTTGAAATGAGATGATCTCTTAGAAATGGGAATGCTAAGAAAAAAAGAATACCCAAAAAATTTAAGGTGAAACTGCTTTTATAAAAAAAAAAATTCCATTGGAAAGAGAAATTTTTTTTACAAAATAGAATACTCGAGAACTTTTCCAAATCCAAAACTCGAAATTTCATTAAAAAAAACTATTTAAAATTTTATAACAGATAAATTCTGATACTTTTTTTGATATTTTGTTTTATGTTCAATGCCTTACATGGAAAACATTAGAGAAAAAAAAAAAAAAGGGGTGGGTACAAAGAAGTGAACATTTCAGGGTGAAGGTTGAGACATGAAATTCACAAGTTATAGTGACTGTCAAATCAAAATAAATATTTCGGAAAAAATTCCAAGCAATGTAACAATGTGCTAATTTTTTTAAAAGTGAATTGGGGGTGATAACAGTAGGAAGTGAAAATCTAGATGAAATTTCTGAAGAAAAACTACACCTGGAGTAGGATCTGTTAAAACAAATCATTTCGCTCACTTTTAAGGGGACAAAGCTTTCAATTATTTTTCTAAATCACAATAAAATTTATTGAATTCCATAACATTTTTAGTTGATTACCAACGACTTTCCAGGTACAGTCCTCCCCACTTAATCGGGTCACAGATAATCGAATATCCCGCTTATTCGAATAGAATCCTCCGGAACCGAATTTATTCCTATTGGCTCTATGTTATTTTCCCCTGCTTAAACCAAATACATTTTACGAACGTCCCCGCCTAATCGAATAACAGCTGTGTGACCGATGTTTGAAAATAGGCGCGGACAGCACGTTTCAGCTGGAATTTCCTTCCACCTTTTGTCATTTTCGGTTCCTTTACGCTGAAAACAAAGTTTCAGTTCTTCCTGCAATGATTTCGGCCAGCAGGTGTATAATGGAAGGTCAAATGATTTCCCCACTTTGATTGCCCCACCATCACTTCTTGCTATTAACTAGGCTTTAATGGCATTGCGCCGTCACACTTCGAGATGGTAGTTGCGATATTTTGCACTCATTCGAAAAATAACCCGATATTTTTTCCTTTAAAACTCAACTTAAACACACCATTTTAAACGATTTTTTTAAGGCAGTATAAGTAACGTAAAATAGAAGTAGCGAAGTTTTGACCAAATTAAAACTTAAGTGTGATGTAAGCCATATAGATTATAGATGTATGTACTGACATTAAATTAATGCGTATTTACTTTATATAAAGCATTTGTATTTATTTTAGTTTATGTTATTCTATTAACGATTTATTATGCTGTTAATTAAATATACCGTAGATAGTTATTTTGCCTTTTTATTGCGCGTTAAATAGTACAAATGTGATTCCCAGTTTAATCAAATTCCCCGCTTAATCAAATATTATTTCTGGAACCGTCAATATTCGTTTAAACGGGGACGACTGTACTGCAGTACTTTCTCGTAAAATATTATGACATTTGATATTTTGTAACACAGTATTTGTTACATACAATGTATACATATGATTTATGAACTTGACATCTTCAAATTCAAACAATCATTCAGATTAATAATTTTTACATTTTAATTAATATACAGTTAAGAATTTATTCATTGTGTAATGTGCCCAAAGGCTATTTTCAAAGTACTTTATATGCCCAGTGGTCCTTGGTGCTCTTTTTGACACATCCTTTCTTGCAAAATATGTTAATTACGCATAAGGTAAAAAAATTATGAATTTCATGAATTGGCCGAGGAAAAATATTGAAATTTGTTGATTGATCAAGGGGAAGGTGAGGTGTGCAAAATTCGCCCGTTATTCAGGAAAATCTCAAAATTTTACTGATTAAATTACTCTAAACAGCTACAACTGTACCCAGCAAAAAACGAAAAAAAATTCTAGCTGCCAGAACCCCCCCCCCCCCCCGAAACATACACTTCATTGTAAGTTCCCATGTTTTAAAATTAATCTTTAAAGACATGGGTGGTGCATCCTATGCAGCTTCAGTTCTTTTATTCATAAATAACAACTTTTAATAATACTCTTATTTAATGCAATGTGCACAGAAAATTATAAACATCAAATTATTATACATAATAAAACACTGACTTAACCATAATCAGTATTATACACAACCATAATTAATATTAGATGCGTGGTTTAAAAGTAGTAACAAAGACACGGGTGAGATACTCCATGCACCAATGCCTTTTAAAGCTTAAATATCAACTTTTGGTGCTTGAAATGAATGAAAAATAGTGCTTGATGTTCAGGGCTGCGGAGTCGGAGTAAAGCCCATTTTTACACAAGAGTCAGAGTGGCTAAAAAAACAAGCAGACTCAGACTCCGGATTTTTTTGTTAGACATTTTAAAATGAAATGAATCAAATTATATGTAGCTTTAAATCTATAAAATGAATTATTATTGTTATTTATGGACTATACCAGGCTACTCAAGTTGAAGATGACCAACTTATTGCAGTGTACAAAGTAGATACAGAATAACTACAGCGTACTAACCATGTACAGAGTACACAAAAACTGTTTTAATTCATAACTGTAGTAGATATTTTACATTTAGTAGGGGAGACCGGGGAAAGTTTTCCAATTTTTTCCAATTTTATTTTTATCTATTTTGATATCTACAGGATATCACTGTATTCCCTGGACCTTTCTGTACAAAGTGGCATAATTATTATTCAAAAAACTAAATATACTTTTTCACAAAAATCAGTTAAGTCTTCCAGCCTCCTTAAAAATGGTCAGGAGCAAGTTTTCCAATTAGGGGAGATGGGGACACATGTGAACAGTTCGCATAAATATAGCTTTTTCTTATAATTGGATTAATTCTTATAAATAAAAACTAGTCAGTATAGTAAACAGAACTTGCTTTTACACATGGTATTTTTTTTTAAATCACCTGTATAGTTTTTCTTATATTTTTTAATTGTTTTATAAATTCAAAAAATTGTTCACATGTGCCCCATCAGCGGGGTAGTTGTGAACACTCGTGGGGCACATGTGAACAGAAGGTAAAAATATCCTTTGACATGCTTTTTCTCCTGTTATTAATTTGTTATCATAACCATTACTTATATTATCAGTTAAATTCACCATAAAAAAAAAATATTTTTTTTCTAGTTTCTGAGTGCTATGTTTAAACAAAAGGTTTAAAATGAAACTAAATATATATAAAGCTGTTCTGACACCATACCCAAGAATTATATTAGTTATCAATTTGAAAATTTTTCATTTTAAAAATGTTACTGATATCCATCCCAATTCAAATTATCCTATTCATAGCTGTTGTTTGAGAGATGGAAGTAAGCCATCACTGCAAGTTTGAGACAAATGAAAAGAAAAAAATATACAAAGTTGTTTGTCATAATACTCTTTGTATTAACAATACATAAAAAATATTGTTTTAAACTGTTTACTAAAATAGTACATAACACTTATTGCGTTTTAGAAAACATTGAATTTATTTAAATTATAATTGAACTCAAATGAGCTTCTTGCTCTTTGTGTACTTCCTGACAAATGTGGAAGTGGAAGTTTCAATACAATATCACTTTTTTGTATGACAGAAATGTCTACTATTTCAGGGAAATTATATGAATTGGATCTGAGATTCTTTCTCAGGAATTTAACATACATTTATCATTATCAATTCTTTCTATTCGCCCAACAGAGAAAGTTTTTGATTTTTGTGAACTGTTCATATCTGCCCCAACTAGTCTGTTCACAAGTGCCCCGCATGGCTGCTAGAGTTAAATTGATAAATAATTAACATTTATCAATTTTAGGGAACAAAACAACTTTATCCAAAATATTCATTAGTAGTCATATTATATGTTAAAACATTAAAATTCGAATAACTAACTAAATAAATAAACTTTATCACTTACCAAAGTTGAAACCGATATTTTACATTTGACATCTACAAACAGTGTTTTGGCTACTAAAGACAAACAAAATGTCAAAAAGCTTCAAATTTTTTTTACCATATGTCTACAGGTGCTGCCATCTTTGGTAATTTTTTTTCAAATAAAAAAACTTATAATAACTATTGAAAAACTGTGATGTTCACATCTGCCCCCTGTTCACATGTGCCCCCATCTCCCCTATACTTTAAATGCTAATAAATCTTGCTTGTTAATTAATAAGTATTTTTTATTAAGAACTAAATGCACAGTAACATAAAAATCAGTTTTAATCCATTACACATTTCAA
The DNA here is from genome assembly GCA_963932465.1 of Maratus speciosus. Taxonomy (NCBI): domain Eukaryota; kingdom Metazoa; phylum Arthropoda; class Arachnida; order Araneae; family Salticidae; genus Maratus; species Maratus speciosus. The sequence goes on along the minus strand of OZ010794.1, from coordinate 34,366,024 downwards.
GACGAAGGTCCATACAGCTCCCTGGTCGAGATTGGATTTTGCTTTTTCTTGCCCCTTTTATCCGATTCCTTTTTTTTTTAGATGAATCTTTTTCCATTTTCACTTGATGTTTAACAGGAGAATCAGTCAATACAATACTTCCTATTTCTATTTCCACGCTGTGTTTGTGTTTTTAGTGCACCTTCGCAAAAGTCCTAAGTTCTTCTGTAGTAGGCAAAGTTTGTTTGGATGTAGATGGAATGCCTATTTCATAAGCAATAGGGAAAGTTTGAGTAGAACTCAAGGAATGGCTTCTTTGGAAGTGCTAGCCTGCATTGGTGTAGAAGGATTTGATGCTTTCGGAGTTTGGTTTTTTTTATGGGGGGGGGAGAGGGGGGAGGACAATCGATTATTAAGGAAAGTCTTTTCAGGATTGTTGGTGCTTTCAAGATTTGGTGCAGCAGAAGCTGGCCTGTCAGAAAACTAGGATGGCATAAAAGCAAAGTCTGTAACTATTTCAGGATTCGGTGGGAAAATTCTCGAACTTTTAAAACCCGCCATAATATTGACTGTGAATTAATGCCAGTGGAGCAGCTCTAAGCACGGTTAATTTGCTTTTAGAGGATCCATACACACTGCGATCTCAGTGTTGTAGCTTATGACTATAAAGGCATAATTAACATAAAATGGATTCATTAAATAAATGCATTTTTGAAAAAATTGATATTATTATATTTTTTAATTTATCTTGTTTTTTATATTGATAGTTTTACTGAAATGACTAAATGATCAAATGGGTTCATAAATATATATGGTTATTTGGCCAATTTTACAACACAATAAATACATTTTTGATACAATAAGACTACCTGATTTAGGAGGGGGGACGTTTACCAACGAGCAGGGGTGCAGAATATGTCCGATCTGGCGATCTAGGATCGGGGGAAATTTTAACTACCTGGGGAAATTTTGCAGAAACATATACAATTAATTTCGATTTTAACAACGAATTCCATAGTTCCCTGAGATAGAAAAATTTCACTACAAATAAGAAGATCCGTATGGTGACCTTCACAAAATCGATCTTGGAATAATATGTACCGTATATCAGGGCTGATTCTGTTCCGAATTTTCCGAAAAATTAAGGCATTCGGTTCCGAAATTTAAAAAAAAAAATCGTTCATCAATCTGAAAATTCGGACATAAAAATACCGCGAATTTTGTCTAAAGGGGCGAAATAACCACGACTTTCATCAAAGGAAAGCGAAAAAAACTCAAATTTTGTCAAATGATCGCGAAACAACCGCAAATTTTGTCAAAACATCGCGAAATAACCGAGTATTTCATCCAAAGGGGAGAAATAACCGCGAATTTCCTCAAAAGGAAGTCGAAATAAACGCACATTTCGTCAAAAGATTGCGAAATAAACGCATATTTCGTCAAAAGATCGGTAAAATACCGCAAATTTTGACAAAAGATTGGTAAAAAACCGCAAATTTTGACAAAATCGCGAAACAGCCACAAATTTTGACAAAAGATGGCGAAACAACTGCACATTTTGCCAAAAGATCGCAAAACAGCCGCGAATTTCGTCAAAAGATCGCGAAAAAACCGCGAATTTCGTCTAAAGGGGCGAAATAACCGCGATTTTCATCAAAGGAACGCAAAAAACCCTCTGAAATTTCGTCAAATGATCGCGAAACAACCGCAATTTGTCAAATGATCGTGAAACAAACGCGTATTTCATCAAAGGGGGCGAAATAACCGTGAATTTCGTCAAAAGGAAGGCGAAATAAATGCACATTTCGTCAAAAGGAAGGCGAAATAAACGCACATTTCGTCAAAAGGAAGGCAAAATAAACGCACATTTCGTCAAAAGATCGCGAAAAAAAAACCCGCAAATTTTGACAAAAGATCGCAAAACAACCGCAAATTTCATCAAAAGAGGGCGAAATAAGCGCGAATTTCGTCAAAAGGAAGGCAAAATAACCGTAAAAGTCAAAAGATCACTACAGAAACGCAAATTACGTCAAAAGATCGCGAATTTCGTCAAAGGGCCGCGAAGAAAACAATAGTGCTGGGAGTGGATTACCCCGCCCTTGCCCCTTCCCCTATTCTGCTGTAACCTTTCAGAAAATTTGCTGTGAATTTCAGAATTTTTTTTTACTCAGAATCACCCCTACCTCGCGCATAAGTTGAGAAATATTGGAAAAATAAATTTTCTGTACCTACGATAATACAGCATTTACCTATCACATACCGTAAAATTTTGGGGAAATTTTCATGTGGATTGAGGGAAATGTTGGGAGTCGAAACATTTTCTGCACCCCTGCCAACGAGAAACATGTTGGAAAACATGCCCCGTAAGTTGTTGGAAAACCTGCTCCGTTGCCATATTTGAACTTTTACACTACCTGGACGAATAGCGGTGGAAGTTATTTGCGAAACAAATGCATAGCTACCTGAAGAAAGAAACCCTTTTTTAGTACATGCAATGTCAAAACAGTAAGTTTAACCCTAGTACATTTATTTTACATTTTAATAAAGACTTGAAATTTTACTCGCTGTTGGGAAAAAAAAAAAAAAGCTTTCCTGACGAATTGACAGCAGCTACTAAACTATAACTTTTGTAGATGATGTGTAAGATGTTGCCACTTCAACCAGTTCACCCGCTAGCATCACCTAGCGGCTCATTTAAAAACTAAAGCGAGTTGGAAAACTTGCCCCTATGGAAAATGTGCCCCGGTCTCCCCTATATAAGTACTTCCTCTCATATTTTTGGGGTTTGCTGATAGAACCCGAGGACAAAGGTCTGAAAGGACCCAAGGCCCGGAAAATGAAGGTAATTTTTCAAACAGCCCATGTAAGAAGAATTAAAACAATGTATATTAATGGGCCGGATCAGACTGATAAAAAAATTGATCAAGCTGACAAACCCAATGTAACAAATTTGAAAGAATCAAACTATGCCTATAAAATAGGAACAGTTTACAATGGGCACATTGGGATGAGAATAAATACAGAGGCACGGGCGAACATTTTAGAGGACAGGCCTTAAAATTTCGGCTCATGCATATCTCTTACCGGAGGAAATGCGAAAATTATAAATTTGTACTATTTTTGGAGGCAAAAGGGCTAAGAACCTGGTATAGCATTGTAATAGAAGCGATCTCTCCCCCCCCCCCCTCAAATATTTCTGATCTGTATGACCAAAACTCAAAATTCTAAAATACCCATCCTTTATTTATTTAATTTTGTTCACAAGAGTCAAAACAAGATGAAATTGTAATTTTTTTTTCCTGAATCGGCGGTAACCAAAATAACGATAAAATAGTGAAATTTGTCTTTCATGTTTTGAATTTTAGATTTTTTAGGTCTGCAGTCAAAATAATGCCAAAATTGTAAAATTAATTTAAAAAAAGTAACTTTTTTATTTTTTCGTTAGAATCCAGATAATCTGAATTATTTCCAAAATAATAAACATTTTATCTGTATTTTTCCACCTTCCATAGAAATTTTTTTAGTCTGAGGACACAGCAAACTAATAACTAAATTGTAACATTTTTTCTTTTTCTTCGCAGTCTGCCGATCCAAAATACCGTATTTACTCGTGCATAACGCACACTTTTTTCCAAAAATTTAAGGCAAAAACACTAGGTGCGCATTATACATGAGATAATTTTTTACTGTTGGATGTAATCACACGATATACATATGAATCACGAAATGTACTCAAAGAAGAAATGAAAACTGGAAAAATCTTACTTAATAGAAATATTGCTGCATATTTATTTCACTCCTTGAACTTTTTTATACAACAGCGCTACTAACATTATTTAAACATTAATTAGCAGTTCTCATTGTCGCCACTGCTGCTGTCTAAGTCAGCACTGGCACAGTCGATTTATCCTCGTAAATCATATCGTCTTCAGTTCCATCCATCTGATTGGATATTCCAGTCATTTTGAAGCTTTTTATTATCATCTTGGCTGAGATGAAATTCCAAGCTTCACATATCCGCTCACATACAGCTGGGAGTGACGCACGCTTCATTCTGCCATTTGGAGAGATGTTGTGATCTGTTGTTGTCATCCACCGATTGTAAGCATGCCGAAATGAAACCTCAAATGGTCGACTGATGACAACATTTTGTTAAAATAAAATTCTACTTTTCCTTATCTCCCATAGATGATGCTGTGCCGATGTATTTTTCTCACTGTGTTTACTTTTCGCAGTTACCGGCGAGACGAATGAGTAAATGCTCGTACTGTAATTTTGCTGTTAAAACGTAACTTAATAAATTCTTCTTTTCTCGCATTATATATTTTACTACACATTTAAGGGCTGCAGCACTTTCATCATTCCTCCTGCTATCACAATCAAATCACTTGAGCAACAAATTTTCGCTTTTACTCCAGACGTCGTGTGTCTACCACAGAAGCTGTCCAGTACCAGCATCGACGGCTGACGTAAAGCACATAGCCGGCTTCCTCGCACAACTTTAAACCAATCTTTCATGAGTTCATCCGTCATCCACCTGTTTTCCTGTCCTCTTACAATTATGCTAACTGGAAAAGATTCTTTAGGGATAGTTTTATGTTTAAAAATCACCATATGAGATCATACGGTGTATACTTGCGGCCGTCAGCCGTAATGGCCAGCATAATAGTGCATAGTTGCTTGTCTTCTGTTGTGCGCACTTCAATGCTTTATCTCCAACGGGATGAACGGTTGTAGTTTCCAGCATATCAAACCACAATGGAGTTTGATCTGCATTGTCGATTTGTGACATCTGATATCCCTTTTATTTTCGTAGCCTTATAACATACTCGAAGAACTTTATGCGCTGTTCTCTGTATTCTTCCGGCAGCTTCTGCGATAGCGTTGTTCTTCACCTGATACAGAGACTGTTACGGATCATAAAGCGTCGTACACATCCATAACTCCCCTTGAAATCTTCTCTCTGAATATTCATTTTCCTAGCTATTTTACAGGCCTCGAACACCAAAATTTTAATCGAGACCAGTACCCCGAAAGCCGCAAATCCGTTCCATGAATTAAACACTGCCGCTCCATTTACGGATATTTACACGATTTCCCTCGAAAAGCACGCTTTTTGGATGGTACTTTTTTTAGTTTTTCTTACATATTCCGCCACTCTCGCACACTTGACTCACCAACCCCAAACTTCTGACTTAAAGCACGGTCACCATTTTCTTTTAGATACTGAACTATTTTCAACTTAAATGTCGCAGTATATCTACACAGATTCTCCATATCACTCGCATGTTGTCAAAAGACGCTCTCAACTATTTCGTTAAGTGAGTGACGTCAACACAACATGATACGAGACTCATTCCTACCCTCGTCACTCACTCCCTCCCCCACACAATCCCTATCCGAAGTCTAAAAATAGATTTTCGCATTCTTTCCTGGCATGACATAACATTTGTTTCGACTTTCTTTACTGAAATTCATTTAGTCATTCATTCACTTGCATGTCAAGTTTATGGAGCGTATTATATACGAGATAAAAGAAATTTGCCATTTTTTTCTTCTAAAGTAGGGGTGCGTGTTATACACGAGTAAATACGGTAGTAAAATTTACATTTTATGTTTTTTCGACTTCAACAGTTGGATTTTTTGGGTTTGCCTGCACGAAATTGTAAAATTTGTAAAGTGGAAAAAGTAATTTTTTAATTTTGAAGCCCTAAAAAGATGATAAATGCCGAAATAATGAGATTTTAGTTTCATTTTTCGTATATTCTATCATTATTTTAACCATCAGGCATCACTAGTACCCCAGCCCGGAGTAGTTTAAATATATGATAGTCAGACATTTCCCCACAGACTCTGCAGCCCTGCTGATGTCTAGTAAAATAGTATAAAGTAATAGACATCGTATTTATAAAAACAAAAGTTTAAGACAGAAAATAGAATAGATTACACAAAAGCACAGACAGAATATTCCATACACCAGTGGAAACTTATCAATAAAAACATTGAAACAAAGTAGAAAACATTGCAAACTTCAAATTAAACACTTGTTGCAAGTTAGGAACTTTGGGAAGAGAAGAAATTAAGTGCAAAGGTTAACCACATAACTATGGCAGAATTAACACTTGTTTATTCATAAAACTCAATGGTGCAACCAGTATGCCATGCCACCTGCATTTTTAAAGGTTGGGTAACTGATTATGGTGAAGGCACCGATTTCCATAAAGCACAAAAATTTTTAATGAATTAATTCAGAAAGGAAACTAACAAGGATAGTTTAGAATTATTAGTTATAGTTAACATAGTTTAAAAGAGTGCAATGTCTTCTAACGAGATTTCAGGGGTCAATCTAGACAAAATTTGGGGCCTGTTTAGGAACCTTTCACAAAAATCTAATAAAATAGGCCCCTTCACAAAAATAAATTTAATAAAATGGGCCCCTTCACAAAATGCATTTTCATAAAAACTGTTTAAAAATGTATAACTTTGTAAATAAAAACCAGTTAACCAAGAACAAAAACTTTAGCAAGAGGATTTGAAGAAGTGCTTGTTAACTGTATTTCAACTTTCGTTACAAAATGTTATTTTTCACAAAAATATTATAAGTTCACAAAAATAACTTACTTTTCATAAAATGGGACCCAAGAATAAGAAATTCACATATTATCGTCAATTTCAACATATTTCATAGAACGTCTGAAAAATTTTAAGACTTTTAGTTTATGACACAACAAGAGTTACCATTAAAAATATAAAACATAATTAAAATATCTGGTATATACTACTATTTGATTATCCCATCGACCAATTTCGCTAAATTATACAAATCGCCAAACTATTAGCCAAATAATGCAAATGACAATTTTTATTTCAAATAACGAAAGAAAAAATAAATTAGTGAAACATTATTAAAAATAAAACGTTGAATTAAAAATCACTTGACGTAACAAACATTTATAAAGTGTTTTATGTCAAGCAATTTTGACATTTACGATCACCCATTATTGGCATTTTAAACAGGGTTGGCAAAGTGGACCCAGCCCACAAAAACTTGCCTGGGTTTTTGTTAAAAATCATTTCTGAATTTGCAAATCCCTCCTATAGCAGGGGTGCAGAAAATGTTTCTACTCCCGACATTTCCCCCAATCCACATGAAAATTTCCCCAAAATTTTACGGTATGTTGTAGGTAAATGCTGTATTATCGTAGGTTCCAATATTTCTCAACTTATGCGCGAGTATATATAGCAGAGGTGATTCTGAGTGAAAAGCAAAAATTCTGAAATTAACAGCAAATTTTCTGAAAGGTCACAGCACAGTGGGGGAAAATGGGGGGGGGGATCCACTCCCAGCACTATGTTTTTTTCGCGGCCCTTTGACGAAATTTGCGTTTTGTAGCGATCTTTTGACGAAATTTGCGGTTATTTCGCCTTTCTTTTGACGAAATTGGCGGTTGTTTTGCCATCGTTTGACAAAATTGCGGTTGTTTCGCGATCTTTTGACAAAATTGCGGTTGTTTCGCGATCTTTTGACAAAACTTGAGGGTTTTTTGCGATCTTTTGTTAAAATTTGCAGTTTTTTTCGCGATCGTTTGATAAAATTTGCGGTTTTTTTGCGATCTTTTGACGAAATATGCGTTTTTTCGACTAGTTTTGTGGTTATTTCGCCCCTTTTGACGAAATACACGGTTGTTTCGCGATCTTTTGACGAAATATGCGAGTTTTTTTGACGTTCTTTTGACAAAATTCGCGATTATTTATCTATGGTTCATGGTTATTTGTCCCTTTTGACAAAATTCGCAGTTTTTTCGCGATCTTTTTACAAATTTGCAGATTTTTTGCGATCGTTCGACGAAAGTTGCGATTTTTTCATGATATTTAGACGAAATTGCGGTTGTTTTGCGATCTTTTGTCGAAATTTGCGGTTTTTTGCGATCTTTTGACGAAATATGTGTTTATTTCGCCTTCCTTTTGACGAGTTTACCGGTTATTTCACCCTCTTCTGACAAAACTTGCGCTTATTTCGCCCTGCTACGAAATACGTGGTTGTTTCGCGATCTTTTGACGAAATTTGCGTTCATTTCGTGCTCTTTGACGAAATTCGCGTTTGTTTTGTGATTGTTTGACGAAATTTGCTCTTCTTTCGCGATCTTTTGACTAAATGTGCGGTTTTTTTCGCGATCTTTTGACGAAATTTGCGTTCATTTTCCGAACATTTTATGAAATTTCCTAGTTTTTTCTTTGACGTTCCTTTGAGAAAAATCGGGGTCATTTTGCCCTTTTAGACGAAATTCGCGGTTGTTTCACGTTCTTTTGACGAAACTCAGTTGTTTTGCGATCGTTTGACGAAATTTGCGTTCCCTTCGCGCTCTTTTGACGAAATTCACGATTGTTTTGTGATCGTTTGGCGAAATTTGCTCTTTCGCGATCTTTTGACGAAATGTGCGGTTTTTCGTGATCTTTTCATAAAATTTGCGTTCATTTCGTGATCTTTTGACGAAATTTGCGTTCATTTCGTGAACATTTGACGAAATTTCCGGGTTATTTTCGCGTTCCTTCGACGAAATTCGCTGTTATTTCGCCACGTTTTGACGAAAATTGTGGTTCTTTCTCCACGTTTGACGAAATTTGCGGTTGTTTCACGCTCTTTTGACGAAACTCAGTTGTTTTGCGATCGTTTGACGAAATTTGCGGTTATTTCGCGATCTTTTGACAAAATTTGCGGTTATTTTGCGATCTTATGACGAAATTTGCGGTTATTTTGTGATCTTACGACGAAATTCACGTTTTTTTCCGTAACTCTTGGACAAAATTCGCGGTATTTTTATGTCCGAATTTTCAGATTGATGAAAGATTTTTTAAATTTTCGGAACCGAATGCCTTAATTTTTTGGAAAATTGGGAACAGAATCACCTGATATACGGTACACATTATTCTGAGATCGATTTTGTGAAGGTCACCATACGGATCTTTTTATTTATAGTGAAATTTTTCTATCTCAGGAAATTATGGAATTTGTTGTTAAAATCGAAATCAATTGTATATGTTTCTGCAAAATTTCCCCATTTGTTTAAAATTTCCCCCGATCCTAGATCGCCGGATCGGACATATTCTGCATCCCTGTCCTATAGTATTTAAAAATACAAAATACAAGTTTACCTTTTAAGCCCAAAACCTAGGTGGGTTTTTTTTTTTTTTTTTTTGTAATCAAAATTACATAAAAATAATTAAATAAAAATCAGTCGTATTTGTGGTAGGTAACCAGGTGGTAGTTTATTTCAGAATATTTATTTTTTTTAAATATATTTTAAATAACTTACAGAATGTAATATATTTAAAATAATTATAATTGATCTTTTTTATAGTTTACCAATCAAAATCATTCACTTTGATTTTTATGGTAATATTTATTAAATCTTTACTAGTTTTTCCTACTGCTCTGAGCCTAGTAGAGTCTAGCGCGGGTCGGGTTCCACCCGACCCGAACCTGCAAACAGAGTCAGATAATATAGACAAACACGCAAACGCCATTCGCAGAAAATTTTCAAAGTTTGCAGACAGTTTTGATGGGGTTTTTTTTACAAGTTTCTTTATTTAAAAAAAGAAATTAACAAGACCCCAGGTGGAGAATCCGTGTAACGCACGTTGTAGACTATTGACAAGGTCTGTAGACTATTTTTCAACTGGAGAAAAAGAAAAAGATTGCTAGAAAGTATTTGCCATGTACCATACTACAGTATTTTTTGGAAGAAGCACCGGCGGCTCATACGAGTTACAAACTTAAAAATATTGTAAGTGCGGTGCTTATGCCGGAACGGTGGGTACAATTCCTTTTTTCTTTTCCCTCCTGCCAGGGCCGGTACCAGAAACAGTGCAGCACTGACGAGGGTGCTGCAGATTATTTTAGGATTTGCAGATTAATTTTTACAGATTATAAATAAATTTTGTGTTAAAAAATAAATATTAAATGTTGATCTCTTTTTAAATAAAGTTTATTTGGTTGGAAATTTTAGCGAATGTTTATGTGCTTGTATATAACTTTTCATTTTTGCTGTTGGCGGCAATATATCACTCGGGAGGAGTGCGGCGTTTTTTTGCAGAAAATTTTAAAGAAATTATTTGAGTTCGCAGACAGTTTTACATTTTATCTAAGTCTGCCTGCAAATTCCAATCAACCTGCAACCCGACCCAAACAAATAATTTTCAGCAACCCGCAACCCAACCCCACAAAAAAAATTTCAGGCAACCCGCAACCCCGACGTATATCAACCCGCACTCGCAATATTTCAACCCACAATCCAACCCGAACTCGCAATGTAAGGAAAGCAAATCATGTTTTAATATCATTATGAAAAATAATCTACAATTGTATCTCTAACAGAGGCCTGCGCCGGTCCGGCCCGCAGCGGCAAAATTTCTAACTGGCCAGACTGCTTTATTAGGACAGTTTTTTCAACGGGCCGGGCTGGCAAAAAAATTAATTGGTCCTTCCAGGCCGGGCTGGCAAAAAAATTAATCGGCCCTTCCAGTCCGGGCCGATAACTGCAATTAAGCGGGTCTACTGGCCCGATATAAATATTTAGACGAAGCCGATAAAATTATAAATGGGACGTGCCAGGCTAGGGCCAAACTTTTAAGTTTTACACGGGACGAGGTAGGGCGGGCCATCGGGTGCAGACCTCTGATTCTCTAATACCATTTTTATGTTTTACACACGAGAATTAACAATTTTTTTTCTTTAATATACAACTATAGTAAAACCTCTGTCCCGACCCGATGCAGGACTCCAAATGGTATAAAACTAAAAATCTAATCTTTAAATATTCTTTAAAATTAGTTGCGGTTTCAAAAGTTCCACATATAACGATACACCTTGTTTTACGCAAGTGGCCATCTGCCTTTAGTTTATCAGCAGTTATTATTTTGAAAATTTTCCCGTCTAACATCATGCATCGCATATCACCACAATTAAATTATTCACTTGATACGTTACACAGGAAGGACCATTAAGCGTTTTGCTGTGTAGGGTCAGGTGGGGGAAAAATCAAGCTTTTTTTAGAAAAGGCCCTAAAATCAAACTATTAAATTTGTTTTAATGAAACTTTTACAATGAAACTATACATTGGATTCATATAGATTAAACATGAAGCATAAACACTCAATTTTATTCGATTGTTTTCTGACAGTGATACATTTAAAAGAGTATGTTTTGATATCACCACTTTGCCCCATGGTGGGGGAAAGTGGGGGTAGTTCCAAAATTAGTGTATATTTAAATAAAAATGTGTAAATATTGTTTTTTAAATAAAAATACACTGAAATAAATGTATCTTAATTATTTTTTAAGGTACAAATGCACAAAAAAATATTTTTCAGATATTATTTAATTAAAGACTTATTTAGAATTAATTTACTTGACTTATTGCAGTAAATTTTTATAATATATTTTTAATAACATGTAGGAAATGCTGCCCACCATGCCTTTTACTATACTTACATTTTTACATATAGATCCAACTTTAAAGGAAGCAAAATCAGGCAGCCCAGCCAATGGCACTAAAAAATAAAGGACTGAATGAAATATATGCAAGATAAAATAGTAAAGAGGTTTTTTTTCTTTTTTTTTTCGAATATAGCATTTGTAGAAGTGCAAAAAAGAATCTTGCGCATGGCGCCATGTTCTAGTACAGCCGCTCGTGCCTCTTATTTTCCCAAATTATTTTTTGTAATTCCTGCATGTTTTGCAGAACTATTTTTAAGGCAACAACTAAAAAATACCACCTCGTTCCTATTGTTGAAAAAAAAATTTAATCCAGATTACACCTTTGGTGGGGGGGGGGGGGGGGGGAGGGGAGAGTGACTGTGGGGTATACTAAAAAAGGGGATGAAAAATATGCAAAGCAAAATACTTAATAAAACTTTTTTATAAGAATATATCATTTATAAGGCTATAGAAAAAATATCACACAAGTGCCATTGCTAGTAAAGCCGCCTGTCATTATCCTCAAAAATTAAAATTATTATTTTTTTTTCCCCCACACAAGAGATATTTTACTGAAGGAAATCCTGATTTTTGGATTTTTAAGAATTTACACTAGTCACACGAACTTACAAGCTAACATTAAACCTATGGGAGCAATCTTCTCAAATGTTTTCATTTTAATATTTTTAAATTATTTCCCCCCCTTAGCATAATTGAGATTGATCTTTAATGTTGCTATTCTTTTACTTTTGAAACAAGTATACTAAAAAAACTATGACCAAAATAAAAAAAAAATACAAACTCGCAATAAAAGTTATAGACATCAGGTACTTATTGCCCCCCCCCCCCAAAAAAAAAATTAAAATGGGATTAAAAAATCTGTAAACAACCCTCCCATAGTATTAACATTAGCTTGAGTGTTTCTTTCCCTGACTATTATAGGCTATTTAGAGTAGAGGTCTGCATGGGCCGTGTTGAGAATGCCAACTTGGCGATACTTGCCATTTTCTGTCAGTCGGCTGCTTGGCAACCCCTTCTTTTGTTGTTTCTAATTTTCATTTCAGTGTAGATGTAACTTTTGATTTGAACCGTATTACGGTAAAAAAATGGAACTCTTAAAGGAGAGTAATAATAATATTCATATATCTATATATCTGTAAATAAATGTGCATATAAGTTGTTTTTTAAGAAAGAAGTAGTTTAATTCGTGCTGTAGAGTGTGTTTATTTATTGAAGTTACGAATTTGATATATTAGAAGTAGTTTATGAATACGTTCTTATTCTTCGACGCATTATGGAATAATTTGAATTTACCGAACCTGAAATCTGAATGACGACGTATCAGGCCGAAATTTCCAGGCCCGTCCCGATACAAAAATTACTTTGGCCCGGCCCATAAAAAAAATATATTGACCCGGCCCAGTAAAAAACTGTTTCAAATTTTCCTAAAATTTAATGCATTCGGTTCAGAAAATCTAAAACTTTCTTCAGTCAGAAAAGTAAAGACACAAAAAAAAATCATAAATTCTGACAAATAGTCGCCGAAAAAAATCTCTAATTTCATCAAAAGATCGTGGAAAAGATGAGAATTTTAGCAAAGGGCTGCAGAAAAAACACGAATTTCTTCAAAGGATTGCAGAAAAACACGAATTTCCTCAAAAGATCGTGAAAAAAAATAATTTCGGGAAAGGGTCGGGAAAAATTGGAAATTTTGTCAAAGGGTCCGGAAAGAAATGCAAATTTCATCAAAGTGTCGTGACAGAAATGCAAATTTGATCAAAGGATCGCAAAAGAAATGTGAATTTCATCAAATGATAGCGAAAAAATCTGAATTTCGTTAAAGGATCGGGGAAAAAATGCAAATTTTGTCAAAGGGCAGCAGAAAAAACACTAATTTCGTTAAAGTATAACGGGAAAAAAACGCGAATTTTGTCAAAGCATCACGGAAGAAACGCAAATTCCGTCAAAGGGTCACGAAAAAAATATGGTGGCCTCTTTAGATAGTGTTGACGCTCGAAAAAAAAATGGCCGCCGGATGGGAATTTTTCAAAAAGGGAGCTATATTCTAAAAAAGGATAAATTTTTCAAAAAGGGAACACTTTTCTATAAAAAGGGCACATTTGTACCTTGTTCACAAAAAATATTTTGAACTGATTTGTTTAGAGACCCCTAGAATTTGCAATATTTCCCTGGGATCGATTGAATTGCCACGGGGTGCATAGGAAGTGTTAAAAAGGGCAGCCGAGTGCATCGGAAGGGTTTAAAAGAGCCGCCAGATGCAAAAAGGAAATAAGGCCCACCAAGCGCTGAGCCATGCTAAAGCGGCTTAAAGCCAACACTACTTTAGAAAACAGTACACACTCAAAAATCTATGATTATTATTTAGTGTTGACTCTAAGCCGCTTTAGCAGGGCGCAGCACCCAACGGCCCTTTTTATTTCTTTTTTGTGCCCGGCGGCCCTTTTAAACCCTTCCGATGCGCCCGGCATCCCCTTTTAGCAGATATTATTATTTAGTGTTGACTCTAAGCCGCTTTAGCAGGGCGCAGCACCCGACGGCCCTTTTTATTTCTTTTTTGTGCCCGGCGGCCCTTTTAAACCCTTCCGATGCGCCCGGCATCCCCTTTTAGCACTTCCTATGATCCCCGTGGTAATTCAATTGATCCCGGGAAAATATCGCAAATTCTAGGAACTCTAAACAAACCAGTTTAAAATATTTTCTGTGAACAAGGTACAAGTGTGCTCTTTTTGGAAAAAAGTGCCCTTTTTTAGAATAGTGTTCCCTTTTTGAAAAAATGTACCCTTTTTTAGAATAGTGTTTGTTCCCTTTTTGAAAAATGTACCCTTTTTAGGTGCGTTCGTAATTATATAAATACGTAGCACCTATAGTCGTCATTCAGTCCGTCTGTCTGTCCGTCCGCATATAACAGAGCAAAAACTACCCGACCGAATGATCTGAAATTTTTAATATATAATTGCTGCAAAAGTTTGTCGAGCCATTTCCAATTTTATGAAAATCGGATGTATAGTTTAATTACAGGGACAGTCAAAAGTTTTTCTTTACATTACGGCCAATGGGGAAAATTATTGCAAGTGAATTTTAATGATGTTACAGACTTCCGAATGGTCTGAAATTTTTAATATATAATTGCTGCAAAAGTTTGTTGAGCCATTTCCAATTTTATGAAAATCGGATGTATAGTTTAATTACAGGGACACCCAAAAGTTTTCCGTTACATTATGGCCAATGGTAAAAAATTATTGCAAATGCATTTTAATGATTTTACAGCCTTCCGAATGGTCTGAAATTTTAAATATATAATTCCTGCAAACTTTTGTCGAGCCATATCAAATTTTATGAAAATCGAATGTATAGTTTAATTACAGGGACAGTCAAAAGTTTTCCGTTACATTACGGGGAATGCGGAAAATATTATTGTAAGTGCATTTTAATGATGTTACAGACTATGCACTTATGAAGCGCAAAAAAATATACATTCAGTACAATATGGGGTGCAAAAAATAATTATAAAACTAGTTATAGTACGAACGCACCTCATTTGCCACGTTTGACGAGCAATTTCCAACTTGTTTAGAATAGTGTTCCCTTTTTGAAAAATTTCCGCCCGGTAGCCCTTTTTTTCTAGAGTCAACACTATTATTATAGGTATAATTATAATAATTTTGTCCAATGACAGCAAAAAAAAAAAAAAAAAAAAAAAAAAAATGTAAAAGAAACACGAATGTCATCGAAGGGTCACGAAAAAGAAAAAACATTGATTTCATCAAAGGGCTGCAAAAGATCACAATATTCGACAAAGTACTGCAAAAAAAACACAAATGTTGTCAAAAGATTTTGGAAAAGACATGCATTTCATCATAGGGTAACGGACAAAACATGGTGATCTGTTTAGAAGACAGCACACATACAAGCATCTATGATTATTATTATAACTATTGTTTTTAATGTGAAATAATACACTGAACTAACTTTTGAAAAATCCTGTTAAACCGAACCGAACTTGCAGGAATCTATATACTCAGCCTGAAATCCACCCAACCAGAAAACAGTTACTCGACCAGCAAAAAAAAAAAAAAAAAAAAAAAAAAAAATAGCGCTCCCCACCTTTTCTCGACTAGTCATACCGTTTTTGGTCTAGGTAAATTATGTTTTAGGAAGTATTAAATACATCTACATGAATTTATAAAGCGTATTTATGATTTATGAAAAGAAAATATTTATTAAGGGTTGCTTGTACTTGTTTTTTTTTTTTTTTTTTTTTTTTTTTTTTTTTTTTTTTTGTCTTTTACATTGATATTTTCAAATGGTACGTAGTAATGTTTACATTTTTGCCTGTGGCATATACGAGTATAACTATACTTTACTTTTTATCTCAGCAATAATTATTGTTTAATCAGTAAAAAAAAAATAACTTGCTTAATTGCTTTCCATTTTTACCTAAATGAAATTTTGCGATCTTGTGATTTGTTTACTTATCTGTAGCAATGTATGAATTTTAAAAACATCTTAGATGTAATAGTATTCGTTGGTTAGATCAAAACATATTTCATAAGAATATCTTAAAATTTTTGAAGTTTTGAAATTTACTGCAAACAAAATTCTCCAAAAAACATTTTATAGCATATTTTTATAAAGAAAAAAAAATTGCATATTTATATTTTTATGGGCAAAATGTAATAAACCAAAAGTGGATCTTGATGGGAAAATAATTTTAACATGCATTTATGAGAAAAAAAGAAATTCTGATATCGTCAATTTAAAAAAATTTCATAAAACGGTTGAAAAATTTTAAGACTTTCAGTTTACGACACAACAAGACAACCAAAAACTTTCTGTGCACTTAAATATTGAGTCAAAAACTTTCTGCAAATTAATGTTTAATAAAATTACGTATTATATTAAGTTTATGATATGAATTAAAAACAATAGTTTAAAATAATTGCCATTTAATTTAAAAATTAATTAATATTAATTAAAGAGTAATTATTTTGGTTAAAAAAATAATAAAGCATAATATCCATGCTAGGAAAACAGGCGATTCTGAGTAAAAAAAAAAAAAAAAAAAAATGAAATGAAATCTGCAATTTAAAGCAAATTTTCTGAAAGGTTACAGCAGAGGAATTATTTTCCCATCAAGATCAACTTTTTGTTTATTACGCAGCTATAAATAAATCAGGGGTGATTGCGAGTTCATGAAAAAATACCTGAAATTTTATCATGAAAAAGATTTCGCATGGAGAAAGAACATGTATTTTATTACAGGGGGGTCCAAATCTTTTCGCTATGAAAAATATTACCTTTAATTATGTTTAGAAATCATATGAAATTGATATTTTAGTCTTATTTTATTAATTTAACTATCAGAAAAACTAGAATTCCGGTATGGAAAATGAAATAAATACCTGAATTCAGGTATATTACCTGAACACAATCACCCCTGAATAAATAAAAAAATATCCTTCAATTTAACTATTTTAATACATTTTGCCCATAAAAATATAAATATGCAAATACTTTTTCTTTATAAAAATATGGTATAAAATGTTTTTTGGAGAATTCTGAATTTTGTTTGCAGTAAATTTCAGAGCTTCAAAAATTTTAAAAGATATTCTTATGAAATGTGTTTTGATCTAACCTACGAATATTACATCTAAGATGTTTTTAAAAATTCATACATTGCTACAGATAAGTAAACAAATCACAAGATCGCAAAATTTCATTTAGGTAGAAATGGAAAGCAATTAAGCAGGTTATTTTTTTTTTACTGATTAAACAATAATTATTGCTGAGATAAAAAGTAAAGTACAGATATACTTGTATATGCCACTGGCAAGAATGTAAACATTACTACGTACCATTTGAAAATATCGATGTAAAAAGACAAAATAATAATAATAATAATAATAATAACAAGTACAAGCAACCCTTAATAATTATTTTCTTTTCATAAATCATAACTAAGCTTTATAAATTCATGTAGACGTATTTAATACTTCCTAAAACATAATTTACCTAGACAAAAACGGTACGACTAGTCATTGAATCCGCTTTCGCGTTTATTTTCCGCACACGTTTATTTATTTATTGAACAACAAACATATGAGTTGTGTGCTTGACATAGAGCCCGCTTTGCGCACACGTTTTAAAAATTTTGTAAAATGACAAATAGGACAAAAAATATTTAGTAGAGTTCCTGTTCCTACCTTGCATTATGTTAAATCAGCGTTACTCAAATGGAGTCGCCTCGCCGTCGCCATTTAAGGAATTTTTACCTTAGCGTTGCCATTTTCCATTTCGGTAAAGTGAAAGACGAGTGAATGCCAGGAAAATAATACGAAATTGATGACGTGTTAAAAAATTATCATACCCATGGTCTCGAACTAATATAAAGCAAATCATACTTTAGTGGTGGTCAAACTACTATCATGTGTTGAATAGTTATTGGATAACAAGATTTGACACGATTGCTACTTCGCAAAAAGCTATCGCCTGTCTATTGCTCTTTTGGCAACACGTATGCGATACAACTTTGTTTTGCCATTAAAAGCATGTCGCATTGTTATATGAAAATCGATATACCTAACAAGAATGATAATTCTAACATCAGTTGGTGAGGTTTTTGACAAATCTGTGTTTGCTGGGGTACTTCAAACATAACAAAATTTATAAGCAGCGCTGAGGTAGGCTAAAAGATGGTTTCTCAAGAGTATGGGAACATTCATAGTTCCTTAAGAAAGAGTGGGATGAATTATTTATGACCTATGGGGAAAAATCGTTTGTGATGTATTTTAATGATATTTCGATACTTCAAACATAATGAAAGTAAAAAAAATCAATGAGGGGCTTGCAACATATTTTCTATAGAACGATGAGTGCGTAGAGTTTATCTCCATTTACAATGACGCATAAAATAATTTGTTTACAGCAGAGACTATGATCGATTTCACTGAAGGAAAAAAATCTTAATAATATTATATGATCGTCGAAAAGTGTTTTATCATCTATGCCTGATGTATGATTTTTCATTCTTGTTTTATTGCTAATATCTTATTGACGGATACCTATTTATAAATTTGGACACCTTAGGCACACTTTGTTTTTTGGGCCCCTTCGAATCCTTTATGTATATTGTAAAATTACGTTTTTTACGGATAGAACATAAGAATGCATTGTTCCCGGTAAGCTACATCTCAAATTTTCTCAGAATGTTGGAAAAAAATCCCGAAAAATGGAAGATTTTGAGGTTTCGGAGATTGAGAAATCTTTGAAAGCAGTAACTGTATTATTACATTACAATTGAGCAGACATAGTATTATGAGTAGAGATCGATCGTTTCGATTTACCTAAAATCTGAGTTTCGTAGAAAATTTGTTTCGGCGAAATGCTGCCAAAACTTCGGCCGGAACGAAACTCGACCAAAACTATTTGTATTCCAAAAATCTCGTTTCTTCCTTCGGAAATTTTGAACATTATTCATTGATTTGAGCTGTATCGGCTAAAAAGAGATACTCTTTATTTATTGCTATGATTTTCACTGTTTATAATTGTCAGTCATAACTCACTCAAGACGTGAGTGCAAATTATAAAGCAAGCAATGCAGCACTAAATTTTGAAGACGCTTTTCACGTGCTCATTAAAGGCTGCAGACTTAACAGTAATAGAAAATTTCTAGTTTGAAACCGCAGAAGTGTTTCGGATACTCTTTGAGAAAGTTCTAGTATTAATATGATTACTTACAAAAATCATTATAAAAGATAAATCAGCGTATGTATACCTAAAACATTTTTTAATTAGACTAACTTCGTATAATCAGAAATTCATTCTGTGTCGTTGATGAATAAATTCATTTTATTGTATACGAAAATAAAAAAATTTGGTGAGAGGCACAGATAAACAACTTGGGTTACACATGTAATTACAAGTATGATTAATTAGTAATTATATATTTTTATGTATGTATTAATTACTTAAAAGAACTTTTTGAGCACTTTCCTTTTCGTTTTCGATCGAAAATAGGAAGATTACCGAAATTCGGTTTCGATCTTAAAAACCTGTTTCGGTCGATCCTTAAATATGTGTAATAAACTCTTAAGACAATTCTCAAATCCAAACTGGCTACTTCATGACATATATTTTATTTCATTTCGTATGCTCGGAAACGTATTACATTGGCAGGTGTTTGCATTCAGAAACTATGTAATCGCAGCAAGTTTTCCATTTTTTTTTATAAAAGCAGGGAATCTTTTAGAAAATGCTGTCAAAGTCGGCGTTTAAACCAAATTTCTGATGTGACAGTGAAAAAGATAAGTTAAAATTCAGTTGTCACGTGATATGAATTGCTTATTACTCGATAAGTAATTTATTTATCAAAAAATAGAAAACTCATTTCAATAGTCAGGCTTTTGCGTTTAAAAATGAACAAAAAAAGTGTCAGAAATTTTCGCATTATTGAGCAGGACATTTGAGAACCACTTTAAGAACTGAAAAAGCAGGATTTTCTGTAAGTATAACAATTAATTCGAATAATATAAAATACTTTTGTGTGATATCTAGAGCCAGTTTCAAAGAATTATCACTTTACGGGAGATGTCTGCGCCTACAACAATCGCACTGGAGAACCCAGGGACAGCATACAGGCGGCTAGATATAGCTGTTAGCATTGCTCTGATTGGCTCTTCAGATCAAGTTTTTCTGACAGGAAAGATGTGATGTTTGCATATCTAACGGTAAGCTTCAAAAGTCACGTGACGCGACGATGTTTGTATATCTAACGGTAAATCATGTCGTTAAATTTAAAAGTGTTGTAAACGAATTTATTGTTTATTGTAATTGAGAAAGTTTTGTGAAATTTCTTCATCCAAAATTCTAGTGCATTGGCGCAACAATAAAATTTATGTTTTGAGGATTACAAAGCTTTTATTTTAAAAGAAGTCACCTCGTTTATGTGCTGGCATTAAACAAAATCTTTTACCAAACAGTTTGATGTTGACTCTAATAATAATTGAATTTGAAAAGGTACAGAATAGCTCTTAATTTAATCAGAAGATGTGCAAATATAAGGGCTATAACATAATGATCATTTTCTCAGTTATTACTGTGAGACAAGTCCTATATTAACAACTCGATACATGTATCAAGTGATTGTTGTTGTAGCGTGCGTATTATAACTAATTATTATCAAACTTGGCAGTCTAAAATGTTTCTGACTTTCACCCACGATGATACTGTTATTATTTATGCGAATTTTAATAATACTGGAAGCTCATATAAGTTTGTGAAAAATTTTTTGCACATTTCATGTGTTTGTAATTTTAATAAAATATATTTGTTTTTATTTTTGCTTTGCTTTATTTAGTTGTTGCTTTTTTGTAATATTAATCTATTTTAAGTTCTGGAATGATTGCAGTCTTTCTAACTATAAAGTATTTTTATTTATTATAAGGTAAGGTGGGTGTACTATCGGAGAAATTTGTAAAACATAATAAAAGTATTGTTTCTAATTTTCACATAAACAAAGAAAATAGAAACAATACTTAACAATAGAAAAATACCTAATAATAATAATATATATAAAATTTGTGTTGTTTTGTAACGTGGTTATATATATATATATCTACTTTTTGTTTTTGATTCTCCAATAGTCAGTTCTCTCTCTCCCCTCCCCCCTAACAAGAATTGTGCTTTTTTTTATGCATATGTACAATACGGATTACACGCACTTGCAAATTAGCAGTACTCTACTATATTTCTATTTAAATAATAAAAACTTTGAGAAAAATGAAGTTTATTCCAATTTAACGTTATATAGTAAAAGTCTAATGAGATAAGAGAATCTTTACTCTCTTTTACATACAGAAATTTATTATGCTTCCTATGCTTATTTTATGGACGAGTAAATTTGATTACTGAAAGGAAATTGCTATAACAATGTGAATGATAGCTATCAATTTTAAATTAAATGTTTTTTATACTTGAAAAAAAAATTACTGTTTGCAAGCCTACATTGCACTTTATTGTTCACAAACTTTATGAATTTTCTTTCTGACACATCTTTTAATTCATTTTATTACACATTATTTATTACTACAGTTTATACATTACAATGAATTTAGCAGGTGCTCTTATTCAAAGTGTAGCAAAAAGTTCAAGACTGGCGTCACAGATTTTCTTTTTTTTTTTTTTTTCCAGATTCTTTTATCATAGAACCTTTATTTTGCTTTAATTATGTTTAGCTCTATTACTTAATGCAAAAACTTAAGAGTATTATTAATAAAAACGAATAAAATGAATAAAGACATTACAGGTAAGTGATTGTTTGATTAATTAATGCTTCAATTGTAAAATATTTTACCTCACAGAATACTTTCTACCCCTGAAGTAGGGGAAGACGGGGTACAATGAAACATTACTTGTAAAATCAGTCAAATTTGTCACAGAGCATTGAAGTTTATGTATATGTTATACAACTATGTGTTCCAATTACTAATGTGATTTGGATACATTCACACTTCTACAACAGTAGCAATAGAAGATTATTGCTTTTACACCATTGAAAGTAATTTTCTTTCCAAAAAGTAATTTTGTTTCTTGTTCCTTGTTGTTATATGTAATAATTATTTTTTCTATACATTGTAATCTTTGGGTTGTTGTCTTCATACCTCCAAAACCAAAATAAAATAAATATTAGAAGTTTGAAAATAAATTTTTACTTAGTAACCTCACTGTGGGGTACAATGGAACACTTGCAGATGGGGTACAATGAAACATGTTTTATTTAGGGATGCACCGAATAGTGATTTTGGCTGAATACCGAATATTCAGCTTGTTGAATACTTTTATATTTCAAAATTTAAAGGCATTAAAATGTTACATTTTAAAACAATTTTACATAATATTTAAAACAGAAACTTTTATTCTAATAAACAAGAGCTTTTTCAAGTAAACTTTATGCTGAAAAAAAATCTGCTTTGAGTTATTTAAGAAGAGGATAGTTATAAAAAAATTTTAATTAGTCAAATTTTAAATTTCATGGCTTATTCTGAGAATTAAAACAAATGAATAAAATTTTCTTAAATTCTAAAACAAACATTTTAAAATCAATGAGAAATTGTGAAAAAATTGTATAGGATCATATATTATTTGTTTGTCAGGAAGAGACAAAAGTAAATAAATACAATCAATTCAAATTTTATATGGTGGCAACTTAGCAAGAATAACTGTTCTACTCCCTTTGATTAAGCAAGGAAATTTTTTTAATTCATCCTAGATCGGTCTCTGGAGTGGGCTATCATTTTCAGAGATTCTAAACGTTGTTCTTAAAATCTTAGCAAGAAACAAATTTTTTACTGGAAAATGTTCAGGAACTTGCATTTGTACATAATTAATTCCTATGAAAATACTCATGATTGGTTAATTTTCTTAAATAATACTTAATAAACAGCAAATAAATAATGTAAAAACATTCTCTTTTATTTAAATATGATTCTGTTTTTAATTATTCTGAATATCTTTATAAGTTGACTTTTAAATGTAGAAGTTGTAAAGATTTTCAAAATTATGTTTTCAAAGTTTTTTTTTAAATTTTCGGTTCGGCCAAATATTTCGATATTCGGCATGCCAAATAGTTTGCTATTTGGCCAGGCCGAATATTCGGCATACCGATTAGTTTGATATTCGGCCAGACCGAATATTCGGTAACATGGCCGAATACCGAATATTCGGTGCATCCCTAGTTTTATTACAGTAATAAAAGTAGTAAATAGAATATATTAGAAGTAAGAGTAGGAAAACAGAAAAAAAAGAGTTTTGTTCTAATCAGGCCAGTGAAAGTGCTGTTGTCAAGCAATTAAAAAATAGAAAAAGGGAAAAAGCTGTGAAGGGATTGTTTTCAAAACAAACTCTGCCTGCTACAGACTCTGATGAAGATTACGATGATCCAGATTTTTTTTCCCAGCTCCAGCTGATCATCAAGGTGCTAAGAATGAGATATCCACACACAACAGGTATGGCACAAGCAGTACCCATATTAATGGAAATTTAAGGATATATATACCGTTGGAGAAATCATACATTTAAATGAAGTCAAATGTTAAGTACTTGATATAAAGACTCCAACCTAGTTTTAAATTTGTGCGTTCTTCAGAAACTTACATTTTTTAAGAAATCTCATTGTGTTAAAACTACCACCCCCCAATTCCTTCAGGAGCAACTGAAAGAAAAGTGGAAATGCTAATTTTTGAAACTGACTTGAGCCAATTTAATATAAAATGAAAGGTATTTCTTAAATTAATAGAATTTTCTTATTTTTCATCTTGGACTATAATATTTTTATCAAGTTCCTTTTTTGTATTTTATTAATCAAGTTTTGTTTTTGTATTTATCTCATTGTTCATAAAATAAACTATACTGAGTGAAAATTGCTTCCATCTTTTGGAGCGTGTCATTGTACCCCTGCATATGGGGTACAATGAAACACTGTAAGACATTTATTTTTGTTATTTTTCAAGCATAAAGATATTGTTTAGAACCTAATAAAAATTTATTTAGATGGGGAAAATACAAGATTAAGAGTATGCATTAATTATATTTTTGTGCATGCAAAATTGTAGATAGGGGAAAAAAATAGTAAATTTTGTTTCATTGTACCCCGTCTTCCCCTATCTGTTGCAGACACTTGGAGAATTTTCTGCTACTAGGCTCTTATCCAAAAATCTATAATCAAACTTTTTCAGTTTTCCAGTAAAGGTGGAAGAGCTTTGAGAAAATGTCAAATTTGGTATTTTGAACCAAATGAATGAGAGGGAAAAAACTGCTGTCATAAAACTACAATTACTTACAACACAAAATGTAATTTATCTAAAAAGAACTGTTGACTGATGAATTTTATTCAATAATCATGCCTACAGCATCATGCTTTTAGGTTTAAAAATAAGTCAAAGTTTTTTTTTGTTTGAGAAACTGCTTTAAATTTATTATACAGGCATCCCCCGACTTATGTAAGTAATGTGTTCCGTAAACTTTTTCGTAAGTCAAATTTTACGTAAGTTGAATTTGTAAATTCCTTAGGTAAAATTTCGTCAGAAACTGCAATAATTATTATATATATATACATTATTTACACAGTAAAGTATTATTTACATAGTTATAAATAAAGTAGCATGCAACAGTATTTACTTGGATATAAACTATAAAAGTATGAAAAAATATAAAAACAAATTGAAAAAACACTTTTCAAATAAAAAGTATTGTGGAATATGCGATTTATCAATTTAACATGGATGAATTAATTTATATCAATTTTGAATCTACATCAAACGAACAGCTCTGAAGCTGGAGGAAAAAATACACTCATTCCTCTTCTCCAAGGTTTCGTTATGGTTTGAATTCAGCTAACAAAATTGTAATGGTTAAACAGTTTTTTTTTTTTTGAGGGGGGCTCATTTTAATCAGGTTTGTTTTGTTAAAGATTTGATTGTAAATCCCAATAAAAATATAATTATATCTAACACAGTAGAAGATCTTTATAACGCAAACCTAAAAATGCAAGGTTGTACGTTATATAGAGTTTTGCGTTATATGGATCACATTTCACACATCATTAAATTTACCCTTATAAATATGTCTAAAACATATGAAAGTACTGTGCAGTATGTTTATACTGCATTCCTTGTTATCTGAAGTTGTGCAGATTATAAATTTTTGCATAATATTGATCATTCCACACATTGTTAAATATACTTTATAAACATGGTCCAGATATATCAGGACCCAAATCATTCATTATATTACTAATTTTCAAAAATGTTTAGTGTAATAATAGCAATATTTTTCATTAAAAAGTTCTAATTTAAGGAGATAAAGTTGAATTAATGTATCAAATGTAATTTTCTAGAAAGTAGCAATTATTTACAATGTGGGAATTCAGGTGCTTTTAAACCCTTTGCACTCCGTATAAATTTGAGTATGGGCTACCAGTAACTCCGCGTCATTACACAAATGTTTTATTAGGTCGTCACCATTTTTTTTAAAGAAGTGTCCTTCAAGTACACAATTTTAAAAATGCTCTGATTAAATGAGGCAAATTTTATTTTCCTTTGTTACTGGTGCAAAAACAAATTTTGCAAGGAAAGATGATGTTGCTGCAGCGGCAACAACAGGGTTTTTCACTTACCTTACCATGTCGCCGCAGCGGCGACAACGGAGTACAAAGGGTTAATTGAAAAATTCATTGTTTACATCAGAGAAGTTGTGCATTATATAGAGAATTGCATTATAAAGATCTTCTACTGTATATAAAGCTATATTATTGTTGTGATGTTTATTTGCATATTTTATTTATAAAACAGTTATCAAAAGTATGCAAATGCATATCAAGCACCTTAGTATGCTCATAAATGTAATTTTCGAGATTTCTTACGTAAGTGCGAATTTACGTAAGTCGAGGGATGCCTGTATAAGCACTATTATTTACATCTGTTGAATACTAAATTTTTCGTACAAAATAAAGTAATGTATTTTAGGGCTGCATTTACCTGTAGTGCTGCATCAATTGATAAAGTATATAAACATGCTAGCTGCTACTTTATGCTATGTGATTCCCACTGTACTGTTATATGAATAATGTCCATAAGAAAATCTTTTTTTTAAATATTGCATAATTTTCACTATTTGTACACGTAATAATTCAAAATTTTCCTTCATTTTAGGATTCTGTACTTAAAAAGTAAAAACAGAACAATAAGATTACTCGTGTGTCTGTCACAGCCATTTTACTCATAAACTATGGAACGGGGGAAGTAATAAAAGCTATTGACCCACATATTTACAGATTATTAAACATTCACAAATATATTTAGGAAAATTGTAGAGCGGCTAATTAAGCTACTTGAAGAAAAAAAAATCTTTCCTCTGTATATCGTGTGAAAGATTTCGTAATGTTGAACTCAAAAATACATTTCTTTTAATTTTAGGTATTATAGTTGCAGAGATATCGTCGAAAATGTAGTGCAAAAATATGTCCCCCCCCCCCCCAGTTCTATTACCAAAACTACTCAAACTAAAATTATGAAAAAATTAGAGATAGTACAAGTTAACTTAAACCTTTCAGGAAAATTATAACGATTACCCTGTCACATAGTTTTTGAGAAAAGCGCATTTTTCCTATTTTATAATTAATATAGTATCTTCTAAAAATATTTGCGTATTAACAATTTACATTCCTCTTATTAAAAAGAAGTAATTGGACTTGCCCCATTCCTCCCCACTACCTTCTTTTATGTTAAACTTCTTGTATAAAAAAAAATGCTGCTTTTAGGATTAGTTTAAATTATGGATTACTATGGAAAATGTTAAAACGTGGGTGTGGAAATTAGAATTAAAAGTAGCCTATAGATAAGAGTGTGTGTCCATGTGGCCTAAGTCAATCTATGGTTCTTTATCTCAGAACCTTGTCAATATATTTGTTTATTTTATTTACATATATAAAAACAAAGTATAAAAATTACAAACTGCATCAAAAAATGATGGGGTTAAACATACAATAAAAATATAAGAAAAAGAGTGCAGCATGGCTACCAATATCAAAATTTAGAAAAGTACCCTCAGGGGACAAAGTGGGGGGAGGGACACCAAAGGTGCATAACATCAGTAATTGGTCACAGGCCTTTCCAATGATATGTCACATGAGAGATCTTGGCTAAATTTAGAAAAGTGCCTCCTTGTGGGGGGAGGGGTACAGGAATAGCATAACATGATTAAGTGGCCACAGGTCTTTCTAGCTATATGTCAAATGACTGGACGGGTGTCGGCAAAATTTAGAAAAATGCTTCCCAGGGCAAAGGAAGGGAGGGGCACAGTAGGTGCTTAATGTGAATAAGCAGTCACAGGGCTTTCTAATGATATATCATATGAGGGGTGTCGGCAAAAGTTAGGAAAATGTTCCGCCAGGTGGCTAACTATCATGCCTCCTGGAATACAATTCCCCCTTTTTGAAATTTCATATATTATAAATAATATTTATTGGAGAGTTCCGTAAAAAAATCCAATAAAAAATTATAAAAACGCTACGGTTTCAAAAAAGTTTGAAAAGTACCCCTTCCCCTGTGGGAGCCAAATTGGGGAAGGGGAAAGAAAGGTTTGTAATATGAAAGAGTGGTCCGATGGCTTTTCAATGATATATAACATGATCAAAAAATTTTTTGAAAATTGCTCCCCCACCCCTCCCCGTGGTCTTTCTCCCTAGAATTCATGCAGTCCCCACATTTAAATTTTTATATTTAATAAATAACATTTATCGGATGGCTCGTCAAAAAAGCACATCTAAAATGATATTTATTGTAGAAATCGCTACATTTTTATAAATTTGTTCGCTCCTCCCAAAATTCAACTCTGGAGGGAGGGTTCATAATATGAAAGAGTTCCCAAAGAGATTCGATTATATGTCACAGAAGGGGTTCGGTAAAAGTTTGAAAATTGCACACCCCATGGGTCCAGTCGTATGCCCCCAAATTCACCCACCTCCCTCTTTGCTCTATAGTTGGAACCCTGGGGGGTACTTTTCTAACTTTTGCCAACATTCCTCACGTGATATATCATTGGAAGGCTCTGTGCCACTATTTCACATTATACACCTCCTGTGCCCCCTCCCCCTCCACTTTGGCCACACAAGCTGGCACTTTTCTAAGTTTAGCCGACACCCCCATGTGATGTATCATTGAAAAACCCTGTGACCACTTATTCATATTATGCACATCCGTTGTCCCCCCTCCAGGAGGGTACGTTTAATGTATTCAAGTACGGGGTCTTCTAATAGTGAAAAAATTATGGAATTCATCTCAAATGGCGTAGAAAAATCAATAAAAAATATTGATCCCATTTACCATCATTTTAGTTCCTGTTTTTGCCATCACTGGTGTTTTTAATTCTTATTTCTTCTGCCATTTTGCTGCTAATTGCCAGAAAATTCTATTTTTTTATGCTTCAACCCTCTTTTATATCTGCCTATAACCTTTTTATATCTGCTTGTGCCTTTTCAACTTTTTGCAACCAGAGGACGCTGTCACATGACTTTTCCACTATTGCGGCTCAATTATAGCCTCCCTTCGGTTTGTTGTTTTTTATTCCATCTCCTTTTAGTTGCCATGTATTTACTAAAAAAGCATGTAAAAACAATGATTTTAATAATCGATTAGAGAACATTTTGTTTGTAGATTCTCGGAAGTAATTGATGACTGTATCGATTGTGTTTTTTACAGCGATTTTTTTAGATTGGTAAATTTTCGAATCTACTGAAACTAAAATTATGAAATAATTAGTGGTTGTAGAAATTTATTTAAACTAGCAGGAAAACTGTAGCAAATTAGCTCACATAGTTTGAGAAAATCTCATTTTTCCATTACACACAAATTTCACTTTGTGGGTGTTCAGCAAGGAAGTTGAGGGGCACTTGAGGTACTTATCATGGAAGTATAAAAGGATTGTTGATAATTACAAAAGTAGTTGATAGTTACAAAAAAAAATTGCTAGTAATTAGCCAAGATATTAACCTTTAAGGGGTTAAGGCTAAGTCAGACGAACGTCTATTTGCACGCTTTTTGTCTCAACATGTAACAGAAACACCTGTTAGCGAAGGCATTTCTGTTACATGTTAAGACAAAAAGTGTGCAAATAGACATTCGTCTCACATTAGCTTTAAGACAAAAATGGTTTGGGCATACATAAAGACATGAATCACATACTCTATGCGACATCAGCTTTTAAAACCTAGGTAACATTTTTAAATGATATATTCGTGTAATGCAATGCCCAGTAGTAATATACAAGAAATAAACATCAAATTGTTAAAAACAAACTAATTTAGGTACTTTTTGGTTAGCCGGGCACCAGTGTTATGTATACATATCTATATGCAAACACATATATACATACATATATATATATGTGTGTGTGTATATATATATATGTACATATATAACACTGGTGCCTGGCTAACCGAAAAGTACCCTAATTTAATTAGAATTAATCACGTAATTACTTTGGGATTCGTGACCAGTTTGCATTGAGTGGCACTTTCAATATGCCACCTGGGTCTTTAAAGGTTAATTAACAACCTATCTGGAAAAAAAGCAGAACAGACAAAGGCGGCATTGCAACTTTCTTTCAAAGTGCACTTAGCACAGTGCCAAGTTTAAACTTTGAACAAGGTCAATTAATATATTTACAGAACCCTCCGTGCACAAGTAATACTCACACTTGACAGATTATTAAAAAAAGTTTTACTTACATAGGCAATACTTTCTTAGAAGTACAATCTAATGCACGGCTGAAATGGCAGTGTGCACAAGACTGTCCCACTGAGTTATTGCCTTTATTGATGCTTCACACTATTTCTACCAGTGTCACCTTTTTAAAGTTTGGATTCATGATTATTTTGCTTGTAGTTTTTTACTGTAATAAGCATAAAAAAGTCTTCAATGTAGTAAATATGATTTGTAATTGTTTCAATCTAAAAATTACAAATGGAAAACTGTAAATTGAAATCTTTTATAAGGCGTCATTTGACACTGGTAGGAATAGTGTTAAGCACACACTGTCTTTGCTCCTTGCTGTCTCTCATCATCTTCAATTATTATGTGTTGAAATAGATTTTTCTGTCACGCCTTCCTCCTGTGACAACTCTCTATAGTAATGAAAGCTTCTTGTCTGTGAGGTACACATCCTCCACTTTTTGAGCTGAATATTTCCAGTTTTTCTTTTTTTTTAGATACAATTACAGAAGAGCAAGAAATAAAAATTATCAAAGTGCAAATTTATAGAACAAAATCAAAACAATAAATAATATGTAGTATTTAGGTGCCTACTACTGAAATTAATAAAGAAAATCTTCTAAGTGCCCTTTTCCACACCACCTTACATCAAGACCAGAAAACTATTCAATGATGTTTATTAAGGCTCGGTCTTGAATGTTTGAGGTAGGGCACACAGGCGCGTTTTTTTTTATGTGGTATCGCCAGTAGCCATAATCCACAAGAAAAAAAATATCTGGAACGTAGGAAAAAAAAGTATTAATCCAATAACATAAGGGCAATATTACGGCTCTTATGGAACACAATTCCTCATGAATCGATACACGGTAGATTCAGTGCCATAACTGGGGAGGGACCCGGTTGCCAGAATGAAAGGCGAAGAAAGCACCAAATGAAGATTGTTGTTTGATACAAAACTGTATATACCATAATTTCCGGCTTATAATCCATGGCAGCACATAATCCGCATATGGAATTGTTCTTTTCACCGGAAAAAAGTTAGCAGAAAATCTGCACCGTCCACCAAGAGTACCAAGTGCACATAAGCAGCCAGATTAAGCTATTGCATGGTGCTGCCATCTATTTGAAAAATATCAAACCAAACTAAGAACATGCTAAAATTGTCCGTTTTTTTTTTCAAAAGTGAAAAAAAAAATAATCTGCGGCTGCCGATTATCCGTATTGCAAAAATGTTCCCTGTTTTGGCAGATTATCCATGGATTATAGGCCGGAAATTACGGTATATATATAGGAAATTAGGATAAAAATGTTTTGCAGCCAGAAATTCCAAATGAAAGACTAACCAAAAGTAAAAGTGACTTTTAAAAAAATTTGCAACCAAAATAAAAAAAAAAGAAAGCACTAATCTGGTTAAAATTCAACCTTAGCTATTCTAAGAAAAAGAAAAAAACATTTAAATGCAAGTGAGAAATTAAAAAAAAAAATGCTTCCATAGGTTTAACATTACCAGTTTCTTCGCATGACTAGTGTAATCTCACACGAAAACACTCGTATGCTAATAATGTTAAACATATAAGAGCAACCTTTTTGAGAATTCTCTCTTGAATTTTAATATTTTAAAATGTTTTTTTTTTATGATACCTGACATTGTGTGTTTATACTTTTATGATTTTTGTTGCATATTTTTCACATGAAGACACTAATATAAATTTCAGAACCAGTTTAAATTTATTCTTTATTACCTTTCAAATCTAATTAAGAAATTCAAGATATATAACAGTGCTTACTGTACTAGCAAATAAAGAAAAACTACTGAACTCCATGTCAATGACATATTTATATTTCGTGAGGTACGATTTTACGGTAGTTAAGGTGTACAGAAAATAGGAAAGCAGACAAACATTGTATTTTAATAAAAATGAAATCTAAAATGAGTACAAATGGAAAAAAATAAGATAATCTATTCAAAAGTTATCATAAATATACATTTATCTACATCAGATGAATCTCAAATCTATATTGAAGTTAATAAAAGAAAATTATATGGCCTGCAGCCAGATTAGTAGCCCCAGAACATGAACATCCTCCCCCCCCCCCAAAAAAAAAAAAACTGAGAAGGATCCTTTTGTGTATACTTAAGAGTAACGCATTATAGGCTAAAATCTCTCTTGGAAAAAGAAAAAAGGCTCTGTCTATGGCCAAAAATTATAGAATATTAAGATGCTTGCAGTAAGCATATTATTTTATTTGAAAAAAAAAACTGAAATTTAATCTTACAAATTAAATTAATTTAAATCAGATTGATAAGATATTTTAGATTCAACAATTGGCAATTCAAGCACTCGAATACAACATTTGGTGTAAAAAAGATGCAAGTCCTCGCTTTAAGAAAATCTCACTCAAGCACATTGCATTACATGTATTTTTAACTTGTTCCTAATTTTTTTTTTTTTTTTTTTTTTTTTTTTTTTTTTTTTTTTTTACAATTTCATCTTACATTAATGTTTTGTGCTATAATGACAGGTCAGAATAATTCAAATTTAAACATATAAAACTTGAACAAGTTTTATAATAGATGATACAATTATTATAAGCAAAATCACTTATATCATTAAAACAAAAATATGTATGCTAAAAATGATAACAGTACTACACTAATGATCTTACAAAGACTTTTTATACTAGTTTCATATACATAAATCGATAACATTCTCAAAATCAATAATGGTAAAATACTATTTTCGCAAAACAAAAAATATTTTAAATAATATCGCCTACTTTCAAAACAGATTTTAGTATTGCAATAAAGCTATAACAATTACTCAAAGTTATGTGTTTAAACTATACCCTCATTCAGTTAGATAGCATAATGGTTTGTTCAATAGTAGGTACCTATCTATACACTGCTTTTAAAATAACATGTTAATGAAAAATCTATTTATTATTTGAAAATTGGATATGCTTGAAATTCTTAGGCCATGAGGCTAGGGATCCTGTCCCTAATCAGCTATTACTACATCAAAATTGATAACAAAATTAGTTTAATTTATTAAAAGTATACTTGCCCCCCCTCCCCCCCCCCAAAAAAGGAAAGTTATGCCATTTTAATAATAAACAAATAAGACATTTGATAATAGACAGAAATAGAGGGCAAGTCCATCTGCCATATAACCCTTGATTACAAGGTATAATAATTTTTTTAATGTAATATAAATTGCTCGTCTTACTACCTGACTTAAGAAATTGCAAAGTGTGGTGGGTTTCAAGAAGAAATTGATAGCGAAGAGGGGGGGGGGGGCGTCTGATTACGATAATGCATTAAACTTATACGCATTTTACTGTTAAATTATTTTAATCAAGTAATTACATTGGTATGTTTTTCATTTACTTTTTCGTTAGTGATAGAGAGATAGTATGCTGTCTAATACTTAATACAATGCCTATTTAAAAGTTCCTTTTGATACAATGCTTTTTTGTAAATTATTACAAGCATATTCATAACTATAATACTGTATAATTTAAAAATAAATATAACAAACAGTTTTATTTCGTGCATGCACGGCTAACAAGAAACGCCTTTACCTTTTTTCACATCTTCAAGATTCACGATCAAGCAATAACAACACAAACGAAAACTTTTTTTATCACAGATTATAATCTTACCTATTAATTGTCTGTGTTTTTTATCTTTAAACCGCTAGCGCATGCGCGTTGCATGATTTAATCGAGCAAACATTCTAGATATTAAAAATCAGTATGGTCACGATATGTTAATCAGAAGAACCAATCAGAACAATGCTAACCGCTATACCTAGGCGCCTGTGGGACAGCATGGTATAGATGTGCACCAAACGAGCTCAGGCCAATTTTCATTCACGACACTCAGGTCCTGCTCATCCTTTACATTTTTCTGAAGGCTCGGGCCAGGCCTAACTTTACTTTTCCATACCAAGCACGGGCTGGATTTAATTTTTCCTAGACGTCTCCGCCGGCCGAAATTTTCGGACATAGTCTACATTAAGCCCATAGAAAATCATTGTCCTTGCAAAAATCATTAAAATTTAGCCAGCCCAAACAATTTTTGCAAACAGTGTATATCCTCCTGAGACCTGGCATCCATTTAAATGGATTTTTTGCTTTCTCCTTCTATTGCGTTAAATTTCATTGTAGCAATCTAAAACCAGTTTGGCATGGTAATGTATGAATGAAAAATCAACATTCAGCTTTTGAATTTTGGCAACGGTAACTACTTTGTTTACAAAATGGCGAAATAAATGAGTCATGTTGGAATTCTACGTTCTGCTGGTAAGTTTCGTTTTTATATTATTTCAATTTGTTTAAACTATTTTTTTTTTTTTTTGCAATTTTAATAGCAGATGTTAATACTTGCCTTATGTTCTTTATAATAAATTCTATTCTTTCCCATACTTATAGAATTTTTTAAATTATTTTAAAGGGAGTTATGGCCTGAACACCCATTTAGATGTATGTGCTGTAAAACAAAATTAAAAAATCAAATTTATTAATTTCTTTAAAAACATCATTTTTGATGCCTATTTGTTGAAAAAAAAACCTCATATTAAAATATATATATGCATTATATTTTGCTTGGGTCTCAGGAGGATATAATTTCAAATCGCCATTATTCTACAATTAAAATTAAAAGTTTATTCATTATAAAGAATAGTAAATTTCTAGGGAAAAAATTAAAATATATAATAAAACCTGTAAAAAAGAATCTGACTATGACGGAAACTTACTTGTCTTAACCCTTTAGCGGGTGGTGTCCATAAAATAGGACACCTAATTTTAAAAGTATTAGCACAAATAATATTTAATTAAAATTTTTCTTTTATAAAGTACGGGAAAATTAGTAAGTTTCTATTTTCTGTAAATTCTGGTGTCAATCCATCATTTCATCATTCTTCAAACAAAATTACTCCGCGCCAGAAAGGGTTAAACGGCAAAATGTGTTGATTCATGCCAAATGAATATAATTGTACGTGGGAAAAGAACGTAACACATTTATAACAGTTGATGTACTTGCTAGGAAGGGAACTTTTCTAAAACGGAAATTTTTCATTCGAATGGGATTCCGTCTTTGAAGATTTTACTGTATAGCATTTTTCATATTTTTAAGCCTCTAATATACAGAATATGGATTAACGATATTTATGATAACTGAAATATTTACATACAAATAGAGTTTCAATAAAATAAATAAAATATCGCAAACCAGGGAGGAGGAGTTTCCTACAAATAATTTTGGTTGTTGTTAAAACGGAAATTGACCCTTCACTAGGATGTAAAAAAAAAAAAAAGAAAAAAGAAAACCTGCATGATTTCGAAAACTAAAAATTCTAGTTTCAAATTTAATTTTATTTCAAAAGAATTAATTTTCCTGAAAAAAGGCGAACTTCATATGGCTAAGTTGTACTAATATATACAAAATTATATAGTATATACAAAATAAAAATAAAATAAAATATTGAAATTTCAGCGAAAACATTGGGCCAGTAAATCCCCCCCCCCTTCCTCTTGCTTACGTCATTGTGTAGAATAAAGAATTTG
Source organism: Maratus speciosus (assembly GCA_963932465.1). Classification (NCBI taxonomy): domain Eukaryota; kingdom Metazoa; phylum Arthropoda; class Arachnida; order Araneae; family Salticidae; genus Maratus; species Maratus speciosus. Next base: position 34,330,714 of record OZ010794.1, on the reverse strand, counting down.
TGAAATAAAACACTATTTTCGACAACAATTGCGGAAGCTGTAAAAAACATGATAATGCTATACTTAATCTGCAATATCATAACTGCTGTCCCCCCCACCCGCCACACACACACATACACGCTCCAAAAAGAGAAAAAAGGAAATTAATTTGATAATTTGGATACATCTATTTAACCTCAGTGTTACTTTCAGTTTAAACATATAGCGGCTAAATTTTAACAGAATAATAAAATTATTCCGCATTAAATTAATTATTTATTGAGGTAGAATACTGCTCTTTCAAAAAAAAAAAAAAAAAAGTCGGTGTAAAATTGTGGGAATTCTTAGCAAATTTACGAAAAGTAAACAGCGACAAGCAATTGCAATTTTTGTGAAACAAATTTCTTTTGTTTTATCTTATAGCTTACTTTACGGTAAATAATGTTTAAATAATAAAACTTTCTTTTAAGTTTCTTGTAATCACAACATTTTAAATTAACTTATTTAAAAAGAATTAACTTTCTATTATAAAAAGGGGGATTTCCATATACAGTCCTAAGCAAAAGTTTAGACACTGGTGATTTTTAACCTGTTAATAAAAAATACGAACACTTGGGTTATAGAAATGGCTGTATTTATTTTTAAATATATTTTAAACGTTTTAGGACAGAAATAACGGTTTTATTGTAGGGTATTATTTAATTTAACTGAAAAAAGTGAAATTTGCATATTGCAAAAGTTTAGACACTTTTGTGATTTTTTGGCAACTGTTCACGATAAGACGCAAATTTTAAACTTATGACGTCACATGCATGAAGTATTTAAGTACACCTCGCCATAGTATTGGTTAGTGAAGATGTCGCGAGCTTTAAATTTTCAGTCAGATGAAGTAATTAAAGCATGGAAGCTGAAATCGAAAGGGAAGACTGTTGCAGAAATTTCAGCAACTTTGAATCGTCCAAAGAAGTCTGTCTATTAAGTACTGTCTAAGGTTGACTCTTTCAAAGCAAAACATAAATATGGAAGACCTCTTGTGGCCAGAAAAAAGAGATTATAGAAGGATCCATAAACTGGCATCTAGACAAATGATGACTGCTAATCGCATTAAAAGTGAGTCAGAGCTTTCTGTGTCAACGGATACTTTCGTAGATGAATTAAAGAAATATGTATGCTAGTTTATATGAAAATGATAAAACAACCAGCCTTGAAATCTCACAACAAATTGAAACCTTTCTGTCTCGGAGTAATTCTATTTATAAAACCGATGAAATAATGGAATGAAACCAGAATTTATAAACGAATTTATTAGAAAATATGAACTTGCTTATTTCACGTACATTATAAAAGAAAAAATTTAAGTAAATCTTCTTGGTGTCGTCTGTCAGTTTTGGAATTAAAATTAGGTATCCTTTTTAAGGACATCGCTCTCGACGGAGTTAATGATTTGGTCTTCCATTTGTTTTAATTTTCAAGTATCTCTGGAGTTTCTCAATGGTCGCCAAGCAGCGTAAAACTGCATTCATACATTGGAAAACTATTTTTAGCCATTTGGCGAACTTTTAGCTTTTCAAAGTATGTATTTGATTAAGACAATGCGTCTTTTCATGTTGCATACAAATTAAAAAATTGGTTTAACTCTCAAAATATTACTGTTCTCGACTGGCCCGCGTGTAGCCCTGATCTGAACCCAATCGAAAACTTTTGTGGCATAATATCTCATACGTTTTAGGCAATTGTTTGACAGTACTCCTCTGTAAATGAACTTCGATCTACTGTTGAACGTGTTTAGTACGAAATAGACCCCCAAGTGATACAGGATTTAGTTTCTTCGATGGAAGTCACATTTTTGCATTAATAGCAGACAATGTAGGTGCTGTTCGATTTTAATTTATGGATATTTTTCTGTTAACAGACAAATTGTCTATACTTTTGCCACAATGTTAATGTTAATTTTTTTTTGTCATTATATAGTATGTAAAGTGTATAAATTAAAATTTATTATTTGTGAATAAAAGATAAATCCCCAGAAATATATGACAGATGAGTTACAACAATTCGTTATATACTTCGCAGTACAGAAGCACAATTGATAATTGTCTAAACTTTTGCTGAGCACTGTAGATAAGTATAATACTAATTAAAAACGAAATAAAATATTGAAATCGCTTCAAGTTCCCGCGAAAAGACTTTGTCAGTAGATCTTTGTTTCTTCAATTTAACTCTCTTATTTTTTTAATGTAATTTCACTATTTTTTATTGTATACATATAAATAAAATCTAAAGTGTTCTCTATATCTTAAAGATGTATATTGCTTTTATGAACCTGCTTTTCCTCATTAAATATAACTGCAAAAGCAAAAGAAAGAAAAAAGAAAGAAATAAAAATCCCTTATTTGTAGTCGTAATAATGAAGCCTTTCTGTAAGTGGTATTAAAGAGTCTTCTCAATATAATTTAATGCAGAAACATGCAATATTTACATTTTAATATTTGCAATATTAAGTATAGATTCAGCACGTGAATGGAAAGAAAACAAAACATTTTCTTCCGCTTTCCCCAACCTAGAGTTGCAAAAGGTGGGAAAAAACGGGTTTATTCCCGGGAATAAATCGGATTTTTTGGGAAGGAAATTTTAAAAATTTCCGGGAGTTTTCAGAAAGTTTTAAGCATGAAAAATTTTAAATTTATTATTTTCAATTATTTTTAATAATTTCAATTTCTGTCAATATAAACAAAACTAATAACTTAAAATATTTTTAAAAATGCACGGTTTGCATGAAAACTAACGAAATACAGGCTTCAGCAGCAGAAATATTAAGTAAGAGAAAATAAAATATCATATGATATTTTATTTTACTTATATAAGTAATTTTGTACTTCAATCGTCCATAAGTAAAAAGTGAAAGAGGCAGATGAGAGATTCATCATTTCCTGGGATGAATATAAACTTCACCTCTGTTCTTCGAATCAACGAATGTAAACAAAAAAGAAAATGAACAAAATTAAAAGAAATCAATGCAAAAATACAAAGCAACTCGTTAAGAGATATGCGAGCCAAGAGAAACTAAAAAAAATTAATTTTTAAAGAAACATTTAAATCCACACCTATTTACAGCCGCTATTGTCGTAAAGCTAATGAATTATAAGGACTTATACTGTAAAATCATAAGTTTTGTGAATTCATCATGTAAAATCTATCTGTTTGGAACGTCCGTCCCTGAAATTTCTTTAAAATAAAAATTTCAAATTGAAAAATAACTGGTTTTGTTTATCTTCAAAACTCCTTCAAAATTTCTAATATTCCCAAAAATTCCGGGTTTATTCCATAAAATTCCCCGCTTTATTCCCGTCCCTCAAAATCTGCAGGGTTTTTGCAACTCTACCCCAACCTAATAGGTAATTTGTATGGAAAAATTCCAGCTTAAAAGGGTGTTGAACGTACAAAGGCTCAAAGCTTGTGCACTTTACCACCGCCAACAAACAATCCATCAACTTGTCAATAAAGATCATTGGGCAGAGAGCGGACGCTAACACATGATTTTACGCCAAAAACACTTTTGGGGACAAATAAAGGACTTGGAATATTACGTGCCATGCGCTTTTCGAGTCTTTTTTGACATACATGTATTGGGCATGTTATGCCCAATACATTCTTCGGACATGTTTTGACAGACAGCATATTACGCCCCACACGCTCAAAGGGTTGATATAAAATGAAAACTGGGGTAAAAAGCGGCAAGTTTTAAGAATTCCATACAGAAAACAAAATTCAAAAATCTCAATTTTTTCATGAGATATGCTTAGAAAAGTGAGAAAAAGTATTCCCATACGTTACCATGGAGAACGGAAAACGACATACTAAGTGACCAGTACATTTAAAGACTTAAAATGAACTGAAATTTTTCAACTGAGCGAAAAATTACCCATTTGGGATTCGAATCCATAGATTTCCATAGCCAATGTTCTGTCTATTCTGGGACACAGACCTACAATTGGTGGGTGCATCTCGTTTAATGGAGTTCCGTTACCTTTCTGTTGAGCCGTCTGCATGATTCTATTTCAGATAAGGTTATCTGAGCGAGATATACTAATCGGTTGTGGGCCGATGTAGCTCAATAGATAAGAGTATTGGTAATGTAAGTCAAAAGGTTTTGCTGTCGAAATCCAGCTGGGGAATTTTTTTGGCTCAGTTGAAAAACTTTAATCTATATTTCAGGCATTTCCTAACTTACGTAAGTAATGCGTTCCAAAAGCTTTTACGTAATTTGAATTTTACGAAAGTCGAATTTCTAAATTGATTAGGTAAAATTTAGTAAAAAACTGCAATATTTATTATATATATATAAATATTAAAGATACGAATGATGATAATTCTTAAAAACTTAGAAATTAGTACAGTATTTTATTTATGAATATATATATGTAATGTGTGTGTGTATAAAATAATTTTGGATCAAAATTTATAAAACAAGTTCACATAACGATGTCAACCAAAATTCTAAATGAAGATGACATGTAAAAATATAATACATAAAGCATCATGCAGCAGTATTTATTCGGAGTTAAACAATAAAAATATGACAAAAAATATATAAACAAACTGAAAGAGCACTTTTCAAATAAAAAACCTCTTATGGAATGCAGGATTTATAAATTTCACACTGGAGAATTGATTTATATAATTTTCAATCTACATTAAACGAACAGGTGAAGCTAGAAGAAGAAAACACTAGTTCCTCTTCATCGAAACTTTAAAATTAGCTTTCGTTCTGGCTTGAATTCAGCTAACATAATTGTTACGGTTGAACCATACATTTTTTGTCTCATTTTAAATAGATTTTAGCTTGTTTTGTTAAAGATTTGATTGTATATCCCAATAAAAAATAAAACTGTATTATGATTGTGGTTTTATTTGCATACTTTATTTATAACATAATTATCGAAACTATGCAAATGCATATCAAAAGCGCTAGTGAGTTCATAACTGCGAATTTACATAACTAGCATACTACGTAAGTCGAGAGATGTTTATATTCCAACTTAATATTTGCCGAAAGTGATAAAATCCATTTAAAAGGCAAATAATTTAGCCCTGTTTCATTACTCTCAAGATCTAAAATGATACAAATATTTTCGCAAAAAATTGTCTTAAAATATTGGTAAAAATATATTTTTTAACTTATTGGAATGTCTCATGATTATTATATAAATTTACTAATATATCTTCAGACATCAAGGAAGATTGTGATGAAAAGTCTACTTCACTCACGCAAAAACACCCGCTCGCTATTATTAATTCCATGGGAGATCCTATCAATCCTATGGGAAATTTTTTTTAAGTATCTCGTTTACATTTCAATATTTAATTTTTTTTTTTTGCACTGAATAAATGATATTGATCCATACAAGGGCCGATTTTTACTTTTTCAATTTTGTTTGCAGAGTGTTTTTATGAGAGTATTTTCTTTCTGAAAAGGTTACAACAATGAAAGTATCTTCCCAAAAAAACCTTTAAACGAAATCGAAAAAATAAAAAACAAGCTTTGTACAGATCAACCCCAACTATCCTGTAAAAAGAAAAAAAAATTTTAAATATCGAAATACAAATGAGATATTTTTCAAAAATTCTCCCATACGATTAATATTAGCGAGCAGTTGTGAAGTAGACCCTTAAGGTGGAGCCTTTTTATCTTTTCAAGTGAGATTATGTTTTATTTTTGGGGAAAATTACTATACAGGGAAATAAAAAATTAAAAGCAACTACCAAAAAGTTTTACATAAAGGTTTACAGAAATTTAGTGAATGTGTCGATGTTATTTGCTTATTATCAAAAAGACTCTAAGTCATGGAGGAAATGTAATTCTTTTTATTTCATTACTAAATACTAAAACATAAAAAGTGATAATAGTAAATGCAATGACATATACAGGGTTCATACTAAATTTTGGAAATAAAAATATAGCAGATTTTAAGGAATTGTGTACTTCGTAGTCGACAAATGTTTCCTTAAATAATGGTTGTCAGATAATCATTTGGAACATAGGATAAAAGCACCAATAGTCGGCCATTTAAGCGCTTTCTTTTAGTATATAGCTTAAAGCGGAATTTTAAAAAGCAAAACAACATTTTTAACAGTGACACATGTTAATATAAACTTTTATTTTACTGTTTCAGCAATTGTTTTTTTAAAAAACTGATTATAGTTTTTATTTATAAAAGGTTAAACTTAAAAGTAGCAAAGTCACTAGTAGTCGGCTACTCAATTCTAGTGTTCGGCCATCACAGGACCAGTTGTCGGCCACTTAAATACTTTGTTATGGTAAATAATTTAAATTATAATTTTTAACAACAAAACAACATTTTAACAATAAAATGTGTTAATTTATACTTTTTTTTATAAAGTTTCAGTAATAATTTAAAATATTATAATAGTTTTTAACACTTTCCAACATAGTTAAAAAGTGTTTGTGAATTTGGATTGTGTCCAGTTTGTTCGAGCTCTAACACTCGTAAATATACTCGAATCTCCCTGAACTTTTTGTATGTTATTGACGATAACAATAGCACGATCGCTATTGAAAATAAAGTGTGTAGAATTTATAGTTCATCTACAGGGACAGCCAAAAGTATTTCGATACATTACGCTCAATGCGAAAAAATTGCTTCAAGTTTATTTGAATCATGTTGGTCATTTCAAACACAATAAAATATACAGTCGACGCTCGTTTTTACGAACTCGTAGGGAACACCCAAATAGTTCGTAAAATAGAAAGTTCGTAAAATAGAAAAACACCAAAAACGATATGAATATGTACATTATTTATGTATTTTTATCAAACTGATCCTCTCCATAGATGAATCAGTATTTCAAGATTATTTATTATTTAATAAAGTTATACATGTATTTTTAAATATACAGGAAAGAAATGCGAAACTTTGCACAAAAAATAATGTTAGTACACAGAAACATAAGTTATAGCATCCTTTGAAAACATTACATACGAAAACACAGACTGTATTAGTGCTTAGTAGATGAAAATACACAGATGAAAACATAGATAAAAAAATAGGAATGGAAATAATCACTTATCTTTTTTAAAAATCTCATTTTGGAAAATATATGTTTCCATTTTATCTATGCTTGAAATCTTTTCACAGTTATTGTTTCCTTCAAAAAAGTGCTTTAGTCCAAACAATCACTACTTAAAAATTTTGCCATGCCCCTTCCTCCGAAAGAGATTGTGGAAACCAACACATTCCTGGAATGCACCTTATGTTTCATCGCACCTGTATAGAGTTTAGAGACGTTGGCACTGCATTCCGATATTTAAAAAAAAAAAGTTGCAGAAGTACGAAAACCAAGTTCGCAAAAAAGAGATTTTCATATTTTGTAGTTCGTAAATGGGAGAGAAAAATTACATTGCTTCTATGGAAGTGCATTCGGGACCACTCTATAGTTCGTAAAATCGCAAGTGTTCGTGAAAAAGAGGTTCGTAAAAACGAGCGTCTACTGTATATGTATTTTTGAAGTGCACTAAACTATGAATTGTGGACAATATGGGGTCCAAAGTACTTATTATTCATTTATAGGGTCACGCAAAAGAAGTTCTTTACATAATAGTGTCAGGAGAAAAACGGTTTGCAGCGTATTTTAGTTCTGTTACATTATTTCAAATATAATGAAATTGATATACATTACTGAGGTTTACTACAATTTACTTGTTTTATAACATGATATGCATAACATTTATCGTTCATTTACAGGGACACAGAAAGAATTCGGATACAGTACTGTATATTTCTATTAGCGATAATTGCAGGAAGTGTGATTTCGTTTATGACATGCGTTTTTAAGTTTAATTAAATCTTTGCTTGGTATACGTTGTGTATAATTGATATAGATCATATACAATGCTACACAACAGAGTTTGTAAGCTTTGTAGAGTATCAGCGTGAATGGCTTAAAGAAGGCTTCTAATTGAGTTATGCTCTTTCAAGCTGAACTATATTTTGTATACTAAGAGATGTTTGTATAATATAAATAAAATCATATACAGGGCCGAGCAAAGAACTGAATACATGACCGCCCAGGTATAATAATGTGTGGAAGTGTGATTTCAGTAGTTTTAACCATGTTTTAGCCTGAATTAAATTTTGGTAATATACAGGGCTGTAAAATAATTCAAGTATATTTCAGTATAATGGTAAAAATTGCAGAAGGTGAATTTTCAATCTGTAATGCATTTTCTTACTATACTAAGTTTTATCATACTACTAGCAGGCTATGCCCGCTGCGCTGGTCAATATTTCCAGATGAACCTTGGATTAAACTAAATGGTGAATTTGAACTTGTATTTTAAACAATATGGATCTTCGGCTTCACCTTGCTCATTACTGAAAAAGATGTGAACGCCATTGCGATATAATGTTATCTTAAGCGTTGGACAAAATTTAGCAATTAAGAAGTAATTGTTTTAGTTTATTATAAACAGCGCACTTATGGTCGGGTAATGAGACCGTTATGACAACAGAAATTAATAGCTCTGTAACTAATCAACATATAATGAAATCGTATATGCTAACACCATTCCTAAAAGCCATGCAACAGGGCCACTTATAACAAAATATGTTCTGTAGATTTTTTTAAAAAGGCTAAACTTTCATAATCAGGTTCACTTAATTTTTGAACTTTTACTGTTGCTCTATAACTAAGTACCCTTGAACAATATGTATACACTAAAACCTTTCCAAAATTATTACCTAACTAATTGTGGTATATCCTACGAAAGTATTATAAACAATCGGAATGAAATACAAATTTCCGTTGTAAATATATAGTAGATGATGATGATGCGATTTTGTGTAATAGAATTCATAGTAAAGTTTTCGCTTCAAACAAAAACGATGCTTTCAACATTAAAGCTAATACACCAATATGTGACGTATCCGATTACGGAAGGTTAACTTGAATTCTCATGAGCAACTACTCAAAGAAAAGTGAATATGTGGCTTTTGTGATACTTTTATGTCAGCCGGGCGCAGGTAATAAATCAATAAAGATTGTTTTCATAGCATATTCTTATTTTATTATTTTCATTTAAAATACAAACCTTTCACTCATTTAATTTAAAATGCATGCTTTATACTAATTTCATTTAAAAAACTGAAAAGATAAACAATAACAGGAAATAATGCCATAATTAAAAGCAAAAAAATATTTTTAATTTACATACGCAAAATGTAACTACTGCTACTGGGAATTTTAAAAATGCTATCAGCGAGATGTGCGCACGGTTGTTATAAATGTACCCATTTTTTCTTCTTATCGAGGAGCAATTTATAAATCGCACAATATTATTCCAATTCCAATTTCTTTCATTGAGGAACCTATGACCGGAAAAAATGGAAAAAGACTCTTGTAGATTCTTCGGATGACGGCATCTGACGCCATAAACCGAGTTTATATATATGAAAATAATTTTTAAGTCGTTACAAATATTGCTTTCATACTTATTTATTTTCATTGGTACTACTTGTTATCCCGTCGACCAATTTCGCCAAATTATATAAATCGCCAAACCATTCGCCAAATTATATAAATTGACATAATCTTTATTTTAAATAACGAAATAACAAATAAATTAGTATAACATTAATAAAAATACAAATAAAACGTCGAAATTAAAATCACTTGATGACGTAAACACGTGTAGTTTGTTTAAATTCAAGTGAATTTGATATTTACGATCAACCATTATTGGCATTTAATCTTATAGTTTGACGATAGATTTTTGGTCGACGGAATATCTAAGTAGTACCTTTTCCATTTTTGTTTTATAACGCTAAATTCTCAGTAATTTTTTCCCTTTCATTTTACATAAAATCACTATTTTTTTTTTAAATTAAGATGCTTGCATTTTTATTTCAAACTCATAGAGCCGTTTTTATTTTTTAGCCAAAAGGGTTGATTTGAATTTTTTCCGTTGCTAGAGTAACGGATGTAATGATTGATATTTTGAGGTTTAGATGCCAAAGACACAGCCAAATTAGAAAAATATGAAATGTGTCATGAACTGTTGGACTTATAAAAATTTATTTGGTAGCATTCGATTCAGCATACAAAACTTCATTAAAATATGCTATCATTTGACGCATAATTTTGATATTCGATTTTTTTTCCCCTCCCCGTGCAAAAACCATTAGGGGTGACACTTTAGAAAATCCTTTCTTAGCAGAAGTCTATGTCATAAGAAGTATTTTTACCACGATTTTCAAGATTTTAGGTTCAGTAGTTTGCGCTGTGCGTTAATTAGTCCCCTAATCCAGACTTTATTTTATATACTATATTAGATATGCCATTTTGCGGTGAATCGATGATCGAAAATTAGTCCAATATCATTTGAAATAATACATAACAGAGGAGAAAGTACGAAGAAAGACGAAGAAGAAATGACGAATTACAAAAACTTGTAATTTTTTTTTTCAAAATGTTGAATTTTTCGATAGTAATAACGCATTAAAACATAAATTTCCTTAAAAATTATCTTTATTTCCTAGATTTCGAATCTGTGAATTTTCCTATAAATGAAATTGGCGATTTGACTTGAGAAAAAATGAAATAAACAATAGATAATATTTGCTTAAATAAAATGGGTAATATTCGTTGATCTGAGTTCGAGTTTATAAATATCACATGCTTTCGGAATTACGGCGAAAAACATTTTAAAAAGCATGAAATTATTTTACAATATGTATGTGTGGCAGAAATTCACACTGAAATTTAAGTATTCGATTCCATTTTAAAAATATTAACTGATATCTATATAAGTTACAATTGAATATGAAAATGTACTCAAAAAATGATCTCTTTCACCTAAAAAAAAACACCATTTGTGAGAACATCCTCAAGCTAATGTCACGCTTATGCATTTTTGGCTTAAAATCACATTGTTTGGCGACAAAAGAAAAATAATAAATTGTAAAGAAACAAATAGTAATTACACATGTGACTCACAATTACATCTGCTTGTTTCTTCTATAAGTCACGTGATGGGACAGTTAGATATAAAAAAAAGAAAAGAACAGAACAGAGAGAAAATGTCGTTAAAATTTCATCTAATCAAATTTTCAGATTCGTTTCCATATCTAACGCAAGCGATAAAGAGCCAAATATTGCATATCAAGTGTAATATTTCTTTTTAAATTAATTTTTAAGCATTACAAATATTTCTTTCAGGTTTTGATTAAATGTTTCCGTTTTTCAATATTATCACTCATTAAAACGGATTTTCTTCTTCTTTTTTTCTTTTTTTTTTCATTTAAATAAAATTAGTAACAGTTTTTCTTTTATTTTTCGAGGTTTAATAGCCGTTTCAATTTTTTTTTATCAACGATGAATTTCGCCAAGAAATAAAATGGTAACCTTATCCCCCAAAATAACAGAATTTTCCGTCATAATTCTAAAACTAATATAGGTAGAATAATGTGTTATAGCTTAAAACCTCCCCTGAAACAATACCTATCTAACGGTATAGGTTCCGTAAAAATCCATGCAGTAGAACTCGAAATCTAGGCGTTCGGAACGAAATTTCCGTTTGGATTTTATATATATAATAGAATAGATAATAGATTTTATATATATATAATAGAATAGATAATAGATTATGTGTTATGAACTATCTCAAAGTTTAAAACAGATCGCATTGTTAGATTTTCTAATTTTAACAATATCGCGTTATGTTAGTTCCACATTCCACCACCAGGGAGCGCACTCTATTCTCAACGAAAGCGTATCTGAACGAAACTCCTTCATGCAACCTTTCCGTAGATACATGAATCGGGAGGGTGGCGGTCTTAACCAATAATTTAAGATAATTGCTGAAATTACTACGAAAAATATTTTAAAGGGGCCCTACGCGGGCCCCTAATACAGTTAGAGGAAATCGGAAGACGGCAAAATAATCGCGGGGAAAAGTTTGCTTGGGTGCTTCGGAGCTACTTTTGGCGCGAGATCTAAGCTCTAGGACCAATAGGAGCCCAGATATTTAAGGAAATATGAAGTAACAAAGTCCAAAATAATAGAATTTTCCGTACCAATTCTATAACCAATCTAGGTAGAATGATGTGTTATAGCTTAAAACCTTCCCTGGAACGATACCTATCTAACGGTATAAGTTCCGTAAAAATCCATGCGGTAGAACTCGAAATCTCGGCGTTCGGAACGAAATTTCCGTTTGGATTTTATATATATAATAGATGTATAGAATAATATACAAAACTTTAGATTAAATACAGGACTACACAAAATAATTGGACTTCTTTTCCGGTTAGGGACCGTAATGTGGTTTTCAAAATATCATGCCTTTTCTAAAATGTTTACTTTTTTTTACAGAATTAAGCAATTAAAGAATTCTGCAAGTCATGGAAAGTGCTTTCGTAATGTATTCTTTCATTCTTGTTTCTTATGGAAAGTAAAGTCAAAAGTATCAAATTATCTAGTAGTCGGCCTTTCAAATTTTGTGTTTAGCCATCGTAGACTAGGTGGCGGGCAGAAAAAAAATTATTACGTCATCTTGTTTCAAAATGAAATTATGATGTAGTACAAGATTATTAACAGAACATAAATGACTGATCTGTCGATGCATATATTGGCATGATATTAGCTGCAGGGAGCGCCAAATCGTGATTTTAGCGTTACTATCATGTCGTCGAGTTTCGGGTTGAAATTTTAATATGTTGCATATCTCGACTAGTGCAATGCAAATATTTCAGTTTGTCTAGGGATTTCGTGGTTAGATATGAACAGAACGCGACGCCAATAGTTCATTTTGGCGGTACTATCTCGTCAAAGAGTTTCGAAACGTAATTTTAATAAGTTGCATATCTCCAAAAGTAAATTATAAATCTTGCATTCTGCCTCGTAATATTTTTGAACGATATGAGCAGAATGAGGCGCCAATACTTATTTTGGCGGTACTATCTGGTCATCGAATTTCAAAAGGAAAATTTAATATGTCTTTTTCGATTAATACGATTTATGTATTTCAGCCTGCTCGTGGTATCTCAGTACTATACAAGCATAATGGGTCGCTAACTCATTATTTTGGCGGTACTATTTCGTTTACAATTTTGAGCCTGATATGTTAATTATTAAAGTTACAGAGAAGTATAATACAAATACTTGAGTCTGTTTCGTGATATCTCGATAAGATATGAGAAAAACGGGGCGCGAATTCTTCCTTTTAGTTGTACTATCGCAATGTAATTTTAATATGTTGCATATTTAGATTAGTACTGTAAAAATATCACTATCTGCTTCGTGATATTTTGGTACGATACGATCAGAATAGGGAGTCAATTCTTCATTCTGGCAGTATTAACAGATCGAGTTGCGATGTGAAATTTTAACATGTCATAGACATCGATTTTTGATATTCTGTGTAATGTATATTTTAAAGTGCAGTTCCTTTGAAAATCAACAATGTTAGCTTCATTTTTTTTTAATTTAAGATCTCTAGAGGCAAAAGATGGGATTTTCAAACCCAATAGTTAGCCTCTAGTTAATACTGACTACTGAGTTAATCAAACAGATAATAAGTTTTATTTTATATTATTGAAAAGCTATCACAATCCGTGGCTTTGTGGTTATTGAAATATGGCAAATGATATTTGTGTGCTTATTAACATTAGGGAGAAATTATATTTGTGTGCCTATTAAAATTAGGAAGAAGTAATATTTCGGCAGAGAATTTAAATATTATTAAATAAAACGCAATTTGTTGAAATTTCATCCTAATAAGCCGTTAGATTGCGAGAAAGAAACATTTCACCCCTTTCAATTACGAATATCTTATAACCTACTTTGTGAGAGCATTTATGTCTTAAAAGTAAAAACCAAGTAAAATTTTAAGTTTCTAGCAATAGCCATCGCAATTCCCAAATAAACTATCGTTTTAAGTATGCTTTCCGCACATTTCACATTTTAAAATTTCCATATTGAAAAAACCTGTTCTGTGCGAGTAAGCAACAGCTATGTCGAGTAGGGCGCGTTGATTTGGAGGGCAAAAATAAAAATTCGCGATTTTTGTGAATGAGAGGGTTCAAAAAATTGCCTTTTGGCGTGTAATATCCTAATTTAAAAAATTTTTAACTCATTCATAAGGATTTACCTTGGTAAATTTGCGCTTGATTATAATCTCTATTGCAATTTCCGACAAAATGCGATAACTTAATATAAACTCCAACAAAGTTTTCTCAAAAAGTTGTTTTATGAACTCAAATACTTTTATTTATATTTTGTCTTTATTATGAAACAATAAAATCACATTGTAAAAAATGTTATTAGCTTCAACCAACAATATTCATCAAATCTTGATTCGATTCATTACTGTCCATGTTCTTGCTTCCTGGCCTCTATTGAATCCTTCTCGTTTCTCATGAATATACACTTTGCCAGAAGCCTTTGTTACGTGTTTCACACATCTCTCTATGCACTGTCCATGACATGGTTTCTTTAGAACTTGCATTGGCCCTTCAACAAACTTTCTTATTTCTGATATTTTGAGTTTACAAGTAAGTGGAGTTTTATATATTTTTTCTGCCCAATCTATCAGTTCCAAAAGGGAAGTTGCATTTGGATTTACTACAGGTGTTTTCCTAGGTCAAACAGATAGGTCTCCTGGTGTATCATCATTTTCATTCCTTAATTCAATTACCTTCCGGACCCCTGCTTTCCTTTATTCTTGGTCTTCAGAGCATAAAAGTGTCTGAATGACCGTTTCACTAAATGGAATCCACGATGAATGTTGGATTGTTGGCAAAACAATATCTGCTACTGCCTTCCTCTGATATTTTAGGAGCTTCAATTGATAAAGAATGCGGTGAAATTTTACCGGTAAATAAGGCGCAAGATATGTGGCAGGAAGAGGAAGATATGTGAGTAAACAGTATGGTAAACATATAACACATTTAGAAATCCAGTTTTATCAATTACCTTCTATAATAATTAAAAAAAAATAGTCAATTACGCACCCAAACGGCCATGTATCTTGTTGGTTTGCGTATCCCTGTATAAAATTTTTTATGTTCCACAAACTTCTATTGGCATACAAATATAGTTCAGCGAGAAAATGCATCACACAATTAAAACTATTCTCTAAGCAACTTCTATAGTCAGTAATACTTATATTTTTTTTTCTGCGTTTCAAGTAAAGCAGGTGTATCTGTTCTTTCAACGCGCTACTTTGATAGCTTATGTATAAGAACAGCGAGTTTTATATATTTATGGAATCTTTGACCAAGGATAGTCTTTGGGGTGAGAAGGAAGAGAGTGGGGGAACATAAAAAAACTTTACATACAGATATTTTAAAGGGGTTGAAATAAACATGTTGACTAACAAACGGAAATTTTATCATCTTGATCTTTACAATGTAGGAGAGGGCAGAGTTAAAGGGGTCGGGGGGGTAACAAAGTATGAGTAAAAAATTCAGTATTTAGCGCAAGGAAACACAATTTAGGCAATACATTGCATAAATAAAAATGTTTTACAAAGATCTTTGAAAATAAAGTTTAATATATAAAATTATTGGTTATGGTGGTCCATTAAATACATATATATATGTATATTACATATATATTGTCAGGGCCCGACTTATGTAGGTGCATGCGGGGAAGCTTCCCCGGGTCCCCCTTTTTAGGGGACTCCCATGAGAGTAGTCAGGATTTTATTTAAATGGTGTCAAATGTTTAAAATTAAATAAAAGTGACCAAAATTCATACATTTTCGAACTTTTAAGTTCGAAAATGTATGAAAAGGAAGTGCGGTCCCCTTCCCCCCTCCGCTTTCAGTAACCTCTCCAGCCACGCAAATATCATTAGAAAACTAATCATTAATATTTTATTATGACAATTTAGTATTCTATAGTTTTCAAAAGCAATTCTTTATTAACGTTTTTCTCTTAACGTGGCAAGTTAAAACCAATACTTATAACCAATTTGGGACGTTTTCTTTTAGACATCTTATAACGTATGTAGATAAGCAAAGTAAATGTTTGCAAAGAAATACTCGTATCAAACAATCTATCATTTTTTTTTTCTACTATTTTCCTACAAGTATTTTTTTCTTAAAGTTTTGATTATCTTTTTGTGACACTCTGTATACAGATGTAAGCAGTACCGGATATAAAACTTATGCATATAATACAATAGTATGAAGTTTATTACTAGCTACTTCCACATTATTCACAAAAAATCTATAGATAGATAGATAGAGGGGGGGGGCAGAATGATTCTTACCTTTCCCCCCATAGCCTAAGTCGGACCCTGCCCTGTATATGGTGGTTAATTAATGCTCTTCCGCCTGCCCTACCGCTAACTTTTGTAAATATTATTTAGATGAAAAAAAATTGCTCGTTTAACAATAAAAACTTTGACACATTAACGAATTAATATATAAGTGTAAAAGCTTGACAAATGCAGGTATGACTATGTAAATGATTTGAGAGCAAATGTTTTTTTTTTCTTTCACTTTTTCTTTTTTTCACTTTTCGACAAATAAATTACATGAGAAATACAAGCGTTTTCCCATTGTAACCTGTATCGGGCTTCCGTGTGCAGAATTTTTTTTTCAAAACGCCAACTTTAACAGCATTTTCTAAAAGACTTCCTTCCTAGGTTTATCGAAAATTGAAAAAAATTGTTCGACTTTATAGTTTCTGAATAAGAGTACCTGCCAATTCCATGTGTTTATGAACAAAACTGAATTCAGGAATGTGTCACAAAAAAAAAATCAATTTGGAAGATTATGCAGTTTTTGTACGGGGCATTCGCCCAGAGCCCCCCAAATTTAGTGTCATAGACCTTGAAGCAATTGCAATAAGTTGGATTTATATGATGTAACAATTATCAGTCAGCATGAGCAGGAAAGAAATCAACATTAATTGTAAAATATATTTGTGATCTCTAAGTAAACTATAATTAAAAATGGATATTTAAATACGTTAAAATAAATGTGCATTATACAGTATTAGTGTAGTTTAATGCATTAAAATAAATGTTTTCTTAGTTTAATTCTCATGGTAACGAAATGAAAAGTTCAATCATCAAAATCTAGTTTAACTTTTTTTTTTCCAGTTTCAATACATTCATTTCATTATGATTGTTTTAATCATACTTATCATATAGTATTAGCATTAATTCTGATCATATAGTATTAGTCTATATGAGATATATTTATAAAAAAATAGATTGCCATGATTTAATTTGTCATTTAACAAACATGATTGTACAAAGTAAAGTAATAATAATAACAATAAATTTAAAAAGATAATGCTTTCATTTGCATTATTGTAAGAATCTTTTAGATAATGATTCTTCCCTGTTTTTAAAGACATATACTTACACTTAATCATATCTACTGCTTTAATTGCATCCATTCTATTGATATTTTTGAATAATTCTATACTTGTACTGTTCATTGGTATCTTTTTAAACAATATATAGTTACACTTGAATATTTTAGGCTAATTGTGAGCTTGGGGTGCCATCGCGGAAAAAAGTCTAGTACTGCTTTTCCATGTGACCTTTGTAAATATTACTTGCATTGCCATGAAATCGATATATGATATGGAGGCCTGTTCACTATTGGAAATAGTGAGTGTGGCCTTTATTGTTGGTTTACATGGATGTATAAAATAATTCGAATAAACTCGAATTACGGTCTAGATCGATATCTGCTTGTAGTACTTTTTTTCATAGTAGTATATTATTCCAACCGTAATAATTGATACACATTCCTAATGTGCACTGCAGTCTATTTCCCATAAAAATTAATAGTAATAATAATGCGCGTAGTGTTTACTGATCATTAATAGAGGAATTCCAAGACAACCGAAGAACAGTGCACTAAAAAAGGACGGTTGAAAAAGGGCACTTTTGTGAATATTTAAAATATTTTTTAGTAAAGGGTTGATTGCTGAAATTAAAATAATTTTAATATCTATAAAGAAAACTGTCTTATTTTGAAATTTGGTTTTCACACTCGAGTTCAAAATTTAATAAAACATTACTTTCATTATATCTTTCTTAATTTTTCAAATGGTGAAGAAAAAAAAAGTTTTTACTTTCCAGTTCTTTTTTTTTTGTTTTTGTTTTTTTTTGCGTGCGCGTAAAAAATTAGAGGAAAATCAAATGATTAAGAGGAAGAACGATAATAGTCCAATTGTGGGAAATTTTGTATGACAGTTTTATTTAATGGCTTGAACGACGTAATATCGTTTGCTTATCTTAGATAGAGGAATAAGATGAAATAGTCCTTTGACAATGTAGTTAAAGATAGGTCGATACACAGCTGAAGATCGTATATTCACAAATGTAAATTGAAATATAGCTCTGAATAAACGGTCTATGACTATCATAAATTTTCCCTTCGACCTACAGATCCTATTTTTGTAATATATCTGTTAAATTGTATTAAGACAAGCTTAATAAAACTAGTTTCTAAATTATTTAGATTTTACAATTTTCCTTGTGTATTCAATTTTTCCATTTCTTTAAAAACTGTTATTGTATGCAGATTTTTCAACAGAAAAAATATTTTAGAAATTCTTTGAAAAATCGGGTCAAGCCGAACGGAACCCGCAAGAGACAAAACCTAACCCGAAACAATGGATATCAACCCGATTTGCAGCAAAATTGTAGAAGTTAATCCAACCCCCGACAAAAAAAGAAAGGTTTCCCGACCCGATGCAGGACTCTACGCCATACTCAATAAATTTAGATCCTAAGTATTATTTAAATTATTTTCGAGAAAATATTTTCATTTCTGCTGTGCATTCCTTAAATTTTGTTTTCTTTGTTGAAACTTCAAAATTTTGACTCCCACTTATTGTTACCCCCCTCCATACACACAAGTACACCCCGCTATTAACTCTGCTCCCGTCTTACATTATAAAAATCAAGATAATGAAAAACCTTCACTTTTGAAAAAAGTACTTTTGTTTATGTTTTGACCCCTTTAAATGTATGTAAAATTTGTTTCTTTTAATTCCATGTCCTCCCCCTTTCTCTTCACCATAAGGCTGTCTTTGGTCAAAGTTCCCATAAATATATAAAAGTTAATAGCCTTATACATAAGCTATCCATGTACTAAATTGAGAGAATCTATAGATTGTATTTTCTGTTTACCACCCCGCCCTTTCTAGGGGCTTACTAATGAACAGTCGGCGTCTCCAGCAGAATATATTTTTTCAATACACAGCACCTATTTGTTAGTGTCCTTTAAGTGTAACGCTATGTATAATATACTTTTTTGATATCAATAATAGATATGCGGACTTAGCACGGGCTTTAGTTGAAGCTTAGAATTAGTTTTCTATAACTGAAAATATATGTAACTTTAATAACTAATAGATCTGAATTTTAGGTTCATCTAAGTATATATAATAATTATTATTTTTACCACTGATTTTTTTTGCTAAGACCTTTTCACCGTTGACCTTTTTACCTAAATTCATTTGAAATAGAGTACATTAAAATATACTGCAAACGATTTTCCCGCGTAGATCATTATGTAACGGAATTCTTTTGTGCGACTCTGGAAATGAATAATAAATTCTTTGCATTTCATATCCTACAGAAAGCATGTTTTAGTGCTGCACTTGAAACGATTTTTTCCCATTGGTCGTAATTTAACGGCATACTTTTGAATGCCCCTGTAAGGGAACTGTACATGCTACATATTTCATTTTCAATGGTGATCGTGCGATAGTAAATGTCAATAACACACAAAATTTCAGGGAAATCGAATTATATTTGCGCAAGATAGAGCACTGACAGACAAACTGAAGTCATAAACCCTTTTCAACTATGTTGGAAAATGTAAAATAAATAAATTCCTCATAATTTAGAATTACAAATTGTCATTAGTGTGTGACTTAATCGGAGAAAAATTTTCTTGATTTTACGATATCGGAGGTAACATGCGCACATCAAATATCACGAATTTGATTTTTTTTTAAAGTAGACCATTGAAAGTGATTATTTAAAAGTATTTAGGTAGAATAACTAAATTACTAAATTCTTCTATAAGCACGCTTGCGGAATGGGGCAGAATTTGATAACATACAGAAAATGTGCAACAAAGTTTTTATTATTAAAAATAACCATAAGTTTAATAATAATTCTTAGGCTACAATAAAGATAACTCTTCGGCTATCAGTTTTTATTTTCCGTTGGGGAGGGGGGGGGGGGGAGTTATTCTAAGATTTCTGCTGTGATGTCAGAAAAGATTTTTTTTTTTAATGATGCCCTACTTTATTTTATATCAACAATCTTTTATGTTACATTGTGCAATATTCATGATTTAATAATTATTGATTAATACTAATTTTAAAAGAACTAGTTTAAAACATAAACATTTCATAATCCTTTTATTAAATAAGCGACAATGAAAAAAATATGTAGCAAGCTACCACTATTTGGAATTTTACTGTTCCTGCGAACTGTTTTCTTTAGAAATCATCTTTACAAGGGAAGGGGTGGGGCTGTCAATCATAGTTTTCTCAAAGCTCAAAGCGTCACTTACAGGTAGTATTTCGATGTCATTCATGGGTTGCAAGAGTTTGGATTAGATAACAATGGGCGATATTTACTCTCTTTCAAACCTTACTTCAAAGAAAACTCATAGAAACTTTTAAAGTATCATTGGAATTAATTACACTGGAATATTTGGTCAACTCTGTTGTATTTAGTAGAATGATTAGGTAAAAAATAATGATAATTGTAGATATTGTTCAGGGAAGTGTAGTCTCATAAGCATTTTTCTGGCTACACCTCTGGTTCTTCTCTGTGAAACACAACTGTGAGAATAAATAAGATTTAGGGCTTTTTAATATGGCAGTTTTAATGTAAGAGTCGCTATATTGGGACTCGTTATATAAAGAAAGCACAAATAATAAAAATGTTTTTAATTTTCCAAGCGGACACAGCCAGTGATATAAACATAAGAATGGTTTTTGGATTCTCTCCCCCCCCCCCCTCAACTTTCAAAAGAAATCAAGTATCCAGTTATTCAAAAATATAAGTAGGTCGAATATAATGAAAACCACACATATAAATACGTGTAAAAATACACCTTTATTTATTTTTTAATGCAAGTAAAAACAAGGAAGAGTAACTTTTGTTAAGATTATCTGTCTTTAATGCATATGAATGCATTACCTATCTTAAAATGATTATTATTGTTTACTTTGCTTAATCATATTGGTGAGATGATAGGTTATATCTCCCAACCTGAGAAGTACTGTGTAAACATCATTTTATTGATTGAAATAATTCTTTCGTGGCAAATCTCTTTGTATGTAAACTGCCATATAAACAAAAGGAAAATCGAGATAAGAACAGGAAAAAAAAATATGATACGTTTGTAGAGATTTTGAAATACAGCCTTCACGGTAGAATTATCATTAACTTTGTCTCATATGATTAAGGAAAAGTTTCAAATTGAAAAATAAAATTACTTTACTTTTGCTCTAAAATATTAAAAAAGCATTGCAGATTACTGCGAGCAATTGCACTTAATAAAGCCGTCTATGATGTTTAATTGCGTGGAGTTTTTGATCTACTTCCAACAATTAATAGGCTACTTCACTCACGCGAAAGCACCCGCTCGCTAATGTTTATTTGATGGAAGAATTTTTTTAAGATACCTCGTTTTTATTTCCATTTTTTTAAACGAATCTTTTGCATTGGCTACCTAAGATCGATCTATAGAAAGACCGTATTTTTCTTTTTC
Organism: Maratus speciosus; assembly: GCA_963932465.1. Taxonomy (NCBI): domain Eukaryota; kingdom Metazoa; phylum Arthropoda; class Arachnida; order Araneae; family Salticidae; genus Maratus; species Maratus speciosus. The sequence goes on along the minus strand of OZ010794.1, from coordinate 34,308,945 downwards.
GATTTTGTTTAAAGTTTTTTTTTTAATTTATTTAGGATACATTTACTTTCGGAACCGGTTTCGAAAGTAAAAGTATCCCCATTAAAAAACCTTGCAAATAAAATAGAAGGAGTAAAAAAGTCCTTTGTACAGATCGACCTCAGCTACTCAAATCAAAGGAAATCGTTTAAAAATACTGAAATGCAAGCACGCTATCTTTAAAAAATTCTTCCTTAGGAATAATATTGAATCTAGGAAAAAAGGTGACCGGAAAAAACGTGACAGAAAAAACAAGAGCGGAAAAAACGGGATAAGGAAAAAACGAGACCGGAAAAAACGTGACAAGGAAAAAACGTGACCGGAAAAAACGTGACAAGGAAGTGTTAAATATTGAACTTGTCGATAAATAAATGCTAAAAACTAAAGTAAAGTTTTTCCACTGTCAGTTTCTTACAGCGGGGGGGGGGGGGGGCAGAGTTAATGGGTGAGTTTGACAACTCTAAGATTTGGTCCAAGAAAATACAATTTTAACATTTCATTAAGAGAAGTTTATTATGACTTCTACAAAAGACAAGTTAGTGCTATCCACGGAGGGGGGGGGGGGTATTAAGGAAATACAATTTATTGATTCTTTCAATTCGCTATTGATAGTTTATATATGAGTAAAGATGTTTTATAAGGCGGAGGGGGAGGGAAAAAATTACATACACAGCCTGTAAAGGGAACAAAATAAAGACGAAGAGAGGAGGCATTTTCTTTAGAGGAATTTTTTCATTATCCTGCTTTTTGCTCGCAGGCTGGATTAATGTGCACGCAGGTTCTGTATGTATGTATGTATGCACTTACGTCTGTATGTACGTAACGCGATAACTCTTGACAGAAACATCCGATTTGCTTTAATTTTTTTTTCCAGGTTCATTGTTTCCAAATTCAATATTTAACACTTCCTTGTCACGTTTTTTCCGGTCACCTTTTTTCCTTGTCACGTTTTTTCCGGTCCCGTTTTTTCCGGTCACCTTTTTTCCGTTTACCAATCTACCTATAATGAAATTTAAAACCTATCTACATCGATGCTTTTTCTGGCCCATTCAGCGTCATTATAGACAGGTTTCACGGTGCTAGTTTTAAATTATGCTAGAATTTGAATAAAATTTGCGCAACAATAATAAATAAAAATATTATTTTTGAAGTGTAATGTTAAATTGGATATTTGAGATTTTTATTATTATTACACAACAAAAGTGCTGTAAGTAAAGAAAAAAAACAGTTTAGTTATTTAGTATTATAGTTAAATGAAAAAATGACATACATTTGGAAGTAAAAAGGAAAGAAAAGAACGTGTATATTCATTAAAAGAGCAAAATAAATAAATATTACATAATAAATAATGAACATGCAAAATAAATAAATATTATATGGCAAATGATATAAAATAATAATTATTATAGTAATGAATTAGAATCTTATGGACAGAAATAATAAAGTAAAATAAGTAAACGATGATATTCTATAAAATTGCCTAGTATATGGTTCGAAATACAATGCCATTCTTAAGCATTAACAGAAAACGAAATCCCCTAAGGCATTCGACTTAAAATACGGTAATCCAGTTGACAAATAGTCTGCCTAACGCCTATTGTGTGCGTGGAAAGAGGGGGTGATTGATAAACGCCTTCTTTAACTCCCAGTCTCGAGAAGTGGGGGGAAGCACAAACGCGCAAACGCGTTCATAACCATCTACAAGTAGAATATTTTGACCGCCTATACGCGCTTGTGACCATCTACAAGTACAAAAGTCTGACCGCCTATATGCGTTCACGACCACTTACAAGTACCAAAGTGCGACCGCGTATACGCGTGCGTGACAACGAAAGGGTTAAAAGATCTACGCAATGATTAGCAATAACTTCAGCAGGTTTCCTTTTTGTTAAGTCTTTCTCTGGAGTAAAATGGCAAAGATATTTTCCAGCTGGCTCACTGCAGACAGTGTAATGCTCTTCTTTCACAATACTTGGAAACTGATGATTTGAGTTATCTACTTGTAACAGCACTTTAGAGGAATAGTGGCGTCCATCAAAGAAGATACATTCAATCTTGCTTGTCCGGCATTAAACATGGCATTCTTCATCAAGTGATTTCATGACTTTTACTTGCGCCCTTTTAACTTTATTGTAATCAACAACAAGACTCCTGTCTCTTTCAGTAATTAATCCAGAATCCAAAATTGCAACTGCTGTAATGGCAGCAATAGCACATAAACCGACAGCATACTTATAAATGCAATGCAACATTGCGCAATTGTAATGTATTATGCTGACTTGCACTCGAATTTTCATATTTTGCTAGTGGAAGAAATTATTCGTGCCTGAAAAAAATGTCACTGTTTGTATGATATTAATAAATATTAATAAAAATACACTCAGCTGCAAATGAGTATTGCTAGTTTAAAAACTTTTACGAGTGGCGTAAAATTCTTTTACAGATGTTATAGTATAATATAAGTATATTCTTAACCTTAGAGCAGATGTACAAACAGAAGTAACGTTAAGAAAGCACTACTTGAGAGCAGACAGTTTGCTGCGATTTTTACATCAAAAGGGAAAATATCATGAAACTGAAGCAGCTATTTACCAAGCAAACCAATCTAATTACCAGTAAATGTAAATATATTTGTGAGTAGCTAATCAAAACACAACTTTTTGACCCCCTCATTTTTTGAAAAAGGAAGTCGAAAAATTCGACACGCCCTAATGTCGAGTTTCAATCCAATATTTAAATTACTTTTATTTCTATCCCTAACAAGAATAATTTTTTTTGATTAATTTATCTTTTTAAATTTCATATTTATTATAACTAGTATGCGCAAACATTTACGTTTTATAAATAACTGTTATTTAATATTTCAAGTCTTTATCCTTAAGGGGATTCTTCGCGCACTTGAAAACACACGCTCTGTAATGTTAATCCTATGGGCAGGTTATTTTCGAATTTCTCGTTTCAATTTGAATATTTTTAAACGATATTTTTGGTTAGGATAACTGAGCTCGGATATGACTCTTGTTTACTTTTTCGATTTTGGTTGCAGATTTTTTTTAAAAAGGTACTTTCAGTTTCCAAACCAGTTTCGAAACGGAAAGTAACTTAAAAAAAAATCTGCAACCAAAATCGAAAAAGTAAAAAAGAGTCATATTAAAGATTAAGCTCAGCTATCCTATGCAAAAAAAAAAAATCGTTTAAAAATATTCAAATTGAAACGAGAAATTCGAAAATAACCTGCCCATAGGATTAACATTACGGAGCGTGTGTTTTCAAGTGCGCGAAGAATCCCCTTAACATTTTAATATTAATCATAATTTTCAACGTTTTTAAAATGTTTTCTACTCATTTTAGCATTTTATATTTCGCTTTTTTTTTAGAAACTGTTTTCAATGGGCATTCATCTCTTTAAAAAACACCATGTCAAGTTTCAAATATCTAACACCCTCAGTATTACAAAAAAATGGCTATTTTAGAAAATGTTTTGCTTCTACAGAGACTGTCACAATCATTTTTTCACTTTTTCTTTTAAAATTGATTCGGCAGTTCCAAAGATTTTCTCCTACACACACACACACACACACACACAAAAAAAGTTTCTTTTTTATAACATTAGTACATTAGGCTAGTACATAGGTTAGTTCATAGAGGCTTCATTCTGGTCGATTTTCCCAAACGAAATATTTCGGCGAATTTAACCTTGTTAGGTTAAATTCACAGTTTACATATTTTCCATCACCGTCATTACAAATTTTAAAGCAAAACGAACCTTTGGCTGAAATGTCATTGCGAATTGAAGTAAACTATACAAATACCATTGCACTATTTTATGTTTTAATTTGTCAGACAAAATTTTCGCTGTTAAGAATCATTGAACAATCACTGAGTTGATCATTTACAGTACGATTAGTAAATAACGGTAGAATGATTTAATGCAATATACTAAAACGTCCGTAAAACGTTATCTAATTAGCAATAAAAATCTCATCAAAATTGTCCAGAATTTTTTTTAAAATGATAATGCTACATAATCGAGTTCACCTGATTATGTAACTTTCCCCGTGGTGATATAACTAAGCAATGTAGAATTATATACAATAAACTAAAACCTTTCCTGAAAAATTATCTAGCTAACGATACAAGTTCCATTGAAATCTATTCATCAAAACTTAACTTTTAAGCACCCGGAACGAAATTCCATTTGCATTTTATATCAGGTGTCCTGTGTATAAACGCCAAGGTGAGTAATAACACCAAGTGCTAATATTAGGCGTAGTTATGACGGAGAAATAACACTACGGGTTCTGCACTGAAAGGCTCTGAGTCAACTGAATCACAAACAACCGCTAAAAGTTAATTTGTTACATTTGTAGACCTTATCGCTGGAACAAGCTCGTAAGAGTCAACGCCCGATCTAAAATTTGCCAGGTAAGTTCTGTGAATTGAAGACTATATATTTGTTAGGAAATACTTTGTTTATTACATAAATTTGTAGTGTACTTTATGTACGTTCAAAATGCTGAGGGAGATTTTGGATGTATTCGCGAGGTAGCTTGTAGTTTAAAATATACCGCGAAATATGCATACCAGGGTAATAACGCCATCCATTACTGTTTTCCATCTGTATGTGTCAAAAGATGGTTTTTCAAAGTACTGTCATCACTAAATCCGTTGGAACAAGTTTCACAAACATAGGGTTTTTCTTCTATGTGCATGAAGAGATGGGTTCTTAGACGGCTATTCTGAGTAAATCCTTTAGAACATATTTCAAAAACAAAAGGTTTTTCTCCTGAATGTATCAAGAGATGAGTTCTTAGATTACTCTTACCATTAAATCATTCGGAACATATTTCACAAACAAAAGGCTTTTATCCTTTATGCGTCAAGAGATGTCTTCTTAGGTGACTATTCCGAGAAAATCCTTTGGAACATATTTCACAAACAAAGGGTTTTTCTCCTGTATGCGTCAAGAGATGGGTTGTTAAATGACTATTTTGAGAAAATCTTTTGGAACATATTTCACAAACAAAGGGTTTTTCTCCTGTATGCGTCAAGAGATGGGCTCTTAGCTTACCATTCTGAGAAAATCCTTTGGAACATATTTCACAAACAAAAGGTTTTTCTCCTGTATGTGTCAAGAGATGTTTTCTTAGATTACTCTTACCATTAAATTTTTTGGAACATATTTGACAAACAAAGGGTTTTTCTCCAGTATGCGTCAAGAGATGGTCTCTTAGATGACTACTGCAAGAAAATCCTTTGGAACATACTTCGCAAACATAGGGTTTTTCTCCTGTATGCGTGAAGAGATGGGTTCTTAGACTATTCTGAGAAAATCTTTTAAAACATATGTCACAAACAAAGGATTTCTTACCTGTATGTGTCAAGAGATGGTTTCTCAAAGTACTGTTATCATTAAATGCTTTGGAACATATTTCACAAACAAAGGATATTTTTCTAGTGTGAATCAAAAGATGTCTTTTTAGATTACTATTCTTAGAGAATCCTTTGGAACATACTTCACAAACAAAAACTTTTTCTCCTGTAACAATGGAGGAATGTTTTACTTTATCAGTATTTTGAGGGACAAATTGCTGTTCACTAGAGGAAGAATTTTCTTCTTTAGACATTTTCTTACGTGAAAAAGTTTTCTTTTGATGATAACAGAACCTTCTTCAAAATATCAGTGTGAAGAGATTGTCGCCATTTTCATCCCAGGAAATGACTTTTTGAACTTCAGCAATAAAGTTTTGTCTATCTTTGAACCTAAAAACAGAAAGAAAAATAATAAACAACACATTTTTTCAAAAACTGCACTAAATTTTAATTCTGAATTAAGTACTATCATATTTGATAAGTTTCATTTGTTTAAACAGTACAAAAATTCATACATTAAATTATCACATTATATATTCTTAGGTACAATAGCACTTGAGTATTTTTTAATAGATACAGACAGATACATATGTGTAGGTGTGCACACAGTACATTAGACACTCTCATATCCGGGTCTCTCATATCCAGACCAATAAAAACTCAAAATTTATTTCATTGTACACTTGAAAATTTACTTTTGTGTCCCTTAGAATTCCGCCTACTTGTTCGGTTTATTCACAAAAGATATCCAAACAAAGTTTTTGCATTCTTCGTTGTCTCTACATTCAGCCCCAACTCAATTTCATTACCAGTCAACACATTTCAATATTTTTTATAAGCAGTACGAAAGGTTATTCACATCGTCAAGCATTAGAGTTATGCATTTTCTTTTCATATATATATATTTTTTACTTTTTAAAGTTGACACTGAATTTTATATATTTTGAATTTATTTCTATAATAGTTGGCTTGCAAACCAGCACTGGGAATCCATTCCCTCTGAAGTACAGTTCTGTTGGTTTTAACCAGGTACAGGGGTAAAACCAGTTTTAACTATCTTGGCCAAAGCTGACTATTAGTGGTCAAAGAAATAAAAATTTATTTTTAAATAATAAATTTAGAGAAACATTTGAAAGAATTTTTCACTACCACATTTAACAATATTGAATACAACATTTGCGAGTGTTTGTAAATTGTACTCAGCACTATACTTTAACTTGTATAACTTTTCTTTTTTTAATTGCACAATTTTTTTAAAGAAATTTTATTTAGAACTTAAGAAAATGATTACCAGTGTTGTATTATGATATGACAATTTCATAGTTTATTCTGGGTGAGATCAAACTTGGAAAATAACCTTTCTATTTGGGTAGAGTGTGAGAGAGTGCAACCATTCAGCAGGTGCATTATGAAATTTACAAATTCAATATCAATATTTTCATTACTGTCCACCAAATATCGTAATGTATTAGTTGTACTTTAAAAAAATGATTTATGAAATGTTTGTGCTAGGAATATTATTAAAGGGTTTGTATCCAAAATCTGCAAAAGGTCCTTTAAAGTCCTTAATTTTATTTTCCGATTATTTCTTAATCAAGAATAAAACTTTTCTTAGTTTCACTGGATTTCTGATTTTAAAAGAATCATCTAAATTTCATTGAAATTTTTCTTCCCTCCCCACAGTGTCCAAAGTTTAATATCTTTAAAACTCCTTAATGTTTTAAAATTTGTCTGTTATTTTTGTTACTTTATTGCAACAATGAATAATCGATCATATAAACTTCGTTAAAATTTTATCTAAATTCCTCACTTTCCAAAAAATATCGCTTTCTCCTTTCGTCCACCCTTTCCTACCCCACAAAGCCCAATGATTAAAATTTTTAAAAACTCTTTCATTCTTAAAAAACGTTTTCTGCTCTATTTGTTATTTTACTGTAAAATTAAATAATTGATCATAAAATTTTCTCTTCCCCCACTCGAAATTGGACTTTCATTTTCATCCCCCCGTTTCTCTTACCAAGCACATAAAATTTAAAGTCTTTAAAACTCCTTGATGTAAGCTTTTTTTAAAAAACCTATTTATAAATATTTAGTAAGGTAAATAAACAATAAATTATTTAATAAACTCTGCCCTCAAAAAACTGCTTCTTCCCTTTTGCCATCTTAGCTCTCCAAAATTTAAAACTCATTTTTAAAAATCTTTTTCTCCTCATCTGTTACTTGATAATCGGCCATATGACTTTCTCCTTCACCAAATTTGACGTTTCTCCTTCCTCTGCCCCCCTCTTTAACCAAGCACAGAAATTTAATGCTTTTAAATATCTTGTTTTAATTTTTGTGTCCTGTTGGTAAATATTTAGTAAAGAAAATAAATAAATCTTTTAATAAACTTCCCCCATCAAAAAATACTTTTCCCTTTACCAGGATCGCCCCCTTTCAAGACCACCAAGTTTAAAATTTTTAAAAATCTTTCTTAATAACTTTTTCTGATCCCTTACTTTATCCCAGCAATAAATAATCGATCACATAATTTTCCTCCAAAAACACACAAAACTGACGTTTCCCCTTTGCCCCATCCCTCCTCACGCTGTCTTATTTGTAAACCTCTAGTAAGGTAAATAAAGAGTCATTTAATAAAGTCCCCACCTTCCAAAAAAAAACTGCTTTTTCACTCACTCTCCCCATGCTCACAGAGATTAATATCTTTAAATGTCTTCTTGTTTCTTTTTTGCTGTATTTGTTACTTTTTGCAGTACCAATATGTAATTAAACATCTAAAATCCCCCTCTATCCAAAATTGCCACTTTTCCCTTAGCCCATTTTTCTTTCCTAGCATGCAAAGTTTAAAATTGTTTGATCTTGTATGATATGTCTATTTAATTTTTTAAAACTTTCTTTGTTCTATTGTCTTGTAACAATGACAATAAATAATTATTTAATATCCTCCCACTCACCCGGAATTGCCTCACTTCCTTCTTTCCTACCACATAAAACTTAATCTTCAAAACTGTTTCATTTTCCTTTTTTTTTTCCTGTCCGAATTGTAAATATTTAGTAATGATATATAAGCAAGCCATCATTTAATCCACCTATTTCCACCCACACCCCCCTCATAAAAAATGCTTCTCTCATTTTGTACACACCCACCCATCTCCCTAGCTTACAAAGGTTAAAAACTTTAAAAGTTTTCTGCTTTCTTTTGTTTTAATATTGTAATAATAAATAATCGCTTAGCTAAATTTCTCTTACCCCCACCCCCCTCACAAAATTTCCTGAATTATCCTCTACCCCTGGTTGAAAATACTCAAAATAAAATTAAACATTGAAGCACTTTAAAATTTAGTTATTTTTTTGCCCTGTTTGTAACTCGATAGTTATGATGAATAAATAATCATCTAATTCAACCCTCCCCCCTCTAAAAAAATACTTCCCTCCCCTTTACTAATACCTTCTTACAATATGCAGTGGCAATGTAGTTAATCATCTTAATCCCCCCTTCTAAAATTTTAAATTCTACCACCTACCATCCTTTCCTTTTCTAATTGCACACTAAGTTTACAAGCTTTTAATTTCTTTTTTTTTCTGCTGCATTTGTTATTTTGAATAATTAGTGATAGTCTACTAAATTTCTACTACCATATGCCGAAATCCCCCCCCCCCCCCCCGCCGACCTTCCCAATATTTACAAAAGTGTATAAGAAAATATTGTGTAAAAAAGTGTGTAAGTGTATAAAAAAACAATTTGTATTTACAAAAGTGCAACACTGTATTAAAAATTAGTATTATAATTCATTAGTTTATTCAATATGTAGCTCCTTACATTTTTTTTTTTTTTTTTGGTTTTGGTCCTTGAAAGTCTTTTTTAAAAGTCAGATATTTTTATTTAAGGAAATTTGTGAAAACTCCGCATTACATAAAATACAGAAAAATTCTATCTATATTTAATAATTATTATATACGAGAGACTCACAACCATAGTAGACCAACTCTATTTTTGAAAAAAAAAATGAGATAGACCATTTTAAAAGTGCATAAAACCTATCTTATCCACTCCCACCTGTAAGTAATGCCCCAAGTCTGTAAACAGATGACATTACATGATAAAGTATGAAAAAACAGTCTAGGTTCACTGTGGGAGTGGATAAAACAGATTTTATGCATCTTCAAAATGAACTATTTCATTTTTTTTCAAAATGGACTTGGTCGACTATGGTTGTGAGACCCTCATATATACACAAATATAATATGGCAATAATATTAACTGTAATTATGATAATTAGAGAGCTTTAAAATTCAGATTAGGCGAGCATCAGAGGTATATTGTAAATCAAGAAATCTCTAAATCTTCGATTGCTTCTCACTGTTGGTCTTCCAGTCATTGTTTCAATTTCTCCATGGCCAAAACTATTTCTTCCCCTGCCTCTCCCTCTCACTTGGATTTTCATGAAGCATATTTTATTTCTAAAAATTCTGCTAATCTTGTCAATGATCTCCCATCATCTCCTTTCCTATCTCCAGCGTGGAAATTACTTTTGTAATTCTTTTCCCTTTTCTCTTGTTTCTTTTCTTTTCATTTTGTTAAAAAAAAATGGATCTTTTGTTTTTTTCTTGTTTTATTCTTTTATATTTCTTTATTTATTATTATTATTTATATATTTAATTTACTTCTTTTATTTTTATTTTGTTTATTTCTTTTATTTCCATTTTTTCCCTATCAATGTCTCTTCTATCTTTTTGGCAACACCTTTCTCTTTTGCATGTGCCTCTTTCAGGTAGCGCCATCTGTCGCATTCTTTGCAACATTTTTTACCTTCAGTTCATTTTTGAACTTGTTCGCTTGCGGACACGTGTATGCTGTAGCTGATGACGAGCTGTTATGTTTTTAGCTCGAAATGCGTCCTGTGTTTTGTTTTTATTTTATGGTGATTTTTTTACAAAGTTTTATTATTTTAATTGCTTCATATCGCCAGTTTTCGGTGCTGTTTCGCTGTAATTATGATAATTTATGCAATTTAAAGTTATATAACAGCGTTCTTTCTTTGAGTGTTTAAATACAATTCTAATTAGTTTTAGACGGTTAAAACCAGTTTTGACCACTGCTCGGTCAAAATCTCAACCCTGTTTTAAATTGTAATGCGGCCTTGGCCTGATATAGTAGCTCGTCAGTAAATCGAGTGAAGAACAAAACAGACAAACTTAATGCAATATTTAATAAAGTAAATTTATGTACATAAAATTGTAATTGCAAATGTAATAAAAAGTGAAAATAAACATTTTTATGGGTCGATTAGATACAATAATGAACCAATTTTAATGAAAAAAATATGTACCCCTCTCTAATTTGGATTTTTTTTTTTCATAACAAGTTTCCACCAGTTCACATTAGTTCGGTTATGAGAATTTATTTTTAACAACTCTTCATTTAAACAATGGAAAACATCATTTTTATTCAATGTTTCATTATTTATTAATCTAAGTCTCATAGAATAATGCTTTTGATTCTTTTTCTGAGTCTGTAAGAGTGACAGTAAAACAGAAGGAAAAAAACACCTCATCGTAAATGTCGAAACAAACAAACAAAAAAAATCTCCAAACACCCTTTGTTTAAGAGACATTGCTTCAGAAAATAAATCATAACTTTACTCATTTCAAGCAGAGATGTTTTTGTTGTTTTTCCTTTTCAAGTTAAAGTTTTCACTAAAATGTTTTCAAAGGGATAGAAAAAATAGTTTGAAGAAATGCATGATTCGATTGGAGACTACCGTATTTTTCGGCCTATAATCCGCGGCGGCGTATAATCTGCAGCCACAATTTTTAGTGCTTATAAAAAAATTTCATCAGATAATCCGCATCGGCCTATAATCCGCGGATAATACACTGGACTATACGAGGATTACTCATTGTTTTCAACATTCCAAAGTACTACTAATAAACCACCTCCCTATTTATTTAGATGCTCTATTTAAATGATAATAGATCAGTTTCTACTGACGTCACACCCTAGCAACGACCTTAGCAACCAGGCATGTTTTTTGTTTGCACCCCAAATTTGCCCAATTGTGATTGGTTAGCTCATAAAACGGGCTACAAATAGTTGATTATGATTGGTTCGATGAAACTTGGGGGGCTGGTGATCACACGGTTAAAACTGATCTATTGTAATAAAATAATTGAAAAAAATAATTATAAAATAATTACAAGTTAAAAATACAAATGCATTTTTTTCATTGAATCTTATATCTAAAATGTAGACTGTCTTGTGAATACAGATAATTCTATAATAATTACTGTTTTTAAATCATTTTCCGCTTTTATAATAATGTTCAGTTTAAATTCTGTAGTGAATGTTTCTGTTAGACGTTATTTATTATATTGCATTGCAATTTTTGAAAGAGATGAGTTGAGAAACGCTTTGTTCTTCATAAAAACATGTTGCCAAAAGGCTAAATATTATAACATAAAAATCAGAAGCCACTCCCACTAGCACATTCACGTCATATGTGAACGAATCACGAGCAACACCGCCAACGTCGATAGTAAACAATCGTGTGATAGTTGTTTACATTTTTATTTTGACTACCGGTAGAAACAGGATATCTGAAATGAACTTCTGCTTAAAAAAATGTCAGCAGATAATCCGCACCGGTAGATAATCCGCACTTAAAATTTTTGAGGTTTTTTAACAGATAATCCGCGGATTATAGGACGAAAAATACGGTACTGAAAAAGTTATCGACAATTTGTGTTTTAATGGAAATTTTTGAAGAAATACATTTTATGCAGGGAGAGAGGCATACAAACATTCTTTAACTCTTTAAGCGTCTGGCAAAAATTTTCATAAATGACTCATGGAATAATGGCTATCAAAGAGAGTATTTGCATTGCTTTACATTATAAACCGGGAAGCAGCAGCACAGACAATCACCTCATCGAGTTCACGGGGTTCTAGAATTAGTTAAAACTCGATTCGCAAATTAAAACCCAATCGGTCATGCCAAGTCATATCTTGGTGGAAAACACCTGAAAACCCGATTTTTGTGTTTTACACGTAGGTTTACCATTCTGTTTTCCTGCACCCAAAGGCATAAAAAAAATGGAGGACTGGGAACAGGAAAACACAATGGTAAACTTACGAATCAACCGCTAAAATCAGGCTTTTAGGTGTTTCCCACCAGGATATGACTTGGCAGACTAATTGCTTTTTAATATGTGAATCGAGCTTTAACTAATTCTGGGATTTCAGCCGTGAACTCAATGAGGTGATTGTGTGTGCTGCCGCCTCCCAGCCTGTTACATATCTATATTTCTTATGCACCGAAAAAAATGAAAAAATTTCATATCAAACTTTTTGTTCATTCAAAATCTACGTGATGGAAAAAACACACTAACGATGCTTAACGGAATATATAATACACATAAATGAAAAAAACAAAGAAAAACAATGATTTTTTGAGCGTTCACGTAATTATTTCATCCCAAACCAAACAATTTTAAGCATTTTGCTGAAGAAGCAACTTTAGGTGCATTATGGGTCCTAAAAAGCATTAAAATAATTGTTTATTATTTCTAAATCAATCACAGTGATTGGTAAAGTATCTTACAAATTGACGCTATTCCAACTGAATGGAAAGTGCACAGGCCAACGCTCTGCCTACCTGGACCCTCTACAGGCCGACACAATTCCCTCAGACAACCTCTTGGAAACAAAATACGATCTGCCATTCATATGTTTCGTTCAGAGACCAGAGACCTGTCATTGCAATGTTAAACTAGGGGCTAATATTATAATATGGGCGAGATAATAAAAAAAAATTGGCGGTCACTGATGCCCAGCTAATATAAAAGTACCAAATTTTCTAATGTATTTAAAGTGATTTCAATGTTTTAAAGCTTAATGGGCTTATTTAGAAATTTGTTGAAAAAAATTTACATTCTACATCATGTGGCAATACTTGTATTATCCAAAAACTAATGATGATAACAATAAAATTTACCTAATCTTTGGAAACATCTTCCATTTTAAATGGATAGATTTACAGTTGAATTACATTGATATTTTAACAACTTGTCCTACTACAGTGACATAGAGAAATTGTAAGTCCACCAAATGGTCAGCAGATTGTTGAAGATGTAGAAACAATATGTAAATTTGACTTTCCATATAAGGAATTGAAACTTTCTGTATCTTAATCACAATTTTAACTTTACAGAAACTTAGTCCTATTTCTACTAACTGAATACAAGATCTATTAAGAAATTATACGATCACTGGAAAAATTTACACACAACATGTTATTTTAAAATCACTTATAAAGCACATGCATTAGTATTTTCTAAAGAACAGAATTAAAATTTCAGGTTTCGATAATGATTTTTATGATTTAATGGACGGTACAGCAAGGGGAAGAGTTATCTGAGATGAAAAAGATTTTATTTTACAAATATCCTGTTAAATGTTTGAGAAAAGTGGACCTTTAATGAAAAGTCCTAAAGGTGTTCTTGACAATGTTTAAAAAAAAGATTCACGAAGGAAAATACAATGATCTGGACGTAAGAGGTCGACAAGCTTTTCGGTTGCCTACTAAGAAAGATCATTCAATTCGTAAAACTTCAAAATATTTAAAGCAAAAATATCACCTGTCATGATGTGAAAGAGTCTTAAATCAAATACCATTACAAATGTGGGTAAACCAAAGTTACTGAAGCATTAATTAAAATTAGTTATTGACACATTATGCAGTTGGGTTCCAATGATTTTAAACAGACGATAAAAAAAATTCATTGATTAAAATCAGAAATCATCGTAATTTTTAAATTCAAGAAAAAAAAAAAACTCTCAAAGAATACGACAAACATAATTAGCAAAGTTTCTAAAGCTGTTTAACTTACTGAATCAATAAAATAAACATTAAATAACAGTATACAAGATAAATTCTTGAAAAATCATGAATCAAGCATAGATTATGAAACACTTTCCACACATTCAGAACACTGTAACAAAACTTTGATAAGGCGAAAGTGGATGTGTCAATAAACAATCTACAAAATGCATTTGAGAACCCAATTAAGGAATTCTCATCACTTGCCGGAAAAATATCTGAACTGTTTTCTGCAGCCTTGTATAGGATATATAGTTTACATGTATACTACACAGTACGGTATAAAATGAGTTCCATTAAACGGATAGCAGCATTAAAAATTTGCATTAAGCCACTTCAATAAATGGCTCATGTACTTGAGATCTCTTGTGCAACCTGTATAGGATCTTATAGAATTTATGCACGCCCAGTAATAGCCCAAAAAATAGTTACTTTTTCAAACAGGTACCACAACTGAAAACATACTTCCAGCCATGATGGTTCATAGGCAGTATTGTAGCCAAATACTTTTGTGTAACCCTGTCAATGAATTATAGGCACATCAGATTCTACAAGAAATACCTTATAGTACATCTCAGTGATACACAGCAGATTCCCTCAAATCCACACCACTTGGGACCAGAGGTTGTGCAGATTTTAGAATTGTGCAGATTTCTGGTCATTCCTTTGTTTACATTTTTTAAACAGACATTTCAATGTAATAGTGAAATCCAAATTATAACAAATGCTTGCAATATAGTAAGATATTAAAATGATTAAGTAAAGTAATAAACTAAAATGATAAAAAGTAAGATAATGTTAAAAATGATTAAATTTTAAAAAGTAAAGGTCAAGTAAATAATTAATGTGTAAATAAATATACATAATAAAGATGAGATACATTTTTCTGGAATTATTTAAAGAAACATTCTTCGTAAAGATACCCTGTTAACTGACATCCAAATCATAAAGTATGGAAGTTTTATTTTAGGTTTAGCCAGTCTTAATGACCAAAAAAGCTTGATTAATATTTGGTAAAAAGATTGTGATGACCAGTGATATCGGCAATATCTTGATTTTTTTCACAAATAAATTTATGCTTCCTTCGTGAAAAAGCATGAGTTCAGTCATAATATCGAGAATTACATATTAAAATAAATACAGAATGATATAAAACTAAGAAATTCTCTAACGTTGCCTCCACATCTAAACTGAAAGTTTCATTGTTTACATCTGCAATGATGAGTGGATTTTAGGCATTTGCATATTTTAGGGTTGTGAATCACTGTACTGATTTCTCTACTATATATAGATATATTTCAATCTGTTTAAAAGAGTGTCCTATCATTAAAATACATTATAAGCAATTTTTCCTCATAAACCATGATGTCATGAAATTCTTTTGAGTATCCCTGTCTATAAACTGTAAATGCTGCACACTTCATTTCCAATATCAATCTTGCGATAGAAAACCTCAATAGCATAAATCAATCTGATTCTATTGATGAGTTTTAGAGCCAGGATAGACATACTGAATTCACAAACATTTTTCAACTATGTTTAAAGTGTTAAAAATATGGTTTTAATAATAATAACAACAAAAACATGATTTATCACCAGCCTGTCATCGAGAGGAAAGACTAAATTGATATAAAAATGTTATGTCATGGAAGTGGCAATAAATCCTATTTTCTGATGAAAAAATTCAACACTGACTGCCCTGGACAGCGACTCACTTGTAATATTTTAATTCATTTAATCCTTTGTCACATTATTCAAATTTAATTAAATCTAATTGTAATAACGTTCCTAAATATGTAGCAAATTAACAAACACCCTGTAATAGTATACTAATTTCAAATGCTAAAATGTTTAAATTAAATCTTTAAAACCAGTAAAAATATCTTTATTTCGACTGTTGACATGTTTCGACTCATCTCGAGCCATTTTCAAAACAAATAAATAAAACTATTCCAAATTTGCATGGTCTAAGAAACACCATCATTCAGTTTCTCATGTATTCTTTCACACTATGCACGTTATTTTTTATTTTATTTACGATGCAGCATTATCATGGAAGACGGTAGTATTCCGAGTGACGCAGCCTTAAGCCTAAAATCGCATCGTATCGTATCGTATCGTAGAATTCGTAGATGGCGGAACTCATATATACAGCTAACTCGACATCAAAGAAAACGCGAAAAGCCGCCTTTTAATACCTCAGCAGATATAGGTCCTATTGTTCTGAATTTTCTAGAACAGTCTTATATCTGCAGTCTAATCGTATACTGAAATTTTTACATTTCTACGTGCAGTATATTTTGAGATCTAAATAGCCATTTTTAAAGTGAAAACGTTGGTATGATATCGAGGACGTTCCTAATTTGAAAATCTCGAAAACGGTTCTAACAATTATCTTTAAATTGATACATAATATAAATGTGATTAAGGCGAGGTGAATAACACTTTTCTTTTTTCTGGGAAAACTCATTTTATTTTTGACATTTTCGTTTCCATTAATGCCCAGTCAACCATTAATCTCTGGTAATTTTCTCGTCTGTGATTAGTGAGTGCGAGGCTAACATTAGCCTCGTAATGAGTAGGTTTGACGTCATCACATTGCGCCAATGAGCGCGAAGGGCTGTGACTTTCAGTAGATAGATAAAGATAATCCATGTTTATTTGTGTAGCGAGCAGAAATTACAAATTACGCTATAACGATGGATTTAGTGTTTTAAGTCGTTGTTTCCTTTCGGATTTGAAGTTAATTATTTTATATCTCCTTATTTACATTTAGTTATTCGCGTTTGTAACAAAAAACTCGCCCTCTAGCGATCTAAAGGGTACCACTGCTTTTTTCATCGCGTTAGCATTACTTACCGTGAGTCAAATAGCATTTGGGATTTTTAATTCTTAATAAATCTGAATAAAACCGCAAAAAAAGATAATACATGCTGTTATGTGCCCAAATGCAACTCTAGATGATCGAAAAATCCCGATTTACGCTTTCATTTATTTCCAAATGAAAAAAAAAATAAAATACCTGTCGTCTCTAAAAACGGCAACAAAACTTTGATCAGCAGAAATTCCGATGTCTCGTTGAGGCTGACAGTTTGTTCAAATTTAATCGTGATTTAAATCAGATTATTAAAAAAAATAATGGATTAAAATATTTTTTTAATGATGTGAAAATATATTAAAATAGATGTTACCAGGTTTAAAAAGCATTTCATTTTAAAACTTTAATTAAATCTGGTCATCGTCATAAACTTTCTTTGAATAATCAAATTATTCACTCTTTTATAGAAACTAAGCACAACAAATAAAATAATTTTTTCTAGATTAAATAAAATAAATAAATGATTCTTATTTGTTTTTTATAAATAAATACATAATAAATTTCAGGTAAAAGAAAATTTCAGAATGATAACATCTGTTATACAGTTATAGTAAGAGAATGGAAAAAAGTAAAACAAAATCTAATTAGTATACAAATGTTTAGAAAGAACTACTTCAGTAAAAGTTTATAAAATATTTTCTACTTTTGGATTAGCACAACATATCAAAGAAAGCAATTGATAAAAGTTGAAAAGTAACAAATTTTTTTTGCTTTTTAATTGGAAGAGCTACGTTCCAATCAAGGTTAATAAATATCATGATAATTTCAAAATGGTCAACTTATCGATGATTATAAATATTTTCAGAGTCCATACAAATTAGAAATTGAAACATAATGCACTTAGCACGAAAATTAATATATTCTAAATGTCTTTCTTCTTCTTTTGTTCTTTAATATTTTTGGTAGTTAATGTTGATAGAAAGTATGACTAACCATTAATATGATTATATTTAGTCTCTGTATATTATGAATTAACAGATATTATTATTATTTTTGTTGTTAATGCACATATATCTGCATCAGCTTAGAATTATGCAACTGCAATAATTTTACAAACTACAAATACATAAAGAACTGCCATGAAATTTCTTTTATTTGTTATATTCTAAGAATTCTATTAATTTCATGCATTAAATTACCTAATGAAATTATTTATTTATCGTTTTGATTATTTATGCAATTACCATCTATTATTTTAATAATTAGCGATAAAAATATTCTTTAATATCCTAATTACCGGTTTGGTTGTTTTAAAAACCTACAATTTTGACGGCGATTAACCCTTTATGTCCCAAATTATGAATTCATGAAAATTTCATCTTCTAAAGCATTTTTCGTGAATTTTTTAAACTATATTAGAAGATTTACATAATCATTTAATAAATTTTAAAAGGATTTTGCCAAATAAAATTAATTAAATTTGAATTTATTGAGATTTTGTGCAATATTTATAACTCCACTCAAATCTTTTATTTAAAAAATATTTTTTAGTATTTTGTAGAATTAGGAAATGTACAAATATAATGTTCTTACAATAGAAATATTTCCGAACTGAAACTCCCCCCCACCCCCTAATCTTTTAACGTCAAGAAAACTGAAAAGATGCAAAGGCAAAAGAAATCATCCTTTTAAAAATATTTTTGTTTTGTGCAATCAATAATGATTTTGAAACAAGATAAAATAATGTATCTATAGCTGATTCTAAACTGTATTACTACTAATTGATGTATTAAATGAATTTTATGAAAAGTAATTTCAATGGTACTTTAAAATATCGTCGGGACATAAAAGGTTAACACAGAAAAACAATCATAAAAATCCAATTTCAATAATAATAATAATAAAAATACTTATGCTTTTTACACCCTACATTACAAACATACTAAAGTAAGCCGATTTTCCATTAAGAGACTTAAAAAAGCAAAAAATTTATTCCACAAGTAACCAATTCACACGAGGCAAACACAAGACACAAGCGAAAGCCAGCAGTGATAACCGCGTTCACGTGGAACTGTTTACAAACATTAGCAGGTCTAAAAGCGCCACCTATCTTTGATTACAAACGTGAATTCCTGAGTGCAAAGTGCTGTCACTTTCAAGTGATAGATAATCTATATATATTTTTTTTGGGGGGGGGTGGGGGTGTAGTAAACGGCTCCGATCATCCTGCCCACCAAATAAACATATATATCGGAAAAACGCGAATTTCACCAAGAGATAACGAAAAAAAACGCGAAGTTCGTCAAAGGACTCAGAAAAAACATGAATTTAGTCACTGCATCGTGGAAAACACGCGAATTTCATCAAAGAATCGCAGAAAAAAATGAATTTCGTTAAAGGATCGTGAAAAACGCAAATTTCGCCAAAAGATTAAAAAAAAAACATGAATTTCGTCAAATGATCAAGAAAAAACTCAAATTTCGTCAGATTATTGCGAAAAAATGCGAATTTTGTCACAAGATCGAGGAAAAAGCGCGAATTTCACCACAGAATCGAGGATAAAAGACTAATGTCGTTAAAAATGCAAAATTCGCCAAAGAATGACGAAATAAACACTAATTTCGTCAAAGGATCGCGAAAATACTCTTGTCACAGGATGGCAGAAAAAACACTTTTTGTCACACTATTGCAGAAAAGTGCTAATTTTAGCCTCAGGATCGTGGATAAAACAATAATTTCACCAAAGGATCATAAAAAAATGCGAATTTCGCCAAAGGATCACGAAATAAATGCAAATTTCATCACAGGATCGCTGAAAAACAGGAATTTTGTCAAAGAAAAGCCGAAAAACAGGAATTTTGTCAATGCATTGGTTAAAAACGTGAATTTTGCCAAAGGATTGATTAAAAACTTGAAAAAAACGCAAATTTAGCCAAAGGCCGCAAAAAACTGGAATTTCGTCAATGGATTGCAGAAATATCGCAAATTTCGTCAGATAATAGTAAAAAAACACAAATTTTGTCACAGCATGTTGGAAAAAGTATGAATTTTGACACAAGATCGCAGATAAAACACTAACTTCGTTAAAGGATTGTAAAAAAACACAAATTTCATCAAAGGATCACGAGATAAATGTGAATTTCGTCAAAGGACCGCATTGTAGTAAAAGCATTGTTGCAGTAAAAGATCTTTTTAATGCAATTCTCTGTATAACAGACAGCTTCTTTAATGTAAACAATGAATTTTACTCTTAAAAAAAGCCTGCAATCCATTTTGTAGAAATATTGCTACCCTCTAGAGCAGGGGTTCCCGAACTTTTAGATCGACGTACCACTGAATAGAAGTTCATACTTCCGCATACCACCAAGTTACAAACTCCATGCTATTACAGAAAAACCTGTGTAAATGGAATATATCTAAAATAAGGTATTTGTGCAGTCTTTTGTGCTCCGTCTAAGCAGATTTTACTCTATTTAATTGGATGATTACTTTATTAAATTGGTATACTTAGATTGACTGCTTTATATTAACATTCAAGTAAAAAGTACTAGTATCATTATTACTATATTATTAACATGTACATTATCAAAATATAGTGTTTTGATTTTTAAAAAAGCTACAATACTTAATGGCATATTGGTATAGATTGATACATATGCACTAGGATGACTATTAATTCTGTTGTATTGCTAATGATAAGGGTGATGCTTGCTTTACCAAACACATCTTCCTCATATCTGATTCAATCTTAGTTTTAGACATAAATCAGATTCGATGTTTATGTTTATTCCTGTATTTGTTTTTCATATAAAGAAGTAACGAGAAAGCATTTAAAACAAATATATGTTGTGCTAAAAACAAGCAATAATTTTCAGGGTTGTAGTGGATATCTGCCCAGGTACCCACCCAGCTACCAGCGTTAAATCTGCATATCATCACAGATGTAAACAATGAAACTTTCAGTTCAGATGTAAGGGCAAAATTACAGAATTTTTTAATTTTATATCATTCCGTTTGTATTTCAGTATGTAATTAATTCTCTATAATATGACTGAACTCATGATTTTTTAGGAAGGAAGTACAATTTATTTCTGATAAAAAAAAAAAAAAATTGGTAATCACAATCTTTTTATCAAATCTTTTTATGTATTTTAATCCAGATTTTTTGACTATTAAGACTGACTAAATCTGAAATAAAACTTCCTTACTTTATAATTTTGATGCAAATTAATAGGTACCATTAGGAAGGAGGTAAGTTTCATTCAATAATTCAAGGAAAATGATTCTTATTTTTATAATGCAGATTTAATTATACATTATTATTTACTTGATCTTTACTTTTAATAATTTAATCATTTTTAAAATTATCTTACTTCTTATCATTTTAGTTTATTACTGTAATTAATTATTTTAATATTTTACTATATTGCAAGGATTTTTTATAACTTTGATTGCATAAATACATTCAAATGACTGTTTAAAAACTGTAAACAAAGCAAGGACCAGAAATCTGCAAAATTCTAAAATCTGCACAACCTCTGGTCCCAAGTTGAGCGGATTTGAGGGCGTCTACTGTATAATGATTTTGTTCAGAGGTACTGTTTGTTTTCTTAAAGTGAAACCTTCTGCGCTTCTATGCATGCATCAGGTCTGTTTTGATTTTATCAAAATATGGATGATCGGAGGCTGTTTAGCTGAGTGACAACATACAACTGGAACTTCGGCAAATGCCCATCTCAGCATTACCCCTTTGGATCGTAAAATTGTCTCAGAGTGTTAGGCACAGCTTTCGAAAACGAACTGTATTTTTGATGTGTTTATAAGGCATCATTTTGTTTACATTTTAATACTTCATCTAAATAGTTGTAATTTTTCTAATAAATATGTTACATATAATGTATGATAGTAATAATCAGTATATCTGATGAAAATTCAATTAATTTTTTAAAAATAAACTATATTTATTTAATGATTTTTTTTTTATCCCTATTACTGTATTTCATCAATAGTAGTTCCGAGAGCCATAATTTTATATTGTAAAATTATTAAAGTATTCTGCAAGCAGTCCTTGTTCAATCACAAAAGCCTGCCACTAAAAAAATTTAATACAGAAGATGCATATAATGTTTTTCTCAGATGTAAACAAGAAATTTTGCAGTTAAGAAGCACATGTGTTTCACAAATATTGCTAATTTCTTGGAACACTAAATTTGATACATTGTCGTCTTTAACGCATTATTTTGGAGCAGTGAAAATAATATATTAAATTTTTTTTGTAAATGAGTGTTACAATCGGTGGCAGGCTCTTGACTGTTTTTTTTTAGGCACTAAATTCATGCTTTCCAAAAGTAATATTTTTAAAAAAAGAAATTTTTGCCTTATTTAATATAAGAAACTTCTGCCAAAAATAAGGCAAAGATTTCATTATTAAAAATAGTGAAAAAGGAATAAATTTGCCAGCCATGCATTTAGTGCCCCCAAACTGTCAGTCACGAGCTAAAGGTAATTTAATAATGTGTGACATGATCTATCAGGGCCGAAACTAAGGGGGCGAGGGGGCATGTGCCCCGGCGCGAAATGAAGGATTATACTTTTGGAATGGATAATTTTCTTCTGATGGATTGATGGCTTCCATTATTATGAAACAGTCATTATAATACAAGGTGTTAGGTGAAGATGAAAGAGCAGTCATAAAAAGTTAGAACTCTGATTTTCTGGTCAGAATGGGAGGGAAGGGAAATAGCCTTTTTTTTTTTCTTTACGGCTGCTTTTTCATCTTTACCTAACACTTCATTTATAATGGCTGTTTCATAAAAATGGAAGCCATCAATCCATCAGAAGAAAATAACTCAGTTAAGCAGGACTTGGATAATCGGGACTCTACTGTATATTTCATTTTTAAAATGCTCTTTAGAAAATTTTTGTTGGTGTTCCGAGGGGAATCATGACCCCCGTAACCTCCCCTTTGGACCCGCCATTGTAGATTACGTAGTTCAGAATAACATGTCTTATGATTACATACTTTAAATTTTAAAATAAGTCGGCTATTAGAAAATTAATAAAATTATCTTTGTAAATATACTTTACAGAAGAGGGAGGGGGGGGGGGGGAGCGCCAAAATCCATGTTTGCCCCGGGTAAAAAAAAAACTAGTTTTGGCCCTGTGATCTATTCCTATTATGTATAGGTGCAGATTCACAGTCGCCATGTGACGACTAAATTTTTTGCTTCGGCCGCTAACTTTCAATGTCTCAGTCGCCATACGTTATACAGGGATGCTCCTTTTCTGCTAATGGTGGATTTCTATCTTTTTAAAAAAATGAAATCAGTGTATTTTCCTTCCTACAGTCCAGAATGATCTGTTTAACACAGAAAACTATTGTATTACATAGAAAAACAAACGTCTGAAGTGTGTTTTGATTTTTATAGCGCTAAATAATTTTACACATTCACAAATTTTTAATGTAATGTTATACGATAAAATCAAAATTAGAAATATTGTTGTCCTAATATTTCCCCCTACCATGATTGCTTAGCTTTACATTTTTTAAAAATGTATCTTGTCCAACTATATCTTCTGAATGAATATAGTTTAAGATTTGTATTAGACTTAATAATTAAATTTAAAGAATTTTGTGATTAAATTAAACAAACCCATTTGATGTAATTAGTCTGTGTTTTCTTGTACATAGACATATGTATATATAAAATAAATTATTTTCCACTTTGAATTCAGTCCCTTACAAACACTAAATTCTTTTTATGTGTTTGTTTCACAATGAGGCCACTGGACTTTTTGGGTTTAGGAGTCACTTTCTCCTTCCAGATATTGGGAATCTGCACCTATACTATTATGTAAAATTTTATAATTTTCACTATTTCTAGTTCCAAGGAATGTAATTTAAAGCACGTTTACAAGTTAAATTTAATGATGAATGAAATATGATCTATATAATGCAAAATTCTGTAATATGCAGAACTTCTCATCCCAAGGTGTGTTATAAAGATCTATCGTATTTATCTTCATATGTAATTCACTCACCAAAAACCCTAAAGATTTAATATCTACAAGTGCTTTTTTTTTATGCTGTGCAGTAGGGGGAGAGAGGAGAGGAGAAATGTACATTTGGGGAGTTAGGGATTTATTTATTTATGTTAGTGAGCAACAAATATTGCAGATTTTTTTTTTTTCAAACTAAAGTTTGAAAGATTTTAATTATTTAGGTAAGCTGGGGAGATGGGTGAGAAGGGAGAAGTGAAATTTTTGGGGCTCAGACGATTTTTTTATATGATTTACTATTATTGCCAATAAAGAGCTTTAAAGAAGGATGGTGGAAGTTTATATATATATATATATATATATATATATATATGTGTGTGTGTGTGTGTATGTTTAAAGAGCAATATTTCTTGCTATTTTTCTTAAGACAGTAAATTTTTTATTTAATAAAATTTAACATAGCTTTTTATATCTCTGAAACAAACCAACAGAAATACCATCTAAACATGCATGTTGTGAATTACTTCCATATTTACCAATGAGTGGTTTAAAAAAATCTCATAGCACAGTGCTCTTTAAAATTGAAATATGAGGCATCTTTTTTTGCGGGGAGGGAGGGGGAGAGATTGAAGGTGAATAGAAATCCTGACTATGAATTCTTTGTCTGGTCTTTAATTTTTGTTGTTGTTGTTTTATTTTTTTTATCATTAACTTAAAAAAAGTACTGATATCAATACAAAAACCTTTAACGGGTTAAAAGTTTGTGACGCAGCGCTTTATCTTATGCTCTAAGAATTTTAAATATGGAACTTAAAAATAATGATATAAAATTTGGAGTGACACTATGCTATTAGTTATAATATATATATACATTTATTTCATCATTTTATTTTTTTATAATTGCATGTGCAAAAATTATGTTCATTTTAAAAAGATGTATAAAAGTTTATTCATTGATGCATTATCATCCGTATCTCTCATAAATTCAAAATATGAGTTTTAAAAGATATGATATCAAAATTTAAGTGACGCCTTGATGTTGCTTAAAACGATTAGTTTTAAAATTCAATTTAAATTTTCTTTTGGCTAAATACATTTACACATCTAAACAAGACTTTTCATTTTCCAATGCACTGTTGAATATATACACTTTCACTGAATCTATATAATGCACTGAAATGTATTCATTTGAATAAATTGATTTATCTTTTGTGCCATGCTATCCAAAAATCAAAAGTAAAATTTATGTAAATAGTTTTTGCGTCATTGTATCCAAACTAAGTTAAATGTATGCAAATGGATAATGCACATGCAATTATAAAAAAATAAAATGATGAAATAAATGTATATATATATTATAACTAATAGCATAGTGTCACTCAAAATTTTATATCATTATTTTTAAGTTCCATATTTAAAATTCTTAGAGCATAAGATAAAGCGCTGCGTCACAAACTTTTAACCCGTTAAGGGTTTTTGTATTGATAGGATATACGCTGAGTTTTGGCTGATACGGACCTAAACTGATCAAATATGTCTCTGATTATCTGCCTTCATTTTAGACCTTTTTCCTGGGTCATGTTCAATGATGGAATCGTTCCCACTTTCCGTAATGCTGACCTCTCCACGGTTCTGATCGATTTCTTTCACGATCTTGCTATAAATATTTGACGCAGACGAACTATTTACTTTTCCCTTTCAATTATATCTAATGACACCTTAAGGAACAAGAAACACTTAATTCATCAGATCGGGTCAATTTTTCAAAAATGCTTGCAATCGTTTAAACAATCGACTAAATGATTCAATTGTCCAGCACATTTCAATACACCACGATTAATATGAATGTCTTCACCGAAGTCGTCATAATCTTCAGTGCTAGTCGATCATCGAGATGTTCAGAACCCTACTAAACCGCTGCGGACTCTCAGAAAGACCCTTATGTATATTGAGAAACTAGACTCTCCTGGTTCTTTCTCCATTTATTTTCAGCGGTCACTCGAAGTCGAAGAAAGGAGGGGCAAACTTCGGATTTTCGAAAGAAATTAAGACAAATGCTACGGATTGGTCTTTTTTAGTGTATGTTTTAAGAAAAGAATGTAGAAAATTGAAAAAAAAATTGATTGTTTCAGAATTACATCGATCGATACTGACTACCTAGAATTTGCCGACTGTGATCAAGGTTGCCGACATTGGGGGGGCGTCTCGCCCCCCAGTAGCTTCGCCCCTGAGTACAGTTCAAACTTTTCATAACACAATCGGAGCTTTTATTGAACGTATATGTTTCTTTTGAAAGTTAAAACAAATTTTACAGCTTAGTAACACCTACAATGGGGAACAACAGAGTGGTGGATTCGAAAAATCAATTATTATTTCTTTAAAATAATCCACCTTGTTTGCATTGAAGAATATTTTACAAAAAGAATATGCTAAATTTAAACAAATGACAAAGACTGCATTTTCCATTGGTATGCATGGCACAGAAAAACTGTAAAACATTTTTTTTTTTTCAAAACTAGGGGGCTCGGCCCCCTACGAGCTACGCTCGCCAACCCCCGCCCAGACACCGCAGACTCTAAATGCACGCTAATTTGACCGGCTTTAAAAAGATTTCGAAAGATTGAATTATAATGTAAAAAGCAGTGGCGATCTCCCTATAAACGAATTTCTATTCATTTGTCTTTGATTGGGGAATTTTAACGCCAAATCCGCTGCGGTACTGCTTGATTATCTCGTCGACTAATTTCGCCAAATTATATAAATCGCCAAACCACTCGTCAAATTACACAAATTGACATAATTTTTTATTTTAAATAACAATAGAACAAATAAATTCGTACAACATTAATAAAAATACAAATAAAACGTCGAATAAAAATAACTTGATGACGTAGATACGTGTAACAACATTTCAAAATAAGCTAATATAAAAGGAATTAAGTAAACAGAGTCTTTGTCTCCTGGTATTTTTTAACAAAGCGAAAAGAAAGTTCTTTTAAATGAGACATTTTAAATTAATCGTTTTTAATCTAACGTAATTTTTACCAAGCTATTTTTTTCTCTTTTAAATATTCACGTGAAGATACTTTTGTTAGAAATGAAATATTATTTGCGCTTTCCTAACAAAAATAGTTGAAAAGATCCTCTCAAAATATTAAATAAATGTCTAGCGCAATTTCTAAATTTAAACTTTTTTGCAATATTATTTTGTGTTCATTTTATGTAATAACTATAATGTGACGTAAATATGACGTAATTTCTCCTAGGACTTCTAACGCATGTTAATGAACTTATTATTTTACAATACCCTTTCTCTTTTAAAATTCACGTGTGTACTTTTTATGACATAATTTTTAATAAATTCCTGCTTTTTATACGTAATTATTTAATTTTAATTTGAAAGTTTTTTTCCTGTTTATAATAGTCACGTGTAAATAAATTTTTAATTTGAAGCAAATATTATTGCTTGCACTTTTTATACAGTTGGCAACAGTTTAAATTAGTACAATTTTCTGAAATCTGTAAAAAATATCTCTAGAAATGCTGAAAATTTGAATTTAAAATAAAAATAAAACCTGAAAAAATGAGTCAAAATAAAAAAATTAATGCAATCTGCACTCCGGCAAATTCTAACGCATAAAATGATCTAAAAATGATTACACTGCCATGTATAGTTTTTGCTGCTATAAAACTTTTTTAGTGGAACGATTTTGTCCAACTTTAGCATTAAATATCTCTTAAAATAATTCTTCGATCTGAAAACTGTCTGCATCAGCATGTTTATCAAACATTTCTGTATAAAACCACCGATTTTCATATTTTTGTATGTATTATTTTTATTAATATTAACGAAGAAAGACCTCCGGTCACGAAAAATTCAAAACCGGCGGCGGCGGTGACAGCGGTAGTTACTTTTTTTTAGAATAGAGAGATACGATTTTTTTTTTTTTTTTTTTTTTTTTTTTTTTTTTTTTTTGTAACTGCTTGTCAGGATTTTTACATCTCATTTAAATCTTAGTTTTTAAAACAGACACACTTAATGGATGTAAATGAAAACCTGCTGAGACAACGATTTTTTGATGATTATAGACGAAGGCAGAATGGCAACAGACGAGGTACCACCCTCTGTTCAGCGTCACACCGTTCAACTTTACAAATTGATCAAGATATAATCATTTTATGGTTAATAACATTGTGTACTGCATTTTGTTTATTTCTTTTTAAACCAATCAATGCCTTTTTTGTTAACCCTTTATGTCCCAAATAATGAAATTATGAAAATTTAATCTTCTAAAGGGGTCAATCCAGTTCAAGCGGTCCAGAAAATCATTAATTCGTTGCTCGACCCTTTTTAAAAAATCTGAAATTTTTTGTACAACAACCCTAACATGATGGAAGTTTAAAATGACTATTATTTTAATTTTATTAATTTTTGTTTGTGCATGGCGGCCATCTTTGTTTCGTCGTCTGCAGCAATTTTCTTAGAAGAAGGGTTTACGGAATTTTAAATAATTCATCGTTTATTTATCCAATTCAAGTGCAGATTAAAGCAATTTGTACAGAATACATTGGGCTAAAAATGTGGTAATAGAGTAGTTTCCGGAAATAAATCCTTATTGGTGAAATTTAAGCATAAAGTTTCAGTTTTTTTTTAAAAAAATGTCCGTTTACAAAAGGAAATTTTTCTAGCAAGGGAAACTGTAAACATGACATAATTTTTTTTACAAATAGGCCAAAAGTTCTTGTACTCACACGCCAAGTTCCAGACCTGGGACTTCGTTTCTCTTTGCTAAAAAAAATCCCAAATTTTTCAAAAATATCAAAAATCGCACTTTTGAGGCTTTGATATCTCTGGTGGGGCACGAGATAAAAATCTGAAGTTCTGGCTTCTAAGAGTATTGTATGGTAGTGCTATGCACAAGAAATTTCAAGATGGAGATTTGAATACAAGCTGAGATATGGCAAGGGCAACATGTCAAAAGAATACTGCCAAACTATTGTTTGTTGTAGTCACAGCTAAGTATTTATCTCAGAGTGTCACTTAAATTTATGTTTTTGATTATCGTTAATTAATTGTAACAGAAAATAAAGCCCTTTGCCAAGCTTAGCAATTAATTTAAAAAATAATTATGCCTAAGTCCACACATTTTGTATAGTTTCAGTAACTTTTGTTGTAATAATTTTAGTAACTAAAAGAAACCTCAGCACTTTTACATAAAGAAAAAAAGAAATTTTTATAGAAGACCAGAAGCAAAAACAGAACAGGGAAAGAGAAAAGCTTTTAATGTTATCATACTTGTTGAGACATGATCAAGCGTGTCAAAACACATTTTTACTTGTTGGTTTAAAAACCACAATTTTGATCTTTCTCAACATTTTATTTGTAGGAACGAAGTCTTGTCATTTCTTGATAACTTGATTGAAGATCTTGCCCTGCTGGCTCATAGAAATAAACTTTGAAATTACTATGTGCAAGTCTCAGTTCATTAATAATTCCTAGCTTACGTCTTCTGCAAAAATGTCATTTTCTGAAGTATAAATTTTGAAAGGGCTTTGGATATCTTTACTTTCTAAAATTTACTTGAGGCTGATGCATGGTAACATCGTATGATGTTTCATTTACAGGAATATACTTATGGTAGGAACAAGTTTCAGGGATTGGCAAGCAACATTAAAATTGTGGTTTTTAAACCATCAAGCAGGAATGTGTTTTGACACATTTGATCATGTCTCAACAAGCATGCCAACATTAACAGCTTTTCTCTTTCCCGATTCTGTTTTTGTCTCAGGCCTTGTATAAAAATATTTTTATCTTTATATAAAAATGCTGAGATTTCTTTTGGTTACTAAAATTACAAAAAAAATTACTGAAACCATACAAAATGTAAGCCTTAGGCATAATTATTTTTTTTAATTAATTGCTAAGCTTTGCAAAAGGCTTTATTTTCTGTTACTATTATTTAAAGATAATCAAAAAAATAAATTTAAATGACACTCTGAGATAAATACTTAACTGTGACTACAGCAAAACAATAGTTTGGCAGTATTCTTTTGACATGTTATCCTTGCCATATCTCAGCTTGTAGTCAAATCTCCATCCTGAAATTTCTTGTGCATAGCACTACCATACAATACTCTTAGAAACCAGAACTTCAGATTTTTATCTCGTGCCCCACCAGAGATATCTAAGCCTAAAAAGTGCGATTTTTGACATTTTTGAAAAATTTGGGATTTTTTTAGCGAAGAGAAACGAAGTCCCAGTGTCGTAATCACGACGCATCCAGTGAGTTTCCCCACCTTTTCTCCTTTCCTCGCCTTGAGTTTGTTTAGAACTCAAGCGGTTATGTTTCCTCCTTGGTATTTTACTGTCTGCGTAGGTGAGTCGTTCTTTCGCAAATCACTGCGCACACCTTGCGACTTGCTTTTTTTTCCACTGCTACTTCCACTTCAATGGTTTTGGGTTATCAGTTTTGGCGGTTAAGCCCACGGCGTTAGTAAATGCACTTTGTTTTTTGTGAATTTTTGTCGTGTTGCTTGGCGATTTTGGCATAATGCTCAGTTAGCCTGGTAACCTCGCTGGGAAGAAGTTTTCATCAGTTGGTGATCGGATGAACACGATTGAGGTCGCGGCTTTTCTTTTTTGGAATTTTCTTCACGCGGCTTGTGCACATGGCGAAACTTCATCACTATGTCTTCTCTTCCAAGTTTTAGTAAGAGCCACCGTCTTCCCTTTTTGTTTCTTGATTTTATTTTATTTTTCATTTTTGATATTGATTTTAAAAAAATGCATCCACATAGTTAATTTGGCATAAATTATTCTGGCGACTCTGTTTTATTGACTGAACTTATGTCATCAGAGTTAGGCCTAGTGTACCACCAGAATGCTCAAAGAAGGTATCCATTGTGCTCACGCAAATTAAACGTGCCACTGTCAGTGCATTTGTTGCATGCAATATTGAAATTTATTCGACAACTTGTTAATTGCAGTCCAGTGAGCATGGAAGTAAAAATAAACTATTTTGACCATTTTTCCTGGATTATTTTTTTTTTTACCATTCACAACGCAAATAAAGCAACGGCCCTTTGACAAATTTTAAACATGATTTCACTATATTTAACTTGTTTAATGCATGTTTTGAACATTATAATGTGTACCTCATCAAAGTATACTTTTACATTACCACATATGGTTCCGGACCTTCCTTCTATGTAACACTGGACTATTGCAACAATGCTTAATTTATTATAGTATAAACCTCAATTCTTTCAACTCATGAAAATAAAGAATATTGTTATAAGTAAACATTTTTTTTAATTACATGGATGCAAGAATGAATTTAACGTTACTCATTAATTTTTTGTGTGCAAAATATCTTATAAAATGTGATTATATATATGAAATAAATAAATAATAGAAAAGTAAAAGGAAAATTACCTGAAATATGATGATAAAAATTTTTCAATTGTGGTATAAGGTGGTAAATGTTATTAGTATATAAAAAAAAAAAGAAGATAAAGATCATTATTGTTTTTGTCCTTACATGTTCATTCAAACAAGTATATTTTATGATTTCTTACAGATAAAATATGAATTAAATGGGAATGAAATGAGGCAATTGATAAATAATATTGAATCGTACAGTCTATGAATACTTTGGTTGTTGTATATTTTTCATATTGTGTATCAGATATCATAAATACAGTAATTTCCTTTTTAAATATATCTTTTATCATGAATATAATCAAATTGAAAGAATTTTAAATGAATAGTACAGGATTCATTTCAAAATGTTGATTAAAAAATAATAATAATAAAATATTTGTCTTCTGTCATCAGCATAACAAGGTATAAATTGATATTTCAACTTTATGTGAATTTGTTTTTTTACATATTTGTTATTTAAGTATAAAGGTGGTTATCAGTGTATAAATATGCCTCCCAAAGCCATTCCTCCAAAAATTTCTATTCAACCATATTCTGGCTCTCCAGAGACTGTAGATTTTTTTTTCGAGCAATTACTAGAAATCAAAGAGCTGAATAATTATTCAGACAAAGAAGTAATTGCCATTTTGAAATCAAAAATCCAAGATAAAGCTTTAGATTTCTACCTTGATGCTATTGCCAAACAAAACTTCGACTCTTTATCAAGTATTAGGGATGAATTTGTTAAATTCTTTGGGAAGAAACCGGATAAATGCAAGGCTTCTGACCTATTAGATAAATGTGTAATGCTCTCTGACGAAAACCCTCGTGCATTTGCATGCAGAATTCGCAAATTGTGTAGGCTGTCTTATCCAACATTAAATGAAGCGGCTTTAAGCCCTATTTCTTTTAACCACTTCTTGAAAAATCTACCTCGGAAAATTAAAATTAAATTGTTGGAAGAGAACATTGATTCATTGGAATCTGCCATTGATAGAACTGAACAGTTACTCACCATTTATTCACTAGATAGTGAAGCGGAGAGCACCCGAACTGAACCAGTTCTA
This sequence comes from Maratus speciosus, assembly GCA_963932465.1. Classification (NCBI taxonomy): domain Eukaryota; kingdom Metazoa; phylum Arthropoda; class Arachnida; order Araneae; family Salticidae; genus Maratus; species Maratus speciosus. The sequence continues at coordinate 34,276,368 of OZ010794.1, read as the reverse complement.
CATTTCAATCATGCACAGGTTAGGGAACCACGTCTCAGTCCGAGTAAAATTTTCAGTGAAAAGCGACAAAAATACCAAAGTACCAACAACAAAAACAGTCACAGACAAAAGTCATTTAACAAAAGGCTTGTGACTTGTTCATTTTGTGCAAAGCCAGGGCACGTCATGAAGAATTGCTTCGAGTTTCAGTCTTTCATAGACAACTGCCGTGCAAATGACCAATGCAAAAGTAGTAAATCACCTAAGTCCCCACGAAACAAACCAAATCCACCAAAGAAAAATCGTAATAATTTAAACTACCAAAGGAGACAGAGATAACTGGCACTCTGATCTCTAGGCTTCCAAGCAAGCCAGTGTTAAATAAGTGTACACAAACTCACAACCCATCTTTCTCTAACAACTTTGTGCAAACAGAAGAAATTGCCTTAAATTCAGATGCTACTCAAAAGGTGGAACACCGTATATGTAGCACATTTCATAACAAAGCAAAACTTCCTTGCATTGAAGTAAAGGTAAATAATATTAAATCTGTAGCTCTTCTCGACAGTGGATCCACCCTATGCTTAATCGATGATAAATATTTTCAAACAATTAAACACGAAGTTAACTACAAATACCTCTCAAATAAAGTTAATATCTCTACAATTAACTCTAAGGTTGAATTTAAGGGTTGTATTATGTTATCATTTAAAATTGGTAATCTTTTCTTTAAACATAACTTATACATTACTGACATTTGTAGTGATTTCCAGATAATTCTCGGCTATGACTTTATGCACAAAAATAATATGTCACTTACCCCAGGTTTTAACTCTGCTTTGTTAAAAGACGTTGTTGTTCCGTTCATTAGTGAAACCAAAAATGGTCAATACATCAACCACATTGACGCATCTTTCAATACTGATGACTCGGTAATTGCTTCTGACAACGAAGCTGATAAAGACGTTAGTAAGGAATCACTTGAAAATGAACCAGAAATTATGGTTCAGAATTTCCGAAAAGTTAGAATTCCAAAAAAATCATGTGTGTATGTTCGGGCAAAATTTACTTCTGAACCCAGTCAGTACTTTCTGTATGTACCTGAATTAAAAAGTTCTGAAATAATAGGACACGAATCATTACATTCATTACCACACATTAAGAATAACGCCTTTGTCATCGTCTTAGAAAATACATCTGATAAGACCATACATTTAAATAAAAATGCCAGACTTGGCACTATCAACAATGTGGCAGAAGAGCACATTCAAAATTACACTTTTGACGAAATAGAGCAACATCATTGCAATTTAATTGTTCCATCAGATGAGATAATTCAAAAAAGAATAAATGATCTGTCCCCTGAAGATTTTGATTTGAATCACCTTACTTCTGAACAACGTGAAACGATGAGCAATCTTCTCCGTAGCAAAGCTCAGGCCTTTTCTAAATCGCTCGATACTATTGGTCAAACCGATTTGGTATCACCACACATTGAATTACTTAACTCCCATCCCATAAAAGCTCTTCCCTTTCCAGTACCACAGGCCCTTCAACAAGAGGCTCTTGATCAAATACAAGAAATGTTACGAGCCAATATCATTAAAAGATCAAATTCGTCTTGGGCATGTCCTATGCTCTTGGTAAAGAAAAAGAAAACAAGTCCGTCTCAACCACAGAAGTACCGTCTTGCCTTAGATCTCAGGCTACTTAACGCCATCATTATACCTTCTTCATATCCTCTCCCTAAGATATCTAACTTATTATTACAACTCTCACAATATAAATTTTTTACTACTCTTGACCTTCCATCAGCATATTGGCAAATTGCTGTTCCAAAAGACCTGCAAGACAAATTATCTTTCACTACCCCATGGGGAGTTTTCACCTTCAAAGTCCTTGTTTTTGGCCTTAAAACAGCAGCCTCAACATTTCAAGAACTGATAGACACTCTCATCCAAGAGTCTGGAGTTGACTCATGCTTTGCCTATCAAGATGATTTGGTCGTAGGTGCTAACTCATTTCAAGAGATGCTCGATAAATTAGATAAATTAATCAATGTCTTCATCAAACATAACGTAACTTTATCTCCAGAAAAGTCATCCTTCTTTAAAACTGATATTACATTTCTTGGGTTTTATATTAAAGATCATAAAATTTTTCCTATCCAAAGTAACATCACTAAAATTGTTGAATTTCCTACACCTAAGACAAAAAGGCAAACTAAAGCCTTTGTAGGACTGTGTTCGTTCTATCGGTCACTAATACCATCATTCTCTGATCTTGTTGCCCCACTCATCGAAATTACAAAACCAAAAACAAAGTTTGTGTGGGATAATGAACAAGAGTCAGCATTTCAAACCTTACAAAAAATCTTCTTTAATGAGCCTGTTCTTCATTTGCCCAATTGGGATGAAAAGTTTTATGTCAACACAGACGCTTCGAAACAAGCTATTTCTGCAGTTTTGATGCAAAAAAGAAATGACATGCTTCTACCCGTAGCATATTACTCAAAGCTACTCACTGATGCAGAAAAAAAATTCCCACCCATAAAGCTTGAACTTTATGCGATCTATAAAGGCATAACATCTTTCAAGTATTACCTATTTAATAGACAATTTACAGTACTTTCGGACGCCAAACCATTAAATAGATACAAAAAAACCAACTCCCCTGCTGATGTAACAACAAGATGGTTAATGGAACTATCAGAATTTTCCTTCAATTTCCAACATGTACCCGGAAAAGAAAATGTACTAGCGGACTATTTTAGTCGTTGTCCGACTGCTCCGCCGTATCAGGACCTCAACACCAATCCGGAACTCTTAAGTGCTTCCGAACCACTACCAGTCACTAACACTGAGAATGACTTACATAATGAAATTCAGCCTCAAGTAATAGCATCTCAAACTAATTTTCAAAGTCAGACACAAAATTCCAATCAGTTTGTAAATGTTGTTCAGTCAGAAAATAACGATCCTCCTCTAGAAATTTTGGACGAAACAATCCTCAACGAACAGCTTGCGGATCCAAAGTTGAGCAAAATCATCCATGATCTAAAAAATGGTAAACAAGGCAAAAGACTTACTGGTTATTATATACACCCTGAAACCCAACTTTTGTGTTTCTTTAAAGATTATGCACGTATTAGCACGGATTTACATAGAGCAGTTGTACCCCCTTCACTACAAGAAAAAGCCTTAACCATTGCACATGTGTCTCATGCAGGTATCCAGAAGACCCTGCAGAACCTCCGTAAACGCTTCACTTGGCAGCACTTCGTTGCTGACACGTACAACTTTGTCCAGTCTTGTGAGGTATGCTTACTCAACAAGCCACTTAAATCAAACAAAGCTCCACTTCTAGCTTCACCGGTACCCACTGCTCCAAATCAAAAAGTTTCAATGGACATTCTTGGCCCCATTAAGGGTAACCATTATCTCCTTCCAATTGTTGATCATTTTTCCAGACATATGGAACTTTACCACTTAAACAACATAACTGCTCCAGCAATAACTAAAGCCTTGTTACATTACATTGCCACTCATGGAAGACCCGAATTTCTACTTTGTGATCATGGGAAGCAATTTACGAGCGACTTACTAAAATCATTCAATAAATTATTAGGCATTTGTCTCAAACATAGCTCCATCGCGCACCCCCAGGCGAACGGAATAAGTGAACGTTTAAACCCACAGATCAAGTCTTCCATTCTTACTATGGCCTCCCAAGGCTTCGACATTGGTACTGCTGCAAAAGTTCACCAGTCCATTTACAATGCAACAATTCATCCTGCTACAAAATTCTCACCGAACTTTCTCCATTTTGGTAGAGAAATAAGTGACATATACTTCAACTATAAAAACCAACCAAACTGGCGAATCAATGACAACCAAGAAATTGCAGACATTGCTAAAAATTTTGACCAAGTATATTTTCATGCATACCAAAATAATGAAAATTCTCGTCAAGACCTATACGCAAAGTCTCGTGTCAACAGACAATTCCCAAAAATAGACATTGGAGATACAGTCTATATCAAATGTCCAAACATATTTGAGAAGAAAATGTTAGGTCCATATTCTGTCCAAAAAATTATCTCCCCTGCAATGTTACAACTTATATCTGAAGATGATCCTCAAATTTCACCACTACTTGTGCATACTGATAGAATTGTCAAACTACATAAACGGAATCCAAAATTCTCAAAGTCTCAAAGTAGTAACAAGCGAATACCTGATGCCTTAAATGACTGTAATCAACCTGGCACTTCCCGCCAGACCTCTAGAATTTTCACTCCATCTCGTCCGGTACAATCAGATTACACGCTTCGTCAGAAGCGCAACATAATTAAACCTCATAATGATGATTACATATATTATCGATAATATACACTCTTTTACAGACAAGTCTTACATAACCAGCCTGTCGGTGGAAGAAATGGCCACTCCTCTACTGGCAATTGCTGCTAGATGACCTGACTAAGTGTTCTCATTGGCCCGGGAATACTTGTTTGGATGTCTTCCAGCACTGTTCCTGTGGGACTCTGTTACTAAGTATCTTTTTATTATCCATGTAATTCATAAACTTGTTATTCTCCACAGATGTAAATGCACCAGCTGCTTAAAGTTTATTCAAAAAATTTTGCAAATATAGCTATTAAGTTTAATGTATCAAATGTTTAAAATACAAGTAATCACTTCTTATATCATAACCGTGCTTATCTGATTCTAGGTAGACGAATGTAAATTATGCTGAACTTAATTTCTTTACTTATTGTCCATTTTATACCTGTAATCAAACAAAAATTTTGATAATTTCTTTCCCTTTATTTTCTGAGGATTTGGCTCTCATTAAGTTTTAAGTATTTTTGGAATGTGTATAAAAAAAAAAAGAAAGACTAAAATAAATTAATATAAGGTAATTAAGTCAATAGATGCTTTAGGATCCATCTTCTGAATTCTTGATAGAATGAAAAAAAGGTTATAAATTAGAAAATATTTAATATACCATGTCTATATTTAAAAAAAAAAAAAAAACCTGATTGTGTCAATCTTTGGTCTCAAGTTTCATGATTATGTCATTTTCCCTGTGTTGTTACACACCATTTTTTTTGTCCGGGTTTCATCCATTTCTTCCCTTGGAGAGTCCCTGTTTGTTCAAAAAGTGCCCCTAAAATATACTCTCCTACCCCTTGAGACCATTCTTATTTTGGGTCACTGATCCAGTTGATCCAAGCCAATAAAATAAATATAAATTTGTTGTGTTCTTGAGTCGTCCCCTTCAGGAGTTGTTAACTTTTGTCGTGGGACAGGGGGGCTTGCTCGGTGCAAACTGGGTAAGTCCTTTCTCCTGCCCTTTACCCCTAGGACACGGACCTTAAGTCCAATGTCATCACACTCACTTTGTGAGAGTTAGGTTAATGTTCACACTTTTTAGTGTCTTTAACACATTAACCTGTGCGGATGCACGAATCAAACTTATAACTGTATATATGCATTTATTTTTTTTCCTCTTTTCTTCATAATGCAATCTCTTTACTTTGTATAAAACTTGTCTGCATACCTTAAACACATTTCTTTACCTTTTATTTTGAAAGTAGGCAGACTCACCAAAGTAACATATTTGTATATCTCAATTTGTTATGCTTAATTAGGATAATCATCACTCAAATTTTTTTTTGGATTCTACCAAGCCTGGCAGCTCATGTGAATCCTGAAATTTAATGTATATATGTGTATGTTCTGTATGGTCATAAAGTTTACTTCTGCAACTGTATTTTGTATTTTTGTACTGCTGTATTGTAATTTTGCCTTTCCTACATTTTTTAAGCCCAATCTACACTGATGTTCAGCGTAGCCAGTGAACCCTTATTCACATTGTAATTATGGTCGACCACAGTTAAGTTCTGTGCCCAATGGTATAATTTTTCTATTTTATATCTGTGCAGATTGATATTATGTGTTCGCATCAGTGAAAATGTATAATTGCATATGTTACTAACATGTAATTTGTTGTTATTTATATATACATATTTGACATTCTGTTGAATACCTTACCTACTTGTTTAGTTTTGGTTTTCTTTCTCAAAAAAAAAAGAAAAAATGGTTTTCAATTTATGATCATGATCATCAAAATTTCAAAGTCCTAGGCATTTCTCACTATATTGAAGGTATAGTCAATGTATTTGGAAGTTTTTTTTTTGTTTTTAATTTCTTTCTCTTTATGGTGCACCATTTCAAATTTTTTTTTTTTATTGAAGCCTTCCAATGTGTTGTTTAACCTTCTGTATGAAAATCATATTCTTATCTGTTTATTCAAAAATTATTTAAAAAGTAATCAGTCAATGACAGTGTAACCTTTCGGTTTTTGCAAGCATAGTAAATTGTATGTTGAAATGTTTCATTTCCAATGCCTTTTTAAAATACCAATTAAAGCCATAAGCCTTGTATAAAAAAAAAATGTTACTTCTCTCCCTCGCGTACAGGTGTCATGCAACTTTGATGCATTGACTTATTTCTGTATCAAGATTTAACATTTTTTCCCTTCGCGTACAGGTGTTATGTACTGTGACATAACTTTTGATCTGTATACCAAGACTTAACCTTTTTTTTAATTTCGCGTGCAGGTGTTGTGTGATTATATACACACAGCTTATAATCTGTTATAAGGAATACTATATTTTATATCATGAACTGATATTGCTATACAATGTCTATACTGTAATTCTGTATTCAAGATTTAATGATGTATTGCAATGTTTTTTTTTCTGTCATATGTGTAAGGGCATTTTGGTGGATTCTCATTCCCCTCCCCCCTCCTTTGTTTCCTCTTTAAAATTCCTTTTTTTTTTTTTTTTTTTTTTTGTTTTTTGGCAATTTAGCGGGTTGTGCTTGCTCTAATTCAAAAAAAAAAAAATCCCTTCCTGAGTGTAGGTATCACCTTCACTCATTCAGTTATTTTTTTTTTCTCCGTTGTCCTGGTGTATGTCGTAATCACGACGCATCCAGTGAGTTTCCCCACCTTTTCTCCTTTCCTCGCCTTGAGTTTGTTTAGAACTCAAGCGGTTATGTTTCCTCCTTGGTATTTTACTGTCTGCGTAGGTGAGTCGTTCTTTCGCAAATCACTGCGCACACCTTGCGACTTGCTTTTTTTTCCACTGCTACTTCCACTTCAATGGTTTTGGGTTATCAGTTTTGGCGGTTAAGCCCACGGCGTTAGTAAATGCACTTTGTTTTTTGTGAATTTTTGTCGTGTTGCTTGGCGATTTTGGCATAATGCTCAGTTAGCCTGGTAACCTCGCTGGGAAGAAGTTTTCATCAGTTGGTGATCGGATGAACACGATTGAGGTCGCGGCTTTTCTTTTTTGGAATTTTCTTCACGCGGCTTGTGCACATGGCGAAACTTCATCACTATGTCTTCTCTTCCAAGTTTTAGTAAGAGCCACCGTCTTCCCTTTTTGTTTCTTGATTTTATTTTATTTTTCATTTTTGATATTGATTTTAAAAAAATGCATCCACATAGTTAATTTGGCATAAATTATTCTGGCGACTCTGTTTTATTGACTGAACTTATGTCATCAGAGTTAGGCCTAGTGTACCACCAGAATGCTCAAAGAAGGTATCCATTGTGCTCACGCAAATTAAACGTGCCACTGTCAGTGCATTTGTTGCATGCAATATTGAAATTTATTCGACAACTTGTTAATTGCAGTCCAGTGAGCATGGAAGTAAAAATAAACTATTTTGACCATTTTTCCTGGATTATTTTTTTTTTTACCATTCACAACGCAAATAAAGCAACGGCCCTTTGACAAATTTTAAACATGATTTCACTATATTTAACTTGTTTAATGCATGTTTTGAACATTATAATGTGTACCTCATCAAAGTATACCTTTTATATTACCACACCCAGGTCTGGAACTTGGCGTGTGAGTACAAGTACTTTTGGCCTATTTATAAAAAAAATTATGTCATGCTTACAGTTTCCCTTGCTAGAAAAATTTCCTTTTGTAAACGGACAAATTTTTGAAAAAAAATGAAACTTTATGCTTAAATTTCACCAATAAGCAGTTAGTTTCGGAAACTACTCTATTACCAAATTTTTAGCCCAGTGTATTCTGTACAAATTGCAACAATTCGCACTTGAATTGGAAAAATATACGATGAATTATTTACTATTTCGTAAACCCTTCATGTGAGAAAATTGCAGCAGACGATGGAACAAAGATGGCCACCATACACAAACAAAAAATAATAAAATTAAAATAATAGTTATTTTGAACTTCCATCATGTTAGGGTTGTTGTACAAAAAATTTCCGATTTTTTAAAAATGGTCGAGCAACCAGTGCTGGACCACTTGAAATGGATTGACCCAAAGCATTTTTCCTTAATTTTTGAAACTACATTAGAAGATTGACACAATCATTTAATAAATTTTAGAAGGATTTTGGCAACTAAAATTTAGTTTGAGTTTATAGGGATTTTGTGGCTTATTTATAACTGCTATCAAAACTTTTATTTAAAACTTTTTTTTTTTTTTTTGTATTTTGCAGAATTAAAAAATGTACAAATACAATAGAAATATTTCCAACCTGAAACTTTTCTCCCCCAATATATGAATGTCAAGAAAACTGAAAAGATGCAAAGGCAAAAGAAATCATTCTTCTAAAAATATTTTTGTTTTGTGTAACTAATAATGCTTTTAGAACAAGATAAAGTAATGTATCTATAACTCATTCTAAACTGTGTTGCTACTAATCATAATCAATGTATTTAATAAATTTTATAACAAGTTATTTTAATGATTTTTTAAAGTACCATTGGGCATAAAAGGTTAAGCTAACACTAACAAAACTTATATTGTATCTATATTTCTAAAAAATAATGCTTAAAAGCCACCTTTTTTTTATTGGTCACCCTGTTGTTCCCCCTAATAATAATCGATCGGCTGCGAATTCCTTAAAACATGGGTTTTTTTGGAAAAACAGTGATGTGACAGGTTTATCCATTCACAACAAACCCAGTTTACAAAAAAAAGGATAAATGCTAACCAACATATGCATTTTAATTCATATAAACACCATTCACTTTCAAAAATCTCTAACATTACAAAAAAAAAACTGCTTAGGAAAATTATAATACATTATGTACAGAGTACGTTACGTAAAAGCACAAAAAAATTTACATTTGGAGAGGAGGAAAAAATGGATAATTTATAATTCCTTCCAGCAAATTTTACTTTCAGTTCATTAAAGCATAAAAACAAACAATAATCCTCCTGTACCCCTCTTTTTGTAACGGTATATTTATGGCTGTTCATTACAATTTTGTAATAAGTAGCTTTTTAAAAAATGTTCAACTGTTCAACAACTTAATAACTATTTCAAACTTCATTCCCATTGACCCACAGTGACGCCTAAATGACCTACTCATAAACTTTCTCGAACATTTGGTTCTTCTCATACTTTAAAACAGTAGGATACAAAATTTAGTCAAAATCATTAGGGTCATTTTTTAGATAAAATACGCATACACAGGGCCGGCCCAAAGTGTGTGCGAAGTGTGCCACCGCACGGGGCGCCTACAAGAGCACCAATAAAAAATATTTTATATTTTGTGGTTTTTTTTCTTTTACATTTTTTTAGCTCAAGAAAGGATTCTTCGTTGTGTTTAAAAAAGAATTGAAAGGTGCTGGATTTTCGCATGCAGACAGCGTCTGCTGTTCTTTATCTGAATGGAATTGCCTTTAAGTTATTAATACTTAAATTGCTTCATCATACTGAGAAAAGAAACAGAATCGAGAACCCCAGGAACTACCCGATTCAAATCATGTTAATTAATTTCGACTTTCATAGGTTTATGGTGAACTCTATCACTTTCGACTTTTTAACAACATTATTCTAGAGTCCTCTTATTCCACAGGGAATTGAGACAAGCTCCCAGATGACCGGAAAAAAGAAACCATTAGGAGCTTAAAGGTGCAGAAATTTTAAATGAAAAACAGACGTATTTGAAAAAGTTTTTTTCTAACAGTGTCTTTTGGATATGAGCTCATTTTCTTCTGCTAATAGTCAATAGTATTAGAGTCAGAAATTTTGCCAAAAGTTAAAAATGAAAAAAGGGCATGTAACCAAAAGTATGTATGTAAATAATTTTTATTAAAATGACCGCAGTATCGAGACAATACGATTCAGTCGTTCACTAACTGTTTTATTAAACTGCTGTTGGGATATTTAATAAGTAGAAATGAGTCAAATCAAACATTTTTCAAGTAGCAGCTTGACTCATTTATTTATTTTGTTTAAATGGGTAATTTTCATACGAATGTGAAACAATAGAATATTTAAAGTTACAATGCATGCTCGTAGTATTTGAAAGTTGTCAGTTATTGAAATCATTAAATACGTCGCGCCCTAAGCCGAGAACGGCAGAGCTAGTCCCGACTAACTCTACATGGCGCCCTGGTGCATGGGACAAAGATTCAGATGGGACTACCTATAACATGCTTCTATCCACAATTTCTACTCATTAAAAAATAAATTTGGTGGTATGAGAGGGGGAAGGGCATTTTAAAAAGCCTGGCCAGTTGCCTCATTTGCCCTTTTCGACCCACCTAGGAAAATGTTCGAGCAACAGTACAATTAATGAACTGCATTCCAAATCTTTAATTTTTTCCCTTTTAGTGTTTAATTATTCCAATACTTGTTATCTTAAACTGGGGAAGGGGGTCATAGTTCTGCTGACGCAAAAGCGGTTGAACTGTTTCTATTCTTACTACAGGCACACATTTGTTTCAAAATCCCCCCCCCCCCTTTAGGGATTTTGCTTAGCCGGCGCCCATGCTGTATTCTTTAAATTTATCTACAGCCTCAGTTTTCCGAAACATATGGCCTGAAAGGAACACTAAGCAGAAAGCCAGTAAAAAAATGCTGTATTCTTTGAATTTATCTGCAGCCTCAGTTTTTCGAAACATATGGTCTGAAAGGAATACTAAGCAGAAAGCCAGTAAAAAAATAACGCTATAGAAATATATGATTGCGTTATAATGACGCACTGTTTCAATCATCATTAAGGATTATTTATTAATGAAATATGGTCTTCGACTCTCATTAGACAATAAATATTTTGCACTACTGGAATTTAAATAACTGAAATTTTAAGCAAATTTTAAACATAAAAACTGTTGGAAATTTGACTAAAATTAAAAAAAGAGACTTTTTTGGAATCAGATAATGTATTTGATACTGTTTCTAACTTTTTCTAAACCGAAAGGTAATTCCTTTTAATATTACAGAGATTCTTATTCATTTTGTGAAATAATTTGCCCCCTAAATACTAGTAGAACGAAATCTACTTAGGGGTGAGGTTTCGTTGGGATAATATCGTGCTAAGCCTTTTTATAATATATACACTATACAGGCTTATACCTAAGCGGGATTTTTCTCTTATTATTTAAAATTAAGCAAAAAAAAGTAACCCCTTAATTTAATTTAACCCCTTCATTTTTTTAAATCATCCAAGATAACCAATCTTTTCATGTGGGTCAAAGGTCCTTCCTTGCCCCCGCCCCTTCTCCTACTGGCACCCATGACATGAACTTTATTATTTGCAGATCTAATAAACAGAAGTTGAGCAGAATTACTTTACTTTCATTTCTCATTAACCGGAGCTAAGAGCTGTAACGTAATGAATAAAACAACGTAAGATTGACAATGCAGAATTGTGAAACATGAGCCTATTTAAATAATAATAATAATGATGATAATAATTTATTTTGTAATCGTCTTGGAAAAATCTTCATTTAATACATTTATCGTTAAATAACTTTTTTTTTTTTTTGGCCTTTAGTGTTCGCTAAGTTGATTTTTTTTATATGATGTCGTACACCAATATCCTATGATTTAACTGGATCTATACAATTGACACTTAGGTTTATCCAATTTCAGTGTGGCGCGGCGCTGAGACATACATTCGGAATACTTAAACATTTTGCTTTCTTTGTGATGGTTTGTTTAGTTCTAGCATGGACGCCAGTAGAACGAAACCCAGAAAAGGTCAAACTTTTGGGGGAGACATTTTTTGTTAAGCATTTCCTTATTACAATAAATATAACTCTTAATCTCAATCATAGTTTTCCTTAATGTTTATGTCCCACCAGTGGCCGAGAAGTTCTGCTCTCAAAGCTAGTAGACGGGAGGTGCTGGGTTCAAACACAATCCCGCCCGTCGGCCTAATCGTTCGGAGTTTTCCTCGGTTTCCTTCGAACCTTGGATTTCCTTGCGTACATACGGGTTAGGATCCTTTAGGAAGACTTCCACGGAGGGCACCCCCCCCCCCCTTCGGGCCTATATACCTAGTGTAGATAACTGGCCGACATAAACAACACACGCACTTAATGTTTACTTATTTTAAGTTGCTTAAAAAATATATTTTTTTACTTATGTTTTTTCTTTTGGTAAAATTCATCCCAGAGAGAGAAAATTTTATTTTAAAAGAAGAGAAAAAGAATCATTCCAAATATGAAAAGAAAGAATAAGAATATTTAAATTTCCGGAATTAATTGAAGTGAAAACTGGGTTTTTCAATTTTTGGAAAGTTTTCACCATGAAAACTGAGCATTTACGAAAATTTATATTTAAATGTGAAAGTTTTTCGTATTTTTTAAGCATTAAATAACGAAAACAGATTACTGTTTTCACCTTTCATAGTTGCTACTTACTAGTAGTTCTGCTTCTTTAATTGTAAAAGTTCCTGTATTCTTCCAGTCTTTTATTTTAATTAACTTATTGTTGTTATTCTTGTCCAGTACCAATTGTGGTGTCTTGTGCTTTACTTTTAGATTGTAATGTTATACATTAAGATGGATAATTACTGCAAAATTGAAATTTCCATTTTGAGACTTGATTTTACAATTTACCAAATTCAAGCTCAAAGATGGGATTAAATTTAGAAACTTTTATCTGTTTTTGAAACACTTTAAATTAATATCTTAAATAATTAATCATAGGATGGAATTCCTGACACCCCAAGGATTCCTTTTTGTTCAAATCACTATTACAGAGTTATAAATATATTTTATGTTTTGAAAGTATAGTAGAAATACTTTAAAAAATTATTGTTGGTAAAATTTTGAAAAAATATGCTTTTTATTACTAACATTTTTTTTTCATAAATATGGTCAAAAACTTCAGTAACTGACATCGTCTCTATTTTGAAAAACTAATAACTGACACATAAGTTATAAAAGTTAGAACAAATAAGTTACGTCTAGATAACATCAACGGATACAATCAATAGCTAGATAAGCATCGTTTACAAGAAAATGCTTATTTGAGTTAGATTTTTACTGAAGTGTCAGTTACTGGGGTTCTCACCCTTGTATGTATTAAAATTACAAACATAAAAAAAATAAGATGAACAGTTTTTCTTGCGGGAGTGGAGGTTGGGGGCGCCCCGACGGGTGCATGCACGGGCGCCAAAATGTCCTTGGGCCGGCCCTGCGCATACACATACACATATTTGCTCGTATTATAACATAACAGCAGGAAAGCCTGGGCGTAGTTCGATCAAAATTAGCCGTGAGTTCAACTCGATGAAACAATACATTCTCAGCGGGTTAATAATTATATATCCATGCTGAATTCAGTAACATTATTTCATTTGACGCCAAGCACTCGTTTTGACATTGGTAATCCTGAAATTCGATTTTCCTGCTTAAATGCGGCAAGATGTTGCTAGTTTTTCGACTTTGTTGCCAACTTTTCAACTACTTTATAATTAAAGCACACATAAGTTAATGTCTGAATTCATTCATTTATTAAATGTATGTATATATATTAAGACAGAATTGAACAGAATTAATACCCAACAGGAGTGAAAAATTAGATGGGGCCAGGATTCGAAACTGGGTCCACAGCCTACCGTTCTGTTGCTTTACCACTAATAGCGACCCTGGCCGATATCCTAGCTCGGTAGACCCACATTCGAATACGGGCGCCAACTAATTTTTTACTCCTGTTGGATTATTGTATTAATTGTGTTCAAGTCTATATTAATATGTATATATGTACATTTAATAAATAAATAAATTCAGACGTTAATTTATGTGTTCTTTAATATATATTGTGGATTGTTGGAATATTAAAGTATACATCGTATTTCCCATCATCGTAGGCCACGCGGTTGCCAGCTGATGATGTTCCCAAACATGGTTTATATGTGAGAAATTACCGAGCTGGAACATTAACTAGGATAGCTTAGTGGTAAAGCAACAGTATTGTACGGTGTGGAACCAGTTCGAATCCTGGCCCCGGCTGATTTTTCACTCTTGCTGGGTTATTGTATTAAAGTCTGTCTTAATATATATACATGTACCTTTAACTTAACCCTTTGGAGGCAAGCAATTGCGTTCGAGAAATGCTGAATTCGCACCGGAAAATTTGAAAAATTTTATTTGTGAATAAGAAAAAGCAATTTTTTAACTATTTTCCCTCAAAGTTATAAAAGTAAAACTTAGTTAAATGTTTCTGGTGCAAATCTTAATTAAACATAAGTGGGATATAATATATCCCACCGCCTCTCAAGGGGTTAATAACTGTTCCCATTAAAATGTATGGACCAAAATGACCCACTCATTCAGTTTTCTCAAACATGTGATCTAGCCCAGTGGTCTTCTCGTACCTCAAAATGGTAGGATACAAAATTTAATCAAAATCATTAGAGCCATTTTCCAATTGAAATGTAATGACCCACTCATTAAATTTTGTTGAACATGTGACCTAGCCCAATGGTCCTTACCCCAAAACGGTGGGATACAAAATTTAGTCAAAATCGTTAAAGGCGTTACTTAAATAAAATTTGCAAACACACAAGATTTGTTCTAAATGATGATGGGGGACAATATTGTCATGCCAGAAATATAGGGAAATATAGGAAGCAAAAAATGGTCTTAGAAACAAAGACTTAGTGCACTGTTGATTAGCATATAAAACCTTTATTTATGATTCGAGTAAACATGCCAAATAAATATCGAATTAATTATTTATATATTTAAAAAATACTTAGCTCATAATGGGCGCACAGAATACATGATAATATGTTTCATTTACATCTTTAGGAATTTTTTTAAGAAGAAAATTTAACAAATATGTAAGTTTTTTTTTTGCACACAAATATATTTTTACCACACTTCTGACATTTTTTTTCAAAAGCATTACTTCAATAAATCCTTTCCTATCGCAAAAGATATTGAGGTACAATTTATCCTTTCAGGTCAGAATAAAATTTAATTTTTTGTGGAAAATTACTTTATAGTGAATTGAAAAATTTTACAGTAATGATCAAAGAAGTTTACATAAAAGTTTACAGTAACCTAATGAACACGTAAAGAGTTATTTGCTTATTATCAAAAACACAATATGCCATACAAGAATTTTTGAGGATTTAAAACAAGTGCATTTTTTTCATTACTAAACGCTAAAACACAAGAGATGTCTTAATAGTAAATGCAATGACATATGCAGGGTTCATATTCAATTTTGACAATAAAAATATGAGATTTTCAGGAGGTGTCTATTTGGTATGAGACAAACAATGCTTTCTTAGATAATTATTCTGAGAAAATCCTTCGGAACATATTGTACAAACAAAAGGTTTTCCTGTTGCAGTATGAGTGGAGAGATGTCTTCTTAATGTATTCTTACCAGAAAATGCTTTGGAACATGTTTCACAAACAAAGGGTTTTTCTCCTGTATGGGTCAAGAGAAAGCTTCTTAGGTTGCTCTTATCAGAAAATGATTTTGAACATATTTCACAAACAAAAGGTTTTTCACCTGTATGTATCAAAAGATGCTTTCTCAAATTTCTTTTATCAGTAAAACCTTTGGAACATATTTCACAAACAAAGGGTATTTTTCCTGTTTCTTATATGTTTCATTAGATAGGATTTCTTATTAAATCCTTTGGAACATATTTGACAAATAAAGGGTTTTTCTCCTGTATGAGTAAAGATGTGGCTTCTTAGGTTGCACTTATCAGAAAATGCTTTGGAACATATTTCACAAACAAAGGGTCTCGTTCCAGTGTGAGTCATGAGGTGTTTTCTTAGATTACCATTCATAGAAAAATTTTTGGAATATACTTCACAAAAAAAAGGTTTTTCATTTTTATCAGAGGAGGAATGCTCTTCCTTATCATCATTTTCAGGAACAAAGTGCTGTTCTCTAGAGGAAGAATTTTCCTGTGTAATCGATGACATTTTCTTAAATGAAAAAGTATTCTTTCAGATGATAACAGAAACGTCATCACAATATCAGTATGAAGAGATTGTTGTCATTTTCGTCCAAGCAAATGACTTATTGAACTTCAGTAAAACAGTTTTATCTACCTTGCAATCTGAAAACAGAAAGAAAAATAACAAACAACCAACTGCTTAATAAATTGCAATAAATTTTAACTGTGAAATAAATAGCCAATTCGACAATTTTCATTTCCTTAAACAGTACAAAATTCATCCATTAAATTATTAGATTAATATATACTTAGGTATAACTTAACTTGGGTATAAATACCGATATGAATGTATCTATATATAAGAAGAAATTTTGATCCTGTTCCAACTACATTTTTCTCTGGAGTTTGTGATAGGGGCTATATACAGGGAGAATCTAAACTCTTGGGCAAAATTTTAAGGGGTGATAGTACACATTAAGACAAACAAAATTAAATATGAAACCAAGGGTCTCAATTGCCTTCCTAAGGAGATAGGCTCCACTAAAGCTTAGTGTCCGAAATTTCAAATGATTATAAAACACGGAAAAATTGGTCGATTCGTTTGCTGTTTTTGCTAAAACTATTCTTTGTCAGTATTTTCTTGAAAATAAATTTTAAAGATAAAGTTCAAAAAATGCCAAAAAGGACGCTTTAGACTTTGGAGTAATGAATAACTATTTTATTACCGTTATTTTTTGTGTCTCATTTAAATGCTTTCAAAAGCTTAGGCTTAAACTTAAATTTTGAGCTCCAAATCTGAATGATTGGGAGTGGTTAAGTAGCACAAACTGAATTGTGCTCAGGAGTTGAAATTTGAACACCCTCCACTTAAACACAGTTCAGTTTGCTTAACCACAACCAATGATTCGATTTTTAGCTCAAAATTTAAGTTTAAGTCTAAGCTTTTGAAAGCATTTAATGAGATACAAAAAATAACGGTAAAAAATAATTGTTCGTTACTCCAAAGTCTAAAACGCCCTCTACCGGCATTTTTTGAACTTTATCTTTAAAATTTATTTTCAAGAAAATATGACATAAAGAATAGCGAAAACGCAAACGAATTGACCAACTTTTCCGTTTTTTATAATCATTAGAAATTTTGGACCCTAAACTTTAATGGTGCCTATCTCCTTCGGAAGACGTTTGGGACCCTTAGTTTCCTATTTAATATTGATTGTCTTGATGTGCGCTATCACCCCTTAAAGTTTTGCCCAAGAGTTTAGATTCACCCTGTATATATAGGAGCCTGCACCACACAATTGTGTGGATCTTCCCTAGACATAACCTCGAATCAGAATTTCTTTTATTAGCCTCCGGTACGGTATGCTATTTCTTTCTCCCAGCTTATTTTGTGTCCAAAACATAACGTTAGCTTACAGACGCTGGCCCTAAAACAAAGCATTACGATTAAATACTCTTTAGCAATTTTTTAAACTTCTAAGCATCGCACATTTTCCCTTTTTATACAGTCGTATTGGAAAAAAAAAAGTTCTTTTAAATGCATTTTGTTTGAAAACTGTACCTCCATTTATTTTTTAAATATTAATTTTTTTGTACTTTTTAGCGACATTTGTTTCATTTTGGCAACTCAAGTACTTTATTTCTGTAGAAAGTAAAGGAAAAATAGTTTTAAAAGAGTAATTATATATTTTTGTTGCCATTTTCTTGTAACAACCGCAAGAAAATGTAATTAGAATACGTGCTATTTTGAAAAAAATATAAACGAATGATTTCTGTTAAAACAATGGAGCTATTATAAACTATATTTAATTTTATGTATCTATGAATCATTAGATAGCCGTTTTTTTTTCGATTTTCTTGAATGGCGGAATCTTTTTGCTAAATTTGTGCATTATTTCGCGATAGTGACGTGCTATGCATGCTTTACTGTATATGTTTAAGAGTAGATCGTAAATGTGGAATTCTTAAGCGGATGCGAATGACGTCATTTTGCATAAAATAAAACGTGTGCTTTAAATCTTAAAATTGAAATATGTTTTGTACTACAGTAGAGTCCCGCTTAACCGAGTTATATTCTTCTGATGGACTTGTGACTTCAATTATTATGAAACAGCCATTACAAATGAAGTGTTAGGTGAAGATGAAAGAGCAGCCGTAAAAAAATTATGGCCATTTTCCCCCCATTCTGACCAGAAAAAACTTTTTTCTAACTTTTTACGGCTGCTCTTTCATCTTCACCTAACACTTCATTTATAATGGCTGTTTCATAGTAATAGAAGCCATCAGTCCATCAGAAGCAAATGAAGTAATGGAATTGACGGGACGAAACTAAATTCTGAAAAAGCAGAATTCCTGTTCTATAGTTATTATTTTTCGGTCAATAGGATCTTATTAATTAGGGTTAACCACCAAGATTTTTTAATTTCCACCAAAACTTGCCAGGTCTTAAAGGATTAAAGTGAAATGAAAAAAATCAAAAGTAACTATCAAAGATTCTTTACATAAAGGTTTACTGTAAAGTCCGGAGTTATTTGCTTATTACCAAAAACACAATATAATGTGGAACAATTTTTGAGGATATAGAAAAAAATGTGTATATTTTTATTCTATTACTAAATGCTAAAACACAAGAGATGTCATACTAGTAAAAGCAATGACATATACAGGGTTCATACTCAATTTTGGAAATACAAATATATATTTTTAGAAAATGTTTATTTGGTGTTGAGAAAAATAATATTTTCTCAGATGACAGTTATCAGAAAAACATGGATTATAGCACCATTGGGTAAGTAAGTAAGTATTTTTCAAAAGTATTACTTCAATGAAGCCTTTTCTATTGCTTAAGATATTAATGTACGATTTTAAATCAGAATAATATTTCCGTTTTGGGAAATATACTTTATTCCTTTAAGACCTGACCTACACAACTGTGTAGGTGATCCTAAGGAAAAAGAAAATAAATTTTCCTCTTTTCTGTGGTTTAAAGTCGAGCCTGAACCACACAGTTGTCTGGATCGTCCCTTGACATAACCTGGCATCAATTTTTTTTTATTCGTTTTCGGTCAAATAGGATTTAATAGCTAAATCACTATACAGCTAAAAATGCTATAAAAGTAATATAGCTTTATTTAGGTAAACGCTTGTTCCATCACACAAATGGAGACATTTTCAAAATCATTAATGATAGAAATATTTTTGCAAACAAATTTTAAAAACATTAACTTGTAAATAATGTCATGCGACTGAATAATGAAAATCCGTGCAATCCGAAAATTTTCATAATGAAAATCCGTGCAAACATAAAATAAAATGAAACTGGATATTTGTGAGCGAGGATTAATTTTTACTATTGTTACTAAAACAGCAAAGTATATCTTTCCAAATTTTAGGTAATTCAAGGGACACGGAATCATTGCAAATATTCTCGTTGTGTAGGTGTATCTCTATTGATTCCTGGATAATGGATGGTATATAAAATCTTGACGGATAAATTATTCTGCTATTTTAAAAATCGATCTGTAAAGGTTATTCCTTGCACAATCTGGCCAAAACAGTGGTTCTCCTGTTGTACTGGATGCCTGCTATATGATCTTTGATTCTAGTTTTAATTTTTCTGCTTGCCATACCTATAAAAAACTGTATTGCTCCATCTTCTTTGGTAAAAGGTATTTCATATACGCCTGATACTGGTTTGATTCAATTGGATCTATTTTCTTACATACTATATATTTTTAATTTTATGGAAGGTTTTGCAACAAGGCAGATATTAAATTTGTGCGATGAGACGAGCGTTAATCTAAATAAAGGTATTATATCACTTTTATCGAATTTTTAGCTTTGTTTAATTATAAGTGATTAGCATACATATTTTTATAGAATCCTATTAATTAGGGTTAAACACCAAGACTTTTAATTTCTACCAAACCTTACCAGGTCTTAAAACGTAAAGTGAAAAAAATAAATGAGAAATAACTACCAAAGAGTCTTTATTGTAACCTAATAAATTGGTCAGGGGTTATTGCTTATTATCAAAAACATAATATGTTGTGAAAGAATTTTTGAGGATTTAGAAAAAGAAGTATAATACATTTTTATTTTATTAATAAATGCTAAAACACAAGAGGTGTGATAATAGAAAATGCAATGACATATACAGGGTTCATAATTAATTTTGGAAATACAAATATGTATTTTCGGGAAATGCCTATTTGTTTATTGAGACAAATAATGCGTTCTTAGATAACAGTTATCAGAAAATCCTTTGGAACATATTTTACAAAGATAAGGTTTTCTTTTCTTAAAAATGAGTCAAACGATGGGTTCTTAGATGACCATTCCGAGAAAATCCTTTGGAACATATTTCACAAACAAAGGGTTTCTCTCTAGTATGAGTCAACAGATGTCTTCCTAGATCTCTATTCGTTGAAAATCCTTTGGAACATATTTCACAAACAAAAGGTTTTTCTCCAGTATGGGTCAAGAGATGGCTTCTTAGAGTACTATTCTGAGAAAATACTTTGGAACATATTTCACAAATAAATGTTTTTTTACCTGTATGTGTCAAGAGATGCCTTTTTAGATTACTATTTTGAGAAAATCGTTTGGTACATATTTCACAAATAAACGGTTTTTCACCTGTATGTGTCAAGAGATGGTGTCTTAGATTACTCTTATTATTAAATTCTTTAGAACATATTTCACAAACAAATGGTTTTTCCCCTGTATGGGTCAAGAGATGGCTTCTTAGAGTACTCTTATCAGAAAATCCTTTGGAACATGTTTCACAAATAAACGGCTTTTCAACTGTATGTATCAAGAGATGGCTTTTTAGAGTACTCTTAACAGAAAATCCTTTGAAACATATTTCACAAATAAAAGGTTTTTCACCTGTATGTTTCAAGAGATGGGTTCTTAGATTACCCTTCTGAGAATATCCTTTGGAACATATTTCACAAACAAAAGGCTTTTCTCCTGTATGGGTCAAGAGATGGATTCTTAGATCACTATTCTGAGAAAATCCTTTGGAACATATTCCACAAATAAATGGTTTTTCACCTGTATGTGTCAAGATATGTTGTTTTAAACCACTACTCTGAGAAAATCCTTTGAAACATATTTCACAAACAAAGGGTTTCTCTCCAGTATGAATCAAGCGATGTTTTCTTAGATTACTATGCACAGAAAATTCTTTGGAACATATTTCACAAATAAAAGGTTTTTCTTTTTTATCAGTGGAGGAATGTTTTTCTTTATCACCATTTTGAGGAACAAAGTGTTGTTTATTAGAAGAATATGTTCCTTCTGTAATCGATGACATTTTCAAAAGCGAAAAAGTTTTGTTCCAGATGCTAACAGAAACTCCTTCAAAATCTCAGTATGGAGAGATTGTTGCAATTTTCATCCAAAGAAATGACTTAGTCAACTTCAGGGAAAAAGTTTTATCTACCTTTGAATCTAAAAACAGAATGAAAAATAATAAACAAGACATTTTTTAATAAACTTCAGTAAATTTTAACTGCCAATTAAGTAGCCAATTTGACAATTTTCATTTCCTAAAACAGTACAAAATTCATGCATTAAATTATCAAATTATACATTCTTAGGTATAACATAACTCGAATATAGATACCGATACGTATGTATATATGTAAGTAGAAATATTGATCCTGTTCTACCTACATTTTTTTCTGGAGTTTATGAGATAGAGGCTGTATATATATAATGTTATGACTTTAGGAGGTGGGGTGTGGGGGGGGGGGCTGGCATTCTCTAGTGTAAGGTTTCTCTAGGGGGAGGGCAAGGAGTAGTTTTCTTTTGATATCATTATAATTTTTGATCCAACCAAATTTTTTTGGTATTTTTTTCTTTACATCAGTAGGGGAGATTAGGAAGGGATGGGACACCGGCAATAACGCTTAAAATAAGCTTTATTTTTAATTTAAGACACTTCCACCAGATGGAATAATCATTGCATCGTATTTGTTGCTATAAATCTTTTTAGTTCCAAGCAGTTATGATCGTATGAATTTATTAAAAAGGACAATATCGAAAGCAGGCATCAGAAGGACAAAAAGTCATAAAAGAAGAAAAAGTCTGAAAATACACGTAAGTTCAAATTTTCTAAAAAGCTAAAAAACGGTGCACAAAACCACATTTTGCACAAACCAGGCATGAGATTTTTCCGTGGATCCTCGATTTTCCGTTTTTTGGTCATCTCTGGCAGGGTAATTCTATTCTGAATTTTCCGAAAGATTAAGAAGAGATTTTCCAATTTTTAAAAAAATAGATCAATCGTAAAATTCGGAACTAAAAAATATCCCGAATTTCGACAAATGGTCACCGAAAAAAATCAATTTCGTCAATCGTTCGCAGAAATTTCATCAAAGGGCCGCGGAAAAAACGCGAATTTCGTCAAAGTATTGCGAGAAAATAATGCGAACTTTGTCAAAACATTGCGGAAAAAACGCAAATATTGTCAAAAGTCGCGCAAAAAATATGAATTTCTTCAAAAGATCGCAGAAAAAACATGAAATTCGTCAAAAGATCAAAGAAAAAACACGAATTTTATCAAAAAATCGCAGGAAAAACACAAATTTCGTCTAAAGATTGCAGAAAAAAACGTGAATTTTGTCAAATAAATGCGGAAAAAAAGCGAATTTCGACAAAAGGCCGATAAAAAAACTACGAATTTCGTGAAAGGGCCGCTGAAAAAACGCGAATCGTTTAATGGCTGCAAAAAATGTTAATTTCGTCAAAGATTCACAAAAAAACTCGCAAGTTTCGTCAAAGGAATGCGAATTTTGTCAAAGAATCAAAGAGATTATCAGGACTTCTCAGCTTATAAACTTTATGAGAGTACAATGCTGTGAAGACGTGTTTCATTTGTCGCATTTTTTCCGTTGCCAGAAAAAAAAGGCAAAGTCTGATTTTTTTTTTTTTTTTTTTTTTTTTCAGGTAAAAATCTAAAATTTTCTCAAAACTTTACGTAAAGTGGGAAGAATCTCATCCCAGCAAAAGTAAGATAGATTTCAAACACACACAGATTTCAAATGGGAATTTTCAGTTTCATTCTTTCTTGCTAACTGAATTGTTTTTAATATTTTGTAAACTCAATAATATATACATTATTGAATAGTTAAGCCTAAAGGTCAAAATGCTTCTTGTAAAAACCCTTTTTTTCAGAGAAATACAGTTCTATCATTTTTGTAAGGTCTTGGGCACATAGATTTAGAAATACTGTGGAATGGAGAAGTTTTTTTACAAGAAATCTCTGGCTACAACTTCAGGTGAATTTCACAATTTTTTGTGGGATTTTTAGTACTGTAATCACACAAAAAATGATCCTATTAGGATTATAATTTTAGGAGAAATTAATAAAAATATGAAAAGGAAATTTTAGAAGTAGCTCTCAATTTTGAATGTTTATAAACCAAAAACCTATCAACCAAACGACTTGAACTTTTGTTTCTAGCCATAGTTTGAACTGAAGATTTAAAATATAATGTCAAAATTGTGTGTTACCATTTGAAAAAACAAAGTTTGGTGTAGTTTTGATAGGTAGATGGCTCCCTAAGCCAATTTTATAGACATTATTTAAAAATAGACTTTATTTTCAATCATTTGATTCTAGTCATTTTCTTCTACCACAATTTGTTGCAATGTCAGTAGGGGTGTTTATTTTTATTTTTTTCCACGAATGTACCATTTATCTCTGTAACACTAATTATAACAGCTTAAAAACGTAAACAAACACTAAATTCCATTTAAGGCCTTCTGAACAATTTTTTTTAGATTTTGTAAATTTTAAATTGCTAATTATTATTAAAAATTTTCATTACACTAAAGATACGTTTTTTTAATCACCTTAGTGGCGGATTAACGGAAATGTGGGTTATTTCCTTCTAGAATCCCCCCACCCCTCTTTTTTTTTTGCTGCAAGATTTGGTCCTATCAAAAACATGTCAATATAAAAGTTGTAGATAATATTAAGGAAATTCAAAACAAAGTTAAGTGGATTTGATATTTTATGAATTGACAAAGTTGTGATTTTTTTTCTTCTTCAACTCCCCCTTCTTTTTTCTTCTGTAAGAGTTAGACTTGTCAAAAACTTTTCTGGCGCTGGATTTTATGTTTCAGTTTCGAAGAGATTTATGCAAAATTATGGAAGTTATTGTGCCTGTAAAAAAGTGACATAGATAGATAAGATAGATGGATAAAGTTTTGAACTAGGGATGGTTATGGATTCTAGGGGGTCATGGTTAGCATAGATCTGCAAAAATTTATAGAAATTCCAACATAGGGGCGATTGTAATAAAGTATTTCTTATGAAATCTACCTAAAATCCGAGCACGCCACAAAAAACACATTACAAAAAAGTAGAGAGCTATCTACAGTTTGTTTTGTTTATTCAACTCCGTAAAGTTGAATATTATCAGAATTAGAAAACTAACTTTGGGTGGTTAATATGTTTCCATTATAAAGAAATAAACCATGCACAGAAGTTTTTTTTATACTTATGTTTTAGATATATATATATATATATGTCAGATACAACTGCACCAAACATGCTGCCAATTACACTAATTACAGTAACCCTTATTTTTTTTAACAACTTTATAACATTATCATACATAATAAGAGCTATAATGTAATAATAATAATATGCAATATAGTTTTTTTTATTTATGCATTATAGTTCATTTATTATATTTTATTTATTTGTCATTAATTACACTGGTCGACAAAAATATTTTCCTCCCTGCAAACTAAAAATATATAAAGTATACAGATCTAATATTCCTATTTCTGAATATGTTATCCAAATTGCTCCAGCATGTACTATTTTTCCGAGAAACAGTTTTATAATAACAACAAATAGTGAAGGATTATTATATTAATTTACAATGCTAGATAAAATTGAAATCAGGGGAAAAGTGTTTTCAATGGCTTAGATATCAAATTGATAAAATATAGCATGAAAATCTAGTTTGTTGATACCTGTATTGCGCATTTTTCTTTTTATGTCCCCTCTCCTTTTCTTATCCGAATTTACTAATTGCTATCCACTAATATATTTTCATACCTTATGTCGCTGTAACTCGGGTAATCATATTTATATATTTATTTACAGGTAATATATGCATTATTATCTATATTTTATGCTTTACAAAATTTCCACTTATGTTTTAGCATGATATAAAATACCCTAATTTTAAAAGCAAACACTCCTACCAAAAGAATGGTAGGTGATACAGTAATTTCGTTACCATATTTTTATTTAGCAGAGTGATGACGCTATAAAAAAATTAATTTTTTTAATTTTGGGAAAGGGAGGATGGGGCGGGGGGTTCCTTGGTTCCTAGCGTATGCCATTGATGTAACCATTTATTTCAGTTCTTAACACATTGAAATAATGGACTTAAAAAAATTAGGAACCTGTAAAATTTTCAAATAAAAAAAGTTAACAGATTTCAGAATACTGGATAATGGGTCCCATAGGCGTCGATTTATTCCTAGCAGAAACAGTATAAGTCCAAAAGTGTTTTTTTTTTTCAGCTATAAATATCATAAAGTAATTAACTGATAATTAGACTATTTTTAAGTAAAAATATCTAAAAAATACAGTAAGCGCAAAAAAGTTTTTAAAAATCTAATAGCATTTGTGAGTAGAATTTTTTTAATAGATTCACGAAAATTTTTTGAACCTGACTTACATATTATGAAACAAAATAGAGGTTGTTATTTAATATATAAATACTTATACTGGATAGCAACCTGTATTTCATTTACTATTCGATATTACAACGTAAAGTCCTCCATTATTCTGACCTATGTAGTTTAAGACTGATTCATTGAATGTCTCCAAAAACTGAAATGTCGACTTACTTATTTTATGCTGAACAAAAAAAGGTTCCAATTGTGTGATGTAACCTCATCAAAGTGATTTAATCCAACTTTCTCATAACAGGGCTGAAAACAAAAGTATCTTTGTTAATGGTTAAAGAAATAAAATACAGTATATAGTCACAAAATGATACCATAAACTATAGGAGTATTAAAATTTACATCCAACAGAAATAGCTCAGAAACTTCCATGAACGTAAAGTATAAAGAAATGATCCAACCCGATTTTAGCCAATGTGGTGTAACAAGAGTGGTAGAGAGAGCATTTACAGGTTTTTTTTTTTTAAATGAGCAAAGTTATTCTAGAGTTTGGTACTTGTGTATTATTTGGGACAGGTCCTATTCACTGTGCCAACAATGGCGCCAAAAATATTAATTAGAGTAACTCTTTTTTACTTTTTACATTCTAAATAAATATCTAGTATTACAAAACAGGTTGTGTATTCCAGATCAGCAAGAAATTTCCCTGACTTTTCCAGGTACTATATTGAGATTTTGTGATGTTACACACAAAAACTCTTAAAAATTGTGAATTTGAGAGTGAAGCTTTCACAACTTTTTTTGAAGTAACAATTTTTGAACTGTTAATCAAATTCTTACAAAATTTACAAATTTTTGTACGTTTTACAAGCATACATTTAATACTTTTTTCAGGTATCCAGGAGTGGGGAATTTGAAGAAAATCTGACCAGCCAAGGATTTATTTTACCAGCTAGCAAAATGCAATGTACAGTTGAAAATTGTTCTTACAAAATTTATGAAACTGCTAAAATAGTCAATTACTGTTACTCAGGATTGGTTAGTTTTTGACAATGTGATGGTTTTAACCGTCGTGTCAAAAACCTAAAATTGAGTCCAAAACATAATTTTTACTCCAACATTAAATTTACAATTTTCCATAATTTTTAGTTTTAGACATTAAAAACCACATATCCTGTATAAAACTCAAAACATGTTTTTGGTTCAACAAGTTACTTAGAAAGTAGAAAATTATTGTAAGCTATAAATCTAGAATAAAAAACAATTAAAAGTATTGCTACATTAAAAATATATACTAAACAAACTATAAAACACTTTATTTTTTATAAATGAAAGTACATGGAGAAAATACTTGCATAATTTAATATATAAAATTACATATAAATATTTTTATTTTGTTTCAATGTTAGTCCCATTCCAAGTCTTTTCAACAAAAAATGATTAAGGATTAAGGCAAAACTTACAGCTACAAACTTGAAATAATATGCTCAAATAAGAAAAAAAAAATTTTTCAACTATTTTACAATGATTAAAAATAAAATTTAACATAAACAAATTGTTCTACATAATTAAACTGAACCTAATATAATAAGGTGAAGATATATTATATATGTGTTAATATTGAAATTAACAAACCACCTACTTTTAAGTTATTGATTTAAAGTATGTTTAATTATATTGATTTCATATTACAATTTATTAAATTACTCGGAGAATATTGACGTTGCAACTGTGGTTTATATCTAATGTTTATGTACAAAAACAAACATTTTTAGAATCATTAAAAATCTAGGTAACTTACTGTCAGTTATTGAATAGTGGCCCCTTAGATTAAGACAAACATTTTTTTTTTAGCATACATTAGATTTCTAATTTTTTTTAATAACAAACTGAACATATAATAGTAATAGTAATAAATATATAAATAGTACTTTGAAAAATGCATTTAATAGTAGTTTCAATATTTTTAGCTATTTTTACAAGCATGACAATTGACAAATAATTTGAATTATGATATATAATATTATTAAAACTTAAATATGGTACAACTAAATAAAAATGATTTATATAACATATAAATTATCATTTAATCAGTTTTAACTTGATTTAATATAAAATAACACTAATGGACTAATGATTGCTAAAAAAATGTGTATAAGTTTTTTGAGACTTTTCGACAGGTTTGTTGACACGTCATGTCAAAAACCCAACCCTGATGTTACTTCAATGCATTTTCATATTATTTTTTGCAAGATTCCCAAGAGATAAAATTAAGAAATATATACAAGAGAGGCAAGTTTAATATAGAATAGAACTTAGTACCATGTTTACATCAAAGTCATTTGGAAAGTTGCAAAATACAGTTAACAAGTAAAAAAAAAAAAAAAAAAAAAAAAAAAAAGTTTCAGAATATCTGTATAGTTTATGGATTTTAATGACTACCTAAAAATTCACTCACCAGTGGTGAGTAAAATGAAGTATTTCCCCAACCCTGCGTATATACACTTTTAGCATCAGGTTCTAACCATTTTGTCCAATCAGAATGTATGATCAAAATATAATGTTATGTATCTTAAAAGATACTGCCGAGCTTAAATAGAAACATTCACCATCGTAGAGGTGTGCACATATTCAGGTTTCTATATAATATGAGAAAATGAAGGTTAGAACGTCACACATTTAATAACCATTACATAGAGTGCTCAATCTACAGCAACTAAAGTTACAGTTAACATTGGTTCTACAGGTAACAAATATCAAGAGGTGTGAATAACATGGATAATGCCACAAATTTCTTTATCAAATTAGTCACAGTTAAATACAGATTGTTCTGACATTTTTTAATACAAATAATAAATATTCAATAAATTAAGCTAACAGAGCTCGCAAACAAAGTTAAGTATACTGAAACATCTAATCAATCCTACAATATTCAGTATACAAAGTTTCAGTGTGAAACTGGAGTTGAAAACCTCAGAGTTATAAGAAAGAATTGAAAGACAAAATTATTTCCATGACAGGTACTGTTATACTATATATTATACTGTTTACAGTACTTATAAAGAGCAAAGTTTGATTTTCCTGGCACTGCAATTTTAAATGCTTAGTTTTATAACAAGAAATTTTTTCTTGGAAGTTTAAAATTTTTGTAACTCTTTCTCAGAATTTTCAAATTTTCTTGACTTTTCCAGGTAGTTGGAAACCATGTTTCAACAGCAGTTTATTCATTTTACTGAACTACGTAAATTGGAAACTTAAAAAAAAAAAAAAAAAAAAAAAAAAAAAAAAAAACTAGAAAAGGTCAGTCAATAAACATTCATTTTTGTCCCATCACCTTTCCCTGCCTCCCAAGCTCTAAATGGCACATCTCTAATTCGAGACAGACATTTCCCTTTCACACACTTTTATTTAACTTAACTTAGTTCATTTCATGTAAAGATGGTATCCTCACTCGATTCCAGATGTGGTACTGTTGTGTCTTCATGATAATAATAAAATAATCTTATGTTTTCAGAAGTAGTTTTTTGGTCAATGGGATAATCAAGTACTACCAAGAAATGTAAATAAAATAGTGACCAGAAATTCACAAAATTCTAAAATATGCACAACCTCTGGTTCCAAGCCATGCGGATTTAAAGGAGTCTACTGTATATGGGGCATTCTCACAAACTTTTGACTTTCATGTCCCTGAATAATAATTTTTATATTAATACACTTTTTTTTTCATATACTTGGGAACACCCCATTGCATGATTGCACAACAATATTAATGAGTTAAATAAGTTTTGGACGATGTTGGGGGTCCAAACACCTGGAAAACTCCTATACCGTCCCATGTCCCTGAAGCTGATTTTTAAGTTTGGAGCTGTCTGGATAAAATTGTTTCAATAAAAATAATTCAATGTAATTTTTTTCTGAAACTGGAACTATCACTTTATGAGTAGCTAAAAATTCGCCTGCACACATTTTTAGGGTTGTTATTATTTTTTAAACTCTGTCCCTAGGTTTTAGATTTTTTACCATCCTTCTTCTAAAATTATACAGAAAATCACTTCAGATGCAGTCACAGAATTTTTTTCAAGTTTTTTCTCATGCAGAAGTATGCTAGAGAAAGAATGTCTAAAATTCTTTGGCATGAAATTTACTGTAGAACTTAAATCAGCATTTAAATATCAATTTCAAGCGTTGTGGCTTTATTGGTAGTCTCACCGTCCCCAAGATTTATTCCTGCACTTTTCAAGGTAAATTAATTTTTTTTTTTTAATTTAATCCAATGTAAATAACTGTTTCTAAAAATCAATGAACATTTTGGCTACCACTTAGTCTTAACATGATCTGCCTAAAATAGGTGGTAATTTTCCTTGCTGTTCCATCCTTACTGTCCCTTTTTTTCCCATTTCGTCCCTTTTTGCTATACCACTCCTTTTTTTACATTACCGTCTCTTCTTTAACACCCCTTTAAAACAATGTTACACCAAAATTTTGTACTAAAAATACTACATTGTCATTATTTATCATTTGAATGTCCTGTGGATACTATGCAAATTCATTATAAGTAAAAATTTAGAAGAAAATAAAAAGTTATAGGGGTAAAATGGTAAGGAAAATTAAACTCGCAAGTTTAACTTAAACCTCAGTTAACTAAAAATTTTTTCACTACTGACCATTTTTTCTTTATTTTGAATCATTAAGGCATTCGTCTATCAGATTAAAATGTTATTTTAGCAAGTTTAATTTCGCCAGATTTTTTTCCCCCAAAGTCAAAAGATTGTGAGAATGCCCCGAAATAAAAAACAATAATACGTATATATAAATAAGATATTTAGATAATTATACATAAATGGATAGAAAAACGAGCATAAGTTCATTAGGTTTGTTTACTAAGCTGTTTATATATCATTTGGCAACAGATCCAACTTTCAAAAGCCAAATTAAGCCAACCTCTTTTAGAAAACATCAAGACCCCAATAGTGAAAAAAGACCATATATTTATTAAATTAATCAATAATATTTATATTCAATTATAAAAACAAGAAAAATGTGATGACATATTGGTAAACAATGTATGATGTAAACAAAGCCATTGCTAAGAGATTTTATGAGGGAGGGGGGGACCTTAAATTGGGCAAGTCAAATTTCAATATTTGACAACTGATTGAGAAGTAAAAATAAACAGTTCTTGACGTTTGCCAACCAGTTTTATAATTTTGCCACTTTTTTTTTTTAGTAGTAAGTTTAATTAATAAATATTTATTAAGAATATTGACCTTGGTAAAGTAATTAATGTTTTCATCTACCTTTCTTGAATAATACATGACTAACACAAAACAAAACAAAAAAAACTTTAAAATGTGCATTATTAATGCAGGTATTTATTTATATTTTTTTAGGGAAAAAATTCTTGCTATTTAAATTTTAAGTAAACAATAAGCAAAAATTGACTGCATACTTACATATTTAAAAGCATGTAAAAAATATTAACAAATGTCTAATTTTAAACAATGTTTGGCACAGATGTCATATATGCCCCATATTGACGCGATTTTTTTCTGACGCCAATTTTATATATGCACCGGGTACTTAACTGGTGCCAAAGTGTCGTTATTTTACTTGATATGGTAATGGGGTTTCCACCAAATCAGCGTCGGAAAAAATCGCGCCAATATGGGTTGTATATGGCATCTGTGCCCAATGTTTTGAAAGTTAAATGCAAAAAATTATGTTCTGTTTTAAGATTACTAAAGGGGTTAAAATGGATTTTTTTTTTAACATATTTCCACATATTCCTAAGTTTTGGCTCCAGGTGGGGTGGTAATTAATACAATTTGATTCGAAATAACAAATAAAGTATAATAATATAAAAATGTTGGATCTACAAAAAATTTCAAACTTTTTTTGGCTAGGAGGGGGGGGGGGGGAGGTACATAATATATTTAATTTTGCTACAACTTAACAAATAGGGCTAAAAAATCATTTTAAATGCTGTAAGTTTTATGGATAAGAGTAATTTTACATGATTATTATTGCCCCAATAGCAGAAAATTCTCCAAGTGTCTGCGATGGATCTTTGAGGGACTGAAAATAATTTGCAGGTAAAATGTTACTAATGAACCTTTAATTAATTAATCATTTACTTTTAATGCCTTTAAGCATTTTACTCATTTTTATTAATAATAATCTTAGGTTTTAGTAATAAATAATAAAGAACTAAATATAATATAAAGTTGGAAAAAGATCCAATAGAAAAAAAAAAAAATCTGCAAAAGGGAAAAGAAAATCTGCGACGCACGTCGCCCGTCAGGAACTTTCTGCTACCGGGATTATTGCCATTGTAATTTTACAAGATTATAATCTTTACAAAGAAATGCAAAATGTCATTAAAAAAATAATAACAATAAAAAAAATAAATGCTTTAAGTTCTGTGTATTAAATGGTACAGTTTTGTTACATTATTCTGAATGTATTGAAAAGTGTTTCATAAAGTATGCTTGATACATAATTTTTTCTTTCTTGATTAAATATATATATCTTTTTTTTCAAATTCAAGGATGTAGTGGAGGGTATAGGGTAGTATACACCATATACCTTCTGGATTTTTTTAGGGAACACCGTATACCCTCTGCTTCTCAAAAAGCTGTAATATATACACTGTAGGGTATACCCTCTGCTTAGAGCGCATGCCCTCTGCTTTTTTTACGACTACACCACTGAAATTGTTACTTGAAAATTTGCATTATTGTACCATTTTCAAGGTAAAGGGGAAATAAAAAGATAGATTACCAAAAAATTAATTCATAATATATTTCAAATAATACTTAACAGTGAACTACTGTGACCCAGCGTGCTCTGCTTCTGGGGCACATTGGTTCACTTTATGAATAAGATTTTATTTATTTATTTATTTTTTTTTGTAAAATGTTTTGGAAACAATTTTCTGAAAAAATTCTGAGAGATACAAAACAGCTTACGGAATATTCAAGAATATTTTTGGACAGATTGAACTCTTAGTTAAAGAACAAAATATGTAAACTGTAATAGGTGGTGCCCCAGTCTTCCCTAATGCCAAAGCCTGTCAATTTGATGGTACAGTAGACTCCCTCAAATCCGCACAGCTTGGGACCAGAGGTTGTGCGGATTTTAGAATTTTGCGGATTTCTGGTCATTGATTTGTTTACATTTTTGAAACATTAATTTGATTGGCAATTAAGCAAGGGAAATTGTAATAAATACTTACAATAAAGGCAAACATTAAAATAAGTAAAATATTAAAATAATTTATTAGTTTAAAAGTAAGTAATTATTAAAATAATTATGTAAAATAAAAATTTAGAAAAATATCAATTACTGATGAAATCGATTCAATTCGATTCCAAACGTCCTGTGCTGCCATCTAACGGTCAAGCGATCGTAAGATCGATACGTAGCTTATTGCACTCTCTGTAACTTTTTTCATTGTTATTTAGAGTCTTGAATGCTTTTCTTATACTGCTTTGTATACTTAGAAATAAATTTGTCTATAATTAAAAAAAAAAAAATTCCGCGAACAATTATTTTAAAATAGCATTCCGGTTCGTGGATTTTTCCATTGCAAACCCTGGATTTTTTTATATAGATATGCTAATTTATATCAAATCAAAAGTAATGTAAATTTATTTAGTAATAAATCAGCTGTAATAGCCAAAAGAGAATGATTAACAAAAAATTTAGTAAAAAACACATTGCGGTAGTCTCCGATTTCAGCGCCATCTTGGATTTTGTTCCTGCAACGTAACTGTAAATTTCATTGTTTACATCTGAAAAAATACGTGGATTTTAGGCATTCGCGGATTTAAGGGAGTCTACTGTATATAAACATAGTCTAAATTACTATTTTATGCTATTTTAGTTTGCTTGTTATATTACTAATTTTTTTAATGCTGTAATGATTTTATTAATTCTGTACTGAATTACCATTTTGAACCGATTGGCAACAACAAACAAAATTTTGGATTGACAACCACTTTCGGCAATCTATCTATCTGGCCCAGATGTAAGTACCTAATTTAACAGCAATTTCCCAAAAATATTAGTTTAATACTTCTCAAAGGGCAGGGGATTTTCTAAAATGTATAAATTATACCAAACAGGTAATTTTATATTGAGGTACGTATTTTCAAAATCATGAATACATTATAGTACTAGTTCATACTTTGCATTTTAAAACATGATTTATTTATTTAAAAATGTGATGTACCTTCTATGGCAATTATTGAAAACTTTATAAGAATATATTTTTAGCACATGATCAAATGTTTATAAAATCTTATGCCTTTCTTAATATACACTTAATTAATTAATATGGGAAGTTTAAACAATCTTGAGACAGTGAATGCTCAACGAAGCTGATTTCACTTTAATTGAACTAATGACTAAAGAAAAAGCTAGTTTAACTTAACTTCAGTGAATCATTATGAAGACTGTGGCAGATAAATCATTACATAGCTGCAAACTTGTACAGATTGATTGTACAATGTTCTATGTGTACGGTTTTAAGAGTGAACAATAAACTGTACAGTTTTGTGCAAAACTTAGTAATGAATCATAATACTAGAAAATGTGCAGACCAGGAGCTTCATTATCAGCAATTCTAATTTTGATATCACTTTACATAATATTTCATATTTTATAATCTGTAGTTATTATAAGTTGCATATGTATATTTATGAGGATTACAATTTCTCCAAGACTGAGAACATAGCTTTTAGAAACTGTTAAACATTAAACAGTATTGCATACAACAATATTCTTTAACTCCTTATTTTTGTAATTATTTTTTAGTAAAAAGTACTACATTATTCAGAAACTCTTTTCCATGAGCACCAGTTTTCTCACTGATATTGTTACTGTTATGTTAGCTGGGCACCACTGATAACTCACTAAATCTTGTTTGAATTAATCATTGAATTGCAACCCTTGGCCGAATTCATGTGAAGCAGAGGAATTGATGAAACATTTTTTAAATTCTAAACGATATTTTAAGATTTTGGGACTTTAAATAACATAAGCTTTTATTTTTGTGAATAGAAAATTAGATATATACTTACATTATAAATAAAAAGTTTCTAGTTTATGTTATCTCTTGTTTAAACATTTCTGTTCTTGACTAGCCTAATCATAAACAGAACCAAATTACATGATATTTTGTTGTTTGTATTAGTATGTTTGTGTTTACATATTTGATCATTATTTTTTAGTTTTGTAGCTAAGTTTTTAAAGATATTATAATAAAAATGATCGATTTTTTATAACTAATCTTATTTATTTTTTGTCAAAATACTTTAATGCATATTCATTCATTCACACAAAGTTATATATGTCGCTGCAATGTTAAAATATTGACTATTTGTTAAAGGCTAATTTTATAAGATTGGCGAGATTAAAAAGATTTTGGCTAACAGAAAATTACCCTAATTTCTCTTAACTGTACTACTATTTCTTGATCCAGTCAAAAAAACTGAAAGGAAATTGGAAAAGCGAAACCGAATCAGTATAATAAAATTTTCATAGAATCATACGTCAAAGAATTTTCGTTTGAAACAGAATTTAATGGAGGAGAACACTGAAATCTTTCTTACGGAAAGAGCAAAACTATAAAATAATATTTTGACAAACTAAACATTTAAATAAATTGAGCATAAGAAATCATTGTTGCTTACAAACTTCAAGCACGTCGTAAAAGTACATCGTAATAATTGCACAGTTTTTTAATTTGCCATGTTGTCAGGTAGGTGATAAATAAACTAACCTCAAAAAACTCTTTTGATAAAAAGTATCAAATACACAAAAGCACAAAATGCAATGTATTTTTAAGAGACACCAAACGATTGATTCAATCTGAATGATTCGTATTCGATGTAATGAATCCTTCAAAAGCATAGATATAGGATACTAAAAGGGTTACTAGGTTCTATTCCTTATTCCATGTTCAAAAGTAGCTTGGGCGGTGGCAAATTTCACCAAAAATTCATAAAAAATTGTCGCACAATGGCGTGGTCAGTAGCGGAGGCTGCTGTCATGTCGAGGGACCGGGTTCGAGTCCCTGGGTAAGACATGGATGTAATTGTGAATGTCCCTTTGTATTTATATAAATATGTAATGTCTCTCTATTCTAAAAAAAAGTAACTACCGCTGTCACCGCCGCCGCTGCCGCCGCCGGTTTTGAATTTTTTGTGACCGGAGGTCTTTCTTCGTTAATATTAAAAAAACTGTTGCATACAAAAATATGAAAATCGGTAGTATTATAGAAAAATGTTTGATAAACACGCTGATGCAGACAGTTTTCAAATCGAAGAATTATTTTAAGAGATATTTAATGCCAAAGTTGGACAAAATCGTTCCATTAAAAAAGTTTTATAGGAGCAAAAACTGTACATAGGAATTTAATCATTTTTAGATCATTTTATGCGTCAGAATTTCCCGGTGTGCAGATTGCAGTTAGTTTTTTAATTTGAATAATTTTTCGAGGTCTTATTTCTATTTTAAATTCAAATTTTCAGCATTTCGAGAGATATTTTTTACAAATTTTAGAAAATTGTATTAATTTAAACTGTTGCCAACTGTATAAAAAGCGCAACCAATAATGTATGCTTCAAATTAAAAATTTATTTTACACGTGACTATTATAAACAAAAAATATAAAAAGCAGGAACTCATTGAAAATTACGTCATAAAAACTATAGTTACACGTGAATTTTAAATGAGAAAGAATATTGTAAAATAACAAATTCAGTAACATGAGTTAGAAGTCCTAAATAGGAGGATTTATGTCATATTACACTTATTACGTAAAATGAACAAAAAATAATATTGCAAAACAGTTTTAATTTAAAATCTGCGCGAGACATTTACTTGACATTTTAAGATGATCATAATATTTCATTTCTAACAAAAGTATTTTGACGTGAATATTAAAAAGAGAAAAAAAAGTTTGGTGAAAATTACGTCAGATTATAATTGTCAGATTCAAATTATAATTCAATCTTCCGAAATCTTTTTAAATGCGGTCAAATTAGAGTGCTGTTAGAGTCTGCGGTGTCTGAACGGGGGTTGACGAGCGTAGCTCGTAGGGGGCAGAGCCCCCTAGTAATGGAAATAAAAATTGTTGTGACTTGTTGTGGTTTCTGTGTATAGTAAGGATCATTCGAGGCGATAGCCATTGTAGCTATAGGCCCCAAAGCAATCTCCGCTTCGGTGGACGTTAAAATGTCATAAAAAATTAAAATGTAAAACAGCGTTGATTTTTAATTACTAAATTTATTAAGATTTATAAAGAAAAAATATCATGGGCATTCTTCTATCATGCGATAAAGTGATTAGCATGGGTAATATTCGCAAATCGCCTACCACACCTACGCTCTTTGGCCTATTTTTAAATGTATACTAAAAATTAAGATATTTCTCCAATTTCAATATTACTATCCCTCTTTTAAATAATAATACTAATTAGTTGTATCTCGAGAGCGAAGTTGGTTTTTGTAAGCATTTTGCAGTTATGACTTTGGTTTGAAAAGAATCCCTCTAATTAAATTCCTTATAAAAATTTTGTATGTGAGGAATTTATGAATGAGTTGGGAATCTCTGTGATAACTTTGTGTTTAAATACAGGGTCGGACTGGGCCAGGGAAAAGGGCGCAGACCTTGGATTTTCAGAGGGCGCAAAAATTTTAACGAACTCCTGTTAATTTTACTTGTTTGTGGTAACTGGTTTAACACATTCGCACAGTACCAAGTATGAAAATGGCTTGATATTATATCTTTGAGTCTAGATAGAAGACTTCGCTGTATTCTCCGCTCATGTTTAAAGTACCATTAAGGCTGTTCTCAAATCCAAAAAGGCAACTTTATGACATAAGTTTTCATTTATTTTTGTTCGGAAATGTATAAAACTAGCAGGTGTTGTTCAGAAACTATGTAATCCAGCGGTTTTTTTTTTTTTCGTTTTTTTGCAAACGCAATATATATTTCAGAAAATAGTGTCAAAGTGGGTGTTTTGAACCGAATCCGCGCGAAAGTAGAATAATCACTCAAGAAAGGGCGAAAACGTGTTTGTCACGTGATCAAAATACGTAATTTATTACTCAATACGTAATTTATTTATCAAAAAATGGAAAACACAGTTCGCTTCCAAATTGCTTCCATGGTCAGGCTTTCTAATTTTATGTTTCCATTAAAAAATGAATTTGTAAATGTGTCAAAACATTTTGTGCTTGTTGAGCAGAGCAGTTGAGAGCAGTCTTAAATCTACACAATGCTACGCAATTTTCTAAAACGAATCATGTGATTTCTAAAAGTTCCAGCAAGTTGAACACAGATTAGCTTGTAATAGATGACTGATATCGCATATTATTCTTTTGTCAATAGTTAGCTTATAAGAGGCATGGAAAAAAAAGTACACTACCAATTCTGCAAATTACCGTAAAAAAGACATAGGTACCAATTGATTGGGAATAATATTTACTATTGATATCTACTATTCATAAATTTTGCTTTGGAGGGCTTGTCTACATATTAAAAAGTGCACAAACGTTGAGTTTTCGAATGGTAACATCCACTTTTAACATTTTATTTTAATTCCTTGCTAGCTGGTAAAGAGATATAGGTTGTGTTTTTCTTAAATCTTAATACAGTTATAAAACAAAGTGTGCTAGGGGTTTATGCATAAATTTCGGAAAATAGAATGATCTTACAATAAAAAGTACCGAAAACAGTCAAGTCAACAGTAAAATTATACAGGAATTTTAAATTTATAATAAACATACTTTACATTAAAGAAAATGCTGTAAAGTATTTCTGGTACGTATCTATGATATTTTTCTATGGTTGTTTATATATATATATATATATATATATATATATAAGACGGTTTCCTTAAATTATGGAAAGGCAAAATTTCTTTTTATGTCGAAAACTAATTAGTCAAATGAGCTGTAAACTTAGACATTGATGTTTTTAATGATTGTCGTTTGTTATATGGAAAAATTAATATAGGTCATAATTCATAATTTTTTAATATGAATTTATCAATAGTTTTCATGATTAAAAATGTTTTTAAATAGCGAAAAAGGTCTGTAATATGTTTGGGTCTATTCAGTGTATCTCTTAAACAAATTGATAAAATATCAATCAGATGACTTTTATGAAGATATAAATTAATGTTTCTCAAATAGGTTACCTTTAGCATCCTCAAATTTAACTCTTCAAACTCTATTAAGGTTTAAGATAATGTAAATAACCAGTGTTTTTATCTGGACTGTCCCGATCCAAGAAAATTAAGATATCAAAATTGGGTGTTATTGTTTGAAAATTCAAAGTTGGTAAATTTTTAATTTGTAGACTACTTCGGAAACATAATTTATGCGTAACAATAATTAGTAGACATTATTTCTAGTTGATTGGTCTTTCCTATATATTTTGTTCGATTATTTTTAGCGGAATTAGTAATGGGTAACTACTTTTATTCCACTTATCGTCACTGTTGCACTGAAAATAGGTAGATAAACTACCATGGCTTTTTCCACCAAATGCCAAATAGAGTTGCTGCGGTGCTGTTGAAGGATTCATCCTTTTTTTAAGTATATTTCTTTAATGTTATATGAATAAGTTATAAGTCAGGTAAAAATTAGATAAATTTAATTTCGTAGGAAGTATCCTTAAAAAATGACTGTATACATCCATAAAATGCTGAACTCATATTGCACTATTAAAAGGTTTCTACAGAAAAAGTACACCAAAAAAACCGCTTTGTTAGACTAAAATCCTTATAACTGAGTAAATTTACTTTCTCACCGCACTCTTCCCGTGATTTGCAAAATTCTTATCACAATTAGAGATCAAGGGAAATATTTAAGTCTCCATATGCAAGTTACAGGATCCCGCAAATAAAGTTTTTTATTCAAAAAGCCTATCATATTTGTTTTAATATTGTCCTTATTAGGTGATAGGATTTTCGTGATTAGATTAAACAATTTTTTATTTAAAATACATAAGTTTTTCTAATAGTTATTTAACCATGAAAAGTCTGTAATTAAATAAAGAGAAGATTAGCATTAACCGAAAATTATGTAAATTTTGTGAATGAAATAGCGCTGACTGCAGGATTGTAATCCAGAAGTGTGATCAAGTTTGTATTCCTCGAAAAGAAAGATCATATTTTCCGATCAGAAATAAAATTCTTACAACAAGTTTTTTTGCCTTCTGATACACCTTTCTTTTCTAAATTCGTTTTCAAAAAGCACGGTTTCAGTTATAAGTGCATTCAGGGCCGGTTTTAAAGTGGAGGGAAAGGCAAGGTACTAAAAGCTGAAGGAATGAAAATATGCAAAATATTTGGTTAAAATTAAAATCTATTATATAACATTCAAAGAAGTGGTGGAAGAAAATCTAGCCCAGGGCTCCATGGCTACTAAAGCTTCCCCTGGATTCATGTTTTCTCTCTCAATCACATGCCCACTTTAGTTTTCGATCCTGAAATTGTTTCGATGTATCTTTAATTTCTTTGTGATAATGAAAAGTACCTCTCTAGTGCTGTCTGTCTATTAATTGAATACTATTCCCTAAACGAATTCTCGAAATTTAGTACACTAGTCAGAAAGTATACAATACAACGAGGATAAAAATATTGGTACAGCTTAGGCACTTATAGGGGCGCAAAGTTTTCTATGGACGAGGGCGCACCGGCCCTCGGGCCGATGGGCCGGCGGGCCAGTCCGAGCCTGTTTAAATAGTGAGAAAAGTTTGTTTTCAACCCAAAATAACGAAATAGCTTTCATTCATACATCAAACGGTTTCAGCTTTTTTTGTTTTGTTTTGTTAAATCTTGCTCTAATTTTACTGTAAAGGAAATGTATTTTCAGTGTATTATTGCAAATATAGTATTGAAACAATATTTCCACCACTAAAAACATAAAATCGGAA
Organism: Maratus speciosus; assembly: GCA_963932465.1. Classification (NCBI taxonomy): domain Eukaryota; kingdom Metazoa; phylum Arthropoda; class Arachnida; order Araneae; family Salticidae; genus Maratus; species Maratus speciosus. Next base: position 34,235,535 of record OZ010794.1, on the reverse strand, counting down.
TAGTAATCACCAAGCTGTGATTTTTAATCTAAAGTTGCATCATTTTTTAATTTCCATATCGCTGTTTAAAATTATAAAAATTTATAAAAGCACTATTAAATTGTCGCTTTTAATTTACATATAGATTCAAAAACATTTCCCTTCTTACGAATGAATTGAAAATTACTGTGGTAAACTTCTGTATAAATGTTGATTATTGTTGGAAGCTACCAAGAGTAGATATGTTTTTTCATGAGAAAAGTTTAAACTTTATTCTTAAAATTATATAATAATTTCCATCCATCATATACATGTACAAGTTTAAGATTAAAAAAACAAAAATAAGTGTTGTTTTATTTTCTCTGTGAAGGGAATGCATTTTTCATATATTACTGGGCAGTATGAATGTATCGAAACTTTGCATCACTAAAAAATAAAAATGAGGTAAAAATCACCAAGCAGCTATTTGTAATATAAAGTTGCATCACTTTCAGTTGTAGTGTTTAAAATTCTTAAAAGTTTTAAAAGCACTTGTAAAAAGTGCGGTTTTAATTTACACATTGACATGTTTTATTTAAATTCTTATAAAAAGAAAAATATTCTTAAAGTAAGGCATGCTTTTATATTTTTTCCGAAAGGTAAGTTAAAAATCGTTAAAGGTTTTTTTTCCACAGAAGGAACTTACCAACCGTGATTCTTAGTACTTCTTACTTAGATACGACTTCAATGCAGCATGTCAATCGTTAAAACAGATGCTAAATATCGGTAATTATAATCATGATTTTAATCAGGTGACTAGAAAAGTTATTTATTATAATTCTGTATTTTCTACATTTTTAAAATTATGTAAAACTAAAAAACAGAATAAAATATAAATGTGTTGTAATATTCCAACCACATTTTAATTATTGAAAAACAAGAAAACTGTTTACATTTCTTAAACATTTTAGTATAAGTTTTTTTTTTAGAATGAAAAGCAATTTATTTAAATTTGTTGTTTAATTAAATTAAATTGATGTATGCCTTTGTCCCCTTCACTCCTAGTGTGTATACACATGTTTTGTTGATTTATTCTATCTATAAGTGAAGAGATTTATGACTTTATTTGAGTAATCAAATGATTACAGAATTTTACATAATTTAATTTTTTACTACTAAAAATAGCAATAAATTAAGCATTTAAAATCTGTTTAAATTCTGAGACTGAATGACGTAATTTTTAATTGTGTTTTATTTATACATTTTTTTGTGTTATATTCATGTAAAGAGATAACAATTTTTGGTACTTTTCAGTTCGCCGGGCACCAGTGTTATATATACATATATGTATGAATATGTATATCTATACATATATTGTGTATAAACACACATATATATATATATGTATATTATATACATAGATATGTATACATAACACTGGTGCCCGAATAACTGAAAAGTACCAATTCGTTAAAAGCCTAAAAAGTATTTGTTTTATGTTTTCAAAGCAACATTTTGCAAGGAAAGTTTTTGGGTGAATCCTAGAACAGGCGAGATACAGTAGACTCCCTCAAATCAGCAATCCTAAAATCCGCACATCATTGCAGATGTAAACAATGAAACTTTCAATTCTGATGTAGTAGCAAAATTGCAGAACTTATTAGCTTTATGTAATTCCGTATGTATTTTAATATGTAATTCTCGATCATATTACTGAACATGGGATTTTTCATGAAGAAAATATAAATTTATTTCTGAAAAAAATCAATAAATTGCTGATATCACTGGTAATCACAATCTTTTCCCGAATATATTTATGTATTAATCAAGCTTTTTTGGTTATTAAGATTGGCTAAACCTGAAATAAAACTAACTTACTTTATAATTTTAATGTGAAATAATAGGTTACGTTTATGAGGAAAGTTTCATTGAATAATTTAAGGGAAATGTATCTCATCTTTATTATGCATATTTAACTATACATTAAGTATTTAGCTGACCTTTACTTTTAATAATTTTTTAAATTATCTTACTTTTTATCATTTTAGTTTATCACTTAATTATTTTAATATTTTACGATATTGCAAGCATTCCTTATGATTTTGATAGCATTATTACATTCAAATTAGTGTTTAAAAAATGTAAACAAAGCTATGACCAGAAATCTGCAAAATTCTAAAATCCGCACAACCTCTGGTCACAAGCGTTGTGGATTTGAGGGAGTCTACTGTACTTGGCATCATTGAATTTGGCGAGGAGATAAATGAGTTTTTGTTGTTACCAGTTTCTTTCTTAAATTCTTTCCCTGCCTACCGTGGTTTGATTTGTAATTTTGATTGATTTATCTGGTAATTCTATTTGAGTGGTCAGATTGGTTGTTTTTTTTTTAAATATGTTTGTGATGTAAATGTTTTGTGTTGAGTTGTCTTTATATTTGTGTGTTTTGTGAAGTAACTTAAAGTGATGGCTTAACGTGGAATATATTCCTGTGAAAGTAATTTCCTTTTAGTTATGTTGTTTATTTATTGCTATTTTGTGTTTCGTCTTTGTAAATGCATGTTATTTTTGTAATTTCTTTACGTTTATTTTGGGAATAAGCATATTTAGGAACAGAACCCGATTAAGGGTGTCTGGGGCCCATGACCTTTTCGAGGGCCAATCAAAATCACTAGAATTTTCGGCACAGATGTCATATATGCCCCATATTGGCGCTATTTTTTTTGGCGAAAGCCTCATTACCATGTCATCTATATCCGGGTTCCCATATCAAGCAAAATAAGGAAACTTTTGCGGCAGTTAAGTAACCTGTGCATATATTACATTGGCATCAGAAAATGACATCTGTACCGAATTTTCTGGGGAATATTTGGAAATTATCAGATATTATGATGCAATTTCCACGTTAATTTTTTTTTTAAGTTTTTGAGCCAAATGCAGAAAGGTGCATTTTTAAGAATTCGTTTCTAAATTATTTTACTCATTTTAGGGCCCCCATCACCACGACTTAGTTGGCCTGTGCAGTAATCATTCCCGTTTTAGGAGTAATTTTAACTTTTGTCCTCTGGAATAAGCTGTTGTGGTTTTCGGGTCTTTTATGCAAATTTTTAAATATCCCTTCATAAGGATTTTATTTAAGGTATAACGATGTGTCTCAAAGAATGAAAGGAATGATTTGCGTTATCTGTTTTAGGTTATTAAGAGGTGGAATTTAATGGGAACTGAGGATATTTGTAATTGTTGCAGTCTTATCGTGGAGCCATGGTGATGATTGTTATAAGAGAAATGCCGTCAATCGTAAATTATTAAAAAAAGTATGAAAAATAAAGGTAAGATAACTTTTATTGATTTTATTTGAAAAGTATTGTATTTGTACATTTTAGAAATTGCTATACTGCGAGTTTTTCCTATCCAGTGATGTTTTTTCTGGTTTAACTGAATAGGGGAGAGTGGGCCACCTTGGGACATGGTACACCTCGGGACAGCTTTATCTTTTGCCCTAAATTTTAATTAACTCTTGCAGATGCAGATAGATAGCAGCACAATCTAACTTTCAGACATGTTTTGATTCCATTGATGAAACAGGCAAGAATTTATTAAGATTTTTATTTTGAATGTCTAGTAACTTTCATGTAAAAATTTGATAAGTTGCAAAGTGGAATTTGAAAATATTTTGAGATAAAAGGTAATATAATGAAATTTAAAGTTTTCTCTATAAAACTGATGTATAATAATAGTTCTAGTGCTAAGATTAACTGCATGACATTCTAAAATTTTATAGTGGGTATAGGATGCACCTTGGGACACAAGATATGCCTAGCTAACTTTTATTTGAAATATTTTAACAAAAAGATATTGTGTTTTAAACATTTTTTATTTAATCTACAAAACATGTATTTATTAATAGTTATTATATCTTCTTTTAAGAAGTCATTAGGCTTATCAATGGAAAGGATTAAAATTTAGAATACAAAAAAAATGCAGGAATTCATTGCTGACGATATTCAGAGAGATGCTACTAAAATTTTATCAGCTGAAATGCCTTTTCAGTTTAAATACATTTCTTTTCCGGAGCAAAAAAAAATGTGAAAATAGAAAAATCCAGAGCAAAAGAAAATCTAAAAATCCAGAGCAAAGAATTCATAAAAACTTCAAAATCTGGAGCAAAAATTTTGTAAAAATTGAAAAATCTGTACCAAAAAAATTGTATAAACTGAAAAATTTGCAGCAAAATATTTGTAAATGTCTAAAAATCCGGGCCCAAAAATTGAAAAATCCGGAACGAAAAATTTATATAAACTGAAAAATTTGGAGCTAAAAAGGTTTATGTAAATTGAATAATCTGGAGCTAAAAACTTGTATAAATAGAAAATTTCAGAGTGAAAAATTTGTATAAATTGAAAAATCCGGAATGATAAATTTGTATAAACTGAAAAATCTGTGTCTAAAACCTTGTATAAATTGAAAATTCCAGAGCCAAAAATTTGTATAAATCGAAAAATCTGGAGTTAAAAATTTGTATAAATCAAAAAATCCGAAACGGAAAAAGCTTTTTGTTTGTAAATTGCTTAAAGTTTATTGTGTGGAATGTTTCCTTTATGAAAGCAGTTGGTATTTGTACTTTGTAAGTAGAGAGTTGTATGTCGAAAATCACACATTGCGATTGAGGAGAATTTCGAACTGCCGAGTCCTTGTTTGGCATGCATGTCAAAATCGGGTGTCTCTCTTGTTTTGGGATTGTACCAAGTTTTTAATTGTAAGAAAATGATATTTTCCCAGAAAAAGCTGAAAAAAAAAATTTCCACACAACTTCAAAATTTACAGAAACTTTATATTGCTATGTCAGGTTCATAGGCGAAAGAAAAGTACTAATAGAAGTTAAAAATTGAAATTTTCATTTATATACATTTCAGATTCAAGATGTCTCTACTTGGATGACCGTACTGTGTAATATTTTATTAATTTTTATGTTTTACACATTTTTTAAATATTGTCATTTAAAGATTTTTTAAATATTGTCATTTAATGATTTTTTAAATATTGTCATTTAACGATTTTTATTTTCTAATATTATTTATTTATTCTTCAGAGTTTAGCATATATACAATGAGGTGCAAAATGATATGAACAATCCAAAAACGTAGAAATCAATTCTTGCTTTCTATGCAGATGCACATATCTTTGTGTTAAATTAAATACATAATATTCTCATTAATATTAAAGTAATTGCTTACAAAAATTTGTACATTTTTTAAATATATTTTGCTAAATTTATCCATTAGCAAACTGATAAGAATGCGGTAAATATTTTGAAACCGCGAATCATGATTGGCGGATATTTTTGGCATATGATTTAAAACCGCATTTAAAAGTGATTCTGAGTACATTCGTTTAATTCGCAAAACATTTGGACTACAGGGTGAAGCAAAATATTTTGTGACTTCAAAAGAGGGTAAATTCTAGCTTATAACAATATCAAAATGTCACTTGAAAAAATTGCTGATAAAATTAAGCTTTCAAAGACTGTCATTTTTTATTTCCTACAGAATCCAACTATTTATATTACTACAAAATCTACAGAAAAGCCGAAAATTCTTTCGAAACGATCCAAAAGTTTGATTGTTTGCATGTTTTTAAGTAAAAGAACGACAGCAAAGGAAACTGGAAGCCAGGTAAAGACACTAGCATCAATATTCACTGTACAAAGATGAATAAAAAATAGCGAGAGCTCTTAAAAATGCAAAATCACGCCCATGTTGCTTTTAATATCTGACAATAAAATAGCCCACAATTCGTTTGCATAGGAACACCTGAAGCAACAAATGAATTGGTCTAAGATTATCTTCAGTACAGAAAAGAAGTTAAATCTAGATATTCCGATGGTATTCATTTATATTAGCATGATATTCAAATGGAAAAGCCCGTATTTTCCACGTGTCAGTTAGGTGGAGGCTCCCTAAAAATTTGGGCTGCTTTTTTCTCGTAAGGTAAGCTTATAATTTCTTTTCCAGACAGATAAGCAAAGCAGACATACTTGTATTAATATGCTAGAATGCTATTTGTGTAACCTGGGTGAAAAAATTACCAGCTTTAACAAAGTTTTCAACAAGACAAAGCCTAAATTCACTCTGAAAAAAGACACAATGAAGTGGTTTGAAGATATCAAAAACTCCGAAATTTGACTGGCCAGTCAATGGATCAAACCTAAATACCATGAAGAACGTTTGGGATATTATAGTGCGCAATATATAACGAAAATTGGATAAATTGTGAAGTATAAACAGGAAGCAGAAACAATATCTGGAATTTTGTAGATATGATGTGTTTTGTCACGTCAACAAATTTGAAACTATGTAAACTCAATGCTACAATATTGCATTGAAATTATTAAACAAAAGAAGCCCAATTCACATGTAATATTTCCATAAGTTTCAAAAATCTGTTCTGTTCTTATCGTTTTGCCCCCAGTGGATGTTGAATAAGAATGCAATGTATTATATTATATTTATAACAATTGTTTTAGAATATTTTCTGTGTGTTTATATTGGCTATTTAGTTAGATAAATTAAATTCATATGGTTTATATATGGATTAATATAATTATTTTTTTATTTAGACAATTACATGATCATTCCTATCATTTTGCACCCCGGTGTATTTGTGAAAGCATGTATTGTATTTCCTAACTAACTTTCATTGCATTTGTGAAAAAAAAGTTATTTCAGTAGGATAATTTAAGTTCCAATTCATCCAGGAAGATATCCAAAGTTCTTGTTAGTTTCATAGGTATATTTACTTCTAATGGAGTTTAACAAATTGTTATTGTATTTCTAATGCATACTTACGGGTGTAATAACAGTTGCAAAATCACACAAAAAACAGCCCATACTGACTTGCATTTTTCTCAGGAATTATAGAAATGATTAGAGATTTTCCATATAATTAGGTCATATTTCAATCCTTTTATTTTTCTAAAAAATCAATTCTTTTTTTCTTTTTAGTAAAGCCAATTAAAAAACATGATATCTAGTATTTTCACTTTTTAAGATCACACAACTATTGCAATTTTCATTTTTATTTCTTGCGTAATGATATATTTATAGTTTACCTCTGTTTTACTGCTTGGGCTATTTATTTTTTATTCAGATTGCATGATTGCTATCATGTAGGCGAAATTGTGATATTTTATAAAAGATGAATATTTCCAAAATTATTATTAATGAAGATATTGAAATCGCTTCAGTATATATAGTTCACATGAAAAAAGTTATTCAACATATGTTTTTCATATAATTTTGCAATTGTTTTTATCCATTTAAATGTTTCTTTCTTTATTTAGTTTTAATGTTTCATTTTGAATTTTATAATAATAATTTGTGGATTGCAATAAGCCAGTGACTTTTTTTGGTACTACTTGATTATCCCGTCGACAAAAAATCTATCACCAGACTATAAAATTAAAGACCAATAATGGGTTATCGTAGATGTAACTTTCACATTATATTAAACACGATACACATGTTTGTTATGTCATCAAGTGATTTTTAATTCAACTTTTTATTTGTATTTTTATTAGTGTTTTACTAATTTATTTGTTCTTTCGTTATTTAAAATAAAAATTTCGTCAATTTGTATAATATGGCGAATAATGTGGCGATTTGTATAATTTGGCTGAATTGGTCGATGGGATAATCAAGTAGTATCCTTTTTTTAATACAGTTGAACAGTTCTCTAGTTTGTGAATTATTATCTTTATTTGAAAGTTTCACACTATTGCATACCTGCTGTGTCTCCTTTTTTTTCTAAAAAGGTTAAAAATTTTTTCACACTATTTCCCTAAAATTAAAATTAATCTTTTTTTCTATTTGAGTATTTAAAAATTTAAATATTATTTTATAACTTTTCTTAACAAAATCTTCAATTTGACCAAAATTACTCCAAGAGTCTTTATTTGAAGTTAAATCTGTTTTTACAGTTCATAATCAGATTTAAATTTATTTTTCTAAAAAATAACACCAGTTAAAAATAAACTTCTTAATTAGCTTAGGGATTAGAGTTAAGTAATTAAAAAGGATACTTAATTTTATTCTAAAATATCTCTTTAAAATATGTTTTCTGTTTAGAAAATTTTGATCTTATTATATGATAATAAAATATTGTCACTATATGTCTGCATGTGCTGGACCCTAGCAGCAAGCCTGGCCTGGCCACTGTCCGATTTTCATTCATGACTTACGGGCTGGGCTGAGACACGCATATCCTGGTCTTCACTCTTATCGAGACCAGGCCTTACTTTTTTCTGAAGGCTCTAACCGGGGCTAGCCATCACTCATTCCATGCTGGGCTAAGGCCTTACATTTTGTGAAGGATCTCGCGAGGCTTGGCCTAATTTATTTTTTACGTACCGAACCAGGACTAGCTTCATTCCTCCTAGGTCTGCATTGGCCAAAATATTTAGCCTGTTCTTGACCTAACTTGTATGAAAATCATTGTCTTGTACTGTCTTGGTCCATACAAAAATCAGTAAAATTTGGCCCAGTCCAAAAATTCTTGCAAAAAATGCATTATTTTTAAATTGCCATTATTCAACAAATAAATTTTAAAATTCATTCTCTTTAAATAATAGTAGATGTCTAGGCAATAAAATTAAAATAAAATAACCTGCCTATGCTAAATCTTATCTTAAATGGAAAATGTGTTGATCCATGTAGAATGAATATAATAATATGCAAGAAAAGATTATAATACATTTACACATGCTAAGAAGAGAACTTCTCTATAATTCATTTTTCCCCTATGTAATTTCATCTTAGTAGATTTTATTGTATAGCATTTTTGAAATTTTTAAGTCTCTTATACATGGAATATGGTTTAACAGTATTGATAACTGAAATAAAGCTGAAAAAAAGTACTTTTGGTCGGAAGTCCTTGTACGAAAGAATGTTTAACCATATCAACATAAAAATCGATGTTTTGTAAAAATTCAGTTGCACTGGGCTTGGGCCAGTATTTTTACTTTTTTCCAGGCCATGCCAGTCTAGGGCAAAACTTTTAGCTTTTATACTGGGCCAGACCTGGCTGAATGTATTTCCTATGGGTTGTGGTAGGCCGGGCTTGGAAATTTTGGCACTTGCAGACCTCTAACTGTCAGTACAACACAAAAACATTGAATGTACTTTATTTTTTGTTTTACTTTATGCAAAATAAAAAAGAAGTTTCAAAGCAGAATGTAATATTATTTCTAATCCTTTGTCACAGTTGTTTAGATTCTTTCCAGTAAGGATTTACATTTGAGACATTATATGTAAAAGTAATCTTGCAAAAATAAAAGGCGAGTTTTCTGTTTTCATACTTCCATACTTGTGTGTAAAAGTAAGAATGGACATTGCTTTCATGATAATAATGGAGCATCTAGCTAGTTATAGAGTGAAACTTTGCTAACAAATATTAAGTAATATTTATACACCATACAAATATTAAGTCTAAGATAACAAAACCTGTTTTTATTTATTGGCAAAAACTGTATTGGTCTGTATGGTTAATTTATTAAGGAATGTGGTTACCTCTTCCAGCTATAAAAGTTGTGCCATTATTGTTCATATTCTCATTAAGTGTATCAATTTAGTGTTTGTTGTTTTACTTAATGATATTTCTCAGTTGCAGGTGCTTTGTTTTTGTGCTATCACAAAACCTTGGAAGGAATCATACTAAAAATGATATATTATTTTTGGATTATTATTCTGTTTAAGATTATGTTATACTTAGAAGGTTTACACTGCTTTAATTTATTTCACATATCATTTATTTAGTTGACAGTTAATTTTTTTAACATTAAAATTGCTAAAGCAAACAGTTTGAATCATTAAAGATAATATAAATGCATTTTAAGTGTAAATTTCATTGGCATTTCTTTGCAAAGAATTTTTTCTGATTGTTTGTAATGACAATTGTATAGAGTACAAATTAATGTCTTGTTTTTATAAAGTCTGTTGTTATTTATTTCTCGTTTAAAATGGGTAGTTGTAATTTATTTCTTGTTTATTAGGAGGTACCGTGTGTAAAGCTTTACATAAAGGAAATTTGCTTTAGCAGTTATATTTAAAATTTTATGGTAAGTATAGTATTTGAAATTTTAAAAATTAGCGATTATAGTTTACAAGGTGTTTTAGTATTCCACATGGGAACTTCAAGAGGAGGTGTAGTTTTATGCAGTAGTAGGGTTATCATAATCCACTTATTCACTACAATATACAAAGTAGGGTTACCAGATTTATCTCAGAAATAATAGATTTTGTTTGACGCTAGTTAGTTTTGGTTTTATAGCGATAACGCACTTTTTATAACAAGGGCTTTGTAAAATGTGCCTATAGTGTTTTTGGTAACAAATATGTTTTAAAGGAGATTATTAATCAATCGATTTAATCATTATTTTTCAATTATATTTGTATTACATTATTCTATTAACATTGTTCATCTAATTTTGCTCTCGTATATCTCGTTATGAAAGAAAAAATAATTGAATTGTAAGAACAAAACTAAACATATTAGTTACCATGATCATGAAAATTATAGTGTTAAAACTTAAGATACAAATATACTAAAAAAAAAAAAAAATTATAATGCAGATACTTATAGTCTATAATAATGTCAAATTCAGATGGCGACTACCCACGAAATTGCGAATGTGCAGTTAATGTTAACTCTCCCAAGATTTTTGTCATCCTGATTGCATAAAAGCCGTTTTTACATTTAATAAGCATGTGTATAACTTTTTTTCAACAAAAAGTGAAATTTTGAAGCAAACTGAAAAAGAAAAAATTCTTGAAACCATCAAAAGAAAGATGTGATAGAAAAACAGAAGAAATCGTCATACGGGTCAAAATTAAACCTACACCATACAATAGGTCTAAAATATGCTAAAAATAAGTACAAACTGTCAACTCCAGTACCGGGTATCTCACTTTTATCGAAATCCAAATTTTTATTCATTACTCTAAAAGCAAATCCTTTTTTATAGTAAACAGACTTCAAAGGATTCGAATAATGTATTTGAAATGAGTTAATTATCTACCATATATTGAATATATAAAAACATTCAGTATAAGCAGTTATGCAAGGAGCAGAGTTTGTGTCTCATTTAAAATTTTATGAGTCAATCTGTATCTCGAACTCTCTGAGCTCCTTCTAATTCTGTCACAAATCATCATATAAAAATGCGACTGGCATCAATTAGTAATAATTTCTCTACTATTTAATGCTATTTTTAAATTTTGCTCAGGCCACTGCGTAATTTGCATGGAAGTTCAGCCCTGATACTTCCTCATTTTCAGTGAATACTTAAAATACCAGCTGGAGTCGTGAGCTTAGAAATACTGTGCACCAGAACTTACCATAATATTGTTGTATGTTGTACATTGAAATATATTTAATATTGATGTATTTAAAAATATATTCTTCAAATTAATTTTCAAAATAAATGTGAAATGTAACTTTTGAATTTTTTAAAAGAAATAGAATCATGTAAGCTTTATATAAGTTAATCCAAAAATACAGATCATGTTTGTACTCGAATCGGAATGAGAAACCCTGTATTTTTGACTGAAAAAAAAAAGAATTGCAACTCTAGTTTGATGTACAAAACTTATTTTACTGTTGCATACTGTACCAAATCATTGCAAACAATCGGTTCTTATGTGTCATCTTAAGTATACTAAATTGCTTCTACATGTTGCTAATCCTTATGTATCCTAATGTGTTTCTTCCATAGATTATGAGGCAAATTATTTATGTATATACAGTGAAACCTCCTTGTGCGATCACCTCCATTAAGTGACCACCTCCCTGAACGACCATTTTTTCATGGAACGAAATTTATTCCCAAAGGCTCAATACTAATTTTACCTCCATTCAGAGACCAGTCCAGTTGAACTCCCTCCATGAGCGACCCATTTCTTTGAAGAAAATGAAACAAAGTCCGTTTTTTTCTGGTCGCTTGTAGAAGGTTTCATTAGAAAAATAATTCTGGAGAGTGCATTATTCATCAAAATTCTAAACTAAGTTTAGATTTTTGTTTCGTTCCGGTAACTTTTAAGCGTTTAAACTCCTTTGTGCCTTTTTTAGCAATGAATTTAATTCTGATGACAAATTAAGAATGACGGTCAATAAACTCCCTTGCCCTATTCTGTCAGGAAACTCTCAATGAAATAGATAAATTAATGAAATCGTCATTATTTGTTCCAGTCCAAAAAAAATTGCATTTATTTACTGAAATTCAAAAGGACTTGGAAATATAAGTTATAAAAGATAAAACCGTAAAATCAGAGCAAACGTCAGTGTATTCATTTTTGAAACTCTGCAGTAATTAACTTATGTAAATAACTTTCGTTTTGATACTTAAATTTTTATATTTTTTCTTTATGTCAAAAATAAATTTTATTAACATTAATTGTTACCTTTTTTCAACAATTAAAATCTAGATTTAAACATAACTTCCATTAAGAGACCACCTCTTGGAGCGACCAATTTTTATTGGAACGGAACGTGGTCGCTTTAGGGAGTTTTACTGTATATTATAACACATTTTAAGTGAGACACATAAAAATTCAGTTTGTATAGATTTGTTATTGAAATTACTGCTTACTTTTTATATTTTTCTGAAAGAAACACAAGCAGTTTAATACAATTTATTTCGATTCCAAGTCCTAGAATAGTAATTTTTTAATTTATAATGATACTTTTTGTAATTGTACACTGTAATACATTGTTCAAAAATCGCCTGATCACAATGTTAAATAATCTGTGTAAATTTTGAATTAATTGTTTGTGTTTATAGAACATTAAATAGTTAATACAAATTTTGACAAAAAAAAAATTCCTAACCAAATTTGTTTTGCTGTTATTCCTTTCTCATGTAACATATCTCTTACCCACAAGAAAAATGATAAAACTCAAAAATACTACACTTCATAATTGACTCTGTTTTACAGTAAAATGGAACTGTTGCACTTACCTCTGAATACATCTGTAAAAATTAAAAACCTTTCTGAATCAAGATGTAGAAGAGATGGAGTGCATTGAGTAATTTTATCCCTCCTTTGCATTCTTTACCTCCTCCTTTTGATACTTCCTCTTCTTTACCTCCTGGACAAGATATCGGTCAATGTTTCAAAAGTTGCTGAATGTCATTAATCATTTTCCTATGTATTCAATGATATAACTTAAACTTTTTTTTTCAAAAGAAATATTTAATGGAGTTATTTACATTATTTATAACATTTTAATGCTGAAACATTATTTAAAAAAATAAAATTTAATAAGTTTGTGTTTTTTTTTTAAGAATTTTCTTTAATACCTTATAATTATAATGCTCTTTATGTTAATCCTTCCTTGTTAGCTTAAATCTCAAAGATAATGCAGATTTTTTTTTTTTTTTTTTTTTTTTTTTAACAATAAAATTTTGGTTTCAAAATTAAAATTACTTATTTCAATGATTCAGATTCAAGATCTTGAGTTGCAACATTTCATTTGTTTACTTTATTTGTGCACATACTGAAATTATGTAAATGTACGTAATTATGGGTAAGTACAAAGAGGTTTTGTAAGAGAAAATGCATGTTCATGATTTTTTATTACTTCATATTAGCTATGCAATAGACTAGAGGTGAAGATTTTTTGTGAAAAAGTGTTTTTTATATTAATAATCAGAAGAAAAAAATTAATTTAATGGAATATTCAGATTTTCTCAACAATTTCTACAATGTTTCGTATTATTGAATAATTTCCAAGCTTCGAGTTTTTTGGACAGGATGGAGACAAAACAGCATTGTTTTCGAAGAAAGTTTAAATATTTTTATAATAATATTGCTTTCGAAGAAAGTTTAAATATTTTTATTAGAATATTGTTTTCGAGTTTAAATATTTTTATAAGAATATTGTTTTCGAAGAAAGAATGAGAATTTTTATAAGAATTGATTAAATATTTTATAAGAATATTGTTTTTGGTGAAAGAATAAGAATTTTATTTCTTTTAACTAAAATTATGTTATTTTCATAAGGTTTTATTTAATTTCGAAATGATCGTCTTTTCAGTTTAAAATTTGTACTCAAACTTTAACTTACTTTCAAATGTCCGATCGAAGTTAAATTTTACATACTGACTTAAATCTGATGACAATGCAATATTATTATGATTTTCGACTCTTACCATCTTATACTTACTTATATTAGAGGATAACACAAAGAAATTCGGATAGATTACCTTCAAGAAGTTTAAGAAAGAATTTTAGATTAGATAACATAAACCTGCGATGGTTGTGTTTTTTAACTTTTATAATTACATTTTATGTATTTTTTAACACTGAATCAAAAAATTACCTTCACTTTTAACCATCATGTCGAGATTTTTCGCAAATCGTAAATTTCAAGGTTAAAAATAGGAAAAATCTGATACTATAAAATAAATGTAAGACTTTCTTATTCAGTTTAATTTTATTCAATTTAATAATTTATTAAAGTTTTTGGCTTATACTGGGTTTCTTACAGCTAAACAGCTCGGGGATCCGATGAGGTTGGGAGGGGAGGAGGGATCAGTTTTAACTTTTAGCTTTTTAACTTTGAAATTTGGGAAAATTCTTGACGTGATGATTTAAAATGAGGGTCATTTTCGGATTCAGTGCTAAAAAATACTTAAGAATCAATTTTCAAAAGCTAAAAAATATGCTTCAACCCAAAATTTGAAAGACAGTGTAATCTAACAACATTTTAAAATATATATCATTTTGTAAAGAAATGAGGCTGTTGTTTTTCATCCTTTTATTTGACAAAAAATCTGTTATTTTTATCCTCTTATAATGTTCAGTACAAATTATACATTTTGCAGTAATATGTCAGAATGATTAAAGATTTCAAATTTATATTGCAATGCTAATTTTACTCTCAACCATTTCTTTAATATATCTGATGAAATTATATTTCTACTAAATTTGTGAATGACCCCTAATATGCAGCAAAAAATATACTCCAACTTTAAACAGCTATTACTCAGTCAATTTTAATCGTAGAATAACGGGACTTTTTTTGCCTTACTTGCCAGTGTAACAGGAAAATTTTACTAAATATAACTTATAGGACAGGGGGACCGCATAAAAATTTTGATTCTGTAATTCTTCACTAAATTGTTTTTCGCTTCAGACTTTTTTTATCTTAACCCTGCACCTAATTTTGACCATTTTTATAATTGGAAGTATGCATCTAGTACCAACGGTCACGAAAATAAAGGTCGGTCATGTTATATGAAAACACACTGTATATTATAATGATTTTATGTATTGTACTAATAATGTATATTTAAAATAATATGTAATAATGGCGGGGTTGTTTTCGTAAGTTTGGAGCAGCAAGGAAATGGATGGTATCTTTAATGAGTTTAATCCAACATCTTTGATTCTTAGGGTAAGTGGTGTAATCATTTCACAGAAGTATAAATATTTATACATTAATATATATATATATTCAAGCGTCTATATTAATTGCATTTTAAAAACAATTGAAAAAGGCATGCTATAGCCTTCAAAGTTTAAAATAATGTTGTTAGTTAATTTAAATTTTAAAAAAATATGGTGTAAAATAACATAAACGGATTTTTGTGATTTTTAAAAATGTGATATTTTTCATGCCCTGCTTCGAAGTTCGTTTTTTACAACCAATGTTAGCCAATGAATGTATTCAGAATATACTAGTCCAATGGTTATTTTCAAAATACACAAAACATTTACTTCTAATGATTGCAGAAATGCCTTAAAATGTTCTTTATAAATTCAATCGTATAATTTTTATTACAGACAATTTCTACGTTATCTCGCTTGGAAAAAGACTTAACCGTTTTTTTACATTAGAAGGAAGAGCCCTGAAAACTGGTGATTTATATAAAGTTTTATTATTTGTTTACATCTGAAATGTATTGTAGATCATAGGCTTTTGCGAGTTAATGAGTTGTGTAATACATGAGTAGTTCGTATTATGTCTCCCTCTCCCAACTTTCTTTTGACAGCAGCCCACTTTCTTGCTTTTCTTTGTTTTTGTACCTTCAATACAGCTGAATTAACTCCTTTATTTAAAGTCAAAATGCATTTTCTCTCCTTGAAAAAAACAAACTAACTAAATATGTTTGTTTTATATAAAAACTAAACTGTTAATATAGTCTTGCCAATCTAATTGGGTATGTTGACTGGACTGAGAAGGGAAGGGGTGGGGGGGGGGATCTGAGGGTTAAAACACCCTTTCCTTCAAAATCAGTTTTTTTTAGATTATAGGCCACATATTCTCTTCCTACTCTGTAACAAAAGTTTGTTTACGTTACTCATTGACTTTTAACAAGCCAAAGGTTGTGCATATCTACGCTGCAATAATAACCACTTTATAAAAATAGTTCTTTATTTTTATCTTAAAGCTTGCTGAGTCCCAGAGTCACCTTATATCCTACTGAACTCCTAAAAATCGTCACTGATTGTGTCAAAGAGCTTTTAAAACTTCATCAAAATAATCACAACTTTTGTAATAAATACGAGTATGTTACATATAATAAATGCTAGTTCTAATCAGTGTATCTAATGTAAATACAAGTAATTTATTAAAATAAGCTATTTAATGAAATTTTTTATCCCTATTTGAGTAATAGTGGTTCAAGCAATGTAATTTTATATTGTAAAATCATTTAAGCATCCAGAAAACAGTTAGGAGTTTTTGTTATATCACAAAAGTCTGCCAGTGAAAATTCTTAATACAATAGAAAATCTGGCATCCCAGAACAAGCGAGTCATTTGGCGATTTTGAATTTCATGAGGTGTTAAATCGTTACTTCTGGTAATCTCACTTGTTTGTATTTTCGTTTATTCCTACTTGGAAATGTAGTTTTATTGACATCTTTGATGATAAAATCTAAAATTTGAGGGTGCAACTCATCTCTGTGTATTTTGTAATGTGTGAAGTTCAGAAGATGAAGACACTTTTTTTTTCGAGATTTAATCGATAATAAAGTACGGTGAATTGGTTTTTAATAGTACCATTTGAAAATTAAAATGACGGTGATGTAAAGTTTTAAATTGTTAGTTTTTGTTAGATTTTTTTTGCCATTTTTAGACGTAAAATTCGAAAATTAAAGTGACTGTGTGATAAAGTTGAAAATAGTTAGCATTTGTTTGATTTTTTTTTTTGCTGGAAAATTCAGATGTAGTGTACTGACCATGGGAAGTTGTGAATTTCTGACGGTTAAACATTTCTTAGTGTTGAATTTCGACAAAAGAGATGTCTGTTAAATTGTGTTAAAAAATGTATGTGTCTTTTGTTGTAATGTTCTATGTTTTGTATTAGCCATTTATTGTATTCTCTCATACATGCTAAAAGGCAAAACTGGGAAGTTTCATTAGCAGCCAGTGGCTAGTAGTACCAGATTTATAAGTGGCCACGTTCTTTTTAAAATGTAATAAACAGTAAACTTTTGTTAAAATTTCTAATAGTTTTAATCTAAATTGGAATAGGTCAAATAAATATGTTAATATCAACATACTATAGCCGGAAACAGTAGAATCCCTGATGGAAGATAAAAAAAATTATTTTGTCCCTGTAGGAAAATGGCCATAAGGTGGCTGCTGGCAGACAATTTCTTAATAGCCACTTTTCATCACTTAAACCCACTGATCACTTTATCACTGGCCCTATGGCCAGTAGCTAGTGCTAATTTTGCCGTTTAATGCATATGTTTAGTGATCGCGCCAGGGTGTTAGCGAATTTTGTGCATTTTTCTGATTGCTGTATCCAGTGATTGTTTTGTTTGTTTGTTTCCATAAACGCGCGTTGTTCCTACATGCACTATTGATCACTCCATTAATGAGTTTTGTACATTTTTGACAATGCTGCACAAATAAGTGGTTGTATTCAGAGATGTTTCTTTGGTTTTAATGAATGCAAAGTGTTCCTGTTCATACATGCATAAATTATAATTCGAACTGTTCAATATTTACTCTGATATAAGCGGGTACTTTTAAAGATTGAAATGACATGACTTTTCTCAAAGTTGTTGAAAAATCAAAATGCCAATCTCTAAATAATTACTCTCATTTAGAAAGGCTGTTTAAAAGATTTCACATTTTTCAGTAAATTTATATTGAAATTGTTTTCTTTACTTTAATTTGATTATCACATAAAAATTATCTCTCCTGTGTTTTCTAATACGTCGTTATTTATAAATATTGTATTTACAATTATTCCAAGATGATGACGTAGTAGAAAACGTCAGTCTGGCAGCATTCAAGAAAGCGAACCAATCGCATTAGTTTTCAGGTTGCCATATTTTAGTTTGGGTTGGGGATGTTGACGCAAGACAGAAAAATCGCAATATTGGGTATATCGTTTGTTCTAGGTTTCTGTCGAAGATCTTTATAATGCAATTATCTATTGAATTTATTTCTGAGATGTAAACAATGAATTTTGCAGTTACAAATCACCTGCATTTCACATACATGTTATTGAAATATCTTCTATTTCCCAAAACACGAAATTTTTGCATTTTGATCACCTTATTTTGGAATTTTGTGATAAAGACATTGTTGCAGTAAACATGGGGACATGCATGTCCTCATTTTCTGTGAATAGTGCTTATCTGTAAGGCAATTTAGGCAGTTTTGAAAATCAAATTATACTTTAGCATAATCTGACCAGATGGCCAGCTTAATCCAATTAGCTGTCCCGTCAGATGTAGATATGTCTTAGAACTGAACTTTTTTCAGTAAATGAGGAAGTTTTCTGGTCACCCTATATCCATTGGCTACTATATGAAGTTGTTGGATTGAATTTTATGTTCGGATTTATAAAACTGTCAACCAATACTTAATGAATATTTGGTAATTTTTAAGTTTTTCTCTTGTTTTTTCTCCTAAATGAAATATTAGCTAGCCGGAAAAGTGTGTTATATGAGGAAGCTGCATACATAAAAAAATACCTTATGTGTATTGTTAATACAGTAGACTCCTTCAATTTTTTTTTCGGACTTTAGAATTTTGTGGATTTCTGGTCATTGCTTTGTTTACATTTTTTAAACAGTAATTTGAATGTTATAATGCAATCAATTATAATGAATGCTTGCAATATAGTAAAACATTAAAATAATTAAGTAAAATAATAAGCTAAAATAAAAAAGGAAGATAATTTTAAAGATGATTATATTAAATAAAGTAAATGTCACATAAATAATTAATAATGTATAATTAAATATACTACATAATAAATATGAGATACATTTTTCTTGAATTATTCAACGAAATTTTCCTCATAAAGGTACCTTATTAATTCACATCAAAATCATAAAGTAAGAAAGTTTTATTTCATATGTAGTCAGATTTAATAACCAAAAAAGCTTGATTAATACAAAAATATATTTGGTAAAAAGATTGTGATTATCAGTAATATCTTGTTTTTGTTTGAAGTTTATTTTATGAAAAGAGTAGTCCTTCGTTGTTTGTTAGACTTGATTTACCGAGCTGAATGGAACATTTTTAAGTATTTAAGTAATTGCATAATGATATTTCAAAGTCTTTGGCCATTTCATCTATTCTTCTTTGTACCGAATTAATACTCATAGGAATATTTTTAATGATATCTGATAGTGTCTTATGATGAAGAACATTTGTTATTATCTCTTTGACTGCCGGCAAGATTAATTCCTCGCTAATTGTGTGTGGTTTTCCCGCTTTCGCGATTAACAATGAAATATTATATGAAGTTTTTAGTTCGTCATTTTCTAAGACAACTCCAAGAGTTTAGATACCGTTGGCTGTATTAAATTTTCTTTTCCTTCCTTGAAAATAGGATGAATCTTTGTCCTTTTTCATGCATTTTATTCAAATGCTCTTGTATCTAGAAGGCTTTTTGGGTTAAAACTTTTTGGCAAATTAAACACATAAGTAATGATTGGTTTGTAGGAGAGTGCATAAATCCATATTTCAAATATTCAATACCATACTGTCGGCATTTCTTTTTAGATTCAAACACCTTGAAATACAAAATTTTCCACAGTTTAAGTTTAAATAAATTAACTTTGCAACATATTTATAGTAAGGTATAAAAGTAATGGCTATAATGACTTCTATCACTTTCACTCAGAATAAACTAATTTCTTGAGCAGATTCAAACCACAGTTTCGTTTGAAAATCTCTATTCAGGCACGAGTTGCCATATTTCTGACATTTTACGAAATACCGGTTATTAAAAAAGGAATTCTGTTTAAAAATTTAATGAGACTAATATAGCAAAGGTTGGAATAGTGATCATGATAATATTTTGATGAATACGTGCGTTACTCAATCAGAAGATTAAATTACATTTTTATTTCTTCAAATACAACAAAAGCAAATTATTCGTCATTGCGAGAATAAAAATACCGTGTTCATAGCATAAGCTTCCGAGATCCAAATGAAGTACTACTTGACCAAAAGCGCTCCCGGCAAGTGGGGGAAAAGAAAGCGCCGAATGTAAAGTTCTTCGCCTCCAGATGAGAGTAGATCCCAGCTCTAGGTTCGTTTTTATAGATTTTCATTTAAAGATATACTTAAGGTTTTTATCATGTCCCCGGCGCTGCCAGGGAGGCGGGCCAGCTAGTTTTATTATATTAATTTCCTAAATAGGTATATATAGGTATAGGTCCCAAAAAGGATTCGTGTCTGGCCGCCGCCCTTGACTGTCTTAACGCTCCCCATTTGCTTCTGGACCCATTACCGCCCCTTGGAATGCTCCAGCGCCCGCTAGGCGGTAGTATGGTACCACCACTGTTGAGAACCTGTGCTTTAAATTATTTGTTTTAAAATTCAATTACAATTATTTTTGATTTGGCTAAGATATATTCATACATCTAAACAATACTTTTAATTTTCCAATACACTTAAATATATCACTTTCACTGAACTTATATAATGCACTGAAATGTATTTATTTGAATAAATTAATGTATCCTTTGTGCCATGCAATTAAAAATAAAATTTATGTAAATAGTTTTTTTGCGTCATTGTATCAAAACTAAGTGAAAGGTATTCAAATGGATAATATGCGGCAAAAAAATTATTTATTTAAATTTAATTTTTAATAGCATGGCACAAAGGATAAATTAAGTTATTCAAATAAATACATTTCAATGTATTATATAAATTCAGTAAAAGTGATATATTTAACAGTGAATTGGAAAATTAAAAGTATTGTTTAGATGTGTGAATATATCTTACCCAAATCAAATATAACTTAAATTGAATTTAAAAACAAATCGTTTAAAGCCACATCAAGGTGTCACTTAAATTGCGATATCATATCTTTTAAAACTCATATTTTGAATTTATGAGAGATGGGAATTATAAAGCATCAGCGAATAAACTTTTATACATCTTTTTAAACTGAACATAATTTCTGCACATGTGATTATAAATAAATAAAAAATAAAATTATGAAATAAATAATATATAGAGAGAGTTTATTTAATAGCAGAGCGTATCTCAAAATTTGATAGCATTATCCTTATGTTCCGTATTTAAATTCTTAGAGCTTAAAATAAAGTGCTGCGTCACAAACTTTCAACACGTTAACAGCTTTTGTATTGATTTAACATACAAAAAGTTTTATTGATTCATATGTTTTTGAAAAAAATATTGCTGTTTGTGTAATTTTTCCCTGTCATTTGATGTTCTAGTGTAACTATTAAACCTTCTACAGACTCTATTATAAAGTATAACTCGGTTTAACAACACTATTCACGCCTTTAATCATCCAATTTGCATGGTCAGATGAAGGAATGTTTCTAGTTGTATTACTAAATTGCACGAGAAAATGCTTATTTGTATACATATCATACATTGTTTTAAGATTTAAACACTTTAAAAATGCTAATAAATGATGAAAATATTGCTTATTATTTAATTACAGTGTAAATTATATTAAATAATGCAGAATGTTTTAGAAAAAATCATTAATATTGGATAAAAAATTATCTGAAATCTACAAAATTTCTGTTTAAACATTGCCATAAAAAATATTTTGTATCCATTCCTTGTAAAATCTATCGTTGTTTTTGTAGATGATATGAAATTATAGAATTTTCTTCTTAATTTTTTTTATTTTTTATTTATAATAAGTTATTAATTTTTAAATTGTTGGTATTTATTTTATTTATAATTTAAACTTCTCACTGTTAGGAAAAGTCTTTTGACACACCTTCAGTTCTGCTAAAGTCAGATAATTGGTATAGTGTAGTTTTTAAATACTATGATAGACATTTTTTTTCAACTCATTTTTTACATTGATTTAAATTTTTCCTGATATGTTTATTTTCTTGGGAATTGCTTTATGATTAATTTAAATTTATTCCAGATGCATAAAGTCATTACTGTAGATACCATCACATCACTCAAAACAATCTTTAAAGCGTGAAATATGCAGCAAAATATTTCTTCAGGAGAGCTTTCTGGAAAAGAAGGTTCTGGATCACAACAAGGAAAATCCTTTATTTGTGAATTATGCAAGAAACATTTCTCCCAAAAGAGTAATTTATGCACTCATCTGTTAATGCATTCAGGTGAAAAACCTTTTTTGTGTGATATATGCAACCAAAAATTCTCTCAAAAGAGTAATTTAAAACAGCACCTTTTAATTCATACTAATGAGAAATCTTTTGTATGTGAAATATGTAACAAGAAATTCTATAACAAGAGTCACTTAAGCAGGCATCTATTAATTCATACTGGTGAGAAAACTTTTGTCTGTGAGATATGCAACATGAAATTCTCACGTAAAACCCATTTAAAACAGCATCTGTTAATTCATACTGGTGAAAAACCTTTTGTATGTGAGATGTGCAACAAGAAATTCTCTCAGAAGGGTGGTTTAAGCACCCATCTGTTAATTCATACTGGTGAGAAACCTTTTATGTGTGAGATATGCGGCAAGAAATTCTTTCAAAATGGTGCTTTAAGCAACCATCTGTTAACTCATACTGGTGAGAAACCTTTCGTATGTGAGATATGCAACAAAAAATTCTCTCAGAAGGGTTCTTTAAGCAATCATCTCTTAAATCATACTGGTGAGAAGCCTTTTATGTGTGACATTTGCAGCATGAAATTCTCTCGCAAGAGTATTTTAAGGGAACATTTGTTGATTCATACTGGTGAGAAACCTTTCGTATGTGAGATATGCAACAAAAAATTCTCTCAGAAGGGTTGTTTAAGCAATCATCTCTTAATTCATACTGGTGAGAAGCCTTTTATGTGTGACATTTGCAGCAAGAAATTCTCTCGCAAGAGTATTTTAAGGGAACATTCGTTGATTCATACTGGTGAGAAAACTTTTGTGTGTGAGATATGCAACAAGAAATTCTTTCAAAAATGTGGTTTAAGCAAGCATATATTAAATCATACTGGTGAGAAACCTTTTGTATGAGAGATATGCAACAAGAAATTTTCTCAAAAGCTTGATTTAAGCAATCGTCTTTTAATTCATACTGGTGAGAAACCTTTTGTATGTAAGATATGCAGCAAAAATTTCTCTCATAAGAGTAACTTAAGCAGGTACCTGTTCATTCATACTGGGGATAAACCTTTTGTATGTGACATATGCAGCAAGAAATTTTCTCGAAAGGGTGATTTATGTAAGCATGTGATAATTCATACTGGTGAGAAACCTTTTGTATGTGAGATATGCAACAAAAAATTTTCTTTAAAGGGTAACTTAAGAGGCATCTGTTAATTCATACTGGTGACAATCCTTTTGTGTGAAATATGCAGCAAAAATTTTCTCACAACACTGATTTAAGAAGACATCTGTTTATTCATAATGCGGAGAATACTTTTGTATGTGAGATATGCAAGAAAAATTCTCTCAAAACAGTGATTTAAGCAGGCATCTGTTAATTCATACTGCTTAGAAAGCTTTTGTGTAAAATAAACAATATTTTTTTTAATCTGTATTAATAAAAGAAATTTGCTCGTGCGTTTACGATGGCTAACGAAATCTACGGCATTTACGAGGCTGAAATGTCTTGTAAAGATTGTCGAAGGCCTCTCCTAATGCACACGAGTCTCAAAATTTTAATTTCCTGTTAATTAATCGAGATATTAGTTTAAAATGAAAATGAACTCGCATGAAAAATTCAATTTTTCATCGCGATCTCCGGATATCTTTCTCGCGCATGCCTCATGGCTATAATGGAGCCACAATAAGTGGAAAAGTTATGTGACGGCGCCCCTGGTTGCAAAAAGTTGAAAAGGCGGGAGTAAGTATGAAACGGTAAGGGGAGTTTAAGTATCAAAATTTAGAATTTTTCGGCAATTAGCAGCAAAATGGTCAAAGAAATAAAAATCAAAAGCAGCTTTAGTGGAAAAAAAAGGCTGGTAAATGTGATCAAAATTTTTTATTAATTTTTCTATGTCATTTGAGGTCAGATCTATAATTTCCCCATTATTAGGAACCGTCTTCTGCAATACGTTAAACGAACCCCTTCCCCCCCCCCCAAGAGCAAAGTGGGGGCAGGGGCAAGGAAAATGCATAATATGAATAAGTGGACTTGGGAGTTTCCAACGATGTATCATGAGGGGTGACGGCTAAATTCAGAAAAGTGCCCCCGCGCGGGGGCAAAGTGGGGGAGGAACGCAGGAAGTACATAATCTGAAATAGTAGTTACAGAGCTATCCAATGATATATCACATGAGGGGTGTCGGAAGAAGATAGAAAAATACCCCCAGGTTTACAGCTATCGCTAAAATAGAGAAACATTGAAAATTCGGTGCAAAATGACTCTAAATCCATTAGTAACGATTGAAACTAGGATTATACAGAACTGAAAGCATAAACCACTATGCCTCCTAACCCATATCGGTTAATAACAAAAAGAGATATGATACGCAGATGCACTCCTTTGAGAAATAATGACTTAAACCAGAAATGCGGTAATTTGAACTCTGAAAGCTTTCTCTCTCTCTCGCATTTCCGCTAATCTCATCTCGATGATTTTTCTGACATCTCGACTTGTGGCTTCTCGATGATTTTTCTCGCGCTTTTCAACATTTCATATGTTGGCAGAGAATGAGAAATCAATTTTCTTCGTTTCTCGATTTGTTGCTCTCGATAATTATCTTTTCGCACGTTGGCCAAGAATGAGAAATCAATTTCATCAAATTTTTTTGGACATGTCATGTAATATAACGTCGGAAAGCTCTCGGGTCACTCTTTCATATGATGAGACTTTCTTCCCCCCTCCCCAATTTGGCCCCACGGCGAAGGCTAATTTTCAAACTTTTTTGCGTTTTCATAATTTCAGATCGCATTTTTTGCGCAGTCCTGCGATAAATAGTATTTATAATATATGAAATTTCAAAAGAGGGGTTGTATTCCGCAGAGTGCGACAGCTGGTGCACTGGGAGGAGCAGTTTCCTAACTTGCCGACACCCCTCATGTGATATATCATTAGAAACTCCTGTGACCACTTATCCCCTTTCCCCACTTTGCCACCTCGGGGGCATTTTTCTAAATTTTGCCCACACCCATCATGTGACATATCGTTGGAAAGGCCTGTGACCACTTATAGATGCTACGCATCTCCGATATCCCCCCACATTGCCACCCCGGGGGCATTTTTCTAAATTTTGCCGACACCCATCATGTGACATATCGTTGGAAAGGCTTGTGACCACTTATAGATGTTATGCACCTCCGGTATCCCTCCTTCCCCACTTTGCCCCCACGGGGGCACTTTTCTAAATTTTGCTGAAACCCCTCATGTGGCATATTTTTTCAAAGTCCTGTGACCACTTATACATGTTATGCACCTCCTGCATCCCTCCTTCAATTTGCTACCATGGGGGGCACTTTTCTAAATTTACTTGAGACCCCTCATGTGACATATTGTTGGAAAGGCCTGTGACTACTTACTGATGTTATGCACCTGGCTGGATGTTTTCGTAGAAAATAGGATTACAGCACATGGAGAAAAGAAAATATGCACGCACTAATGTTAAAGTATAATAAAACCTATTTAAACAGGAAAATAAATATGGATTTTTTTTTTTCAATTTAAAGGAAAGAAAGCCAAAATATCTTAATATTTGGTATTTTCCGATAATCTCTGTATCATAATTTTTCAATTACCAATAGCGTTTTTAATATTTCGCGTGTGCAAATTAGAAATAGTTCTTTGATGATAAAATAAAATATTTTGATTATGGCATCATTTCTGCTTCTTTTTTTTCGTTTTAGTATTTTAAATGAAATTGGTACTTTTCCAGCCTTTGCGAGGTAGAGAAAAGGAGTTTGAGGAGAGAAGTAAACATTTCATGCATATTTTCTAATAACCCATCCATTGTTTGATATACTCAGGCATTTCTTTAAACATTTATGCAATTTATTGTGTAAATGTTATTTACATATTTTCATGTACAAACAGAAGTAACTTGTATATATATAGTATATGCAG
This sequence comes from Maratus speciosus, assembly GCA_963932465.1. Taxonomy (NCBI): domain Eukaryota; kingdom Metazoa; phylum Arthropoda; class Arachnida; order Araneae; family Salticidae; genus Maratus; species Maratus speciosus. The sequence continues at coordinate 34,209,086 of OZ010794.1, read as the reverse complement.
GGTGTCCATAATTAAACGACCCTACTTTAAAGTTCTCTACTGACGAAACTATTGGTCAGAAAGTTGTGAAATTTTGTGACAGACATAATAAAAAATGGGAATTTGTTCGAAAGGAAAAATATTTTAGTTCAAAATTTCGCCACCAGAGGGCGGTTTTAAAGGAATGACACGTTTTAAAAAGTTTTTGCTCTTTATTTTTTTTTCAGATTAAATAAAACAAATATACAGACCGCCTTATGATAAACATAAAGCGTAAAAACTTTTTAAAATTATTGGTGTTCGAATTGAACGGACCGTACAAATTCTGAAAAAAAAATCCGCCTACGACAGCCGCCATTTTCTTCTCAGAGCTCAGGCCTAGTATTCAGTGGGCGATGGCTAAATGTGTAATATATTTAAAAGCGCCCCCTGGTGGCGAAATTTTGAACTAAAATATTTTCGCTCAAACAAATTCCATTTTTTTTGTTATGTTCGTAACAAAATTTCACAACTATTCAGTGGGCGATGGCTAAATGTGTAATATATTTAAAAGTGCCCCCTGGTGGCGAAATTTTGAACTAAAAAATTTTCGCTCAAACAAATTCCAATTTTTTTGTTATGTTCGTAACAAAATTTCACAACTTTCTGACCAATAGTTTCGTATGTAGACAACTTCAAAATAGAGTTGTTTAATTATGGACACCCTGCATATAATATTATATATAGATACAATGTTTATATTTATATGAAAAAATAAGCATAAACGTTCATCAGGTCACTTACATGTATGTATATCATTTATAAGGTCAAACTGCACCGAGTTTTTGAAAACGCCAAAAGTATTATTGGAAAAGTACCATGAAATTAGTTAAAATCATGTATTTTAAATCAAGGGAATGGAAGGATTACGTTGTAAATTAAATGAATGCAATATGAATATGGCATGGGAAAATGTTTTGGCCATTTATCACCTTCATTCGGTTAACATAAAAGTATCAATATTGCCAGTGGTGCAGAGATGTCATAGACGCACCACGTTGGCGCGATTTTTTTCTAACGCCAATTTGGCGAAAACCTCGTTTTCGAATACCAGTTACATATATATTTTTAAAAAGGAAATAACAATAAATAAAAAAAAGTTTAATTAATAACTATAGAACAAAAAAATTTATATAATTTTTTTTAAATAAAATAAAAGTAAATAAACTATTTATAAATAAACAACATCCGGATTACCATATCAAGCAAAATAACGACACTTCGGCATTGGTTTAAGTACCCTGGTGCGTATATGGCATTAGCGTCAGAAAAAAATGCGCCAATTTGGTGGGTATATGACATCTATGCAGCAACGGGTTCATGGTATGCGAAATGAAACGAATATGTTATAGCCACTCTTCGTAGAAGAAAAATGGCCAATAATCCGCATTCAAATAGGCAAGGTTGCCGTCAAATAAGAATAATACTAACAATAACAATTTTATAACTGTATGAGAGTTATAAAAGTGATATAAAATTGGCTTTGAGCAAACAACCACGGAAGAAGTATTTTACATATGTTTCGAGTGAAGCTCGATCATCAAAGTACTAATTAATTATACAAGCAACAGATATATAAACAAAAGTTTAAATTCAAATGTAAATATTTGCAACCTCCCCCCCCCCCTCCCCCGCAAAAAAAGTTACCGCAATGAAATTAACTTTCGGTTAAGGGACGCTTTTTAAAATACGAAATTGATTGCAAACCAGATTACGGAACATTCCAATAATATTTGAAGTAATCACGGTACTGTATTTTTAGCCGGGTTAAAATTTAGACAAAAACATTTATTTCACAAAAAGAAGCTTTTATTCGCATGTGTAATTTACAAACAATTCTTTGATGCTGAAAGAAAATGTTTTGAGTTAAACAGCTCCTTTATCTATGTGTATGCAAATATTATAAAGTAGTAATGTTTGTGTGTTTGTGGAAGATAATCTCTGAAACTACCAAGCCGATTTAATAAATGATGGTTTGAAAATGCTGGTGACCATCTCTGCTCCAAAAAAGACTATATTTTATGTTGGTACAACAACCTCCATGAGTGCAGGAGCATAATAGTTCTAAAATTGCGAATTCTGAGATATTGTTTGGGCAAGAAATTTGAAATTTTGTGCTGTGGTTACTTTTAAGATGTAAATACTCGTTATGAACGCTTTCTACAAGGTTCGAAATTTTAAAGTTAGAAATAAACGTAAAACGTTCTAGAAAGTTTCTAAATCACGATTTATTTGGAATTGCTAGAGAAAGAAATTTTGAAATTTCATATGACTATTACTTTTAAGTCGTAAATGCCGGTCAGTTAAAAAATAAAATGAAAGGGTGCACCATAAACAAAAATCTAATCTGCAATTTCTGTAATACTGTTGAGTCTAGAAACTTAAAATTTGGCATGGTAGTAACTTATAAGACCTAAACGCTCGTTATAGAAAGAATTGAAACTGCAATGTACGCATTAAAACGAATTCTAAAAAAAATCGAAATTAAGAAGACTAAACAAAGCGGACAAAGTTCCAAAGATGATCTAAATAACAAAATACATGGAATTATTAGGAATATAAAGATGAAAATTTGCATGAATGTTGCTTTTAAGACGTAAATACTCGCAATAGAACAATTTTCAAAAAATTCGCTATGTAAAATGATAGAGGAACAAAAAACTTTCGATTTTTTTTCTGTGCTACTGCTGACTTAAAAACTTTTTATCCTGTTGAAATTTTTGGACAGGATAATTTTAAGATGTAAATGACCTCTAAGAACGGCTTCTAAAAAATACAAATTTAAAAAGATGAAATGAACGGAAAACGTTCCAAATTACCATTCATTTGCATTGTTAGGTATAGAAACTGTAAATATTTAATAAAACTACACCCCCCCCCCCTCAAACAAGCAACTTAAATGCAACAAAACGGGTAGCTACTTATCTAGCATTGAATAAGTTGTGCAAACATTGAATAAACGCCGGTATGAAACAGCGAATAGTTTGCACGAAAGTACTTGTCAAAATGTTACTTCTCTGGGCTTTTCTTTCAGTCGCCAAGGCCACAGAGGAAAATGTCTGTTTAAATTTGATATGCAATTATTTTTCAGCTTCACTATTCTAGAGATTTAATCTTAAGGTCTTTTTCACAATTGTCATTAGACATAATTTTTTATATAGTAACTTATTCGTGTAAATTTTTTAATTGGGTTAATATTGGCGTATCTTAGCTTGCATGATTTGTTGGAAATATGTACGGATTTGTAAATTACTCGAAATGACATTTTCAAAGGTTATGTAGACTAAATATTCCAGATCTCGTATCATAACTTACGCTGCAGTCAATGCTGATTTGTTTTATTTAATGATGCTAACACGTAATACAGCTCACCTTGTCGAAAATATGTTTGAAAACAAAACAATACAGCGTATGTAGTGGCCAGCATGCGCTTATCATTTAAATCCCGATCGAGCATGTATGTAACACACGTGAACGACGCATTGCCTCTGCCGACGTGTTCGGAATAGATATATCACTAATAGATATATTACCTTTTAAAGAGACAATTCCCTAAACTGTTATTGACAACCTCATCTTATACATGAAAACAGATATTCAAGAGTATTAACTATTCGAGTGGGCCACACACCATCTAAAAGTCCTTCATTCTCTTCAAACATCATTATTTTGTCATTTTGAGGTAGTCAAATTGGTGCGGAACGTCAGTTTATGTTTTTGATATTCTTTCAAGAAAGAAAAATTCCGATATAAGATATTTTCTCTATTATTTTTAATCTATTGCGCACTTCCAATTTTATACCCATGCACGGCTGTCTTGTAGGTTTGCTTTGCCATTTTTTAAGAGTATATATTATATATATAGTGTATACAGTGTGTATTATATTATTATAGTATTTTGTAACTCTACCATTCAATTTGCTCATTTTCGTCATTTGATTTGTCGCAGGTATGTTTGATAAGTATTAGACTTTTATTTTTTCCGCGCGCAATATTGATTCAAAGGCGGCGCCACTGTGCACATTGGACAGAGGCAGCTTAATGCGCATGCCTCAGTTTTTTTTCACGAATTCGAAGGAGCCAATAGTTGCCTGCTTCCGCCGAGTGAGGGGCTATCATACTTGTGCGCCGGATTTTGATTTCTCTCACGATGACTGAACGGGTAGAAAAAAGGTATTGCATCAAATTTTATCAAAGATTGGTGATCCTGAAAGCGGAACAATTCATAAGATTCATCAATTCTCCAGCTCATCCATCGCACCTGATTCAGAAGTTCTTGGTAAAATGTGGAATTCCAGTCATTCGCCAAATTCCATACTCTTCAGACATGGCTCCTTGCTACTTCTGCTTGCTTCCCAAATTGAAGGTGCCATTAAAAGGATCCGGTTTTGAGAGTAGAGTTAAGATATGTAGAATGCAACGGCCGGGTTGTACACCATTCCAATAAAAGCCTGTGAGAAGTATTTTCTGCAGTGGAAAGAAAGGTAGGCTAAATGTGTGGAGGTGCAAGGGGCCTACCTCGAAAGGAATAAAGGTACCAATCCTGTCAGTTAACTTATGTATTTTTTTCGGACAAAGGTTGAATATTTTTCCGACAGGCCACGTACTTTAAATTAAATATAGCATCTCATTTTCTATTCTAGTCACGAGTTATTATTAAATTTATGTTCTCACTAACATCGCTCAGACTAATCCCTCTGAGGGAAGTCCCAGTATTCCAATACATTCTCTAGTTTTTTTTTCTTTTAACTGCAAATCTCACTTTCCTTTCGTTGCTGAATAATGTATGCTGTTGTTGCCTGTGCTTTAATTCTGCCATTGCCATTGGTTTAAATATATTGCAATATCTCAAAGCATTGGTATATTGCAATAACAAACTAAAGTACGTGCTGATTATTGTGGAGTCCGTAGTATTACTTATTATACCTTAGCAGCTGAAATGCTCGGCTCTAAAGCAACCAATCAGAGTCTGCTAATAGTAAAGTTTCTGTTCCTGTTTCTGCTTTTTTTGTTACATTGGCGAAGCCTCCCCTTTCCTTCATTAGTTGCTCTTGAGTTGAGCTTCCAAGCTATTAACATCTACACTACGTTCAATGATCATTCGTATTGTCTTCATTTTCTCTGTAGTATTGTCGGTAAAAGGAAGGTTTCCAGAATAAATTTATTATATCCTGTTTTGTTCTTTTAGTTTAAAATGAATATTTATAAAAAAACTAAATTTTAATTAGTATAAAACTATTTTCAAGTGTGATTTGAATACTCAAATTTCAAGTTTTCAATGATCTATTCATGTAGTGAATAGAAAGAAAGGTATAAATACAGTGAAATTCTTTTTATTTTTATTTGTTTATTCATTTATATTAAGAATGTATAGATACCTTAGAAAAAGATTGAGAAACAACATTTCTGCTATATGCCATCCAATTAAACCTATTTAATTATAAGTATATTAGTCTGATATGTGACATAAAAGCTATCTCAGTTTTTGTGTTTGCTTTTCACTTTTTTGAATAATATTAAAATATGCAACGTCTTTAAGAATATTTTATTTTTATTTATTTTTCATAATATTCTGAGTTATACATGAAGAAATTAAATAGTTAAAATATTAATAAAGAATGATGTATAAAATGGGAAGGATGGAGAACGTACTATTTTTGCTACACTATGCAATGCAAGTAATGGCATGAGTGCAAATAGATATCGAACATTGGTTCCTTTTTCTAAGTTATTTTTCTTTTGTATAAATATATATTTAAATGTGTGAGCAAATAGATACATTACATAGGTTCATTTCTTTCTACATCTGTTTGTACATAAATTGCCACTACCTACAACTTATCTTTTGAAAATTAGTATAATTCCATATTCCCACAAATTTTAAGGTGGTTATCGCAATATATCACCAATTGACTCATTGATATATTGCGATATTAAACTTCTGATATCTCCCAGCTCTAATTACAACAAGATTTCGAATCATATCATGTGAGGAGTTGGCTGAGAAAAACTCAGTTATTTTAGCAAATTTAGGCTGCAAAAGCGACTATTTTTCTTTTACTTTTTCTAGAAGAAATAGGCATACCTTGTGTAGGTATGCCCATTTCTTGAAGAAAAGAAATAGGCAAACAGCATAGAAGATCCTTGTGCGAGGGTTAGTAAATATCATGATATTTTCCAAAATATCAAAAATATTCGATATTTCGACACGTACCTCTTACTTTCAAAATAGCCCACTTACTGCTGATAATAAATATTTTCAAGCATAATATAAATTAGAAGCTATAACATATTGCACTTAACACGAAAACTTAAACAATATTCTACTTTAATAAAGCTTTTCCTATTCCAGTACAATATATCCTTTCAGGTCAGATTAATTTTTTATTTTAGCGGAAAAAAATTTTATTATAAATTTTTATTATAAATTACTTTATAATGAAACAAAAAAATTTAAAGTAACTACCCAAAAGTTTTTAGATGAAGGTTTACTGAAATCTAATGAATATGTTAAGAGTTATTTGCTTATTATCAAAATGACAATATGTTGTGGAAGAATTTTTGAAGATTTAGGAAAAAGAATGTACATTTTTAAAAATTATTAAATGCTAAAACATAATAGATGTGACAATAGAAAATGCAACAACATATACAATGTTAATACTCAACTTTTGAAATATAAGAGATTTTAAGGATGAATAAGGAGGTGTCTTTTTGGTATGAGACAAATGATGCTTTCTTAGATGGTTATTCTGGCAAAATGCTTAGGAACGTATATCAAAAACAAAGGGTTTCTCTCCAGTATGTGTCAAGAGATGGCTTTTTAGATTACTATTCTGAGAAAATCCTTTAGAACACATTTCACAAGCAAAAGGTTTTACCTATATGAGTCAAGTGATGGGCTCTTAGGTTGCTCTTATCAGAAAATGCTTTTGAACATGTTTCACAAACAAAGGGTTTCTCTCCAGTATGAGTCAAGAGATGGCTTCTTAGATTAACATTCTGAGAAAATCCTTTGGAACATATTTCACAAACAAAGGGTTTCTTCCCAGTATGAATCAAGAGATGTCTGCTTAGATGACTGCTCTTAGCAAATGTTCTGGAACATATTTCACAAGCAAAAGGTTTTTCTCCTGTATGAGTCAAAAGATGTGTTCTTAGAGTACTCTTATCAGAAAATTTCTTGAAACATTTTTCACAAACAAAGGGTTTCTCTCTAGTATGAGTCGAGAGATGTCTTCTTAGATTACTATTCTGAGAAAATCCTTTGAAACATATTTCACAAACAAAGGGTTTCTCTCCAGTATAAGTTATGAGATGTTTTCTTAGATAACTATTCTTAGAAAAGGTTTTGGAACATACTCCACAAATAAAAGGTTTTTCTTCTTTATCCGTAGAGGAAAGTTTTTCTTTATCAACCTTTTGAGGAATAAAGTGCTGTTCACTGGAGGAAGAATTTTCTTCTGCAATAGATGACATTTTCTTAAGTGAAAACATTTTGTGTCTGATGATAACAGAAACTTCTTTAAAGTATCAGTAGGAAGAGATTGTCGCCATTTTCATTCAAGGAAATGACTTATTGAACTTCAGCAAAAACGTTTTATCTACCTTTGAATCTAAAATCAGAAAGAAAAATAATAAAACAACCCATTGTTTACAAATTACACTAAATGTTAACTGTGAAATGAATAGCTGATTTTTTAATTTTCATTTCCTTAAACAATAGAAAATTCATACATTAAACCATCACATTATACATTCTTAGGTATGATTTAACTTAAGAATAGATACAGATACATATATGTATATATGAGTAGTAATATTGATCCTGTTCCACCTACATTTTTCTTTGGAGTTTATGAGATAGGGGTTGTACATACATAACGTTATCAATTTAACCCTCTCATGCACAAATCAATTTTCATTATTCACAAAAAATCTTTTTTGTGATAAATGAGACCCATTATAAAATAATTCTATTATTGTGCTGCATGCTAGAAATTATCTGTCCACACATCAGATCTCCATAAATAAATGCTGAAAAGTTTTTTGCTTTATAGGACAGTACTTATCTGTCCTCATATGAGGCCCGTATGAATGAGAGTGTTCAGGGTATTGGAGGTCTGGCACTTGATATCGCAAGATATTTCAAGGGAGGGCGGATTTTTCTTTCGATATCGCTATCATTTTTTTATCCAAACAAAATTTTCTTTTTTTGATAATTTTTTCTTTACATCAGTATAATCTGTTCTTTTTTTACTCTGTTATTTATTTTTAAGTTAATACAAAGTTATTATTAAAACTATTAAATGATTATAAAATCATTTCATTTCAAAATATGGAAAATCCCATTCATTGTTTACCATTACTATTTTTCTACCACATATATAATTCGTTGTAAAGGGAATCAGGTTCGAAATGATATTTGTTATGTATCATTTCGAGGATTATGTTTCATATTCCTTTTCTTATTACGTTACTAGTAAAACTAGCCGTTGGGAGCCGCCGTAATACTTACCCATCATCGAGATGCATAATATAAAATATTAAAATAAAACATGTGTAAACTATTTATAAAATACATTGCAATTCCAAAATAAAATTTAAACGTATATTTAATTATTTTTAATACATAGTAATGCTTTATTACTGAATTGCGGATACTACTTGATTATCCTGTCGGCCAATTTCAATAAATTAAATTAATCGCCAAACTACTCGCAAAATTATACAAACTAACCGCCCTTGGCGACCAGTTTGATCTCCCTTAAATTTATGTTTGGGAAAGCATGCTAAGCATTGTATCATGTCACTTTTATTCATAATTTATTTATTTAGACTCCCCTAAATATAATTACTACAATCCGTTAAGCTAATATTTGTTTTTGTTGCATTAAAATATCTCAATTTGTTGATTTTCTGTAAGCAAGTAAACCCTAATGGTTTACAATGGAAGTCTATGGGAATTTGGCGAAATATTAAAGATATCGCCAAGTTAGCGTCACGTTTGGCGACTCATTTTGGTCAGCAAATTTGGCAATATATCGCCAAGTTGGCAACAAACTTGGCGGCATTTGGCGACGGAACAGATATATAGATTGGCATTTTAAATAACGAAAGAACAAATAAATTAGTAAAAATTAATAAAAATACAAATAAAACGTCGAATTAAACATCACTTGATGACGCAACAAACACGTGTTGTTGTTGTGTTTAATGTCAAGTGAATGTGACATTTACGATAAGCCATTATTTGCATTTAATCTTATAGTTTGGCGATAGTTTTTTGGTCGACGGGATAATCGAGTAGTACCGAACTGCGTAAAAGAAACATCCTTATAACTCCAAAAACTATAATCATAGTAACTAACAGTTTACTGCGTAGGATTAAGCGTCTCATTTCCAATTAAAATATATCTTTGAATTGAAATTTGAATGAAATACAGGGTCATGAAAAATCAAAGAGTGTGAAAAATAGGATTACAAATACTTCGGCAACTAATTATCGGATCGACTTTCTTCTTTATGCAAAATTTATTTTTTTTATTGTCTTTTATGTTCACTCATTCAAATAAACAATTTCGAAAAAAATTTTATACCTTTTATCAGAACGAATATTTCGAGAGTCCGAAAAAAATAGTTCCGGCTAATCGTGGTTTCTGATATTGAATAGGCTTCTTCCCATTATTACATAATAACTAAACACCCAATTTCAAATCTCTTTCTCGATTTTTTCGGGAGATAGAGCGTTTGCAAACACACACACAGACAGACGGACGGATATTTTTTTCTAAAAATATGTTTTTCAGGATCTCCAGTGTCTGAAACGTGTAAATTCGTCAATTTTTTTCGATTTTTAAAACGATTACAAGACATCCTATACTACGTACGATGGGTAAGTAAAATAGAGTATAACATTGTCCGCCTTTTCTGTTTATAAGAAGTACTGCTCACCACCGTGTAAAGGGCAAATGCAAGAAGACCATATTACTGTTTAATCCATTATGTAACAAACAGCTATTGTATAATATATTTTTCCTTTTAACGTTTCGTGTTTTAAATTTACTTTAAACGTGAAGTTCGAGGGTTTAGAGCCACCGAAATGAAATAAAAAAGAATGAACTATTTGAATTCTTCAATTTGTAATTTTTTTTCGAAGCTAACTTTTGAATATTTAATATTTCTTCACTTAAAAAATTTTGTTCCTCTTTGTAAGCCGAAATTTCTTGGATTGGGAATTCCGAGAAAAATATCTTGGTTTAACTTATTTCATGTTTACATTCTGCATTTTAAAAAAGGACTGTGAAACATATTTTTCTCAAGATTTAGAGAGAAGTCTGCCCCCTATATATGTCAATATCAGTGAATCTTAAATCAGAATTTCTCATACTACATTTCACTATTCTATAAGTCAAGCATCCATAAAAATACCTGTTGAGAAGATCCTTTCAGACAAGCTTGATTGTTTTGAACTGTGAGCACAATTACATATAAATGCTACACACTTCGTTTTCAATACTGAACTTGTGACAGTAAACCCCAATAACATAAATCAATTTCATGACAATCTGGCTATACCTGTGTGATTTGGAGCCTCCCTCAGAGCATGCATGGTCACGGTGACGTCGTTGTGACGTCACTGTAAGTCACCGTGGTCACGTCACATCTGTGACCAAAATGCCACCACTCAGTGATGTCACATTGTGACTGAGATGTGAACTTCTTAGAAAACTTTAAAAAATTACGAAAATTCTTTAAAACATGTTATTTACTGTAAAATTATATTTTTCTGGCAATTAAAAAAAAGTGTGATGTCACTGTTATGTCACTGCTATGTAACGTACGTCACGTCACATATGTGACAAAAAACCACCATATTGTAAGTCATAGTGCGACAAAAATATGAACTTCAAAAATCTTTGAAAATGAAGAGAAATATTTTAAACAGTCACGAGTTACATGGCATAAGGAATAAAAATATATTAGTGGATAGCAAATGGTAAATTCTGTTACTAAAGGGGAGGGGGGGGGTGTAATAAATAAAGTGCACGATACAAGCATTAATAAACTAAATTTTCAGGGTATATTTTATCAATTTGATATCTAAGATAGTGAATGTATACTTTTTCATGATTTCAATTTTATCTAGCATTTGGATAATATATTTAGAATTAGGAATATTAAATTTATACACTTTACATATTTAGTTTGCTGGGAGGAAATTTATTTATTTATTTCTTTTTTTTACCGACCAGGATTATTCGAAACACATCTGTGGTTTAAACTAAAAATTTTCTATTACAGTTAAAACTGCATCTTTTAATGAGCACGTAGAAAGAGTCTTCAGAGTTTAGTCATCTATGCATTTCTTGTTTAGAATATTTTATAATTTGTATTCAAGTCATAAATTCTACTTCTTTCAGACTTTTTAAATAAAATTAGCATTTTCCGAAAATAACAGAAATATACTAAATTTGTGCAAAACAAACTTTACTTTAAAAAAAAGAAAAAAAGGGGGTGGGGGTCGTTATTACCATTAAATTTATTTTTACACCTTTTAAAAATTTAAACAATGTTTTATCTAATAAACTCTAATTATGAATATTATTATTATAATTATTTAGAAAAAAGGAACTTTACAATACATTTTAACTTGAATTACTTGGTACGGATAAAAAGAAAAGGTTAAATACATTGGACATTTCTTCAAATACAAAATGTTAATTAACGATACTTTCAGAAAATTACTGCGCATTCAGGTTTCATATCTCTTGCATACAAAAACAAATAATCTGTACCAGACCATCTGCTTGAAAATCGTCTGCCCACAGAAAAAAAATATGAGAAGACGCGGGAAATAGTTCACTGTTTTTAGAACATCACCTTTAAGATAAGGAAATGACCATTTTAGGATACACGGATATTAACCCTTTGGTGGTCACAGACGCGTATCCGCGGTCAAAATAAAGTGCTTCTAAAGGGTTATGGCCGCTTATACGCGCCCAGAAATATCTGCTTTAAAAGCGTTATGAACGCGTATAGACGGTCGGCATTTGTTATCTCTAAATGGTCACAGTCGCTTATAAAAGTTGGTGCTTCCCCCCATTGTTGGAGACTGAGAGTTAAAGAAGGCGTTTATCAACCACTCCTTCTTTCCAATACATAATAGGCGTGGACTATTTGTCAAGTAGTTTATTGTAGTGGAATGCTTTTAGAGATTTGGTTGAAAAATGCCTTAGAGAATTAGGTTTTCTGTAAATGGATAAGAATAGCATTATATTTCAAAACAGATACAAGGGTGAATTCATAGAATATATACAGTACAAGAGTTATAGTTTTTTGTGTGGAATAAGAAAAATTCATAGAATATCAGTGTTTACTTATTTTATTTTATCATTCTTTGCCATAATATTATATTTCATTATAATAATTATTATTATTTCAAAAAATTTGCAATGTTGCATTTATTGTTTGAATGAATACATGAGTTCTTTTCTTATTAATTTTTTTTGTTTTCTTTTCTTTTTAAAAAGTATTTCAATGTTTTTTTCATTTAACTATAATACTAAATACGTAAAAGCGTTTTTTTAATTTCTTTTTTCTTACTTGCATCACTTTTGCTGTGTAATAATAATAAAAATATCAAAAACCCAAATTAATATTACACTTTAGAAATATTTTCTAATTTATAATTGCTGCTCAAATTTTATTCAAATTTTAGTGTAACTTTAAAACTATACCGTGTATATATATCGTAAAGTACCGAAAGTAAGCGGCCGAAATACCGAAAGTCCGAAAACAGTCCTCATATATGTGAATTATTCCTTTTTTGAAAAAGTGCCATTTATAAGACCTCATCTTCAAGTTTTTTACTGGAAATTCTTTAAGTGTTTTGTTTCCATATCTCCATAATGAATATATCTTATGAAATTTATTTTTATCTAATCTCTTTACATATCACTATATCATTGAATGGCATACTTCGCTATGCACGCTACAATACCTTTGAAAAGAATATTTTTTTCGAAGTATACTATTAATCTTTTCCTTCATTTTTATGCACTAAGATTTAATAAATAATATTTATATAGAGTTTAAGTTTTATAATTTCTGTTCATATTTCTTTGATATCTAATTGAATTATTTTATACGAGTTTGTTTTATTAATTTATTATTTTTATTAATGGAAACTATTTAGCTCCTGCGGGAGGGGATATTAAAACCAAACAATATTAATTTGATCTGATTTTATTTTGAAAATTGTAAAGATCCAGTGAAATTTCATAAATTCCAAATATACCACCACCCCCCCCCCCTCCGGCCTGCCTTTTCCCCCATTCTTTCAATTTCTACAGTTCCAATTATAAGCCCCTCCTATAATCATTAAAATATCTTGTCTGCTAAAGGGGGCTTACTTTCGGTACTTTACGGTACATGTTTTTTTAGAGAAATCCACATATAAAATGATTAAAATGGTGTTATTACTATAATTCACCTGTGGGAGAAAATTTTAAAATCATGGTATTAACACAGATTGAAATTGCAACGATCAAATAGTCAAATGATACTATATACCAAACAATACTAAAATACCAATCTAGGGTAGCTCTTTTAGTAGGAAAGCGGAAATTCTTTCATAAAATAATCTGCATCTGACTAAAAAACCACCCTCAAAAAACAAAAGTGGGGGTAGTGTTTAAAACATAGTGACACTTTGTTCCATAGAACTGACAGTGCGGGTGTCTTACATGCCTCCCAACCCCCGTGTTTTGAAAGGTACTATACCGCAAAGCAATAAACTTCTCAGGAGGCCCCACCCGTGACAAAATAAATAAGGGAGGTAAACAAGGAAGAGATCTTCTAAGAATGCCTTTTTTCAGATTAGCTATTGCACTGTATCGAGAAAAAAACGAGTCAGTATTACTTTCATAATAGTTCAGTTTTTACACGGTTTATGAATGCACAAAATTGTTTCCAGCTATAACGTTGAAAAAAATCTTTTTTTTCTTAACTAAAGAAAAAAAAATAATAATATCGTGATATCGCTATAAAATGCATTCTGATTCAGAAGAAGAAAGTTTGATTGACTCTTCATATGAAGCATTTTTATCCCCTTCATTGGATTCTGAGGGTGAGGATGATATAGAGCAGGGTCGGCGAACCTTTTTACATCCCCGTGCCCATTTTCTTTCAAAAAGATTTTACATGACCATGACGTGCCAAGCACCAAAAAGTAATTTAGTAGATCAAAATTTCTAGATTTTTATTCATTGGGATTTAAAAATATGGAGCAATATACATCTAATATCTAGACTAACATATATCTTAAAGTAATAAAAGGCTGAATGCGATGTCGGTTATGCCAAATATTAATACGGTGTTCAAACTACTCACTTTTAATAGGATGCTAGCTGAATTCGGGTTATCTAACAAGTGGTTTGGGTTTCTAGTATTTAAGATTTTCGTATCATTTCCTATAATAATGACCCTCAGGAATAAATAGAGCGAACAATTGTGAAGATTATATATTTTATACCAAGTCGCTTTAGTTTCATGACTAGGAATTTTGCTTCTAATGCGTGATATTTTTATTTTGATATGCTACAAACCTTCTCTAAATTTGATAACTTATTGAGCCGACACTGAAATAATTTATAAATTCAATTAGTTGCTTTCTAATATAATATAATAAAAAAAAAAGAAAGAAAAGCCCAGATCGTAAAAGTTTGCGTATTTTGTTTAACTTAATTCTATTTCGTTTTAGGATTTCACCGCTGTGCCGAAAATATTCTATCGCGTGCCATTAGGTTCGCCATCCCTGATATAGAAGATGTAAGAAACTGGTGTAAGATTGGCAAAACAGCTGAAGTAGTACCTCCACCAAAATTTTGTTTGGCCGGAAAACCTGGGATAAAAGTCTACATTATCAATGCAGACTTGGCGGGGGGGGGGGGGGGGGGGGATAACCACAGAACTTCTAACAGTGATTAATCAAAACCCTTTTTTTTAAATGTTCAAATGCTGGAAAAATCAATAGTTTAACCACGAAAAATTAACAATTAATTTACATCCCCCCCTCCCCCAACACACAACAGTATGATTAAAACAAATTTAATAATGGAGATATGATTTTTTTTTAAGATATGGTTCTTAAGTATACTTTTGAATAAAGTAAAAAAGAAAAAAGTATACCTATCAAAACTGTAACTACTTCTAAGTTTGGGACCTTAAATTATGGTTGTTTGGGCAAGTGACCCATTTGCCCAGACAGAAATCGCACTTCTCAATCTTTTCAATCATGTTGGAATCTAAAGTGACTATTTTTTGACATATTCCTGAATTCATGTCTTTTCGTAAACACATGAAATTGGCAGGTGCTCTTATTCAGAAAGAATTAAGTCGAACATTTTCTCTATTTTTCGATAAATAATTTTTAGAAAATGCTGTCAAAATTGGCGATTAGAATCGATTTTTTGTACTCGACAGCCCAACAAAAGTCATAATAGGAAAACGACCACTTATAACTTAAAATGTAATTCATATCTTGAAAAATAGAAAAAACAAAAATCTATTTGATTTTAAATTATTTTAATGGTCATTCCTGCAAGTGTCATGCTTTTATATTTACAAATTACCCTTTAATTTTATCTGGAAATTTTCCATTGCTTTGCTGAACATCCACATTTTCTTAGCCCAAACAATTCTAACCAATAAGTTTTAGATTCCAAATTTTATATCAAAGCACCTCTGGAAAAACATTTTTATTTTTGCTTCATGCAGGACCGGAAAATTTCACGAAAAGGAACACCATTTCCAAATTATTGTTGGCTAATTTTTATCCCCGGAATGCTATTTCTTCCTCTCAGTTTATTTTATGTCGTCTCCAAAAAATAATGTTGCGTTGTATAAGCTAGCCGTAAAACAAAGCAGATGTATCATTGTACTGTTAAATACACTACTGCATTTTTTAAATTTCTAAGCATCGCACATTTTCAATTTTTATACCGTCGTATTCGAAAAAAAAGTACTTTTTATTGCAATTTGTTTGAAAACTGCATCCCCATTTATTTTTAAAATATTAATTTTTTTTGGAAGTTTTTTCCACCATTTGTTTAATTTTGGCAACTCAAGTATTCCATTTCTATAGAAAATCAAGGAATAATAGTGGAAAAATAGCAATTATATCTTTTTGTTGCCATTTTCTCATAAAAACTGAAAAAAATGTAATTAAAATACGTGCTAATTTGAAAAAAAAAATGAATGATTTCTGATAGAACATGGAGCTATTATAAACTAAATTTCATTTAATTATCTATATTACAAACAAATGAAGCCATGTGAATCATTAGATAGCCGATTTTTTTTGGTCGAGTTTCTGTTTTTTATTTTATTTTATTTTATTTTTTATTTTTTTTTTTTTTTGGGGGGGGGGGTATTATTTAGCGTTAGTGACGTCATATGAATACTTTTCTATAGATGTTGTTAACATGGTAAATGAAGAATTCTTCAGAGGATGCGAATGACGTCCTTTTATATAAAATAGAAGCGTATGTTTTAAGTCTTACAAGTGAAATATGTTTTGTACTACAGTAGAGTTCCGCTTAACCGGGTTTTCGCTTTAACCGAGTTATTTTGTTCTGATGGACTGATGGTTTCCGTTATTATAAAACAGCTATTATAAATGAAGTGTTAGGTAAAGATGAAAGTGCAGCCGTAAAATGTTAGAACTCTGATTTTCTGATCAGAATAGGAAAAAAAAATGTCCATATTTTTTTTTACCATTTTTTTCTCCATTCTGGCCAGAAAATCAGAGATTTTACGACTGCTCTTTCATCTTCACCTAACACTTCATTTATAATAGTTATTTCATAACAATGGAAGACATCAGTCCATCAGACGAAAATTATCTATTCCAAAGGTATAAGTTCGATTGAAAAAAACTATGAACTAATTAATGAATTAAGTGAAATTTTACATTTCATCTCTTTAGTGGCTGACGATTTGTGTAAATCCGGTTAATCCGAGTTTTTTGCTTATCCGAGGTGAGCTTGGTCCATATTAACTCGGTAAGCGGGACTCTATTGTATCTTTATTTATATAAATATATTATTTTTTTCATCGGGTCCAACACTATATCCTGAAAAAGCAAAATTCCTGTTTTCTAATTTTTTTTTCTTTTTTTGAAAGCATAGACAATTTCAATTCTAACCATGCAAAGGTAATTTTAAAAATGTATTCAAGATTCTAAATAATAAAGAAAAAAAGTTACAGATAACGCAATAAGCTACATATTGTCTCCGGCAGTGGCTTAGGAAAGGGGCGGGGTCAGGGGGCTCAAGCCCCCCCCCCCCCCCCTCAACCATTTGAAATAAAGTCGGGAGTTCTGTTCCGAATTTTCCGACAATTTAAGGCTTTCGGTTCCGAAAATTTAAAAAAATTGGCCCGAAAATTTAGACATAAAATATATCGCAAATTTCGACAAGTGGTCGAAGAAAAGAAATGAATTTTGTCAATCGTTCGCAGAAAAAAATCCCCAATTTCGTCAAAGAATAACGAAAAAAAATCTCTAATTTCGTTAAAGAATTGCGAAAACACGCATACTTTGTCAAAGGATCTCTAAAAAACGCGAATTTCGTCAGATGATTGAAAAAACGCAAATTTCGTCAAAGGATCGCGAAAAACACGAATTTTCACAAAGAATCGCGGAAAAACAATTGCGGAGAAATGCAAGTAGATGCCGAATCTCTTTTGAACACAATGTCAACGAAGCGCACTACTTTGTGTTATGATGCCAAAATTTGCAAGTGCATTTTGTTTCTTTTTTATAGAAATATTTCTTTCGAACTCTACTGTCATATTTCACAAAATTGTAAAATTTATTTTATTCCATAATGTTTACTTTGAAATATTTCGCATACACATTTTTAATTATGAATGAAATTAAATAATTAATTAATCTATATAATTACTTATTAATAAGATGCTTTATCATTAATTGGTTTTCTCAGTTTCTTAGTTATTTTGAGCATACTGAGTTAAAAACTATTTGAGCACCCCCCTCCCCCATATGATTTTTAAATTGCTACGATACTGTCTCCAGTACGGCCTAAATTTTATCTGCTTCCATCTTCGTTAAAGATGACATTTAAAAAGCTTAGATGTGTGGTCATCACATTTATTTGGTCACTAAAATTTAATACTCATTTGTGTCGTGAGTCGTTCATTTGGTGAGGAACTATTACAATAGCTTCATGGCCGTGGTATGGGTGGTGTTTATCACAGTGATGTTAAGTGCATCGCCGAACATTCTATCCATTTTTTTTTCGGATGAACGTTGGAGCGGAAATATCAATCACGAACCGGAACAATATTTGTCATAATTCCACGAATCAGAATATCATTCCGGTTTGCTCCGGAATATTTCGAGCACTGACTGCGTGTTGCTTAAATTATGTTTTCTTGTCCCAAATCTTAAAAAAAAACTGAGGCACATTTTCTGTTAACCGCCTTAACTCTGCTCCCCCCCCCCCCCTCCCTCAACCCGTACTTTGTAAATAATGCGAACATTTCAAATTTGATTTTTTTTTTTCAACTTCTTCAAAAGATCTGTATGTAAAATTTTGTTTTTGTTAATTTCATGTATCATATCTTCTCATTCCCCTCAAGCAACTATTGGTCAAAGTTTCTATAAATACATGTAAGTTGCTGTCCTTATACATTAGCGATAGATGTAGCGAGTTGGAAAAATCTACAGTTTGTATTTTCATTTGAAAACTGAAGCCCCCCTCACCTCCCCCCACTCATAGCCCCACCAGTGGCTGAGAGGTTCTGCTCTCGAAGCTGGTAGACGGGAAGTGCTGGGTTCGAACCCAATCGCGTTCGTCGGCCTAATCGTTCGGAGTTTTCGTGGTTTTCTTCGAACCTTGGATTTCCAAGCGTTAATGCGGGTTAGGTTCCCTTAGGCCCCCACGAAGGGCACTCCCCCCCTGGGCCTATATCCCTCGTGCAGATAATTGGCCGCCATAAATACAACCAACCAACCAACCCCACTCATAACTTTCAGGGGCTCCCTAACAAATAGCGGACATGTCCAATGAGCGAATACATCTTCAATACACAATACCTATTTATTTGTATGCTTTAGTATAATGATATGTACATGTTACTTTCAATGTGCTTAGCACATGCTTTACTTAAAACTGTGGAGTAATGTATTTATTAAATAATTAAATACGTTGGTGTCTAATGATAAGATAAAAACATTTTTTTTTAAAACACCATAAATATTTTAATAGAAGCGCAAAGTTCTTCGAACGAACTAGTCTTTCTTCATCATTCGCAGAGAACTACTTTGAAAACAGCAGCAAGACTAACGAAATGGTGTTTTAAAGAGTTCTTTCGATCTTAACGTATTTATCTTTTTAATAATTCCGATTGCACTCGTTTATAAATATTACTACTATTTTTTCTGCAGCCTTTTTACCATTGACTTTTTGACCTTCGACATTTTTATCTATATTCGTCAAAATGGCAAATTATAACATTTGATCCATGATTTAACAAATTCATCAATTTTTAACAAATCAAAATTTAATAATATATATGGCGAAAATACTGAATTATAGAAATAGCTTTTAATGGCGACTTCTTTCTAGATTCATAATTTATATTTATACAAACGTGTAAGAATACACTGGTGTCCAAAATTAAGGACCAATTACAAATACGCGAATACCCAAATGGAAATAATATAATTCGAATAATTACAGCACAGCTAGTCCATATAACATTTCATTCATGTCACACATGGTCACAAGTGTCACAGTCACTACGGTGAAGCAGAAAAATATGAAATTCCATACATCTCATTATGAGTCTCAAATAATCACTATATGTCACTCCACTGAGACGTCACTGTGACTACTGCTTTGTGACGAGTCACGATGTGACTTTACAATGTAGTTACATTGTGATTCTCATGTGACTGTCATCTGCAGACACAATTTCAAAGTAATCGTGAAAGCTACGTTGTGATAAGTATCCAAATAATGTCACATTAAAGTCACATGATGACTTTCAGGTGACAGAGAGACTACTGTGAAGTCACCATTCTGCTCTTTTGTGAAAAGTCCCCATGTGACTATAATGTGATATTATTTGGTGACTTATCATAATGCAACGTTCATGATGACTTTGAAATTGAGTCTAAAAATGACAGTCACATCAGAGTCACAATGTAACTACATTGTAAAGTCACCTGGTGACTCGTCACAAAGCAGCAGTCACATTGACGTCTCAGTGGAGTCACATATAGGGATCATTTGAAACTCATAATGAGACTTGTGGAATTTCGTATTTTTTGTTTCACCGTAGTGACTGTGACACTTGTGATCATGTGTGACATGAATGAGATGCTATATGGACTAGTTGTGCTGTAGAGATAGTAATTTAAATTATATTATTTCTTTTTGAGTATTCGCTTACTTAAAAATTAGCATTTTGTGACTGGTCCTTAATTTTGGACACCAGTGTATATTGAGTTATAATTTAAAAACTGAAGTATAGCCTACAAATAATCATGCGGCTTTTTTTCCCACAGAAGTACCTGTACATCATTGCACAGAAACTTAAATATGTATCCCTCCCGCGGTCGTGCTCCTATCACTATGTGCATAAGCGCAACAAAATGTGTGTGTGTGGTGTGTTCTAATCTCCCCACCCCGATCGGTTTGGAATTATATGTATATATTTTCTTGATATGAGGGAGAAAAATGAGATTTTAAAACAGGCATTTTCTAATTGAATTTTATATCAATTATAATTCAATTGAATTTTAATTTTAATTTATTAATTCAATTTTCATAATTTTACTCCAGTAAAATGCAGGAGGAAGTATATTCCATACATCCAGGACCCTTGCTAAAGGGGGGGGGGAGGAGTATGCGGGATACTCGCCCACCTCCCCCCGCCCCCGAAAAAAAACTTTTAAAAATCGATAAACTTTTAAAAATCGTCTCAGAAAAATATTTCTTTTGCTTATTTCACTGCTAACAGAAACTTACCTCTTTAGCAGAATTCGTTCTTTGAAAAGGGATTAGTTCAGGGGTAGGGGTGGTAATCAATCATGAATGTCGGAAGGCCTATCCTTTGGAAGTACACACAAAGGCTTTCAGTAGGTTATTGTTTGCTAGGAAATACTGGAGGGGGAAAGCAGTTTTCGCAGATTCATTGCTAAACGTTTTGAAAACTAAATCTTTAACCATTTATAAACACACAAAGCTTCTCCCTGTGAAACCATCTCCGAACCAAAAAAATGGACACAGCTTAACCGCGAATGGGTTAAAGTGCCTAACCAGACGGTTTTCATTCACAATCAAAAGTTTAAAGAACTCTGACATGATGGTGACACGGTGACAGACCAGGAAGAGGAAGAAAGCGCACAGTTAACACATCAAAATACCGGGCAGCTATCAAAAAACGAGATCAACGAAATCCTAGGATTTCAATGTGAAAGGTTGCTAGAGAGATGAAGATCAACAGAGAAACCGCACGTTAGATGGCAAGAGTAGAGCTTGGTCTTCATCCTTACAAAATGAAAGAAACTCAAAAGCTAACAGCACAGAACAAACGCACAAGACTTCAAAGATGTACAGAAATGTTAAAGCGGGCCGCAGGTGATCGATGGCAAACATTTGTCTTCACAGATGTGAAACTGTTTTCGATTGAACAAGCTCACAATGGCCATAATGATAGAGTTTGGTCAGCAGAAGCTCCTGCAACTTCTTGCATTGTTGACCGGCGTCAACGACCCCAATCTGTAATGGTTTGGGGTGGGATATGTGCTAGTGGGAAAACACCACTTGTTTTTGTTGATCAGGGATAAAGATTAATCAACAAACATCTCGCAAACTCATTTTGGCAGACGTTGTCTTACCTAGGTCACAAAAGCCCTTTGGAAACAAAAGATGGACTTTCCAACAGGATTCCGAACCTGCACACAGAGCTAAAGGCATTCAAGATTGGTGCAAGACACATTTTCCTCACTTCAATGGAGCTCAAGAATGGCTACCGTATTCCCTAGATTTGAACAAAATGGATTATTCTGTTTGGCCCATCTTGGAGACAAGGGTGTGTGCTAAACCTCATAAAACTTTGGCATCCCTAAAGAAATCCTTATGCAAGGAATGGGATAAAATATCAGTAACTGAGTTGCGGCACATAGCCAAAAATTTTGTGACACGCTTAAAGCTCTGAATTAAGGCTAAAGGTAGCCACTTTGAAAATTTGTAAATATATTAGACAAAATAATGTGTTCATATTTATTTTGAAGTTTGGTCGTAATATTTTCATTAGCATTAAAGTTATAATGTATCATGTGTGTCCAAGTTATTTCTTGTCACCCTGTATGTGTACAGCCTCTATCTCATAAACTCCAGACAAAAAATGTACGTAGAACAGGACCAATATTATATTACTACTTATATATACAGATATGTATCGGTATCTATATTCAAATTGAGTTATACCTAAGAATATATAATGCGATAATTTAATGCATGAATTTTGTACTGTTTAAGGGAATTAAAATTGTCAAATCGGCTACCTAATTGTCAGTTAAAATTTAGTGCAATTTATTAAAATATGTCTCGTTTACTATTTTTCATTCTGTTTTTAGATTCAAAGGTAGATAAAAAAATTGCAACAATGTCTTCATACTGATATTTAAAGGAGTTTCTGTTATCATCTGGAACAAATTATTTTTGCTTAAGAGAATGCTATCGATTACAGAAGGAAAATCTTCTAGTAAACAGCACTTTGTCCCTCAAAATGGTGATAAAGAAAAACATTGCTCCATAGATACAAAAGAAAAAGTTTTTATCTGTGAAGTATGTTCCAAAGGATTTTCTTGTAATAGTAATCTAAGAAACCATCTCTTGACACATACAGGTGAAAAACCGTTTATTTGTGAAATATGTTCCAAAGGATTTTCTGATAAGAGTACTCTAAGAAGCCATCTCTTGACCCATACAGGGAAAAAGCCTTTTGTTTGTGAAATATGTTCCAAAGGATTTTCTCATATTTCTAATCTAAGAAGCCATCTCTTGACACATACAGGTGAAAAACCCTTTATTTGTGAAATATGTTCCAAAGGATTTTCTCAGAATGGTCATCTAAAACAACATCTCTTGACACATACAGGTGAAAAACCTTTTATTTGTGAAATATGTTCCAAAGGATTTTCTCAGGATGGTCATCTAAGAAAACATATCTTGACACACACAGGTGAAAAACCGTTTATTTGTGAAATATGTTCTAAAGGATTTTCTCAGAATGATCATCTAAGAAAACATTTCTTGACACATACAGGTGTAAAACCGTTTATTTGTGAAATATGTTCCAAAGGATTTTCTCAGAATAGTAATCTAAGAAACCATCTCTTCACCCATACAGGAGAAAAACCTTTTGTTTGTGAAATATGTTCCAAAGGATTTTCTTATAATGATAATCTAAGAAGACATCTCTTGTCACATACAGGTGAGAAAACGTTTATTTGTAAAATATGTTCCAAAGGATTTTCTCGGAATAGTAATCTAAGAAGCCATCTCTTGACCCATGCAGGAGAAAAGTCTTGCTTGTGAAATATGTTCCAAAGGATTTAAAAAGAATAGTGATCTAGGAAGTCATCAGTTGACTCATACTAGAGAGAAAACCTTTGTATGTGAAATATGTTCCAAAGGATTTTCTCAGAATACTTCTCTGAGAAGCCATCTCTTGACACATAAGTGAAAAACCCTTTATTTGTAAAATATGTTCCAAAGGATTTCCTCAGAATAGTGATTTAAGAAAACATCTCTTGACACGTACAAGTGAAAAACCCTTTATTTGTGAAATATGTTCCAAAGGATTTTCTCAGAATAGTAATTTAAGAAGCCATCTCTAGACACGTACAGGTGAAAAAACCTTTATTTGTGAAATATGTTCCAAAGGATTTTCGCGGAATGCTAATTTAAGAAGCCATCTCTTGACACATACAGGTGAAAAACCCTTTATTTGTGAAATATGTTCCAAAGGATTTTCTCAGAATGGTCATCTAACAACCCATCGCTTCACTCATTTTAGAGAAATGAAAACCTTTGTAAAATATGTTCCAGAGGATTTTCTGGTAACTGTCATCGAAGTATACATTATTTGTCTCAATACCAAATAGACATTTCCTGAAAATATATATTTGTATTTCCATAATTCTCTTGTGCTTTAGTATTTAGTAATAAAATAAAAATGTGCACTTTTTTTCTAAATCCTCAAAAATTCTTTCAGTGCATGTTTTTTTTTTTTTTTTTTTTTTTGATAAGCAAATAACTGCTGACCAATTCATTAGGTTACACACAGTAAAGAATCTTTGATAATTAGTTCTCATTTTTTTTTTATTTCACGTTAACCCTTTAAGACGTGGTAAGTTTTGGTAGAAATTAAAGATCTTGATGGTTAACCCTAATTAATAGGATCCTATAAAAATATGTATGCTAATAACTTATAATTAAACAAAGATAAAAATGCTATAAAAGTGATATAATAACTTTATTTAGATTAATGCTCGTTTCATCGCACAAATTTAATATCGCCCTTGTTGCAAAACCTTCCATGAAATTAAACTAATTTGATAAGCCAATCCCAAAACTTTCTTCTATCTCATGTATCTTAATATTTGAAAATGTTGTTACAAATACCAATAATTCATTTTTATTAGTTTATTTGTATTTTTATTATATTTATGCATAACTTCATGCACTTTTCGATGGTACAATATTGAAAATTGCACAAAAATCTCTATTACCTGCGTTCCCTTCCGGTGGAATTTTGAATATTTAAGGAGAACCTTCTTGCCATGGTCAAAAGCATGCTCAAAAATTTTGATTCAATTCTGTGCATAACTTCATACACTTTTCGATGGTACAATATTAAAAATGGCCCCAAAATCGCCATTACAGCGCCCCCCTTCTGGCGGAAATTTTCCAAATTCAGGGAGGACTTTCTTGCCATGGCCAACAACATGCACAAAATATTTGGTTCAATTCTATGCATAACTTCGTACACTTTTCGATGGTACAATATTCAAAATGCCACAAAAATCGCTATTACAGCGCCCCTTATCGGCGGATGTTTTCCAAATTAATGGGGACCTGCTTGCCATAGCTACTAACTTAAAAAGAAATTGGTTCAATTCTATGCATAACTTCATACAAATTTCGATGGTACAATGGCGACAGACAGACATTTTCTATAAACATGTTTTTTTGGATCTCTGACCCCTAAAACGTGAAAATCCGTCGAAAACCGGAAGTCGAAAAAAATTTCGATTATAATACTTTCTTCTATTGAAGATAGAAGAAAGTAAAAATATAGTATGCAAAAAAATAGATCCAATTGAATCAAAACATCTATAAGGAGTATATGAAATACCTTTCACCAAAGAAGGGGGATCAAAGCAGTTTTATATAGGTATGACAAGCAGAAAACTTAAAACTTGAATCAAAGAACGTATAGTAGACATCGAATACATATAATACAAGTCTACACGCATGCGTAGTTTCTTATTATAGATATAACGCTAACGGTTGGGATCGGCGCGAATGCGAGCGGAGACAGTGAATTAGAAGGGGATGAGATTATCTATAAAGAATATTGATGTAAATGAAACATCACAATAAAATTATATCTTTCAGTTAGAGCATGGAGCTTAATGTCGAATAACTTTTAAGATAGGTTATTTCCTCCCGGATGAATATCCATAAGCTGATAGTTAATATGATCCTGTACGTAATAAAAAAAAATCAGCTAGCAATATGGCGAGGGAAAATATGTCAGCTGATACATTTAAATAAGTGATAGGTGCTCCTGTCTGGCTCCTGCGTAACATCCTTCAGGGCATCAACTGACAATTTTTCCACTGAGATATAGCCAGCTGACATGTTTATTTATTTGAAATAGCATATATACTGTCATCTGATAAATTTTCAATTGACAGGAAATCATTGAATAGGGTAACTTCGGGAGAGTCGCCGCACCCCTTGTATTTCTTGTAGTTATCGATAGATGGTCGTCAAACGCACAGTATATGTGCGCAATGAGATTATTTTAACCAGTGTATAGCGTGAATCCCATTTCGATGTTTACTTATAGAAGTACAATCCTTAATCTGACGTAAGTGCATGATTTCACTGTCCAAACTTATAAACATGTTATGTTTAAATACTTTTCATACACTAATTACTAAATGTATGCATGATTTCGAAGTCAAAACTAAGCGTTTATATAGAGTACTGTTTGTATGTTTACGCCATTCCCCTTAGCCATGGCAGGTAACTGTGATGGCCGACGTCTGCACCATGCAAAATGGGATACATGCCACACTGCTATTCCGGTATACATGCCGCAGTTTCTTTTGTACGGGATGATTAAGTGTTATTAACTTTTCCTTTTCTTTTTGCACAGACTGACCATGTTAGGCATGTTATCAAGTTTACTAAAACCAAAGGAGAAAAAGGGGAAAATAAAAAGTAAGAAGGGCAAAAAAGATGCAAGTCAAGATGATAATAATGAAAAATTGTATTACACGTAACGCAGACATTCTTTGCAAACTACTCCAAAAAAGAGGAAATTAGCTTCGTTGCATCATGTGTTTAAATGTAGTTACATAAAGACAGTACTTTTTCGACACTTTTTCTGTAGATTGTTGTGGAAAAACAGGTCTCTTAACCCATTCGGACCATAGGTGCATATAAGCACCTTCATAAAGAGCTTACAAAATTTGTTTCTGGCATCTGTAAAAAAGAAAAGTAATATTTACTTTGTTTAATTAGAGCATTTTCATGATTATTTAAGTAAAGGTAACTTCTTTTAAAAAAGTGGTACCGACTGAATAAAATGTGTGTAAAAGCCACCGGTCCCGAAAGGGTTAACAAATAAATTATATAAACACAATTTTACTTTTCCCTTTCTAATACATTGATGTTACGTTGTTGCTGAAATAACTATTAAAATTTAATGTAAAAAAAAATAAGTCGATAATTTTAATAGTGAAAATAGGCAATAATTATTAATTTGAATCTACTAATACGCTTCATTGTACTCATTTAGTCTCATTTTGTTATTACATCGTTAATTATAGTCTAGATATGAATTTTTTTTTTTAATATTTTTATTTATAATGTCATTCTGTTCTTATTACAAGCGCGGCATAACTACCGCACAAGTGCTGCGCTGTGCATAAATCCCGGAATTACCCTATATATATTTTTTCTCATGTTTGTGTGACCAGCAACCAGCTGACGTATTAACCATCATTTTATAATCAGCTGACTTTTTTTTCTTCAAGATATTGGGTTAGCTATAATTAGATAAATTTTCAATCTGGAGTAAATGAATAAAATTAATTTGTTTTTACGTGTGTGGTAGGCTACCGCTGCTCAACTCACCCACGGAACGGCAGCTGACGTTTACGGAACTTCATGATACAACTCTCTGAAGCATTTTATAAATTACCGGCCGAGAGAAACTTGGTCATCAAAATCTGTTGCTGGTTCTCGGACTATAGTTTCTTCCCATTTTTTCCTTTCATTCAGGTTTTTTCCAGTCTCTTCCACTGTCCTGGAAGAAACTAGTTTCTTCCGGAAGAAACCCAGCCGTGGTTTGCATCTAGTGGAACAACTTCTGAAACACAAAGCCATGTTTAATACTTTATCTCAGATGTGTTTTATAAAAATTCCCTACTGCTCCACTAGAGGCAGACACAGTTTTCAGAAGCAGTAAGTCAGACAATTATTACTAGATATCTTACTGTTACCCTGATGCGACGATACAGGTACTAGCATTTCATATTTTAAAAGAAACAAAATGTACTGGGTAGCCAAATTAACACACTCTTACTCTCAGCTCGCTCTATGTCGAACTACTCAGTGTAAAGGCTTCAAATTTTGTGGGCATGCTATTCAAGACATGGAAAAATGGATTACGCAAAAACATTTATCTTCAGTAACACCGATAGAGGGTGCTGTGGAAAAGAAAATGGAATCCCACCCCCAAAATAATGATAAATGGCAATAAAGGTTTTTCCGTTTTTATTTCTATTGTCCTAATGGAAAAAAAGTAAATGTACTGCCATTGTAACTGTTCTTTTCGTAAGCACAAAACTTTCCACAAACCCATGATTTGCAGCTATGTTCTGGGTATGAAAGAGGATAAAAACTATGGAGATTTCTTCTGCATTATTTCAATAATGAGAAAGCAACCAGTCATGCTCTTCTGATAGCCTGGCTATTTTGTAATCCATGCTTTGTTTGGCTGTGGGATATTTAAAAAATCTTGTTTATCGAGGACCTGGCATATCTGAAAGAAAGTTTGTGAGAAGCATCTCAGTTGACTCATTGAGATTTGCTGTTGAACACAAAGCTGTTGTCCACAGACTGCCAATTTCACATCTTCAGGAAGGAAACCTTATTGAGCAGCATTCTGTGCGTAGATAAGCGTATGAACATATAGTACAGCGCCATCCATCGGTGGTTTCGGAAACTATTTTTTCGCGTAATTCGTTTCCACATGTAGCATGGGGAGTGTGCTTGAGTAGCATATGCAAAATATTTGAAGGTCATGCACTAAGTAGTTAAATATACAGCATGTCCCAGGATGATTGGGACAAACTTTAATGGGATGTATGGGGACATCACAAACATTCATATTTGCATAGCAACCCTCAGTCAGAAACGACTTGGTTGACCGTTAGGTGGTGGTGTTCACAAGACCCACGCTCTCCTGATTTAAACAACATAGATTGCTTTCTTTGGAGTGCACTGAAAAGTGCTGTGTACACAACGCCTGTGGATTCCGATATGGATCTGGTTCCAATACTCGTCTGTTCTGCTGCGGATATCCAACAAAATACAGGTGTATTTGAGTGAGTCGCCAATCCAGGGTCCAACGGTGTAATGCATGCATCGCTAGCAATGTTTAAAACTTTGAACATCTTTTGTGACATTTTCACATATCATCTGCCATAGCACATGTAACATATTAAAAAATCTGAAAATTAACAGTTTGTATACAGGGTGGACATAATTAAAACACTCCTATTTTGATCTCCCTATACAGGGTGTCCCATGATTATTGGAACAAACTTTAAGGGGAGGCAGGGGACATCATAAGGATTCAGATTTTCATAGCAATAAATATTTCAGATGATCTCAATGGCCAATAAATTGTTTCAGATGATCTCCGTCTTGTGTCTCTTCCTTTCTTGCACCTGTCACACTACTTTCACATGACGTTTCCGACCATGAGTTGCTATGCAAATCTGAATCCTTGTGATGTCCCCTACCTATCCTTAAAATTTGTTCCAATAATCCCGAGATACCCTGTATAGAGAGATCAAAATATGAGTGTTTTAATTACGTCCATCCTGTATATAATTTGTTAATTTTCAGATTTTTTTTAATAGTTAGGAGGAACTTGCAAAATGTTGATAATCCAGGTTCCTGAATATCCGACATCATTTTTATGATATCTCATTTAAATGGATTAATCTGTTATGCAAAATATACAATATTAATTTTTTTATTCATTGCGACTTTCCTGTTTTTGTTCAATAATCTGTCTTCAGATTTTAGATAAATATTATAAATTCTTAAGATTGCCAATTGAAATGTGCAGAGCTAAGACAAAAGTGTATGCTTGGTTGTGTAACGAATTCGGTTAATTCAAACTCAACTGAATTGTTTGATGGAAATGGCTGAAGAGAATTTTTCAGCTGTGCTAATCATTTCTTAGCTCAACTAAATTTCAGCTATTTTCCAACATAGTTCAAAAGTGTTTATAAATTTTGTCTTTCTGTCCGAGCTCCAAATCATGTAAATAGACTCGGACTGCTATGCAATCGGTATATCGGCGTCTTAGAACAACAGTAGGAAATCTAGTAATAATAAAAAAAATGTGATATCTGACTTACTGCTTTGAAAAACTGTCTTTGCATCAAGTGGAACAACTTCTGAAACACAAAATTATGTTTAAAAACTATATCTCAGATGTGTTTTATAAAATTCCCTAATGTTCCACTAGATGCAGACACAGTTTTCCGTAGCAGTAAATCAGACATCTCACTTTCGATTATTACTAGATGTCCTACTGTAGCTCTGAGGCGACGATATGTTATTGGGCATATTACTGTGACGCCTTGGATATTGAAAATGACATGTGTAGCATAAATGGTTAATTTACAGGGACATTCCAAAGAATTTCATAGCATTATTGTCTATGAGAGGGGGGAGAGAATATTTGTCAGTGTATCTTGATGATGTTATATTATATTTCAAACATTTTTAAGTTCGTATTTCTCACTGAGATACGGTGCAGGTGTTTACTCTAGAACAGTGCAATAGCACTGATCGTTTGTTTACAGGGACACACAAAAGAGTTCTGTTAGAGTAGTGTCTTGGGCGATCATGGTTGGAAAGGCATTTTCAATGCTTTTATGTCTTTTTAAAGGTAACCCTTTTTCTCACGAAAACACCGTCAACTGTATTAATAGAGATGGATGCGGCCTCGGGAACTACGACATCCCTCTGTCAAAAGTAAATTATTAATTACCTAACTACCCAGTGGTTTTCTTAAATAATATAGTATATAAACTCTAGTTTTTCTGTCAAGCCAATAGCTCGTACTTAAAATTTTCGCCTTATCTTATTATAGATTACCTCATCTGGTACACATATAAAATGCAAAAGGGAATATCGTTCTGAACGCTTATAACTCATGTTCAGATAAATAACACATAGTTTTACGTTACTTAGTTCTAGAGCAATGGTAGTAAGGTCTGTCATTAAGTTAATCCACTTAGAAATGTTTATTATTAAAGGAATTATTTGAAGAAAAAAATCCTACTGAACGGATTTTGATGGGAGTTATACTATTTGTAATATAGATTATGGAAAAAATAAAATAAAATTATGTGTATAATTTGCATAACTCACATTCTAGGTGAGCTGAGCCGCAGGAAAGCACTAGTCTATAGAATAAAAGAATTTTTGAGAAACATATTATATAACATCTTCTTCTACTTAAATTATAGAAATATAGCTACTTTTATGTTAACAGAGCGCCAGTGACTGCCAAAAGTTTTTAAATCTCTCAACCCTTTTTTTTCTTGCCAATTTTATAACATTAGCCAATAACAAATTGTCAGTAATTTAACATTCCAATGACAGATATAACTCGCTTTGAATGAATGAATAAATTCAAATATTTTGACAAAAAATAAATAAGATAAAAGTTTGATCATTTTTATTATAATATGTTTAAAAAAAAATTCGCGTGGAGGTTCAGTGAGACACAGCACCCCTGAAAAAAGATAAAGTAAACTGTTTTAATTTTTCATTTAAAAAAAATGTTACAATATATTTTTCTGGATTTTTATGTTACACTTTTATGTTGTTTTTCGTTTTCATGTGTTTAAAAACAGTCTTGCCTGAGGTGTTCTATGAAAAGTTTTTATACTAGCTTATTCCACGTACATGTTTTCCATTCTAAATAACATTAGCTTTGGCTGTGTTCCTTCTAAGTTATTTTTTAAAGACACTGCATCCTGCCTGTTTAAAATAAGCAAAATCCCCTACCCTTTTTTTAATATAATGAAATGTACCCCTATTTGTGATCAAATATCTCATTAAACTGTTAGATAAATTGCAGTATTTCAAAATCTGTGTGTCCTTGAGAGCTTGCAAAAATTATAGAACTTTTTTATTTCTTTAGGAAAACAGGTTATTGAATCATATTGTAATCCAATTGTATTTTTTTAATTCATAAAATAATTTATAGTTAATGTTACTTTTTTTACCATACATAAAAATTGCATTTTTTTTCTTTTACAATCGCTATTAAAAGCATTTTTTAATACAATTTTTCTTGAAAAGTATTATTTAATAAAATATACATAGAAACCCCGTAATAGAAACTTGTGCAACTCGGCAGCAGTGCTGCAGATTATTCTTAAAAATAAATTCTGGGCTTAAAAAATGTAATTTGTTTTAATAATTATTGTATTCATTCATTCATCTTATTAATTTTCTTTGTAAAATGCAATTTATGCTTATTTTGTGGGTTACTGTATTTAAGATAGTAGCTTTGTTCAGTATTGTTGGGTCACAGATAAATTTTGGATTGTTTCGCATATGGACATCAAAAATTCTGCTATTGGGCATAGAAAGCTCTATATCTCAAGTTGAAATGTCATGCAAATAGTTGCACCTATTTAATAATAAATGTATTGTG